>JASDDO010000018.1:332429529-333629529 GCA_030015575.1 Agapanthus africanus | reverse complement strand
ATAATGGCCCCTAGGGCATATACACTAACAGTATATAGAGAGAGAATAATGGAGAAAAGAGGCCATAGGAGGGGATTTCCTCCTATGGCGTCGAAAAAATACAACCCCCACCATTTTCTCCGACGATCGGGATCCATCATCATCATCGTTATCATCTAACATGTGCATACACCAAATTTCATGTGATTCCATTACTTTTTCACCGTTGAATTAGCAATGTAAAAAGTTCTATTGTCGGTAAACCATTAATTTTGCACCAACTAAATCAACGGTGAAAAATAGTATAATCATATGAAATTTGGTGTAAACACATCTTAGATGATAAAAATGAAGGTGATGTATGCCGATCGTCGAAAAAAATCATGGAGGGTGCATTTTTCCGACGCCATAGGAGGAAATCCCCTCCTACGGCACCTTTCCTCCATTAACCTCATATATATATATATATATATATATATATATATATTAAACATGGCATCTATTTTCTATTTTTAGAAAATATAAAATGAGGTGTAAATTGTGGAGATATTTGTGGAATGAGCAAGGCATGAGTTTTATTATTTGTATATTACTCTTGACTCACTATTCAAGCGTGGTTGCAATTTCTTATTGCATTTTAATTTCATGCTTGAATAAGTGAAGAAAGAGAGCCATTTTGAGTTTACTCTCATTCATTTTTCATTCTATGCTTGCTCTTTAGCTTGAGTTCATACCTTAGCCATTTCCATGAGCCCTTGCTCTCTCTTGCTCATAACAATTTTCTTCACCTCACTTCCAAGTTCAAACCCTCACATGTGATGTGAATCATTGAACTTGTGAAAACCCTAGTGAGCAAAATAAACCCCTACTTCACCATCTCACATTAGATTAGCAATTTGATGTGGAATGTTGCCTTCACTAATGAGATTAGTGAAGGGTTAGCTTGAGCTAGTGGACTTCGGGTGGATCGTCTTTGGTGCGAAGATCACGAAGGAGGTTCTTTCATCTTGAAGAGGAGCCTAGTGGAGTCGCGTGGACCACAGCCCAGAGCGAGAGAAGAGAAGGACTCGATCTACAAGGGTATAACCTTCTTTCCTTTCTCTAGCAGTTATCATCATAGAAAACCCTAATATTCTAGCAAAAATCTTGTATAGTCTAACTTAGCACCTAATAAAAATTAAAATTTGGCATGTTTGATGCTACAAAAATCTCATGGTGGTGCTAGGGTCGACTTTCAAGGTATCAGAGCCAAGCTAGAACATTATGGTAGACTATCATAGCTTGTAACGACGTTAGAAATCAGCCGTTTTTTGTCGCGCAAAAACTGCCGATAAAAACAGTTTCCAAAATAATGTTTTGAGTTGTTTGCACAACCCGCGGGCTCACGGTTTGAACCGAGAAACCGCGGGGTGGAGCGTGCGCACCCCGGGGACACCCCGGGGGCCCAGAGGCCGGACCCACACCCCAACTGGGTGCTCTCGGGTCTGCCTTCCCCTAGGGGCCACCTCGAGGTGGCCCCTAGGGGGTGGGTACCCCCCGAGGCCCCCATTCAATAGTTAATTTTGGGATCTTCGCCTCCGCGAAGATTCGGGCGGGTTTCGAGTTCGTTTCGACTTCCGGATGGGCTTAAAACGATCGGTTTTGGAACTTTAGCTCACTGGATTTTTCAAGTCTTGGAAAAATTAGTTTAGTTTGCTAATTGCGTGCGGAATTCTAATGTTGCGGTTACTTTACAAGATTTATGATGTGTGATACAATTATCAGAATCCGAATTAATTAGTTTTACGAAAACTAGTTAGTATATTGTAAACCTAGCCGTTTAATCTCAATTGATCGATTGCCACGAAGTTTTGATTCGGATCAAAACTCAGTCGCAATTGTGTATTGTACGCGGTCACTAAGTCGGGAATCATGTTGAATTATCCGACAACCAATTGAAAAGAGTTTTCAATTTGAGACTAAAATGCAAGTTTTATAAGTTAGGCATGAAATCCGGAATATGAGATATTCCGGGTTTATGATGTCTAAGGAGATTACGGATTCTAATTATTGTAGTTTTCAGTTTTCTTTTCTGCGACCGTAAGTGTAATATGTGGGGTATCCCAATCTCATTGCTATATGTCAACAAGTTTTTGTTGGGTTACGCCAGCGCCCCGGCCATCAATCCGTGGCCAAATGCGGAACAAAAACTTTTAGAAACCGGCGCTGACGGAACCCGAATCCCGGATCGTACCATTAATCCTACACTATCAACAAAGGAGTTTAGAGAGGTTATACCGATCGATCCGTGTCCTTCGGTCTTCAACCTCTGTCCCAAGCTCCTCGCGGCTTCCCCGGTCAAGTTTGATCTCCGGTCTCCCCACATCGAAGAAGATCCACGTCGAGAGTTGGTAATACGGGCTCCCGCCTCAAAACCGAAGCAACTCGGGTATCTAGTTTGCTAGCCTAGATAGCCAAGATGAAGTAGAGAGTGTGTGGATACTGTCTCAAAACACCCAAGGATTCTCAACTCATGAGAGTGTATGGGTGGAGGTTGAAGAAGATGCCATGGGAGTGAAGAAGTGTGAGCTCAAGAAAAGAAAAGAGCAAGCAAAGAAAAAATGAGTGGCTGCTTGTTTCTTGTGTTGTTTTTGGCTAGTCTTTTGTGTGTGATATTGTGAGCAATTGAAGAAAAATCCTCTCAAAAAATGAGCAACCATCTCACAAGAATATCTCACACAAAAAATCTATCCCAAAACAAAACAATACCATGAGTCACCAAGTGCATGTGCTATGAATCAATGCACAATGCCAAGACTTGCACTCAAACTTTCCACCTCACAATAAACATTTAAACTAAATGTTTAATCCAAAAAGAAAATGGCATCAACTAAAGAAATCTTGTAACGAATTACAAGAATACCCCTCATCCGTATATACATACCCGCATCCGTATTCCGACTGAATACGAATACAACGAGAAGAAAGTAATCCAACAATTTAATACTAGGATCCGGTTTAAACCAAAGCCCACTAGTATTATCCGTCTGATCATGATCCGTGCACAAGTGCACGTATATGATCGAACCCTGCCATAATACCATACGGCCTCTACAACGTTTCGCCCGAATCAGGAAAACCCTCTATGTGGGACTCTAAAGACTCGTCAATACGCTGGCAGTGGGTTTAACCACAAGCACGTCAGTGACACTAGTTGTACGTAACGACTCCCCAAGTATTGAGCGAAAGGGAGGCCGATGAGCAAACTCATCCTGAAACCCTACTGAGCCTGACAGTGACAATATCCGTACAGTCAGGTCCGTCCGTCTATGAGTATCGCATATCGAGTCTAGAGAAGTGGATAAAGTCAGACCCTAATAACGCGACATTTAGTGTCGGTATGAAACCTATCGCCACCTGAGAAACTACCGATCCTAGATCGGTAATTCTCGACTGTCTTGGCCAAGGATTTCTGGTGATGGCCACCCGTGCACTCCGAGACATCAACCCCCAATACCGGGAGAGACAAATCCCTGACGATCCGCTCACTGCCTCCATGTGGCTCGGGACTGTACCCAACTAAAACCTGTTTGCACGACTCCTTTGAGCCGTGGTAGGGTAGTAATCAAAGCACGGTGGGAACTCACACGAGACAAATGAAGATCTCAGGTCGATAGACTAACCTGTACACATGTCACCAGAGAACTGATATCTGACAATATGTATAATACCAACTAACATGTTCCCGGCGAGTCCGTCCGGTATACTCATAACCCAATGAGCACATGTATACATTTTAGGTGAACCAACTGACACCAATGGCTTGTGAGACCGGCCACCGCCACTCGTCGGGGTCTCGATCCGTATACACTAGTCTACTCTTGGAGTATCGATGCCCAGTCTCGAAACTCACACGTCTAGGGACACTTTAAGGATGTGCTTATAAACCACCCAACTCTCACGTATATGATCGCCATCATACTGCTGGTAGTCAAGCAAGAATCCTATGGGCTTTATCAACATGTAATAATGATCTGTAATGTCACCTGAAGCATGTACACGATGATAAAGACAAACCAGATAGCATACTATCATCTCGAGTAAGACTTTCTACCGGTATAGGTCCTCCCTCAATCATTGCAATCACGTGCCTGTGATCCAACAATTGACTTGAGGGCACTATAGACAACAGTTTTAGGGATACACATATTTGCTTACGTTGATGATATATGATATCATGTGTTGCTGTTGATATGATTTATTGGATCGTCGTGAAAGAATAGCCGGGGGTTCTATGTGAGATGAGAGTTTTTATTTTCATTCATGTAAAATCTGTATGTAATATTCTTTTATTTGGACACTTCCGGGTTGAGCATGATGTCACCATTGTTGTATATTATTTACTTTTCCCCATTAGGATAGACCAAAGGCGGGGAGCACAAGTAACCGGGTTCTAGAGTCTAGTGGGAGACCATCTCAAGGAGTTGAGACCGGGTCTCCTAACTCTAGAATTGGCAGGGTTACTTGCCGCTCTCGTAGGGGTCTAGGGATGTGGGTTTGGCTACTCATCACGACCGTGGAATCCGTGTTTTACATTACTGGTTAAATTTAAAACACGGACATCCTACTATATCCAATATTTCATATATTGCTTCTACTTCTTGATTCTGTGATGTTGATCATATAACTGCGTGAGACGAATGTACTATTATATATATGATATATAATAAACGTTGCTTATGTTTTACACCCGCGCTAATCCAGCCCCCGCTCTGCCGGTAGTTAAGTAACCTAACGGTGCATGACGGGGCCCCGTGGCGAATGCGGATGGCATAAGCATACGTTCTATTTTTGTTTTATTTTTCTGTAATGTTTAGGAAACATTGATTGATGGGGCTTCATTAATGTGATTAATGAAAAGAAAGAAACCTAAAGATGTAGAATCAAATTTTCAAAAAGAGTATCTCTAGGTTTTTGCTTTGCATAGTGGTATTCCTTGATGAATATCCAGCACCTCATTCGATGAGGAAAGAGCCGAGATCCCTTCACCGGGAGTGACCTCTTTAGCGAAACTAGCAAATGCTATAACCCACTCAGTTTTGTCTTTTGACTGCTTCTCTAGTTCTTGCTTTGCATAGTGGTATTCATGAATATCCAGCACCACATTCGATGAGGAAAGAGCCGAGATCCCTTCACCGGGAGTGACCTCTTTAGCGAAACTAGCAAAAGCCTCAAAAACACTCCTTTTTTAAATCACTAGATTCTACAACGATATCAAGTTCATTACGCTCATGGTTTTCTTAAAAACCTGCGTAGCCCTCCGTCATTTCAGATAAATACTATTTAGTATTCGTGTTGCGTTTGTTGACCTCCGTCAAGACGTAGTGTGCGGTAGCTGATTAGTGCTTATTTGCCGCATGTGATGCGATTGGATTAGGGTAGTCGTACGGCCTTGTTGACCTCCGCCAAGGGTCGTGCGGGTGGGTTTAATTCAATCAAGAAATGAACGGGTTGAACTTGACCAGCGACCTATGGTTTGTTGACCTCCGTCAGGGTCATAGGAAGTTAGGGATAAAAACCATTATCGGGAATTTCAAGTGTTGAAATTTGCAATGAGATTGCATACCTTCTATATGATAGTTGGATCCCGATACCCACGGCGAGTAAGAGTTACTCCTCAGAGAATTTTGCACTTTACAATTAGCTAATCCAGTAGGTATCTAGAAAGGTATCAACGGGGTTATCCCTCTAAGGAAACGAGGTTTATTTTAATTAGGTCCGTGCAAAAGCACGGGGAACCTCCCTCGGAGTACCGATACCTGCATGGCCGAACGATTGGCGAACATGTAGGGTGTAATTAATCCCGGCTAATCTTACCATTTAGGGTTTGAAGGAAGATTTGATAAAAACAGTAGGAGCCATCCTGATTAGATAAAATAACCAATCTAATCTTGCAAAGAGCGCATGTAAAGTGATTACCCTTCTCTCTCTCCTGGTAGCGACCAATGAAATGCCTTAATCAAGATAATAATATGGATGTATTGACCGAACCTACTTATTATACTGGGCTAGGTTCCGCTCTACCTTATGATTGTCATAAGTCTGAGCAAGGAATAGGAGAATATACGGATTCCCACGCCACCCATAATAAGAATAAGCATGTTGATGCATTGTCTTCGGGTGTGTTCGTAACCAAGAACAGTTTCTCAGTTACCTCTACGTCCTGGGTATTGGATACCGGATCAGGATCCCACACATGTAATTTATTACATGGGCTATAGACAGGTGGAGAACTGGAAAAGGGTGATATGTCTCTAGTAGTAGAGAATGGTGCAATTGTTGCAGCCAAAGCAATTGGCAGATATCACCTGGTGTTACCAACTGGTAATACATTGATTCTTAGCGACTGCTATTTCGTACCAATAAATATTGTGAATATTTTCCTAAATCAAGTGTTGATTAGGTAAGGTATGTTGTATAACAGTGTACACGTTCTGAATCAAACTACAGTTCTAAACGTACAGAACACACACAAGAGAAACAGTTCAGAAATGAACGATGTCTTCTTGAGGCATTGTAGACTAGGTCATGTGGATAAGACAAGACAGGCTGAAGTTACATAAGGATGCATATTTGAATCCGTTCGAATTTATATCTTATGAAACTTGCCAGTCATGTCTCAAAAACTAGGTGACCAAATCTCCGTTTACTGAAAAAGGAGAAAGAGCAATTGAACTCTTGGACAGATACATGGTGATGTATGTGGTCCTATGTCTACACATGCCACGGATGGTTCCGCGTACTTTATTACATTCACCGATGTTCTCTCAAGAAACGGACATGTGTTCTTGTTGAAACACAAAACTGAATCTTTTAAGAATATCAAGAAAGATAAGTACAAAGTAGAGAACCAGATGGGTAAGGGTATTCAAATCCTTCGATATGATCGGGGAGAAGAATACTGAAGTACGGAATTCCGAGACTATTTAAAAGAGAATGAGATTCTCTCTCAATTTACTCCTCCGTATACACCACAGCACAACGGTATATCGGGATGGAGGAATCACACCCTATAAGATATGGTGCGCTCTATGATGAGTACTGCTGAATTGCCTATTTTCTTTCGGGGACATGCAATTAAGAAGATGCATACCTATTGAATAGAGTTCCGATTAAATCCGTTGCCTACCACTCCATATGAGATATGGAATGTGAAGAGACCATCTCTTAAACGAATTAAGATATGGGGTTGTCCGGCCTATGTTGAAAAACAAAATCCGGACAAGCTTGAGGCAAGGTCAGTTCTGTGCAAGTTTATAGGATATCCCGACCATTCGCGAGGGTATATCTTCTACCACGCCGAGGAACAAAAGATGTTTTGTTTCTCGACATGGCACCTTTTTAGAAAAGGAATTTCTTGTGGAAGAAATTAGTGGCGATGAGGTAGAACTGGAAGAAGTTCCAGCAAAGCAAACTATAACTGACGATTTGGTGGAACCGGAGGATTCAATAATCCCCGACGAACCGCAGCCACTCCGCAGATCTAGTTGGGTTCCTCATCCACCTGAGAGATACTACGGTTTTCTCGTAGAAGGTGGGAGCGAGGATTGCATCATGGAGATGATGACCCAATTAGTTTCGAGCAGGCCATTACAATTGGACACTATGTGAAATGGCTGGATGCTATACGGTCTGAGATGGAATCCATGTACACCAACAAAGTGTTGACTTTAGATGTTGCTCCTGAAGGGGTAAAACCCATCGGGAGCAAAAGGATCTTTGAGAAAGATAATTTGGTGTAGATGGAAAAATTGAGACTTACAAAGCTAGACTTGTAGCAAAAGGTTTTCGTCAACGACCTGATGTCGACTATGATGAAACATTTTCTCCTGTCGCTATGTTTAAGACCATCAGGATCCTACTTGCCATTGCTGCATACCATGACTACGAAATCTGGCAGACTGCATGTATGTGATATTATGTACCAGACCGGATGTAGCTTACTCACTAGGTGTAGTGAGCAGGTATCAATCAGATCCCGAGGAAAACCACTGGACAGCTGTGAAGAACATTCTTAAGTACTTGAGAAGGACTAAAGAAATGTTCCTGGTGTATGGTAACGGTGAACTCCAGGTGGAGTCCTTTACCGATTCGAGCTTCCAGAGTGATAAGGACGACAGTAAGTCGGTCTCGGGTTTTGTCTTCACCCTCAGTGGAGGGACGGTATGTTGGAAGGGTTCCAAGCTATATACCGTAGCAGACTCGTTGATAGAGGCTAATTACATCGCTACCAACGATGCTGCCAAAGAGGTTGTCTGGATGAAAAAATTCATATGATGAACTTGGTTCCTACCATTGGGCATCCAGTACCTGTGTATTGTGATGACAATGGAGCTGTGGTTTTGGCCTAGGAACCCCGGTCCCGTCAGCGATCCAGACATATTCTTAAACAGTATCACCTGATCAGGGAGATAGTTGATCTCCGGGAGATCGAGGTTAAGAAAGTTGACAAAGAGGATAACACAGCGGATCCACTCACCGAGGCCATCCTCCAGATGCTATTCGAAGACTTTTAGGACGTTGGGTATGATATACTACAATAACTGGGCTTAGTGCAAGTGGGAGATTGTTAGGAATATGTATGCCCTAAAGGCTATTATTAATGATATAGTGGATGCTTGGATATATATATAAAGAACTTTCTTGCTCGACATGATAGTATACTATCAGGTTGCATTTATCTTAACATGTAGACTGGTATTTATACTGTCTGTCTCTTACATGTTGATAAAGCCCTTAGGATATGTACTTGACTACCAAGATTATAATGAAATCATACTAGTGGGGCCAGGGTGGTCCAAAAATACATCCTTTAATCAGTTCCTGATCGTGGGAATATAGAGACTAGGGCATCGATATTCCAGAGTAGACTAGTGTGTATGTTTCTTGTCCCTTAGAGGGCAATGGTTGATCACACAACCATTGGTGTGTGACATTAAAGATTGTACACAGGTGCTCATTGGAGAATGGGTACACCGGACAGGACTCGCCGAAGACTCCTAGTTGGTAGTATACCTATCGTCAGATAGAAGTCCTCTGGTGACACTGATACAAGTTAGTCTGTAGACCCGAGATCATCATAGAGTTGTGTGGCTCCCGCTGTGCTTTGATTTCCTTCCTACCACGGCTCAAAGGAGTCGTGCAAACAGGTGAATTTTGGGTACAGTGCCGAGTCACATGGAGGCAATGAGCGATAGAAGGGGTTTCGTCTCTCCCGGTGATGGGGGTTGATGTTGCGCTATACTCGATTGGCTATAACTGGAAGTCCCTGACCAGGGTTGTTGCCGAGATTTACTGATAAGTGTTATCGGTAGTTTCTCGAACCGTTATAGGCCAGACATCGGCATGACTTATCACGTTACTGGGGTCTGACGTTTACCACCCCTAAACATGATAGGCGACATATCAGACGAAAAGACCGGACTGTACGGTAGTGTTACTGATAGGCTTCATGGAGAGTATGGACGAGCTTGCTTGTTGATCTTCATATCGCTCAATACCCGGATAGCCGTTACGTCCAGCTAGTACCACTGACGGCTTGTAGGTGATTGATGTGATCATCACCTACTGCTGACGTATTGATAAGTCTTTAGAGTCCCACACAGAAGTTTTCTGGTTCGAGCGAAACGAAGTAGGACACATATGTGATGTGTGTGGGCCTGATTAAATACGAGTATGTGATACCGTATTGTAATTTGGCAGTTATCTGTTATCGGTTACGTTATATGTGATATAACCAGATTATCGAATCAAGTGTTGATTTGATAATGTGATAAACGGATAAATGATATTAGTCGGTTATATGTGATATAACCGGATTATTAAATCAAGTGTTGATTTAATAATGTGATATATATTATATATGATATAATTATATCTTGACTAATATTATTAGCTCACTAATTATGTTTCTTAATATATATTAATATATGTATATTTGATATATGTATATATATATATATATATATTATATGAAGCATGGTATCTATTTTCTATTTTTAGAAAATATAAAATGAGGTGTAAATTGTGGAGATATTTGTGGAATGAGCAAGGCATGGGTTTTATTATTTGTATATTACTCTTGACTCACTATTCAAGCATGGTTGCAATTTCTTATTGCATTTTAATTCCATGCTT
The DNA here is from genome assembly GCA_030015575.1 of Agapanthus africanus. Classification (NCBI taxonomy): domain Eukaryota; kingdom Viridiplantae; phylum Streptophyta; class Magnoliopsida; order Asparagales; family Amaryllidaceae; genus Agapanthus; species Agapanthus africanus. The sequence continues at coordinate 333,619,374 of JASDDO010000018.1, read as the reverse complement.
GAAAAAGTGAGAAGAGAGAGCCATTTTAAGTTTACTCACATTCATTTTTCATTCTATGCTTGCTCTTAGCTTGAGTTCATGCCTTAGCCATTTCCATGAGCCCATGCTCTCTTTTGCTCTCTACAATTTTATTCACCTCACTTCCAAGTTCAAACTCTCACATATGATGTGAATCATTGAACTTGTTAAAAACCTAGTGAGCAAAATAAACCCCTACTTCACCATCTCAAATTAGATTAGCAATTTGATGTGGAGTGTTGGCTTCACTAATGAGATTAGTGAAGGGTTAGCTTGAGCTAATGGCCTTCGGGTGGATCGTCTTTGGCGCGAAGATCACGAAGGAGGTTCTTTCATCTTGAAGAGGAGCCTAGTGAAGTCGCGTGGACCACAACCCGGAGCTAGAGAAGAGAAGGACTCGATCTACAAGGGTATAACCTTCTTTCCTTTCTCTAGTAGTTCATATCATCATAGCAAACCCTAATATTCTAGCAAAGATCTTGTATAGTCTAACTTAGCACCTAATAAAAATTAAAATTTAGGATGCTTGATGCTACTAAATACTCATGGTGGTGCTAGGGTCGACTTTCAATCAACACCCTCTCTTGCTCACACGACAAGAGAAAGGAGGCACAACCCTCACCTCATAACACTCTACATATTAAGTCCTCTATCATCAACCAAAGGAATGTTACTTTTAGTGTTACAACCTTAAAATCACTCATCAATTATTGGTAGCTTACACCAATAGATGGCCCAATCCAATTAGCCCACTGATGCGCAAACAGCTTAATAGATTTTTTCTGACTAGAAGGATAGATAGAGTCTGTTGCGTCGATCGTAATGTAGTACCAGATGAGAGTAACCACTCAACATAGACTTTTAGTTACAGATGTTCGGTTTAGAAAAAGGCCTGGAAAGATTAGACGTAAGGTAGAACCTAAGATTAAATGGTGACAACTGAAAAAAGGTAAAAAAGAAGCTTTTGTAGATCGTGTAGTTCAAGGGGCAGATTGGAAGTCTAAAGATGATTCATACACAATATGGAACAAGATAGCTAGTTGTGTTAAGAAAGTAGTTAGAGATCGGCTTAGTTGGTTGAGGAGTGGTGCTCTACCATTTAAGGACACGTCATGGTGGAATGAAGAAATAAAGGCTGCCATTAAAATCAAGATGGATTCTTATAGAGATCTGAAGAAGAGCAGAGATATAGAGAGATTTGAGAAGTATAATGTAGCTAAAAATGAGATTAAGAAAGCTGGTTGGGAAACCAAAGCTAAGGTCCACAAAGATATGTACAGGAAGTTGGACACCAAGGAGGCTAAAAATGACATATACAGGATTGCTCTGATGAGGGAAAGGAAGACCAGAGACTTGTGTACGGTGAATTTTGTCAACAATGAAGATCAAAAAGGTTTAGTTCGAGATGAAGATATCAAGAAAATGTGGAAAGATTATTTTGACAAATTGTTCAATGAGAGTTTTACTAAGAATTTGGATGGACTTATCATTCAATCTCAAAATATAAACCGTGATTTCATACATAGGATAATAATATCTAAGGTTACAAAGGATTTAAAGATGATGAAATTAAGGAAAGCTGCTGGTCCAGACAGGATTCCTATTGAGGTATGGAGATACCTAAAAGATATAGGCGTTAGATGGCTGACATGTCTGTTTAATAAGATTTGACAAACCAAAAGGATGACAAATGAATGGAGAAAGAATACCTTTATACCTCTCTACAAGAACAAGAGTGACATTCAAAATTGCTCAAACTGTCGTGGAATAAAACTCATGTTTCACACCATTAAGGTTTGGGAGAGGGTGATTGAACATAGGCTAAGGCAAGATGTTAACATAACAGAAAACCAGTTTGAATTCATACCCGGATGATTGACAGTAGGTCTATTCATTTGCTTCGTCAACTTATCGAACGTTTTCGAGAGAAAAGGGATTTGCATATGGTTTTTATTGATTTAGAGAAGCCTTACGACAAGGTATTTGAGAGGTATTATGGCGGGCAATGATGAAGAAAGAAATCCCAATTAAGTACATTGATATAATCAAGGACGTGTATGATGAAATAGTGGCAAATGTAAGGATTTGCGGCGGCCTAACGATAGATTTTTCTAATCACAATGGGTTTGCATCAAGAATCTGTATTAAGTACGTTCTTGTTTGCCATGGTGATGGATGAGCTTACTAGAATTATCCAGGAAGATATATCTTGGTGTATGTTATTCGCTAATGATATTATTCTGTTAAATGAGACGAAAGCAGGGGTTAATGACAAATTGAAGTTATGGAGGCAAACGTTGGAATCTCGAAGGTTTGGATTAAGTAGGTCCAAGACATCATATATGCAATGAAAATTTAGTAAACAGAGAAGTCAAAATCATGGTGATATAACACTGGATGGAAAAGATATCACCGAGCGATCAGTTTAGATATCTGGGTTTCATCATTCAAAAAGATGAGATCAATAGCGATGTCAAACATGGGATTCGGGCTGATTGGTTGAAATAGAGGAGTGCAACAGGAATTTTGTACGACTGTAACTTTTTGTTAAGATTGAAAAGAAAGTTTTATTGAAGCGCTATTCAGCCTGACTTATTATACGATACGGAGTGCTGGGCTCCTAAGAAACATCATGTATAGAGGATTCATGTAGCGAAGATGTGCATACTTCATTGGATGTGTGGTAACACTAGAAAAGAAAATGTGCGAAATGAGGATATTCATGCAAAGGTTGGTTTGACACCGTGAAGAAAAAGATGCGGGCAAACCGTCTAAGATGGTTTGGTCATGTGCGATGCGGACCTACGGAAACACCGGTTTGACAAATAGATATTCTCGATTTAGGCCAAGTCAAAAAAGCGAAAGGGAGACCCTAAGAAAACGTGGATGAAGGCGATACAAAAAGATATGGATTCCAAATGTCTTAATGAAAGTATATTGTTCGGTAGGAGTAAGTGGAGCCGGAGGATTCATGTGCTCGACCCGGCATGATTCTAATGTTGATTCATGTAGCCTACCCTATATGCTTGGGATAAAAGGCTCAGTTTTTGTTGTTGTATGCGCAAACGGATGCTGAGACACAACCCCAACATTTCAAACATGAAAGTTAACGAACTCTTTGCTGACAAATGCTTGCAAAATTTGCTACCCTTGTCAACGTTTTCTATTTCTTATACTACTACTAGCGTTGGATAAAATATTCCCCAATAAGTGCTTCAACTTTGGGATGATAGGGTGAAATTGATGCCATATCAGCTCTCAGTTTCTAACAATGTGAATTTGAAGCGACTTTTCTAAATTTCCATTTAATTTTCGTCCAAAGCAAACACAAAATCAATATTTTGACGGTGGAATTATTAAAGCATCAAAGTATGAAATTGAGCTCGTAAAGTTGAAACCTTTCTAGCGAGATTCCTGTAAGCGGCCTTGATCTCCTGGATCGAGGCGCTTCTGCCCACATTCAGCGTCTCGTAGTAATCTGACGGCGGCGCCTTCGCCTTAACCACGCCGCATCTTCGCCGGCGGCGGACGTTGGATATAAGAGAGAGATTAGGGTTTCGAGAGAAACGCGATTCTCCGCAGGAGAAGGAAGAGTTAGAAGCTAGCGGCGTCGTGCGAGATGAAGGACGAGGAGTCGAGGGTTTCGAAGCGAAGTGAGGAATTAGGGGGCGATTGAATGTGTTGGGGAATTGAAGGAAATGGAGAGCGGCCATCGGCGGCGGCAGAGAGAGGAAGCCTCTCAAATCTTTACTGAACCAAAATCACTGACGAATTCTCGTTATACCCCTCAACCTTTTCATATTTATATATCACCTCTTTGAAGTCTTAATATTTGTATTCACCCCACTAAATATTTTTAGTCTTTTAGTCGCCCCGTCCTTTTTTGAGTTTTATGGTCCCAAAAATAATTAATAAATCATTCTCGACTAATTTTCCGGATGATCGACGCCGTTCATCTTGTTTTTCATGGTCTGATGCATGAATACATTAACTTTCATGTGTTTTGGATAATTTTTGCACGTTGATCTAAAATATAGTCCAAAACTTTGTTGATTTTGCAATCATCCAATAAAAGAGAAAATATGATCAAAAAACATGAAAACGGCACCGATTATCCAAAAAAATGATTGATATTGGTTAATTAAGACATTGTCAGGACTATTTTTCTCTCCTCGTTTTTAGAGAAAATGAAATAATCTCTCTCATTTGGTGGTCAAATGTCAACCCGGCACCATTTTCTCGGACTATTGGCACCAACCATCTTCATCTTCATCATCTAAGATGTATTATGTTTTCCGAAATCAACCTCCTTCAGATCGAACTTGATGCCTCTCACATTGGAGAGGAAATTGATACCAATTGAGCTAAACTCGATAGGATCATTGTCTAAGATGTAGATAAACAAATTTCATGTGAATACCATTTTGCTGTTGATTTAGATGATCAACATCGATCATCCAAAAAACTGGTATAGGGTTGACGTTTAACCACCACCTTTGAAGAAAATTCCATCTAGGGCATTTGTGCTTTATTATTCTTTTCTTTCTGAGAGATGTATCTGTTAAGAATATTGACTTTTTCTTTTAATAAAATACCGATTTCATTTTACCTAACTAGCAAAAATATCTGTAATACCTAGAAAATCTAGTAGAGAAAAAAAAATAAGATATAAAAAATATTAAAAGATTTACACTCTTAGGATAATATAATATAATTTATAAAACTAACAATATAATTTAAAAGATTTAAAGGAGTAATATAACATAATGAGTATAATATAAGATATTTAGTTAGCATTGTTAAATTAGTTAGTAGCCATGTCTTTTATTATCTAATTAGATTTGATAAGTTGGTTACAGTATTTAGTTATGATTTTATACTCATAGATTTTTCATTATGACATATACTTACATATAAAACTCCAATCATATTTTTCAGAAGGGTTTTTTCATATAAGTCCCTCAAAACTTCAATATTTCCATATTAGTTCTTCAAAACTTAATATTTATTCCCGGTCCCTTAAACGGGTAAACCTAAGTTACTCGATATTAATCAATATGGTCCAATTCCGTCAAAATTTAACTCGATCACGTGGTTAACCCCTTAACCATGCATGTAAACTGACAAAAATGCCCCTCGGTCAAAATTTATTGTTTCACCTACCAAAAAGTTGACCACGGTTCACTCTCTCTCGGATTCGGAGTCCCTGTGTAACGTTTCGGAAATTTTTTAAAAGGTTATTTAAATTTTTTCTAAATAATGATAAAAGACTATTATTAAAGGGTGTGTATTTAAGTGTAATAGTAATTAGTCTTAGATGATATTTATTTGTAAAGGGATTTTAAATGGTAAAAAGTCTTATTTGCAAAAAGGATTTTTAGTTTTGGTGTGGGTTTAAGAAGAGATGTAAGAGTAAGTAGGTGTTTAGGTTGGAATTAACGCTCACACACAACACACCATCTGTGCACCATGGAGCCTGCACCTCATACTTACCCTACGACACACCTCCTCCTTCCATCAATTCACAACTCTTATGGTGTTTTTCATACTCAAACTGAACAAAACTTTTCATCCAACACTTTATCACAAAATCGATTAGTTCTTCAATATCTCACAAGAGAAAAGATTGAGTTTTTCATGAAAATTGTTTCAAACACAAAAGCTAAGCCTATACAACTTCAAGAAGCTTCAAGTGTGTGCTCCTTAAACTTTGAATTTCTGTGGAATTCATCAAAATAGGTAAAAATCCATTCTTTTCAGATTATGTAAGAGTTTTTGTTTCAAATATCTTGTTCAATATCTGAAATTTATAGTTTGTGTAAAGTTTTGGGCTCGAATTTGAATCTGCTATCTTTTTAGTGTTCACAAAAATAAACTAACACTACTGAAAGCTTGTTTTAGAACCTAGAACACACCCTAAAAATACGAGCCCGTTCCTTCATGATTCGACCGCCGGAATATTCAAATTTCCCGCTACCAGCGGTTTTCTTGTGGAGTTAGGAGTTGGGTTTTTGTAGAGGCTCTCTGTAACTTATATTAGGTCTCTAGTATACTTAGTTTTTTCCCAGATTGACTATACAAAAATCCAGAAGGTGTTTACTAGATATAGCATGATATATTAGCGTATGATACGGATATTTCATATCAAGTTTTGGTATTTTCTCTAATTACGACGATTCGGGTAGTTATAGGTACATTCGCATATGTTTAGCACACAATAATCACACATTTTAAATTATGTGAGTTTGGTTCGTTTTTTGTTGTATACTCGTTATATCAGAAATCTAGCCTCTCACGTGCGAAAGTTTTATTTCGATATTAGGATCGGTTACGGGGACTTCGGAAGCGGTAAGAAAGGGAAAAAAAGTGATTGGATTCGAGTAGATCGAGACTTGTTCCGGTGAGTAGGAGACATTTATAAGTGGGAACTCGGGCGGAGGCGTATAGCACCCCCGACTACCAGAAGCTTTATAAAACTCCATATCGGTTTTTAAACACTATTCATGATACTTAGCCGCAATTCTATGTCATATGCATTACATTGAGCACCATACCATCCTTAGTGTATAACTATACTTGCTAGAATAGATACAGTGAATAGAACACAAGCACAATACTAATGATTTCCATGTTACACAGTTCACAGACTCGTATGCTGCACTACACATCATTAGTACTGCCATGACACATAAAATTGCTATGTTTAATTGTATTACCATGTTTCATGATAGTAGTAGTTACTATTTATCATGTTCCATTAATAGAATACTATAGTCCGTTTTATTACATGTTATAGTTGCCAAATGTTGTATGAATGAATCATTCTCTGTTGATATCATAGATTGATGTTTCTATGGATTTGAGAAATCGTAGGTATCATTTATAAAATGGATTATGTTTTCAAAAGTGCGTTTTTCTCGTGATATGACGATTTAGCGTCCACCATGGGTTTTGGTTTTCATGATAAGATATCCAAATTGAAGGAGGGGTTAACCGATTACGGATATATGGTGGACCCAGTACGACTCCGAGGGGCAGGAAGACCGCAGGGAGGTATGGGAAGCCTAGCGAGGATGATCGATACCGGATGTGACATTGGAGTGTGGCAGATATCCGGAGGATTCCGACCGTGACTGAGTTGATATGAGGAGAGGACCGATCGGTTGGACGGTGCCTACGATATCCAGATTTTTATTTGTGTCGATGATGGACACGACTTTGATAAGGATTTAATGTTGATGTTGTTGGGGTTCCTAGCGCCCTGGACATCTACCGTGGCCGATTGCGGAACAAAAAATTTGGCGTTTAAAGAACTTGGCGCTAGAAACAACTATTTAGAATCTAATCCAAACATGAAACTAGTAATCTGTAACGTCTTAGATTTTGGTTAGTGTTCGTTTAGACGTTAATGCGGGTTTACTGTAAAAGTTTACCAATTCGGGTTCCTCACATTTGATAACATTTAATTAATAATTTATTATTATTTGTTATAAGCATGCACACACGTGTGCACGTAAATGTGAGTTTTGTTTGTGCTAATCTAGTTTTAGCAACCATGACACTTAACCTAATCCTTGTTTAATCCACCCTTTGCTTTAATTCCTTGATCTTTTGTTGAGTGAGAAGAGAGATATTTTGCTTGGTTTTGTTTTGTGATGAGGTGTGGGTGCATTAATGAGAAGGCATGGTTAGCATTTAATGATGTGGTTACACTTACCTCTCACCTCACCCTACACTCACCTCCCTCTCTCATTTCCTCGCACACTCTCTCATTTCTCTCTCTTTTCTTTTTCTCTATCTCTCTCAACTAATTCTGAACACTCTCTCCATTTTCTACACAAAATCCATCACAAACTTCACAAATTTCATCAAAAATCACATCTTTATCTTGGTTTTGCCTCATGGATGCCTTGGAGTGTGCCAAGCTTGGATTTTTGAGTTATTTTGTGTAAGTAATGATTCCTTTCTGCTCTTTAAGTAAATTTTGTGTAGCTTAGCTTGTTAGTTTTAGTTTTTATCGCGTATCGTATCGTTTCGGATAAATATCGTATTTTTAGTGTTTTGTTTGGGTCTCGGATGATCTGCTGTTAAGTATGACAGTAACCTAGTATAGAGACCTAAAACCTATCCTGAAAATACGAGCCAATTCCACTATGTTCGGGCCGCAGTTTTATTGGTTCTGGCCGCAAATTGCGGCCAGACTGGGGAGTTGGGGTTTGGGTTTTTAGTGTAGGGGTCTCTAGGGTTATTTGTAGTCTCCTGGTACTTGCAATTTTTACCAATTGTTAGCACAGAAAAATCTGGGACCACTTTGCATATTTCTAGTGTTTCGTTTCGCGCGATACGTTATCCGATACGATGCGTGTTCCGTGCTGCTGTTGCGCTGAGTTGGTTTCGTAGTGTCGCTATACGCGTTAGCTGCAACACGAACCCTTTAGAGTGCGTATGTGTGTCGTGTTGGTCCGTGTAGATTGTATGTATTTTGGGTCTATTATTAATATATACTTGTGTTATTGTTTAATGTTGCAGGTTCGCAGGCGGGGACTCGAACACTGCTACAAAGAGAAAACAGGTGGTAGAATTCACTTAGCCAGGAGCGTTGGTGAGTAGATTTAACATCTACAGGGGAATTGCCCGCATGGCGTTATGCGTCTGGACTAGAAATGTTACTTTTGTCGCATATTCTATGTCATATTTAGAATTGCGCATTTACCCTGCTACTTAGATGTTGTTGTGCTTGGACTAGTATCCTTAGGACACTGCACATATTATTGACGACTTATGTTGCACGAGCACTGATTGTATGCTACACACACCGTCAATAATTGCCATGTCACGCACAACCCACTTATAGATATAATATTGCTTGGTTAGGGACATTGAGGCATTGATTCATATTTCTTATCGCATATGACATTTAGCATACCTGTATACCGCATGCTTACACATATTGTAAGTCCACGTTACCCGTCCCCGGTTCATTGGGGTTGCGGAAATGGTGAAAAACGATTTTTTCGGTGGAGGTAACATGGACTCAAAAAGGATCTTTGTTAAACAAACTATCTAACAACCTAACTAAGAGTTTAGTTACTAGGTTAGGGGTTATACCTAAACTTGAACTCCTTCTCTTCGACTTCTTGTGGTGTTCGGACCGGCCTCACCTCGTCGTCTCCTTGCGCCGAAGATGGATCCACCCGAAAGCTTCTACCTTTGGCTTCAACCTTAATCTAGAGGAAACTAAAATCCTCGGCTTGCTAGACCTTGGACTTTAGGATGAGTAGAGAAGTGTTTTATCTCCAAGGCAAATGGTTCTCAACACATGTGAGATTTTTGCCTTTGAGTTAGAGGAAGAGGGAGAGCAAGAGGAAGAAGAGAGCTTTCATGAGAGAGAATGCAAAATGATAGAATGAGCAAGACTTTTTTCAACCAACCTCTCATAACACAAAATAATCATGATAATAATAGTAATTGAGTATTTTTGTGATGGTTCATATCAAATGGCAATATCATTTCATGCATTAAATGCAATTTGTGAACAAACAAGCAAGCAAAAGTCATACCCATGAAATGATAGCCATTGTCATGATAATGGTCAACAAGTCCAACCTAGTCAACCGGTTAACAAAGTCAACAAGTCAACAAAGTCAACCTTTCAACCCAACCATGGCACAATAATACTTAATTAATATTATTACTAATCATATTTCTTATTCTCATTAGGGTTTAGCAAAAGTCAACAGTCAACAACCCTAATGAGAATCCTCTGCCTCTGTCTCTGTCAACCGTGCATACACACCCGCATCCGCGTTCCGAGGAACGCGAATACAAACGAGATAAAACCAATCCCAAAACGTATACTGGGATCTGGCTTAAACCAAAGCCCGCTAGTAATAACTGCCCGGACACCAAACGTGCACAAGTGCGCGGATGTGACCGAACCCTGTCGCAAAACCATGCGACCTCTACTCTTTTGCCTAAAGGCGAATAGCTCTTTGTGTGGGACTCTAAAGACTCGACACTACGCTGGCGGTGGGTTTAACCACAGACCGCAAGCGGCACTAGCTGTTCGTAACGGCCCCCAGGTAGATGCCGATAAGAAGACTGACGAGGTGAAACCCATCTGAACTCCTACTGAGCCTGAATGTGACAGTCACCGTACAGTCCGGTTTGTTCGTCTGAGAATATCGCATGGCGAGCCTAGGGGGGCGGTAAACGTCAGTCCCCTAATAACGGTACAAGTCGTGTTGGAGTGTAGCCCAGAACACCCTGAGATAACACTGGAAACCTACCAGTATATCTCGCTTGCCCTGGCCAGGGACGACTATGTGTAATGGCTTTCCTTGACACAGCGCGATATCAACTCCCAATACCGGGAGAGACGAATCCTGTCTAACCGTCACTGCCTCCAAGTGCTTCGGGACTGCACCCAACTACTACCTGTTTGCACGACTCCTTTGAGCCGTGGTAGGGTAGTAATCAAAGTACAGTGGGAACACACTCGAGGCGAAGTGACAGTGTCAAGTCAGCGGACTAAGCTGTACTCATGTCACCTGGGAACTGATAACTGACGATAGGTATAGTACCAATCAACAGTTCTCGACGAGTCATGTCCAGTGTACTCGTAACCTAACGAGCACCCGCATACTATCTCAAGTACGACGTACTGACGGCTGTGGGACAGACCGTCTCCCCTGCTGGGATGAGAAGCGCATACGCTAGTCTACTCCGGAGTATCGATGCCCTGTCTCGATAATCCTACGACTAGGGACCTGTATAAGGATGTGCTTGTGGATTACCCAGCCCCCACGAGTGTGACTGCCATCACAACGCTGGTAATCAAGCAAAGATCCTAAGGGCTCCACTAATGTGTATAGGTGATATACTAAAGGAAAACCATGTACACATTAAAGTAGAAACAAACCAAGTAGCATACTACCATTTTGAGCAAGATTGTCTATACAACTGTGAATATCCCAAGCTTCCATTAAGTAATATACAAACTAGTATGATACGGTAATGGCCTCTAGGGCATATACACTAACAATCTCCCACTTGCACTAAGGCCATGTACTGGCGTATCGAAGACCTATCATCTCGATCAGCCGCTCGAACTGAGTCTGGGGTAAGGCCTTCGTGAGTGGATCAGCAGTGTTATCTTCCGTAGCAACCCTCCGAACCTCGATCTCCCGGCGATCCACGATCTCCCTGATCAGGTGATACTGCCTCAAGATGTGTCTGGACTTTTGATGGGACCTGGGTTCCTTCGCTAAAGCTATAGCCCCGTTGTTGTCGCAATACAGAGGTATTGGATCAACAATGGACGGAACCGCTTGAAGTTCTGTCAAGAACTTTCTCATCCAGACGGCTTCTTTTGCGGCATCAGCAGCAGCGATATATTCCGCTTCCATCATCGAGTCAGCAACGGTTTCCTGTTTGGAACTCTTCCAACACACCGCCCCTCCATTGAGGGTAAAGACAAAACCCGACATGGACTTGGAATCATCCTTGTCACTCTGGAAGCTGGAGTCAGCAAAGGCCTCGATCTGGAGGTCTTTTCCGCCATACACCAAGAACATCTCCTTAGTCCTTCTCGGGTACTCGAGAATGTTCTTTACCGCTATCCAGTGCTTCTCCCCAGAGTTTGACTGATACCGGCTTACCACACTCAGTGCATAAGCTACATCTGGTCTGGTACACAACATCGCATACATTATAGAGCCTACCGCGGTAGCGTAGGGTATAATAGACATGCGATCCCTTTCTAAATCAGTCTTGGGAGACATCTCTTTGGAAAGGGTGATCCCGTGACAAGCCGGTAGATTACCGCGCTTGGAATCTTCCATACTGAATCTTTTCAGTATGGTGTCGATGTACCTGGACTGTGAAAGTCCTAATATCCTCTTGGATCTATCACGATGGATCCAGATCCCCAGAATGTAAGTGGCATCACCCAGGTCTTTCATGGAGAACCTGTGTGACAAGAACCCTTTGACAGATTGTAGCATAGGAATGTCATTTCCTATCAAAAGAATGTCATCCACGTATAAAACGAGGAATACGACAGTTCTTGCTACAAATCTACTATAGATGCATGGTTCATCTGGATTTTTGATAAAGCCAAAATTTTTGACTGTCTCATTAAAACAGATGTTCCAACTCCGTGATGCCTGCTTTAGTCCATAAATGGACTTAAGCAACTTGCACACATTTCCGCTGCTCCCATTCTGAATGAAACCTTCTGGCTGGTCCATATAGACACACTCCTCTAAATTTCCATTTAGAAAAGCGGTCTTTACGTCCATCTGCCAAATCTCATAATCGTGGAAGGCAGCAATGGCAAGAAGGATCCGAATGGATTTCAGCATAGCCACTGGAGAAAAGGTTTCGTCATAGTCCAAACCAGGTCTTTGACGAAAACCCTTTGCAACAAGTCTAACCTTATAGGTCTCAACCTGTCCATCTACACCAATCTTCTTCTTGAAGATCCACTTGCATCCTACGGGTTTTACCCCATCTGGAGCAATGTCCAAAGTCCATACTTTGTTGGTGTACATGGACTCCATTTCGGTCCGCATTGCATCCAGCCATTTTACCGAGTCAACGCTCTGAATGGCCTGTTGGAAGCTAGTAGGCTCATCACTATCAATGATGCAATCCTCTCTATCCCCGTCTATGAGAAAACCGTAGTATCTCTCGGGCGGATGAGACTGCCTACTACTCCTGCGGAGCGGCGTAGGAATGTCATGTTCTTTCGAACCCTCTGGTTCTTCTAAGATTTCAGTAATAGCTCGTGGTTCTGGAATTTCTTCCAATTCTATTGCGCTCCCACTTATATGATTTTCCAAAAATTCAGTTTCCAAGAAGCAGGCATGACGAGAAACAAAAACCTTTTGTTCCTCTTCGCAATAGAAGAAATATCCCTTGGAGTTCTTTGGATATCCCACAAACTTGCACTGTACTGAGCGTGCCTCGAGTTTGTCCGCATGCTGCTTTTTAATAAAAGTTGGACATCCCCATGTCTTAATGTGCTTAAGATAGGGTTTCTTCCCACACCACATCTGATATGGTGTGGTAGGCACAGTCTTAGTTGGAACTCGGTTCAAAAGATATGCAGCTGATTCTAGTGCATATCCCCAGAATGATCGCGGTAACTCAGCGTTACTCATCATGGAACGTACCATATCCAATAGGGTCCGGTTCCGTCTCTCCGATACACCGTTATGTTGCGGAGTGTATGGAGGAGTAAGCTGAGAGAGAATTCCATTCTCTTTTAGGTAATCCAGGAACTCGGCACTCAAGTATTCACCACCTCGATCAGATCTCAGTGTCTTGATACTTTTGCCGGTTTGTTTTTCTACTTCATTCTTATATTCCTGGAATTTTCCAAAGGCTTCGGATTTATGTTTCATTAAGAAGACATATCCGTACCTTGAAAAGTCATCCGTAAAAGTAATGAAGTAAGAATAACCGCTTCGCGCATGTGTAGACATAGGACCGCGCACGTCGCTGTGTACGAGTCCCAAGAGCTTGCTTGCTCTTACTCCGTGTCCAGTGAACGGAGTCTTTGTCATCTTTCCTTTGAGACGGGATTGACAAGTTGCATATGATTGATATTGGAACGGATCCAAATATCCTTCTGTATGTAACTTCGTCAACCTTCTCTCATTGATGTGACCCAGTCTACAATGCCATAAGAAAGCCTGATTTGTTTCTAGAGACTTTCTTTTATGTGTATTCCGGACATTGAAAATCTGTGGTTGGTTTAATACGTATATACCATTGCTTAATGTACCTGACCTAATCAAAACTTGATTAAGGTGAATGTTTACAACATTGCTTACAAATGCAAATTCATAACCTTCTTTAGATAATAAAGATACAGATATGATATTACAAGTTGCATTGGGTACAAAATAACAATCACGCAAAACCAAAACATGTACATCTGACATTCCCAAGTGATAGTCCCCCACGGACTCAGCATCCATGCCGGCTCCGTTTGCAACTCTGAGGGTCATATCACCTGCCTTCAAAACCCTACGCTTTCTCAGTGCCTGCATGAAATTACAGATATGAGATCCTGATCCGGTATCCAATACCCAGGAAGTAGAGTTTATTGATAGACAGTTTTCAATAACATACACACCTGAAGCCGAACCCGCAACTTGCTTCAGGTCCTGGTTCTTGGCCTTCCAAGCCCTGCAATCCTTTTTCCAGTGTCCTTTCTTATGACAATAGAAGCACTCTTCCTTTCCCACAAGCTGCCCCGCTATCTTTGTTGCCTTTGTTTTTCCCTTCGTTTCCACTTTACTAACACCGCCCCTTGGTTTGGTGGGGGTTTTCTTCTTCTTTCCCTTGGCTTTCGCCCTGGACCTAGAAGAGGAAGGTCCTCCAACAAACAAAGTGGATGTTTCCCTACCTTTCTGTAGGGTGCCCTCTGCACTCCTCAGCAGGTTGAGGAGTTCTGAAAGTTCAACTTCCTTTTCTTGCAAGTTGAAGTTCAGGATAAACTGGGCGTAAGTGGAAGGAAGGGACTGGAGAATCAAGTCAGTATAGAGCTCGTTCTCTAACGTGGTCCCAAGGTCCGCGAGCTCTTCAATATAGCCAATCATCTTAAGCACGTGTTCCGCTACCGATGATCCGACGGCCAATCTCGCCGAAAACAGCTTTTTCGAGACTTCGTATCTGGCGATACGGGATTGCTCTCCATACAGTTCTTTTGTATGGAGAAATATGGATTCCAGGTCCATATTCTCGTGCCTCCTCTGATGTTCATTGTCCATAGAGGCAAGCACGAGACACTTGACCTTCGCGCAGTCGATCTTCCAGGTCTTACGGATTTCCTTATCCGTGACGTTGGAGGTGGGGCCTGGGACAGGGGGAGCTTTGGTGGTAAGGAGATACCCCAGCTTGTCGTAAGTGATTACCATTTTGACATTCCTGAGCCAATCTTTGTAGTTTGGCCCTGTCAGTATGTTTTTATCTAGTAATAACTTAAGTCCGGTCATGACGATTGGTCGTTGCAATTAGGAGAGAGAGAAGAAACACTCAGCATGATGCTCTTGCAAGTTTAGAGTGGTTTTTAGTTTGTCTAAACAGGATGGCTCCCACTGTTTCTCGAATCCCTCCTCAAACCAAAAAGGAAGAACTAGTCGGGATCAATCTCACCGTACAATACTTGCTTAACCGTTCAGCCAGGCCAGTGTCGGTACTTCGAGGGAGGTTTTCCTATGCTTTCGTGAAGTTCCTTAATTAAATAACTTCTTTTCCCTGGGGGCGTAGCCCCGCTAACACCTTTCTAGACACCTACTTGTTTTATAGCATTGATCGTTAAGTGAGAAATTTCCCGAGGAGTAGCATATACTCACAGTAGGATCGGGATCCAAATATCATTGCGTGACAAAACTGAAGGAATCCTACCAGAATCATCACACTCCAAATGGTATGCAGCGCTAGCAAGTTTCAGTTTCTTTAGAAACTCCCGATGTGGATTTTTGCCCCATGCTCTTATGACCTTGACTTTGGCCAACAAATCATAAGTCACATGTCAAGTTCTACCCGTCATTCTCCAGGTTAATTTGAACCCACCCGTACCTACTCTTGACTTTGGCCAACAAGGCAGTATGACTGTCCCAAACCAACGCATCTATCTATGCTGCACATGAATACCCAATAGCTACCAATCACTATGCCTTGATTTTGGCCAACAAACATTGCTTAAATACTATTGACTATCCATGTGAAATGACGGAGGGCTATGAATGGTTTTGGCAAAACCGTGAACGTAGTGAACTTGATATAATCGATGAAACGAGATAGCTTTTAAAAGGAGTGACTTAAGCTCCGCGTTTAAAAGTTGGTTTTTGAAAAGAAACCGAGTGGGTTTTTTTTTGAAATTGTTCCAACGACTTTACTTTGGTTTATTTTCTTGCATTAATTTAATGCGTCCCATCAATTAATCCTACCATTGCAGAAAACAACGAAAATATGACGTACGCTTATACCATCCGCATTCGCCACGGGGCCCCGTCATTACCCGTTAGGTTACTTAACTAACGACAGAGCGGGGGCTGGACTAGCGCGGATGCAAAACATAAGCAACGCCTAAATAGATATCATATATAGATATATACATTCGTCAGATGCAATGATAGCCATTCCAGATCACAGATGAACACATTGGATATACTAGGAATCCGCATTTCGTACGAGCCTGTAATGAAAAGCGGATTACACGGTCGCGATGAATAGCCAATACCCCATCCTAGACCCCTACGGGTGCGGCAAACTACCCGCCAAATACCCGAAGTGAAGCAATCTCTCTCAACAACGTGAGTAGGCCACTCGGCACTTCGAGGTACCCGGTAGTTTATGCACCCCCTCCTTGGGTCTATCCTAGGAGCAAAAACAGTAAAAGAAATTATACAATGACGGCTACAACCTCATCCCGGATGTGCAGCCATACAAATAATATGACATCAATTACAAATTACATGAATTGAAAGAAATAGAAAACTCTCATCTCACAACCCCCCGGCTATTTATCCGCGACAATCCAATGAATTCATATACACATACCATCAATATTACAGATCACAGATATGTATAACCCCCACTAATCGATGTATAGCGATTAGCAGACGTTCAATACATATATCACATCACAGATATAACCCGTTAGCTAAAGTCTTTAGAAGTTCGATCAAAATACGGATTTTTAACCACCCCAAAAACAAATTTTGCTTTCTGGAAAATCTGGGCAGAAAAATCATATTCCAAAAATCCCAAAACACCCCAAGAAATACACTGCAGCAAAACCGATCCACGGCCGAGTCAACTCGGCCGCGGATCCACGGCAAGAAGCTCTTCTTGCCGCGTTTCTGCGGTTAGTTGGTCGGCTCGGTGGATCGTTTTTCTGCAGTGTTCACTAAAAACCCTGAGACGATTTTTCAGATGTGTTAAATTATTTTTAGAGCAGAAATAAAATCGACAGAAAGTTTGTGTCTCGGGCATGTTTTGTGACTTTTTCTCCGATCGAACTTCTAGTTACTTTGCTAACATGTTAGATAGTGTTTAACCTGGCTCTGATACCACTGTAAGTCCACGTTACCTGTCCCCGGTTCTTTGGGGTTGCGGAAATGGTGAAAAACGATTTTTTCGGTGGAGGTAATATGGACTCAAAAAGGATCTTTGTTAAACAAACTATCTAACAACCTAACTAAGAGTTTAGCTACTAGGTTAGGGGTTATACCTAAACTTGAACTCCTTCTCTTCGACTCCTTGTGGTGGTCGGACCGGCCTCATCTCGTCGTCTCCTTGCGCCGAAGATGGATCCACCCGGAAGCTTCTACCTATGGCTCCCACCTCAATCTAGAGGAAACTAAAATCCTCGGCTTGCTAGACCTTGGACTTTAGGATGAGTAGAGAAGTGTTTTAGGGTTTTATCTCCAGGGCAAATGGTTCTCAACACATGAGAGATTTTTTCCTTTGAGCTAGAGGAAGAGGGAGAGCAAGAGGAAGAGGAGAGCTTTCATAAGAGAGAATGCAAAATGATAGAATGAGCACGACTTTTTTCAACCATCCTCTCATAACACAAAATAATCATGATAATAATAGTAATTGAGTATTTTTGTGATGGTTCATATCAAATGGCAATATCATTTCATGTATTAAATGCAATTTGTGAACAAACAAGCAAGCAAAAGCCATACCCATGAAATGATAGCCATCCCAACCATGGCACAATAATACTTAATTAATATTATTACTAATCATATTTCTTATTCTCATTAGGGTTTAGCAAAAGTCAACAGTCAACAACCCTAATAAGAATCCTCTGCCTCTGTCTCTGTCAACCGTGCATACACACCCGCATCCGCATTCCGAGGAACACGAATACAAACGAGATAAAACCAATCCCAAAACGTATACTAGGATCTGGCTTAAACCAAAACCCGCTAGTAACAACTGCCCGGACGCCAAACGTGCACAAGTGCGCGGATGTGACCGAACCCTGTCGCAAAACCACGCGACCTCTACTCTTTTTCCTAAAGGCGAATAGCTCTCTGTGTGGGACTCTAAAGACTCGACACTACGCTGGCAGTGGGTTTAACCACAGACCGCAAGCGGCACTAGCTGTGCGTAACGGCCCCCAGGTAGATGCCGATAAGAAGACTGACGAGGTGAAACCCATCTGAACTCCTACTGAGCCTGAATGTGACAGTCTCCGTACAGTCCGGTTTGTTCATCTGAGATATCGTATGGCGAGCCTAGGGGGCGGTAAACGTCAGTCCCCTAATAGCGGTACAAGTCGTGTCGGAGTGTAGCCCAGAACACCCTGAGATAACACTGGAAACCTACCAGTATATCTCGCTTGCCCTGGCCAGGGACGACTATGTGTAATGGCTCTCCTTGACACAGCGCGATATCAACTCCCAATACTGGGAGAGACGAATCCTGTCTAACCGTCACTGCCTCCAAGTGCTTCGGGACTGCACCCAACTACTACCTGTTTGCACGACTCCTTTGAGCCATGGTAGGGTAGTAATCAAAGTACAGTGGGAACACACTCGAGGCGAAGTGACAGTGTCAAGTCAGCGGACTAAGCTGTACTCATGTCACCTGGGAACTGATAACTGACGATAGGTATAGTACCAACCAACAGTTCCCGACGAGTCCTGTCCAGTGTACTCGTAACCTAACGAGCACCCGCATACTATCTCAAGTACGACGTACTGACGGCTGTGGGACAGACCGTCTCCCCTGCTGGGATGAGAAGCGCATACGCTAGTCTACTCCGGAGTATCGATGCCCTGTCTCGATAGTCCTACGACTAGGGACCTGTATAAGGATGTGCTTGTGGATTACCCAGCCCCCACGAATGTGACTGCCATCACAACGCTGGTAATCAAGCAAAGATCCTAAGGGCTCCACTAATGTGTATAGGTGATATACTAAAAGAAAACCATGTACACATTAAAGTAGAAACAAACCAAATAGCATACCACCATTTTGAGCAAGATTGTCTATACAACTGTGAATATCCCAAACTTCCATTAAGTAATATACAAACTAGTATGATACGGTAATGGCCTCTAGGGCATATACACTAACACATATGCCTTCATATACTCATATGCTAGATACTTGTATACCTATAGAGTATTGTACCATTAACGATAGGTACATACACACTTAATGACATAGCTATAGGTATACCTTGCACACATACTTCACTTATACCCAGGGGGTATACTACATCATTACTTATAGGTAGATACATATATCTTGCTATACCTTTGTGTTTACACATATATCAGTTATAGCTACATATTTACCTTTATTTGATGTTATTTAGAACATCCGAGAAAATATGAACCGCATGATATTTTATATTAACTTGTTGCAGTTAATTAGCGGCTTTTCCTTTATATGCTTTCATTTCAGTTTTATATTGCATATATTATATTCATGGATTTTCGCATGAGATATGGATTTTTCATGATGTTTTCTGGATTTTGGGACCGTGGGAGTTCATGAAATTATGCATTATTTGAAAAACCCGGTTTCGCTTGATATGATATTTCAGCATCCACCATGAGATTTATTGGTTCTGATATATATATACTACATACGAGGAGGCGTTGAGGCCGTATGAGGGTACATGGTGGGGCCCGGAGGTACCCCGGGGCAAGAAGATTGATGGACCTTGCCGATTGAGCCTGTCAGGGGAACCATACCTTCCGGTGACATTACCTATGACTCGGCGGTTATCATGGGGATACCGACGGGAGTCATGTACGTATGGATACGTGGAAAGACGAGGGTCAGAGCTAGGCACTCGTGCTTTTCGGTATAGCGTATGATACGTACCTATCAGGATGCTAGTCTTGGTGACAGCACCTGATAGATCAGCATTTCTGTGTCGATACTTGACACATTGGTTTCATGATATTTTTACTCCTAGATATATATAACAGTGGAATGGGACGCTGTTATATATGTATTCGTATCAATTCATATGCATCATCATATTTATTCATGCAAATATACCTAGGTTATAAGAGATTCACTTGATATTGGATTTAGGACATATGATATTTACTTGATATTGTACATAAAGGATATATGAGATTCACTTGATTTTGTACATTTAGGATATAGGAGATTTATTCAATATTGTACATTAAGGATTTGTGAGACTTATATAATATGAGAGCCAATTTGGGGACTGATTTGAGGAATCGGGATTTGGATTTGTCTCGATGGATTGTGATCCTACAACGATGTCAGGATTCCGTGGAAATGACATATTTCATTCCATACTCCACAGTTATTGTTTATGCACAGTATCATGTATTAGTAGTACCTGTTAGTGTACCTTTCATGACTGTTGCATTTACATACCTTTATTTATATGCATTGCTTCATGTGTAGTTGTACCTGTTAGTGTACCTTTCATGATTGTTGCATATACATATTTTCATATCATTATTGCATGATTATTGCATACTGATTGTCATATGTTATTGCTTCATGTATTAGTTGTACCTGCCAGTGTACT
This sequence comes from Agapanthus africanus, assembly GCA_030015575.1. Taxonomy (NCBI): domain Eukaryota; kingdom Viridiplantae; phylum Streptophyta; class Magnoliopsida; order Asparagales; family Amaryllidaceae; genus Agapanthus; species Agapanthus africanus. Next base: position 333,598,793 of record JASDDO010000018.1, on the reverse strand, counting down.
TTTCATGACTACTGCATTCATATGACCTTTTATTGCTATTAATTGCATATGTTAGATTCACGATGTACGTGCATACTTGCGATTACCTGCATATGTTATTTACTATTCACGAGTTGGCAACTCACCCTCGTTGTGCCACAGTTGTTTTGCAGGGTGTTCCCCAGAGTAGTCGAGGCAGGCTATTCATCTATCTGATCATCTTTTGCTGCGGATACCACTTCAGCTCATAGTGTGCAGTTTTGCTTAGGTGGGTTTTGTGGTTATCCGTATTGTTGTATTGTATATTCGTTGTATCCTTGTACTCTCCATCTACTATTATTTTGTTGACTTAGAGAGTTGGTGAGGACGATATTGTATATTATTTGTGATTTGGTTGTCTTTTATACAGTTTGCTTTCTATTATCTTTTATTTTCTTCGCTACGGCGTCGTATATTTGTTGTGGTGGTTGTTTTCTGCCTTCGGGCGTGTATTTGCTCCCGTTTGGGGATGCTTTATTTTATTTATGTTGTACCCATTTTTGGGGCCAGTTTTTACAAAGGAGGTGCTGCCAAAATTTTAAAGAAAGAAAGTTGGACTTTTAAAGAATTTGGGTTGTGATTTCAAAGGCTTTTAACAATGTTTCTTATCTTTTCTTGTCTTTTAATGGTTTAGATTTCTGGGTTTTGGCTTTCTTTTACTGCGTTACGCCTGTAGACGTTGCGTAGTATTAGGGCCGTCACGTGCCAATTTCGGGTCGTGACAAAATCTAAAGGAGTCTAACTACTGTGATAGAGTGTTATACCGAAGGAACCATATCCTTCGGTCTTCCACCATCTCCCTTAGCTCCTTGAGGTCCTTTGGATCGAGCTTAGCCGCCGGTCTTCCTCCATCAAAGATGATCCACCCGAAAGATGTAGCTCATGACTCTAGCTCCACATAAAAGATCAAGTTAAGCAACTAGGGATTCTAGATGGCTAGTCTAGAATGCCTAGGATGTAGTGGAGTGTTCTAAGTGTATCTCTACCTCACCTCCTCTCTTGATTCTCAACACATGAGAGGGTAGAGAGGAGGTTGATGAATAAAGGTGGAGGAAGCTCAAGAAATCTAGAGAGGGGGTGAAACTAATGGTGAGGAGAATGCTATCTCAAAAATGAACCATGCAACCATTGTATCAACTAAGGAAAAAAGAAATAAAGCATTGTTTTATAAAACACATTTTTCCATTTTAATATTCAACCCATGCTTGAATAGTTTGCACAAATGAATTAATAATTCATTTGTGCACACCATACAAGCATGGTTCTCACCATACTCCCCTCTCTCAATTATCCACCTCATTATCCATTTAAAATAAATGGTAAAATCCAAAATGAGGTGTCCACCTTCTAGAATGTTTTTCGTATAAATACGGATTACATTCTACTGTATATACATACCTGTATTCGTACCGAAATACGAATACCCAAAGAGATAGAATAACATAAAGAACATAATACTAGAATATACATATCGAAATACATATACTTAAATTATTAAATCAATACCTGATTTAATAATCCGGCTCAATCCCGAGCCGGCTAGTATTATCAACTGTCCGATCGAAAGTCCGGGTACATAGTCAATCGATCTATCGGAACCCTGCATGTATCCAATACGGCTACTACATCGTTTCTCCTGAACCAGGGAAACCCTCTGTGTGGGACTCTAAAAACTCATCAATACGCTGGCAGTGGGTTTAACCACAAGCACGTCAGCGACACTAGCTGTAGGTAACGGCTACCCAGGTATTGAGCGAAAGGAAGGCCAACGAGCAAACTCATCCGAACCCCTATTGAGCCTGTCCGTGACAATCTCCATACAGTCCGGTCCGTTCGTCTAAGAATATCGCATATCGGGTCTAAGGGGTGGATAAAGTTAGACCCCTAATAACGCGATATTTCGTGTCGGTATGAAGCCCATCACCCACTGAGAAACTACTGATCCAAATTAGTAATTCTCGACTACCTTGGCCAAGGATTTCTGGTGATGGTCACCCGTGCACAATGCGACATCAACCCCCAATACCGGGAGAGACGAATCCTCGACGATCCGCTCACTGCCTCCATGTGGCTCGGGACTGTACCCAACTAAAACCTGTTTGCATGACTCCTTTGAGCCGTGGTAGAGTAGTAATCAAAGAACAGTGGGAACTCACACGAGACAAATGATGATCTCAGGTCGACAGACTAACCTGTACAGATGTCATCTGGGAGCTGCTATCTGACAATAGGTATAATACCATCTAGCATGTTCCCGGTGAGTCCGTCCAGTGTACTCATAACCCAATGAGCACCTGTATACCATCTTAGGTGACTAACTGACACCAATGGCTTGTGAGACCGGCCACCGCCCCTCGTCGGGGTCTCGAAAAGTATACACCAGTCTACTCCGGAGTATTGATGCCCGGTCTCAATACTCTCTCGACTAGGGACATTTAAGGATGTGCTTATAGACCACCCATCTCCCATGTATATGATCACCATCATAATACTATTAGTAAAGCAAGAATCCTATGAGCTCTATCACCATGTAATAGTGATCTGTAATACCATATAACGCAAGTACATGATGATAAAGGCAAACCAGATAGCATACTATCATTTTGAGTAAGATTGTTCTACCCATATTGGTCCTCCCTCAATCATCATAATCGCGTGCCTGCGATTACAATAATTGAATTGAGGGCACTATAACCAACAATCTCCCACTTTCACTTAAGGCTAATTATTGTGGTGTCGCATACTCATAGCCCGTGTGATGCCGAACACCCAACTTCTCTACTAATCAGTCTCGCAAAGGCCGTTTGTGAAATTATTGTGTTCGAGAAATAGCCTGAGTGAGTGGATCCGCTCCAATATTTCTATCTTTATCTCTCTATATCTCAACTTCGCGGAGAAAGACTATCTTCCGAAATGAGCAATACCTGTCTTAGAATTTGTCTGGATATCTGATGAGACCCAGTTCACAAATGAACTCCAAATCCAACAAACTTCTTAGACTGTATCGTGCACTGAATTTAACCAGTATTCTGCACCATGCCTTCCTCAGTATCCGCTTGGACCATCTGTCCAACATACTGCCCTTCAAAAGAGGGAAAACTATAATTCTGACAGCTATTTTGTCATCCAGATCACCTTGGAAGCCTGAAATGATAACCGCCTCCAGAAGGAGGCTGCCGTTACCATATATCAAGAACATCCACTTATGTTCATAACTGCTTTCCAAAATTTCTCCAGGATTGAATTAATATATATGCTTATTGCAGCCTGTGTAAAATCAATATCTGGTGTGGTACTTGACATCTCATGATTGACTCAATTGTCTAAATAAGAGATATGCCAATCATGCAAATCCCTCCCCTCATCAATCTAGAAGACATATCTTTAGAGAAGGTGACTCCATCACCTGCGGGTATACCACCACGCCAGGAGTCGTCCATTCTAAAACACTTTTAGAATAGTATCAAAGTACCCGAATTGGGACACTTCCCAAATCCAGATCTAAAAACATAGATCTAGTGACCAGAATCCCTGATATTTTATCCAGATCCTATGTAGAGAAACACATTGTGACAACCACAGTATAACCGATCGTAGTATAGGAAGATCACTTCTTATAAAGTGCATGTCATCCAAATACCAGGACATCACTCCCTACTACCTTCTTACCAGGTCCATCTGTTGTTCTGATGAAGTCAAACTCTATGACTGTCACATCAAAACTAGACGATCTATCTCCGCTATACCTGCTTTAGTCTATAATTAGACATAAGCTACTTGCCCACTTTGCTTCCGCTGCTCCCACTGACTACAACAACCCTCTGGTAGAGTCATATACGCGTGAACTTCTAAAGCTAATTTAGAACGACGTTATACCCATCCTCCTGCCAAATCTCATAGTCTAGAACAGCAGTAGTGGCAAGTTCGGGTAATCAAAAACCTCCATATCACCGTCTTTGAGGAAACCGAAACACCTCTCGGGTAGCTGAGGTTACCCACCAAATATGCGGAGTGGCTAATGGATTGTCGAATCCATTTGAATCTTTAGCTTCTACTAAATTTTCAGCAATCGTTTGTAGTTCTAGAATCACTTCCAGTTCTACCATACTCCCACTAATATTTTCTGAAAGAATTCATTTTACTAAAACTGGAGGCGAGTCAAGAACAATATAACTATTGATCTTCCAAATGGTAGAATGTTAACCCTCGTCATTGCCCGGGATAACCCACAAACTGCCATTACTGAAACGCGCCTTGAGTTTATCCGGATTCTGGTTTTAAGCATATGCCGGACAACTCCATATACCTTAACATCGTTAAGATATGAATCCATTTTATATCTTCTATAAAAACAAAGGCACTAATTTAATTGGAACCAGATTCAAAAATCATGCAGCCGTTTCCAGTACATATCAATTTAAATGGAAGAAGGCCAAGTAGCATTACTCATCAAGGAGCGTACTCATGGATGAGTAACCTGAAAGAAAAGCGAGTTCTCAAAACCATTACTTACAACGGAATACGTAGCACAAGTATCTATATTTTCGATCACCTTGAAGAATCCTGATACTTGCAACATATGGTTCTCTACTTTATATTAATATCTATAATTTCTCAAAATTTGGACCCTTTATTTCAACGAAATACTTGTCTAAAAATAGAGAAGTCATAAGTAAACAGAATATAGTACGAGCACCAACCCCTTTGTCCTGATGGACATCGGACAACATACAATACTTTGTATAAGTCATCTGAATTTAATAACTCAAACCCTGTGCATCGTAGGTTGAAAACTGTGCTATGGTTAAGAAGAATTACACCACTGTTGAATGCTCCTTACCTAACTGTCGCGACCTAAGGTTCGGCCCGTGACCGGCACTTAACCATGTAACGTCTGAAGGCGTAACATGACTAAGTAAGCCGAAAACCCAGAAATCAAAACCATTTAAATGTAGAGTGTTAAAATATTTTTGTAAAAACGGTTGCAAATGTTTAGAAAACCTTTTTAATTAATTCAGTAGAAAAATCCTTTTTAAGTTCGAGTGTTATTTAAATAGTTTTATTTGTGTGCAACTTTTCCTTATAAAAGAATTTGTCCCGAAAATCGGGTGCAAGACAAGATGTAAGTAAACTGACATGTGGACTAAATAGAGCATCACGATGATAATGTATGACAAAAATTAATGAAATAAAGATAGCAAGAAATATAAGTCTGCATAAATATAGTCGGCTCACAACGAGCTCGACACCAGAGTACAAAATAACAATATCGTCCTCACAACTGTCTCTTAGTCAATACATAAAGGTAGATGGGGAGTACTAGATACATCAAAATACAGCTGAAATAAACAGATACCGAACAAAACCCACCTACTAGCAAAAAGGGTTAACACGCCTCAGCAAGGGTATCTGTGTCAAAAGATGCGGTAAACAGCCAGCCGCGACTACTCCAAAAGGTAACCTGCAAGCACTGTGGCACAACGGGGGTGAGTTGCCAACTCGTGAATAGTAGATAACATATAAAGGCAATCGCGAGTATGCACGTGCTGCGATACTTTAACCTATGCCGACAGGTAATATCTACATGATGACTGGGTGCTCAAAATCATGCAACAAGTGTGATCAAATAACATCTCTATGTACTGAGCAAGATATGTGATAATCAGGCATGGCAAATGTAATCTAACAACCCTATATATGATGAGTAGGGTATGCGATGATATGCAAGCATGTATACCATGCTAGCTACAGGATGAGATGTCAAGTCATGAATACTGAGTACGTGAAAAATAAAAGTCTACACGGAATATCAATGTGGGAAAAAGGACTGGTGTCTATCACTACACCCCATTCCCGGTATAACTCAGGCGCCGTCATCCATGTCGGCCCTCAATACCTGTGAATCTCATACAATCGAGAGTGCCCAACATCGGCACTCGAAATATCATAAAATCAGCCGTGTCCAGCATCGACACGTAAAACCTCCAGTATAGGGTATCCGTCCATCGGATCCGCCCACGGGCTCCGTCTGTGGAATTGGCCCTCGGCCCCGGCAGTACGCGTCGTCCCGTAACCATCAATCGACTCTGGTCGGTATCCTCCGGATAATCGCCAGGTCTAACCAATCACCGGTAGGTAGTAATCCCTCCGCCGGGCTCACCGTCTAACAATACGAGTCTTCTCGCCCCGGGGTACCGTACCGGGTCCACCATGTACCCGCGATCGGTGCCTACCTCTCCTCGAATCGGGTATACTCACACAAGCTCTCTGGAACCGAGAAAACTCATGGTGGACGCACAAAATATCATATCAAGGGAACCGGGTTTTTTAATCAGTGCGTAATTTTCTTAAAATTTTACTCCGGTCCCCAAATCCAGAAATCACATAAATCAAATCCAATGAGTAAATCCATGTAATGTGTCGTATGGAAGAAAAGGGAAAAACCGCTCTTTTTTTCTAAAAATACCCAGTTTGGAAAATACCATATGCGGTCTCTTAGTTTTTAAGTCAAGTCAATATCATCCATGTATGTTTCATATGAAAATGAGTATAGGTATGGATGTGCAAGAAGCTAAATATGCTAAGTGAGTGTAGCAATATACACGTACACCAATGTGGAAATGATGCATATGTGTCCAAAATATATATATATATATATATATATATATATATATATATATATATATATATACGCATTATGATCAGCTACAAGGTGAACATGGTAAAAATATGCATATGTGGATATGGCAAATCATGACAACAGCAGTGAAATGGGATCAATATAACATATAATTTCTAGCAATCCTATACTGTGAGTGTCATGGCAATCACTAACGGTGTGAGTGTAGCATATAGATCGTGCTCGTGCAACATGTACCATTAGTGACAGTGCAGTGTTCTATACTACCAGTTCTATATATATAACAAGGGTATGCTACTTTAGTATGTTTGCAGAAACATATAAAACTAAACATCCTACTATGTCCTGATGCTTAACGCCATACGGACGATTTCCCCGTAGATGTTAAATCTACTCACCTGGTCGCGTGCTAAGTATAGCCGACCACCTGCTTCCCTTTCCTGACGGCGTCTGACGTACCCGTCTGCGAACCTGGAATTGCACAGAATCCAAATATAATCAAAAATCTTGCAAAACACGATATCAAAACGAGACGAGAAACTCGCGTCACGAACTAACGTGCGTGTGTGCGATACGCTGAAACGTGTGTGTAAGTGCCAAACGCTTAATCCGATACGCCGCGATACGCTGAATCACAGAACCACTCGCGTATCGCGCAAACCACAAATACCAGGAAATGATATACCTTCCCAGATTTTACCCTGATTAGAATATTACAAATCTAAGTATACCAGAGACCTACAGAATGCAGCAGACACCCACCCTAAAAGCCCTAGCTCCAATCTCTCAAGTCTGGCCGCAATTTGCGGCCAGAAGGATTATTTCGGCGGCCTGGGGTGAAGAGGTTAGGGTCGGGCTCTGGTAGTGAGGTCAGGGTCTCCCAAGTAGGCTACAGTCCACTCAGATTTATTCTGAGATCACTGGGGTAACTGCAGATTCAAATAGCTACGATTTTGTCTAAAAAGAAATGTCAAAAACAGGTTTTAGGCTCCAGAATTTGACTCTGGTTTCTACACAAAAAGTTACATGTACCAGGATCCTAAGCTACCCCACAGACACCTATAGGCAAAACCCCAGCACCCCAGCCCCTGCTCTGGCCGCAAATTGCGGCCAGATTGAATAAATGGGCGGCCGAAGGTGGGAGTTGGGTCCCCATTCTTTTTGTGTGTGTTCATGGCATGATCACTGTACCCCAGTCTTCCCAAATTTCACCTGTATGTCTCGGGTCAAAAGCAGATTCCAGGAAGGCTAAAAAGTCTATAAAACGTTTAATGTTTGCACAAATTGGTAATTGGAGGTATTTTAGTGTGATCTGGGTTTTTCACTAGGTTAGCTTGGTCCCAAAAACACTCACTTAGACCAGTCTACCCACTACTAACAGCACTTAACAAGCTCCACACAAATCACCAAAACAGCCCAAAATCTAACATTTATACACTAGTTGACATATAACGACACCACTGAGCCAACAAGGAAGAAGTTTAGAAGTTTTACCCTCTAGGATCCTCACAACAAGTAGAAGTGGAAGAAGAGGAGGGGATGGAGCTACTGGAGTTGCTGGAGTGCTCCAAAAACTGCTGCTGCTGCTGGGCTGAACTGTTGCTGCTACTGAAGCTGAACTGCTGCTGCTACTGAAGCTGTGGCTGATGGTTGATATTGTGTTTGTGTTTTTGTTTTTGTGAATGGTTGTAGCAGCAGCTACTGTTGTATTGGGGTAGTTTTTGTAGCTAAAAACACTAGGTGGCTGATGCTATGGGTTATGTAGCTATAATGATGACATTGAGCTGGTGTGGCTGATGTTGTGCTGCTGATGCAATACAGCTGGTTTTGGGGCTGAAAGAGGCTGATGTGTGTGGGTGTGTGAGGGTTGCATGGGTGTTGTATATGGAGTTGGGGCTGTTGTTTAAGAGAGTGTGGCTGTTGCTGATGCAGCTGATGCTGATATTGTGGTTTGAGCTGATGTGCTTGGAGCTGAAGCAGATCAGCAGCTAATGTTTCACAAATGAAGAAATGGCTGATTTGAAGATGTGACCACTGCTGAAAACAGCAGCCATTGTTGCATTGGAGGTGAGTGAGTGAGAAGGGTGGGAGTGATAAGGGTTTGAAATGTAAGTGAAAAAGTTTTGAAGGGATAGGGTGTGACAATCCTAGAGTCACCTCTCTCTCTTTCTCATTTAATGCCAACAAGACACCCATCATGCCCTCTCTCTCCTCAACCCAAGTCAACCTTAAACCCTAATCACCCTTGATTAAAACTAATTAGCTCATAAATAACATAATTATCTTAATCAAAGGCCTACCCCATCATGGTTGGCAAAGCAAGGTTAACCCACCATGCACACCTAACTTGGCAACCCTAGGTCTAACCCACATTAACATGCACAAGTGTGTGCGGTCAAGATAAAAATCTGATAAAATATCCATAAAACCAGATAAATTATCAGGAACCCAATTTGGTAAACTTTTTACCAAAAATAAATTTCACTAATTAAAATATAATTAATCACTAATTTAATCCTAGTTGTTACACTAACCATCAACTGATATAGGTAAATATCACAGACATAATTTCAAAAAGTTATATCTCACTTTATAAATAAACGTACAGATATATTAGTTTGAAATTGATGCATAACAACGGATATTCGAAACCATATATTTCCCGTTAGGCAAAACCCAGATGATTTCCTCAAATATCACCAATTACAAAGAATTCGAGGATATAATCACCCAATTCCCAATATTTTACTCCCACTCAACATCCGTAACGCCATACAGATGTGAGAATCAGGTCTGGTAAATACATACCCTGGAGTCAGAATCTAATTGGGAAAAAAGTTTTCATTTAACACAGCACAGTAAAACTGAAACATAAAAATATTTCGAAGGGGTAGCCGGGTATTCCTTGTAATGCTTCTTCCACTATCCAGATTCATGATAGTATCCATATATTTCATTGCTCTCACTCCAATCCCTTTATATGTCTTTAATTCTTACCTTCTATACAACGCACTTAGGCTAAATAGTTTTCTTCCTTCCCTATATTTCGACACCTGTCTAAGGTTTGGAAGAAGACTATCCAATAAGCGTAATAGGTGTACTCTCCTAATACTAGAAGCCCTCACAACCTGAGAGAAGGTAAAGAGAAAAAGACAACCAAATAAACTTATTCAATTTCTCCAGAACCGGAAACCATCCTCGAACTGAAACAAGTTTCTTCGAGTTCGTATGTAACTATACGATAGCATATCCAATAAGCGTGGATCTTCATAGTGATACAGAGTGTTCCGGAGAAAATGCAAAGGGGAGGTAGAAGTGGCAGAGACATACGCGGCTTCGTCGTGAATGATAGCAGTCGCAATTTTTTTTGCCCTCATTCTAATCCCTTTATATGTCTTTACTTATTACCTTATGTATACCACACTTAGGCTAATCGGTTTTCTTCCTTTCCTACCTTTCGGCACCTGCCTATGGTTTAGAAGAAGACCATCCAATAAGCGCAATAGGTGTACTCTCCTAATACTAGGAGCTCTCGCAACCTGAGAGAAGGTAAAGAGAAAAGACAACTGAATAATCCTATTCAATTTCTCCAGAACCGGAAATCATTCTCGAACTGGAACAAGTTTCTACGAGTTCGTATGTAACTATACGATGGCATATCCAATAAATGTGGATCTTCGTAGTGATACGGAGTGTTCCAGAGAAAATGCAAAGGGAAAGTAGGAGCGGCAGGGATATATGCGACTATGAAAATCCAAAAGCCAAATTGTTTTATGAAGGTTCGGTTAATTTGGTTCATGAGTTTTAGTTTAGGGTCAGGCCATGGTCGCTGCCAAAGAGAGAGAGAGAAAAGAAACACTCAGCGTGCACTCTAACCTAGATTAGATTGGTTGATCACTTTATCTAATCAGGATGGCTCCCACTGTTTCCTCGAATACTCCTTCAAACCCTAAAAGGAGAATTAGTCAGGATCATCTGAAAATCACCCGAGGAGTAATACCTACTCATCAGTGGGAATCGGGATCCAACTATCACCGCATGATAACTTGATAGAAGCCACTCAAGTCACCTGTAACATTTCAGAAAAATAAAATATTATTTTTGGGAATTTAAATAATTAAAATAATAAATATTAAGAATATTTTAATGTGAGGATGTTAGTTTTAAATGATGGTATAATTAAATACCGATAAATTGGGAAATATTTGGAAATTATAAGAATTTCTGAAATGAGGGCGTTTTATATGATATGAGCCTTTATAGATTTTTAAATACTCATTTGTAAAAGGGTTAAGTGCTAAACTCGATTAATGTTTACTGATTTTTCATTAAGTATGACTTTGCATGTGACATGCACCATGTCATGTTGCAAAGCACATTTTTGTTCAATTTGTATGAACCATGGCATCTTGTATTTCTTTTATATGTATATGGTTTTATTTGTTTTTGGGTTTTAAAAGAAAACAAAAAGAAAAGAAAACATTAAAGAAATGGGTATGGGCAAGAGAGAGAAGAGAGAGAGGTGAGGGGTCATTTGACCATTGCTCCCATTTGTTTTCCCTCCATTTTCTTCATCATTCTCACCTCCTCCTCTCTCATGGCTGCCCCCTTCTCTCCACCTCCTTCACTTCCTCACAACACCACCAAAAACACCTCAAAACCTTGCATTCCCTTCACTAAAAATATGCACAAGCTCACTACTAGCACGGGAGATCAAGAAAAATTGGATTTTGAGCACTTGGGGCAACTCAAGAAAATTCTTGAGTTGCCAAATGAGGTATTTCGTTCACCATTAGTGTAGTAATTCATTTGCTTTAACTTCTATATTAGTTTAGATGTGGTTAAGTGCAGTTTAGTGAGGTTTGAAAATTCCAAGATCAAGGTTAGGGTTTGATTTGTATTGAGGGGGTGCAATTGAGGTTTAGTAGTGATTACAACCCCTGTAGTGCTAGTATTGTGAACTAAACCAGAGACTAGAACCCCAAGAAATGAACTTAGAATCTCCGATGTCGGGTTTTGTAAGGAATTATGGTATCTGCTATAACCCGGGAACCCCAAAAATTATTTAGCAATTACAGTGAGTCGTGCAGGCAACCTAGAAGCTACCCTAGAGCCCCGAGCCCCTAATTCCTTTTCCTGGCCTCAAATATATCCCTTATGGCCGCAATTTGAAGCCTGGGTACTTCAGAGTGGGTTCGTGCTTGGTCCATAGCTCCATTTTCAGTAAATTAGACCTACCCTATATGCAAAATTGGCTAATTCAACCTAGGGTAAAATCTGGAGATGTTTTCTTGAGTTGTTGTTTTGTTTTGCGTCCTTTAAATGACTTGAACTTTGGATAATGTGTTTTGTCTTGATCGATTGGCGTTTGTACGTTGATATCGAGGGTTATTTAGTTCTTTTGCATGCGTAGACTATAGGTTCTAACCTATGTGTGATACGTGTGCCGTTTTGGTTTCGTGCGCGATTTCAGTTTACGATACTATGTGTTTATATGTGTAGGCACCCTCACGTGGACTACGGATGACAAGGAGGAGAATGGCAACATCGACTTCGACAAGCAATGATTGAGGTGAGTAGATATATATCTACGGGGGAAGTCGGGTGGATGGCGTATGGCCCCCCCGCAATTTCGTAGTGCAGTATACGAATGTGTTATATCTATATACTTATGTGTTATCATGAGATGTGTATTCTTAGCAAGAAATGCTTTAGGACTTTGGGTTAGAGTTAGCGTATTTGGAGGTTAATGCTTAGGTTTAGTTTTAGTCGCGAAACACTAGAATAAGGTATACACACACACATGCACACGGGGGTTATGTTTTGGTGTATATGATATATGTGTATATATATATATATGTATATATGTATGTGGATGTGTTGCTATACACACACACACACACACATTTACGTATACACGTATGATGAGGATAGTATATGATACTTGGAGATGAGTCGATGTGATTGGGCATGATGCCGTGAGATCGGTGATGTGACTTAGGTCGTATTATGAGATACGACATGATATTATAGCGGATCGTTGGGCGATGTGTTTTCATACACACGCAGATATATATATGTTGATGGTATTGGAATGTACCAGACTTTAGATCAGTACCCCTAATTCAGGATATGATGATAATGATACCAGATGAATAATGAGTTATATGTGGTATTGACCCGTACCCGATTTGGGATGCCGTACGATGGATTTACCGTACGAGATATAATTATGATGATAGATCCGCACTCATGACTCGAGGATGTCGTATTATATATATATATTTTATCGTACGTGACGCTATTGAGGCGGGATCACCGACTACTAAATATATCGACTCGGACTTAGGCGGTTTTCCTTACCCTTTTGATTAGTCTCTTAGCTTTGTCCTGTAGTTTACTTAGTAGATGTTAGACTGGGCTCGAGTCATACTTATTTCCAAAACTAACAAATCGTGAGTATTTTAAAGACAGGCCAAAGGATATTACGGATATTTCAAAGGACGTACCTTTTCTTAAAAACACCGTAGCCCCTATTTTCTAAACACCACGATTCACGCTATTTCAAATGCCAAAGCTGTATGACTCGTATATATAACGTATATTCTGGCCATTCGCATTGCATTGCATGCTTAAATGTGTTTTCGTAGTCATTATAAAACCCTATTGTCAGGACACCAGCACCATTACCGATGATGTGTATGCTCCACTTACACCTGCTTGCCGGCTCACATACATCATCATCGGTAATTTCCATGTCACGTACACATTAGAAGTAGTACTTCATTGATATAACCTGTTAGCTGGTAGTTTCAACATATTATTAGTATGCTTGCTTTCATGTGTTAAATTAGATATTGCATTCATTTACTTAGATATCCATGCATGTTTATATTCATTTGTTATGCAATATTATGGGGCTGTATGCCGGTAATTCATTATTTATTTACTCTTGAGTTTTGGGTTTCGGATTTTCCATGAGATTTCTGGATTTGGAGAAACCGCAAGGATTTTATAAACTCATTATCATTTCTAAAAATAGAAATTGCGGTTTTCTCGTGATATGATTTGAGAGGTGTCCACCATGAGTTTTCTCGGCTCTTGAGCGATATCATACACCCGATTCGAGGAGGAGAAGGAACCGTCTGCGGGTGCATGGTGGACCCGATGCGGTACCTCGGGACAAGATGGTCGCAGATGATGGCGTTGAGCCTGGCAGGGGAGTACTACCGACCGGTTATTTATGACGCAGCGGATATCCGGAGGATACCGACGTTGTCGTGAGATTTGATGATTTGGGCCAGTCCGGATTGTCGGAGCCCGGGGCCAGTCCGGAGTGCCGGAGCCCGAGATATTGAGACATTGAGATACTGAGATTATATGACATAGGCCACTCTGGATTGCCAGAGCCCGAGATATTGAGATACTAGGATATATGTTTTGTGTCGATGCTTGACATAGATTCTCTGATGATTTCATTGATGATATTTCGGTTTTATACAGAAATCTCACTGAGATAAGAAAACAGTTTCTCATTTAGATGTATTCTGTTTTCATGCATTCATACATCATATATATATGATATGTTGTTACCTGAGGCACTGACACGAGCACTTGGTATTACACTTATGTATAGATGTTTACCCTTGCCATTATTACATGCTTCAGGCTATATTATTTTGAGGATATTACTATCGTATGAGCTAGGATAGAGTCATACATGCGATTTCTGCTCGGTGATGTTTTCTACTCACGAGTTGGCAACTTACCCCCGTTGTGCCACAGTTTCTTGCAGGTTTTGCCGTACAGGTTTCCTTGGCGGCTTGCTGGCACACTACTTCATTCCGGGTGATTGCTTTGGTAGATGGGTTCACTCGCATTGTGACCACCATTGTACCTTATTTATTTCAGTTGTATCTAGTAAACTCCATCAACCAGACTTGTATTTTGTTAGACTTAGAAGACCAGTGTATATTCTTTCAACCTTAGAGTCGCTCTTGTATTATTATGGTTTTCTTGATGATATTGGTTCTCCTTCTGAGTTTTGATCCTCGCCCTTCAGCGTTGTATATTATATTGCATTGCGTGGTTGTGTCCGCTAATTGGCGAAGAGCTAGCTCCCGCTTAGGGATGCCTTTATATTATGCATGTTTGTACCCGTTTGGGGCCAGTATTTACAAAGGAAATTCTGCCGAAATTTTTGGAAAGGACTTGATGTTTTAAAATGCTTATTACGACTTTCAAAGTAAATTTATATGTTAACTTTTAACTGAATTTTCCTTCACTCTCTTTTTAAATGGTTTAGATTTCTGGGCTTTTGGCTTACTTGAATTAGGTGTGGTCCTTAGACTTCACATGATTCAAGTGCCAGTCACGTGCTATTTCGGGTCGTGACATCACCACACTCCAGAAGGTATGCGTATGCCTGGCAAGTTTCCTGTATGTTTGAAACTCCCGATGTGGTTTTTGCCCCAAGCAGCTTATGACCTTAACAGAGGTCAACATATCATAAGTCGCAAGTTAAGTTCAACCCGTCATTGTCCTGGATTAACTTAGACCCACCCGTACAAGCCCTTGACAGAGGTCAACATGACCGTGCGACTGTCCTAAATAATTGCATATCTATGCAACAAACAAGTATTACCTAGCTACTATTCACTATGCCTTGACAGAGGTCAACATACACAGCATGAATACTAAGTAATACTTGTAAGAAATGACGGAGGGCTACGACTGGGTTTTTGGCGAAAAACCCTTTAACGTAATGAACTTGATATCATTGAAGGAACTCGAGTGGTTTTACAAAAATATAGTGGCGTAAACTTTTGCTAAAGAGGTCACTCCCTGTGAAGGAATCTCGGCTCTTTCCTCATCGAATGAGGTGCAGGATATTCGAAACTGAATACCACGATGCAAAGCAAAAGAATCGACTATAGTGAAGTTATTATGATGACGCAAACTTTTGCCCAAGAGGTCACTCCCGATGAAGGGATCTCAGCTCTTGTCTCGTCGAATGAGGTGCTGGATATTCTAAACCGAATGCCGCTGTGCAAAGCAAAAGGAAACGTCCTGTAATAATAGTTTTTCAAAATTTGGTTCCAACAACATCATTTAGGTTTATTTTTCCTTGCATTAATCAAAATTAACGCAGTCCCATCAATTATTCCATATCACACCAGAAAAAGGAACGAAAATAAAATGTACGTATATGCCATCCACATTCGCCATTGGGGCCCGTCAAACATATACAACATCTACTAGTATATACATAAATATATATATAGCATCCGTCCCAGGCATGATATAAGCAACATCACAGTAAAGCGATAAGCAAAACAGAATAACGGATAATCTAGGAGCCCCGGGTTTCCTTTGAGCTGTAAATGAAAACCCGACGTTCCCCGGTCGTGTGGATAGCCTGTGCAATGAAAACCTGGACCCCTACGAGTGCGGCAAGTTACCCGCCAATCCCAGAAGTGAGGCAACCCCAATCAACAAAGTGAATGGGCCACCCAGCACTGCACGGAATCCGGTAACTTGAGCACCCCTCCGTGGGTCATCCTATACCCTCTACGAGTGAGGCGAATAGCCCGCCAATTCTAGAGTAAGGCCCCCTCCGTCTCAACACCATGAGATGCGGGCCCGTTGCCCTCTAGAACCCGGCTATTTGAGCACTCCACCGCAGGGTAATCCTAGTACAAAAAAGAAAAGTATATATACAATGGCGACATCGGCCTCAACCCGGTCGTGCCCTAATAAAAGAATATACAACCTGGCGAAAACAACAGTCCACATGTTGGACGCTTGACCCGCAATAACGAATATACAAATGAATCTAAATTGTACAACTACCATTTCACAAGAGGCTATCCCACACGACAATCCGAACAAAGCCATCACAGATATCAACATCATAGCAGTATAAGCAAGTATGTGCAACCCCGTCTAAATGACATATAGCAAATAGACGACGTTTGAAAAACACATACACCACATCACAGATATCAACGATGCAAAATTTCAAGCTTTGAAACTTTCCAAGTTCCCCTCGAAGCAAAGACAACACTAAGTGAAATCTGGGGAAAACAAACAAGACCAAAAACACCAATTTACAAAACCCAAGACACAGAATGAAAATGAGGCCCACTGGTGAATAATAAAAAGGTGAGGCCAGTTTTTAGGGCAATGTGGCTGGCAAAGTTTGGATGAAAATGACTCGTTTTCATTCTGTATCATTCTCATGTCTTAACCAATACTCTGCAATTGGTTAAAAAAATCTAGAGATCAAAAAAATTCCAGAACAGAGAGTGGGTTTTGATATCGCAGTTTTTCGGTTTCGACACTAATGCATCGTCTACTACTAGTTTCTAATGTTTGGGTGGCTCTGATACCATGTTGGGGTTCCTAGCGCCCTGGCCATCTACCGTGACCGATTGCGGAACAAAAAATTTGGCGTTTAAAGAACTTGGCTCTAGAAACAACTACCTAGAATCGAACCGAAACATGAAACTAGTAATCTAAAGGAGTCTAACTACTGTGATAGAGTATTATACCGAACGAACCATGTCCTTCGGTCTTCCACCATCTCCCTTAGCTCCTTGTGGTTCTTTGGATCGAGCTTGGCCGCCGGTCTTCCTCCGTCGAAAATGATCCACCCGAGGGATGTAGCTCATGGCTCTAGCTCCACATAAAAGATCAAGTGAAGCGACTATGAATTCTAGGTGGCCAATCTAGAATGCCTAGAATGTAGTGGAGTGTTCTAAGTGTATCTTTACCTCACCCCCTCTTTTGATTCTCAATACATGAGAGGGTAGAGAGGAGATTGAAGATGAAGGTGGAGGAAGCTCAAGAAATCTAGAGAGGGAGTGAAGCTAATGGTGAGGAGAATGCTATCTCAAAAATGAACCATGCAACCCTTGCATCAACTAAGGAAAAAAGAAATGAAGCATTGTTTTATAAAACACATTTTTCCATTTTAATATTCAACCCATGCTTGAATGGTTTGCACAAATGAATTAATAATTCATTTGTGCACACTACGCAAGCATGGTTCTCACCATACTCCCCTCTCTCAATTATCCACCTCATTATCCAATTAAAATAAATGGTAAAATCCAAAATGAGGTGTTCACCTTCTAGAATGTTTTTCGTATAAATACGGATTACATTCTACTGTATATACATACATGTATTCATACTTAAATACGAATACCCAAAGAGATAGACTAACACAAAGAATATAATACTAGAAAATACATATCGAAATACATATACTTAAATTATTAAATCAATACCTGATTTAATAATCCGGCTCAATCCCGAGCCGGCTAGTATTATCAACTGTCCGATTGAAAGTCCGGATACATAGTACAATCAATCGATTGGAACCCTGCACGTATCTAATACGGCTACTACATCATTTTGCCTGAACCAGGGAAACCCTCTGTGTGGGACTCTAAAGACTCGTCAATACGCTGGCAGTGGGTTTTACCACAAGCATGTCAGCGGCACTAGCTGTACGTAACGGCTACCCAGGTATTGAGTGAAAGGAAGGCCGACGAGCAAACTCATCCGAACCCCTACTGAGCCTGTCCGTGACAATCTCCATACAGTCCGGTCTGTTCGTCTAAGAATTTCGCATATCGGGTCTAGGGGGTGGATAAAGTCAGAACTCTAATAACGCGATATTTCGTGTCGGTATGAAGCCCATCACCCACTGAGAAACTACTGATTCAAATCAGTAATTCTCAACTACCTTGGCTAAGGATTTCTGGTAATGGCCACCCGTACACAATGTGACATCAACCCCCAATACCGGGAGAGACGAATCCCCGACGATCCGCTCACTGCCTCCAGATGGCTCGGGACTGTACCCAAGTAAAACCTGTTTGCACGACTCCTTTGAGCCATGGTAGGGTAGTAATCAAAGCATCGTGGGAACTCACACGAGACAAATGACGATCTCAGGTCGACAGACTAACCTGTACACATGTCACCTGGGAACTGCTATATGGCAATATGTATAATACCATCTAGCATGTTCCCGGCGAGTCCGTCCAGTGTACTCATAACCCAATGAGCACTTGTATACTATCTTAGGTGACTAACTGACACCAATGGCTTGTGAGACCGGCCACCGCCCAACTTGAGGGCACTATAGCCAATAGATGTATATTATTATTATGCGACTTCAATTATATCGCACTTGCATTCATTATTACACATATCATATTTATATCTTGTGATGTTTTACTTTTATTCACCGAGTTGGCAACTCACATCCTGTTGTGTTGGGATCGGGCACCCACACCGTGGAGGCCGCGGGCGATGCGGAAGTGAAAACAAAAACTTTTTGCGGGCACTGGACGCCCGAACCCAAGATACGAACCAAACACCCTAAACTAGAAATCTAAAACATGCAAGACTTGAGAAATACAACCTTTTTCGCGTATCCACCCAATTGTGGAAGACCTCTCCAAGCTCGTAGCCGCCGGGAACGCGCTTTAGCATCGACCACCATTGCCGAAGACGATCCACTTGAGGGAACGCGGAGGAGACTCTAACCGATGGTCCAAAGTTGCTAGGTTTGGATGGCCGGTGATGTAGGAATACTCCACTAAATATTTTCCTCAAGAATCATGATAAAAATGAGAGCAAGAAGAAGAAGAAGATGAGCTAGTGGGAGGTGAAGAAAAATCATTAAATCATGAAGTGAGGATGGCTTGCTCTTTTTATCAACCATGATCCAATAGTGCTCACAAATGAATTTTCCAATATAAAATTCCCAAGCCATACCTCTCAACATGTTGTAGCCATGCTTCATTGTTCCACTTTCCACCTCATCCCTTTTATTTTTCTAAAATAGAAAAATAAATATGAGGTGTCCTTCTTCTAGAAGCATTCCTGTATAAATACGGAATACTTCACCTGGTATATGTATCGCTACACATACGCTTATCCGTATAAAAATACGGATAACACCAAAGAGAGAAAATGAATAATGAACAATAATA
The DNA here is from genome assembly GCA_030015575.1 of Agapanthus africanus. Taxonomy (NCBI): domain Eukaryota; kingdom Viridiplantae; phylum Streptophyta; class Magnoliopsida; order Asparagales; family Amaryllidaceae; genus Agapanthus; species Agapanthus africanus. The sequence goes on along the minus strand of JASDDO010000018.1, from coordinate 333,579,122 downwards.
CTAAAATACATGTATCGAAATACATATATAAATTATTAAATCAAGACCTGATTTAATAATCCGGCTTAATCCTAAGCCGGCTAGTATTATCAACCGTCCGATTAAAGTCCGTGTATCGCGTACACGTATTTAATCGGACCCCCTGCATATACCACCGTACGGCTCCTACATCTGTCGCCTGAACCGGAAAAACCCTCTGTGTGGGACTCTAAAGACTCGACAATACGTTGGCAGTGGGTTTAACCACAAGCACGTCAGCGGCACTAACTGTACGTAACAGCTACCCAGGTACTTGTCGAAAGGGGAGTCGACAATCAAGTGCGTCCTTACCCTACTGAGCCTGAATATGACAATCTCCGTACAGTCCGATCTCTTCGTCAAAGAGTATCTTATATCGGTTCTAGGGGGTGGATAACGTCAGACCCCTACTAACCCGATAAGTCGTGTCTGAGTCTAGCTCATCACCAACTGAGATACTACTGATCAACTATCAGTAAATCTCCCCCACCGTGGCCATGGATTTCTGGTGATAGCCTACTGAACACAGCGCGACATCGACTCCTAATACCAGGAGATACGAATCCCTGACAGTCGACCACTGCCTCCATGTGGCTCGGGACTGTACCCAACTAAAACCTGTTTGCATGTCTCTTTTGAGCCGTGGTACGGTAGTAATCAAAGTACAGTGGGAACTCACATGAGACAAATGACGACTTCAGGTCAAAGGACTAACCTGTACTCATGCCACTTTAGAACTTCCATCTTACGATAGGTATAATACCATCTAGAAGTTCTTGGCAAGTCCGTCCAGTGTACTCACCTCCAGTGAGCACTTGTATACTATCTTAGGTGACACAACACCAATGGCTTGTGAGACCGGCCACCGCCCCTCGCCGGGGTCTCGAAACGTATACACTAGTCTACTCCGGAATATCGATGCCCAGTCTCGATACTCCCACGACTAGGGACATTTAAGGATGTGCTTATAGACCACCCAGCTCTCACGTATATGATCGCCATCATAATGCCGGTAGTCAAGCAAGAATCCTACGGGCTTCATCATTATGTATTAGCGACACACAATAACAATTAAAACATATACACATCAATGATAAAGACAAACCAGATAGCATACTATCATTTCGAGTAAGATTGTTCTACCTGTATAGGTCCTCCCTCAATGCGTGCCTGCAATTACAATAATTGCCTTGAGGGCACTATATCCAACAATCTCCCACTTGCACTTAAGGCTAATTATTGTGGTATCGCGTACCCACAGCTCGTGTGGTACTGAATACTCAACTTCTCTACTAATCAGTTTCTCAAATATCGTTTGAGGAGCATCCGTGTTCGAGAAATAGCCTCAGTGAGTGGATCCGCTATAATGTTCCAACTTCATCTCTCTATATCTCAACTTTGCGGAGATGAACAATCTCCCAATCTGAGCGATACCCCGCCTCAATAATTTGTCTGAATACCTGATGGGACCAAGTTCATCAATGAACAACTCATATCTAACAAACGTTTTGGGCTGTATTCTCTGTTGAGTTATAACCGGCATCCTGCACCATGATTACTTCATTATCTCTATTGGAACACTATCCAATATACTGATCCTCAGAAGTGGATAAACTCATAACTCTGACAGCATCTCTATCATCTAGGTCACCTTGGAAGCCATAACCGATAACCGTCTCCCGGAGGAGGCTGCCGTTACCAAATACCAAGAACATCCTCTAATGTTCATAATTGCTTCCCTTTGTTTCTCTAGGATTGGATTAATATCTGTTTGTTGCAACTAGTGCAACAGCAATATCTGGTGTTGTACAAGACTTTGCATGATTGACTCAATTGCTTAAGCAAATGATGTGCATTCATGCCTGCCCCTCTCTTCATCAATCAAAAAGACATCCTTTTTAGAGAGGGTGGCTCCATCACCTGCGGGTACACCACCATGCCAGGAGTCGTCCATTCTAAAATACTTTTACAATGCCGTCTAAGTACCCGATTTGGGAAACTTCCCAAATCTAGATCTAAAACTATAGATCTAGTCACCAGAACTTCTGATATACTATCCATATCCAACGTGGAGAAAACACTGTGTGACAACCAAAATGTGACCGATTGTAGTATAGGAACATCACTTCCTATCCGGAGTATGTCATCTAAAATATGGACAGTACTCCCTACATCCTTCTTACTAGATTCATCTTTTGTTTTGATGAAGTCAATCACCTTGACTGTTACATCAAAACAGATGATCTGTCTCCGCTATCCATACTTCAGTCTACGAATAGACATAAGTATTTTGCACACCTTCCGCTGCTCCCACTGACTACGATAACCTTCTGGCAGAGTCATATACACGTGCACTTCCAAAATCCCATTTGGAAAGACGTTATAGTCACCCACCTTCCAGATATCACAGCCATGAACTGCATCAGCGTCAAAACATATCCATATGGACTTCAGCATAGATACTGATGTAAAAGTTACATCACAATCCACAACGGGTATTTGATGAAAACTCTTTACAACAAGTCCAGCCTTATTAGGTTAGCACCTTTCCACCTGCACATATCTTGAAAGATCTACTTTCTCCTAATGGGTTTTACCCCTTCAGGAGCACCCAGCAAAATCTAAAATCCATGATTTGCTAAAGTACGTGGAGTCCATCTTGGATATGAAAAATATGGTCACATGGAAGTTACCACTTTCTATGACCTGCAGATAACAAGTAGGGGAATAGCAGTGTCAAGTCATATCCATATGGATTTCAGCATAGATACTGATATAAAAGTTACATCACAATCCATAATGGGTATTTGATGAAAACTCTTTACAACAAGTCTAGCCTTATTAGGTTAGTACATTTCTATCTGCACAGATCTCGAAAGATCTACTTGCTCCTAATGGGTTTTATCCCTTAAGGAGCACCCAGCAAAATCCAAAATCCATAATTTGCTGAAGTGCATGGAGTCCATCTTGAATATAAAATACCTGGTCATCTGGAAGCTACCACTTCATATGACCTACTGATAACTAGTAGTACCATCATCTCCATGATGCTGACCTCTCTGTCACCGTCTACGAGAAAACCGAAGTGTCTCTCGGGTGTCTGAGGCCACCTACTAAAATCTGCGGAGTGACTAACGGTTTGTCAAATCTAATTGAATCCTTAGGTTCTACTAAATTTTCGGTAACCGTTTGTGGTCTTGGAATTACTTCCAATTCTACCATACTCCCACTAGTTTCTTTTGCAAAAAGATCCTTTCATAAAAAATGTGGCGAGTCAAGAACAATATAACTATTGATCTTGAAAATGGTAGAAACAAAATCTTAGCGAATGCTTGGAATAATCCATAAACCGCTATTACCGAAGCGTGCCTCGAGTTTGTCCGGATTCTGCTTTTAGACAGAAACCGGATAACTCCATATCTTAACAACCTGAAGATATGCAACCATTCTATATCCATATAGAATCAAAGCACTAATTTAAATGGAACCAGATTCAAAAGTCATGCAGCTGTTTCCAGTGCATATTACCTAATGGAAAAAGGCCAATACAATATTACTTATCATGGAGTGCGTCCACCGATGAGTAACCTGTGAGAGAATCAAGTTCTCGATATTACTATAATGGAATACCTAGCATAAGTATCTACATTTTCGATCACCTCGAAGAATCCCAATACTTCCAACATATGGTTCTCTACTTTATTCTTATACCTACAAACTTCTCAAAATCTTTGACTTTGCATTATTGCGAATGCGCGTCTAAAACCAGAGAACTCATAGGTAATCCTGAATGAAGTAAGAGTACCAACCCCTTGTCCCGAATGACACTGAACAACATACACTTTCATGTATAAGTCCCAAGAGTATATCAACTCAAATTCTGTGTTTTATAAACCGAAAACTGTATCTTGGTTAAGGATGTCTTACACCGTTATTCAATGCACCTTACCTTATCCTCAACTGATAAAGGTAAATGTTTACAACACAATTTTCAAAATGTATATCTCACTTTATAATGATAAAGGTACAGATATTTCATTTTAAAATATGGTGCATAACAACGGTTATTCGAAACCAAATATTTGCCGTCAGGCAAAAACCAGGCGATTTAATCAAATATCACCAATTACAACGAATTCCGATATGGAGCATCAAATTGCCCATTTCCCAATATCCTGCTCCTATTCATCATCTGTAACACCGTACAGATGTGAGATCCAAAACTGGTAAATACATACCCTGGAGTCAGAATTGACTGGGAAAACAGTTCTCTATTACATGTACACAGAAATACCGAAACATGAAAATGTTTCATAGGGATGGTCAGGTATTCGTAGTAGTGCCTTTTCCGTTATCCAGATTCAAGACAGTAGTCACAATTTCCTTTGCCCTCACTTCAGTCCCTTTATATGTTTCTTCATCTTACCTTCTGCACACCGTCTTTGCGCTAACTGGTTTTCTTCCTTCCCTGCCATTCGGCACCAGCCTGAGGTTTGGAAGAAGACTATCCAATAAGCGTAACAGGTGTACTCTCCTAATCAAGAAGCTCTCGCATCCTGAGAGAAGGTAAAAGGAAGAGACAACCGAATAATCCTATTCAATTTCTTCAGAACCTGTGGCCATCCTCGACTGAAGTAACTTTTTCGAGTTCGTATGTAACTATATGATGGCCGTTCCAAGCAATATGGATCATCGTAGTGATACGACGTGTTCTGAAGAAATGCAAAGGGTAGAGTAGGAGTGGCAGGGATATATGCGACTTTGTCGTGAATCAAGACAAGCCAAAGCCAAAGGGTGTAAGAAGGTTCGGTTAAATTGGTTCATGAGGTTTTAAGGTAAGTCATGGGTCGATATACCAGAGAGAGAGAAAAGAAACACTCAGCGTACACTCTATCAAGATCAGATTGGTTATCACTTTATCTGATCAGGATGGCTCCCACTGTTTCCTCGAATTCTCCTTCAAACCGTAAAAGGAGAACTAGTCGGGATCATTCACATTTTACAAGTTCGCTAAACCGTTCGGCCAGGGCAGTGTTGGTACTCCGAGGGAGGTCCCCCGTGCTTTCGCACGGACCCAATTAATAACCCCGTTTCCGCAGAAGCATAACCTCGTTAACACTTTCTTGACACCTAATAGGTTAGCTAATTGCGAAGTGAAGAAATTTCCCGAGGAGTAATACATACTCATCAGTGGGAATCGGGACCCAACTATCATCATGTGATAACCTGACGGAATCCACTCAAGTCACCATGCTCCAGAAGGTATGCGCATACCTGGAAAATTTCCCGTATGTTTGAAACTCCCAATATGGTTTTTGCCCCTAGGATCCAAGTGACCTCGACAAGGTCAACAAGTCAAAGGGTTCTAGTCAAGTTCAACCCGTCATTATCCTGATTGCATTAGATCCACCCGCACAGACCCTTGACAAGGTCAACAAGGTCGAACGACTGTCCTAATCAATCCACATATCCATACGACAGAAAAGTATTATAGATCTACCGCACACTACGTCTTGACAAGGTCAACAAACGTAGCACGAATACTAAGCAATACTAATCTGAAATGACAGAGGGTTACGGTTGGTTTTTGGCGAAAAACCTTTAACATAATGAACTTGATATCGTTGAAGGAACTCGAGTGGCTTTGAAATGGAGTAGTTTAATCTTCGCATTTTAAAACTAGTAACACAAACTTTTGCTTAAGAGCGAACTCCCAATGAAGGGATCAAGGCTCTTCCCTCATAGAATGAGGTGCGGGATATTTCTAACCGAATACCTCAATGCAAAGCAAAAGAATATGAATGTGAGTTTTAAAGAAAACCGAGTAGTTTTAAAATTGGTTCCGACAACATCATTTGGGTTTATTTTTCCTTGCATTATATCGATAATGCGTTCCCATCATTTTATGTTTCCAAGCCACAAAAAAAACAACCAAAATAACAAGCTTTTTTTTATGCCATCCGCATTCGCCACGGGCCCCCGTCATGCACCGTTAGGTTACTTAACTAATGGAAGAGCGGGGGCTGGACTAGCACGAATGTAAAACATATAGAAGCATCTGCTAAATATATATTATATATATATATCAACATCGCAGGCAGATAATGATCATCACAGCAGATAAAATCATCACAAGCATGCGAACAACAATATGGAATAGCGGATAATCTAGGAGCCTCGTGTTTCATTTGAGCCATAAATAAAACGCGACGTTCCCCGGTTGTGTGGATAGCCAGTGCAATGAAGATCCTAGACCCCTACGAGTGCGGCAAGTTACCCGCCAATCCCCGAAGTGAGGCAACTCCAATTAACAAAGTGAATAGGCCCCCAGCACTTCATGGAATCCGGTAACTTGAGCACCCTTCCGTAGGTCAACCTATACCCCTTACGAGTGCGGCGAATAGCCCGCCAATTCTAGAGTAAGGCCCCCCGGTCTCAACGCTATGAGATGCGGGCCCGTTGCCCTCTAGAACCTGGCTATTCGAGCACTCCTCCGCGGGGTAATCCTAGTACAGAAAAGAAAATATATGTACAATGACGACATCGACCTCAACCCGGTCGTTCCCCAATAAAAGAATATACAAACTAGAAGTGAGGCAGTCCACATGTCGGACGCTCGCCCCGCAAAAATGAATATACAAATAAATCTGAACTGTACATCTAACATTGCATACATGGCTATCCATTATGACAATCCGCACAAACCATAACCAGATATATATATATAACCGCAGAAGCAAGCAACACCAGAATGTGTACAACCCCGTCTAAATGAACATATAGCAATTAGAAGACGTTCAACAACATATATATAAAATCACAGATACCGACGATGCAAAAGTTACAAGTTTTTAAAACTCCAGAGTTGTCCCAAAGCAAAGATGACACAAAGTGAAATCTGGGACAAAACAAACAATACCAAAAATACTAATTTATAAAACTCAGCACACACCATGAAAACGAGCTTCTGATATGAACAGTAAAAAGGTGAGGCCGGCCATATGGAGAATCTCGCCGGGCCAAACTTGACAGAATCGTCTCGTTTTCATTGTGTGTCTCTATCTAGTCTAGAGTAAGCTTCTGCACTTATTTAAAATTTTTTTAGATACCAAAAATATTTCGAACAGAAACTGGGTTTTCAAAATCAGAGTTTTCGGTTTTGAAACTTAAGCATTGTCAAACACTAGTTTATGGTGTTTGGGTGGCTCTGATACCATGTTGGGATCCGGCGCCCACACAGCGAAAACAAAAACTTTTTGCGGGCACTGGACGCCCGAACCCAAGATACGAACCAAACACCCTAAACTAGAAATCTAAAACATGCAAGGCTTGAGAAGTATAACTTTTGTCGCGTGTCCATCCAATTGTGGAAGACCCCTCCAAACTCGTAACCGCCGGGAACGCGCTTGAGTATCGACCACCCTTGACGAAGATGATCCACCTGAGGGAACGCGGAGGAGGTTCTAACCGACGGTCCAAACTTGCTAGGTTTGGATGGCCGGTGATGTAGGAATACTCCACTAAATATTTCTCTCAAGAATCATGCTAAAAAATGAGAGCAAGAAGAAGAAGAAGGAGATGAGCTAGAGGAAGTATGAAGCATGAGCAAGTGGGAGGTGAAGAAAAATCATCAAATCATGAAGTGAGGATGGCTTGCTCTTTTTATTAACCATGATCCAATAGTGCTCACAAATGAATTTTCCAATATAAAATTCCCAAGCCATACCTCTCAACATGTTGTAGCCATGCTTCATTGTTCCACTTTCCACCTCATCCCTTTTATTTATCTAAAATAGAAAAATAAATATGAGGTGTTCTTCTTCTAGAAGCATTCCCGTATAAATACGGAATACTTCACCTGGTATATGTATTGCTACACATACGCATATCCGTATAAAAATACGGATAGCACCAAAGAGAGAAAATGAATAGTGAACAATAATACTAAAATACATGTATCGAAATACATATATAAATTATTAAATCAAAACCTGATTTAATAATCCGGCCTAATCCTAACCCGGCTAGTATTATCAACCGTCCGATTAAAGTCCGTGTATCGCGTACACGTATTTAATCGGACCCCCTGCACATACCACCATACGGCTCCTACATCTGTCGCCTGAACCGGGAAAACCCTCTGTGTGGGACTCTAAAGACTCGACAATACGCTGGTAGTGGGTTTAACCACAAGCATGTCAGCGGCACTAGCTGTACGTAACGGTTACCCAGGTACTTGTCGAAAGGGGGGTCGACAATCAAGTGTGTCCTTACCTTACTGAGACTGAATGTGACAATCTCCGTACAATCCGGTCTCTTCGTCAAAGAGTATCGCATATCGGATCTAGGGGGTGGATAACGTCAGACCCTTACTAACCCGATAAGTCGTGTCTGAGTCTAGCTCATCACCAACTGAGATACTACTGATCAACTATCAGTAAATCTCCCCCACCGTGGCCATGGATTTCTGGTGATAGCCAACTGAACACAGCGCGACATCGACTCCTAATACCAGGAGATACGAATCCCTGACAGTCGACCACTGCCTCCATGTGGCTCGGGACTGTACCCAACTAAAACCTGTTTGCATGTCTCTTTTGAGCCGTGGTACGGTAGTAATCAAAGTACAGTGGGAACTCACATGAGACAAATGACGACTTCAGGTCAAAGGACTAACCTGTACTCATGCCACTTTAGAACTTCCATCTTACGATAGGTATAATACCATCTAGAAGTTCTCGGCAAGTCCGTCCAGTGTACTCACCTCTAGTGAGCACCTGTATACTATCTTAGGTGACACAACACCAATGGCTTGTGAGACCGGCCACCGCCCCTCGCCGGGGTCTCGAAACGTATACACTAGTCTACTCCGGAATATCGATGCCCAGTCTTGATACTCCCACGACTAGGGACATTTAAGGATGTACTTATAGACCACCCAGCTCTCACGTATATAATCGCCATCATAATGCTGGTAGTCAAGCAAGAATCCTACGGGCTTCATCATTATATATTAGCGACACACAATAACAAGTAAAACGTGTACACATCAATGATAAAGACAAACCAAATAGCATACTATCATTTCGAGGAAGATTGTTCTACCTGTATAGGTCCTCCCTCAATTCTCATAATCGCGTGCTTGCAATTACAATAATTGCCTTGAGGGCACTATATCCAACACGTTGTGCCTTAGTTTCTTGCAGGACGGACCGCACGGACACTTAGCGGTGTCACCGGCACATCTTTTGGAGTTTATCGTTTATTTTGTTAGGTGGGTTACACGCACAGTAACCGTCTCTTTTACATATTATGTACCTTGTATCTAGTGTCACTCTATCAGACCACCTGTATTATTTGACTTAGATAGAGTTATGACTTTATGTATATTCTTTTGGGTCAAACTCGGATAGAGTCAACTAGTTAGCTTTATTACGCGGTTCATTTTATATTTGCTTGTGACCCTTCACCACGAGCGTCTTATATAACTGTGTGGTTAAGATTCCACCATTGGGCGTTGAGATAGCTCACAAGTGGGGATGCCTTTATAATTATATGTATATGTACCTGTTTTTATCAAAAATTATAAAGGAGGTGCTGTCGAAATTTCAAATAACGAAAATATTTTAACCCTATTTCAAAATGCTTGACATGTGCTTTTAAATAAACAATCTTTGTAAATAAATTGTGTTTTATATAATGTGCCTTTTGAAAACTTCACCTTCTTTATTCTTTAAAAATGTTTAGATCTTGGTTTTTGGCTTATTTGGGTCGCGTCGACATCTTTAGATGTCATGTGATCTAAGTGTCGGTCACGTGCCAATTTGGGTTGTGACACCCTGCTATTTGAAGAAAAATAGCACCTATACTATTGTATCTAACGGTCCAGATTCATCCAACATCGAATTCAACGGTCGAGATTTATGTATAACAGGAGGCCTTGTGTATTGGTGTATCCTACATGCAAAGCAAGTAGGATCTATGGCCCAGGATTACCCACAGCACCCTGCTATTAGCAGGGACCTTTTTTCCCTCTCTCCCCTATCTAAATCCCAAACCTATTAAAAAAATCCTAAGTAAAGCCCCAATTTTTAAAAACGCCATGTCTGAAATCCTTTATATTTCGAATCAGAAAATGCCCTAATTTTGATTCAGTGGCAAGTCAGGAAGGCAGAGAGTGGAGTTCGAAGACGAGCAAGGAAAGGAATGGAGTTCGAAGACGAGTTCGAGATCGAGCAAGGCAGTAAGTGTAGTTGGCGGCGGCGATTTTTATAGTGCTTTACTTTGTTGAAGATTTCTGCAAGGTATATGCTAGGATCATACCATACTTTTTGTCATGACCCGAAAGTGGCACGTGACCGGCACTTACATCACGTGACATCTAAAGACGTCGACGCGATCCAAGTCAGCCAAAAGCCCGGAATCTAAACCTTTTTACGAAAACATTGGAGGTGAAGTTTAAAAATAGTCATTAGATGGATTCGGTTAAAAAAATAATCATGTAAGTCTAAACAAGTGTGTTTGAAAAGCATCTATGACGTTTTAAAAATTGGCAGCACCTCCTTTGTAAATTTTGAATAAAACCTGATACAAGCATAATATATAAAGCATCCCAACGGAAGCTAGCTTCCACGCCCAAACGGCGGAGCAACTACGCAGATAAAATACGACGCCCAATGGCGAAGAAAAGAAAAGAGAAACAAAACCAACAAGTATAAAAAGTCGTGCGACGCCCACAAACACATAAACTATAAGTCTCGCTTCTAAGTCCACAATATACAAGTTCTAGGTCAATAGAGTTTTAACTAGATACAAAAGTATATATATATATATTATATACAAGTGTGGGTACGATACAACAGTAGCCCACCTACCAAAGCAATCACCGAAGAAAAGAGTGTGCTACAAGCCGCTGATGATCCGAGCGGTATATCCTGCAAGAAACTGGGGCATAATGGGGATGAGTTGCCAACTCAGTGAATAAAAGTATATTACAAGGTAGAAATCGAAATGCACAACGATATACCTAAGTCATAAAGTATAGTACTATCATTTCATGTACTAATATATGAATAATGCATAAATACTATAAATGCAATACTATCCATCACGTAAACCCAAAATATATCATCTCATATGTATATAACATGCATCTAGGTATAAACCTATAAAGTAGCCAAAATATGTATATGAAACCCATTTTTAAAATAGCCGCGGGATACGTATGTCACGGCATAAGAAGCAGACGTAATAGTATGAAATATAATATGTATTTTATTTAAGATATACGTCTCACTGTTTAGTAAAGAGTTTTAAGAGATTTACACATCAAAATATCGTTTAGAAACCCTTTTATATGTATCAACAGTTAAAATAGAATTCAGGTACTGCCCCCCCGATCAGTCCTGATCGGCCACTATATCGCATAAACTATAACGGCGTATCTCGAATGATCGCAAAACATCAATATATAGGTGTCCAGTATTAACACCCTAAATCATCAAATCTCTCGTGTCCATCACCGACACGCAAATCCAGATATCGTCGACACCGTCTCATCAGATCGGTCACCCCTCGATATCCCTAACCCCGGTCAATATCCCCCGGATATCCTCCATGCTCATATTTATCTTCAGTATCGAGTGTCCTTGCTAGGCTCCCCGCCTCAAATGCGGCTTTCCTGCCCCTCGGTCTCGACCGGGTCCACCGTGTATCCGACTGTATACTCCCCCACTCAGTCCGGATATGTAGCATGTCCGTAACCATATAGCTTCCCCACTCGGTTCGGAATAAAACCAAATCATAAAACATCAAATTCATGGTGGACGTCAACTCATCGTATCCAGAAAATATCAAGTAAAGAAGAATAATAATTGCATATATCACTCTGATGATATATTATATATATAGCAGCGTCCCATACCACTGATATATATCATCGAAAGTAAAAACATCATAAAAACTCATAGGAATCAAATACGAATATTCATGGTAATGGTATTCGCAATTAATCAACTGGTAATAAAGGTATCGTACATAAATATAGTCAGTCGTGCAAACAATTGCAACAGTTCTACTGTGTCATGAAAATACTAATGATGTGTAGTGTAGCATACGCGTTTGTGCTCGTGCAGTATGGCAATCGTTAGTATTTGTGCAAGTATTTTATAAGTGTTTATAGCAGAATGTAATTCTACCCATATCCATAGCATATAAATACAACCCAATTCTCCGGATATAGGAAATTCATAACACATCGCATCTGTATTTATATAGACATCGCATGGTATAGCGGTCCTACAGTGTCATGGCAATACCAGTGAGGTGTAGTGTAACATATATGTCTGTGCTCGTGCAACATGGTACTCATTGGTAGCTATACAGTGTTCTATCAGTGTGTTTGTATAAAAGAGCACGTATATAATCGGTAAGCGTATCGCGAACATAGAAAGGAAATCTAAGTGTATCGGGTAATTTTTAAACGTAACTAATTGCTATGAGCTATACCATTATCATTTAAAATAGAATGAAATGTTATTTTGAAATAAGGAAGTTGTATTAATTTAAAATAGATATTCGTTTTGGAAATAGCATCGCATCCTGGTCATTTATCATTTAAAAGTGAAAACGAATCGTTGGTTTTTAAAAGAGTATAGCGCAATTAATTGTAACGTCCCAAGTCGGGATAACTCATGACTCAACGAGTCCAAATGAAACTTGGCCGTATTCGGCACACTATTCTCGTCATCACAAGTACGGTATGATTCCTCGTACTATATCCATTCAATATCATATCTATATCGTACGGATCTATCGTCACGTACGTATGTCATCATAACCATATATTCAAATATAACCACATGTATAACTTACTAGATGCGATATAAATATTAATATAATTAAGCTAAGTTATTTAACATATCACTAAAATCTAACTAGATAGCATAACTATCCTAGTTAAATGGTTGCGGGGGTGTTATACGCCATCCACCTGACTTCCCCCGTATATAAATCTACTCACCAACTTGTCGGGCTAGTCGAAATCTACGATTGCTTTGTCCGTCCTTGCCGTCTCAGAAATTTCCGTGATCACACCTATAATCGTAGTTATAACACATCGGCGTAAAAATCATATCAAAACCAAAACAATGAGCTAAGTACACATAGGTTAGAACCTATAGCTTACTTACTCCAAATACGACCAAATACCCCTGATATTAACGTACAAACGTTAATAATTCAGTCGAGATATAGAAATACGAAAAACCGTATCATAAATATCAGAAACATTGTTAGAACAATACTAGAACACTCCCAGATTTCTCTATATGAAATCTGGAACAAATCAAACAATACAGTAGTTTATATTATCACCAAATAAAGCCACTGACCAAAGCCCAAAACACAACTATGTAGAAAGACCGGCGGCGGCGGGAATTTGTGGAAAACCGACGGGTGAACTAAAGAATTAGGGGCGCGGGCTTTAAGGTTTATCTTATATTAGTCTCACCATATCCCATTATTGTTAGTTTTTCTAGTGGATTAACCTAGTAGTTCTAGATTCAAATTTAGCATCACAAATATCACAAAAATCCTAGTTTCTGATATTTGTACACAAAAATAGATATCTAACAAAACAAAACTTGCAAAGGAGGTGAGATTTACCTATAAAGAATGTGCACAAGGGATATCCAGCTCAAGAAGTGCATGGTTGAGATTCCTAGATGTTGTAGTGGCTCTAGCTTGATGATGTGAATAATATTGATGAATGAACAATAACTTTTCTCTTTTTGATTTATTTGTGAAAGATAGAAATTTGAGACAGAGTGTTTTGGTTCAGTTTGTGAATTGAGAGATTATCATAAGTGTTTAATATAATGGAAGGAGGAGGTGTGAAGATTTGGTGTAGAGCAAGTAGGAGGTGTCAACCAAGAAGGATGAGGTGGAGTGATGAGAGTGTGGGTGAGGGTGTGTTGGTTATGAGGGTTAATACCTAGCTTAACATATACCACCCTCTTAACAAAATAGAAACCCTTTATACTATTTTTATATAAACACCTTCATGTTACTAAAAATATAAATTCTTGATTTTAAAAGAATTAAAACACTTATCATAATTCTTAAATACCATAATCATTATAATAAAATCTTATATCATATTAAAAACAAAACACTTGTCATTATATAAGATATCACATATATCTCATTTTCTCCAAAATAATTACATTTTTGCGGATATCAATCCGATACCAAAATTCATATGTGATATCATTTTTGTAAACTCATTATATCCATATTTTAAATTATAAATTAATATTTATAATTTTCCAAAATGTTACACTTTTGGAGGTTCAATTTTTTTTTTGAAGTTCAATTTGATGCATTTTATTACTTCAATTTGGGTATTTCTAATGATTTTAGGTTAAGATTTTGTTTGTTTTACAATATATGGTCACAACTTACAGAATATGGTGAAGCAGATATTTATTGGTCTTGAAATTGAATTACAATTGTATTTTAAGAAAAAATTATAAATTGGGAACAAGCCAGAAAACTTGGTTCTGTTTGATACATTAGGAATTTTTTTGGTACTGGCCCGTAAGCTCTACCCTATACACACAATACACCCACTCACATCACACATAAGCACACAACACACACGCACCCAGGGGACCCATGAATTTGCACCCGAAAGCATTAATTTGTGGCCACTTCCTCTCCCGGGATTCTTGGAGTTCGAAACCCGCACTCTCCTTAAGAAGGGAAGTGCCCATACCAACTTAGCTATTTCTCATTAGTGATACAATGGTAATTAGAACATTGATAACTTATAAGACTTGGTACTGCTATAGACTTCTTGATCTTGAAAATTAAATTACAAATTGTATCTTTAAAAAATTACAAATTGTACACATTTTATATATTTTGGCTGGAGACTCCATATGAGCCTTTGAAGAGAGCTCTGTGGTTGATCTCTGTAAACTCCTCTTAGGAGGGTGTGATCGTAGAGCCGATGAAGTATTTTTTGTATATAAATATACGCGGTTGACGCTGTAATGGTCGATGTTTTTTGGCAGATGATGGAATACATGATAAAATGGTGATATTAGTAAAATTCTTTATCCATCATCAGCCTCTTCCACGACAACATGTTCTACCACCTCCAAATAGGACTATACTTAGTAAAATTCTTTATCATCCTAATTACTTCATAAGAAATGAAAGCCCTCCACTCTTTCATTTTTTACACATTGTTTTTTTCCTGTTAGTTAACATTGAAATTTTTGCTCAATGTTGAACAACGAGGAGGTCATGTATTTATAGGAGTTTCAGTCTTGATGCAAAAGAGGATAGAGATTCTTTATCCTGTAATCACTGTATTTTGGTTTGCAATAATAGAATCTTTCTTATAGCTAGTCAAACATTTTTCGTCAAAAAATAAGATTCTTCATTGATTGGTCACCAGTGTTGAAAAAAAGGTCTACCCGGCCGATTAATCGGTCGTATAATCGTAAACGGTACTTAACCGCATAGAAATTGCATTAATCGCTCTATTAACCGGTCAAAAACGATTAAACACCGTATAATGGGTTTAAAATGATTAATCGGGCGTTTAATGTTTAAACTGCTGTGAAAAAATATAAACCCGCTTTGGAACAAAACCGTACCCGCTTCTATCCATTTACTGAAACAAGCAAGACCTTTCATTTTTTTCTCACCCAGATTTCTTCCTCGATCCAGCCTCGACCTCCACCTCGATCCTCGATGTAACACCTTTGATTTTGCGATTAGTGTTAATTAAACGATAATGCGGGTTTTTAGTAAAAAGTTTACCAAAATAGTTTTCAAATATTTTATAAAAATTAATGAATATTTTATTAATATTTATTTCGGGCTTGCACACACATGTGCATGTTAACCTAGGGTTAATTGGGGGGTTAACCATGCTTAAGTAGCCATGACATCTAACCCCATTCCTTTAAGTGTAATATGTAATTAATTAAATTAATTAGTTTTCAAATTTTAAATAAAAATGGTTTTTTTTAATTTTTTTTATTTAGTTGACTTGAGACAGAGGAAGAGAGAAAGAGAGGGCATCATGAGGCATGGCAAGCATGCCATGCATTTAATGAGGAAAGAGAGCGTCATGGCTCTCTAAACTCACCCCTCATTCCCTCACCCTCACCCTCACACATACACTCCTCACTCTCATTCACACTCTCATTCACTTATCATTTCCTTCTCATTATTTTCTTCACCTCATCTCATACCCTCACACTCCCAACTGAAACCCTAACCCAAAACCCTCACAAATCCTCACTACCCTTCACAAACTCACTACACCCTTCATTGAACTTGAGCCAAAGCCTATGGAGATCACTTGGAGCATGGAAAGCTAGGGTTTTGAGCAAGTTTGGGAAGGTGGTGACTCTAAACTGTTAATTAGGAGCTTATTATTGTTGTGTTGCTTTGTAGTTTCAGTTTAGAACGATAAAGATATAGTTTTGTGCACGATATCGTAGTTTAGTGCCGTTTTAGGATATCTGTAACCTGCTGTGACCCCGAGTGTTCACTGTGAAAACAAGCAGTGCAGTAGTGTAGTGTTAGAGACCATAAGTTTTCACCTGAAACCCTGACCCAACTCCACCGGTTTTGGCCGGCGACGTGAGGCGATTTTCCGGCGAGCTCGGCCGTACGGTGGCCTGGGGAGTTGAAACTTTGTGGGTAGCTGTCTGCAGTTATTTTGAGTTGTTTGGTACTGCTAATTTTTTAGTAATGACAATAGGTAAAATCTGGGATCGATTAGCTAGTTTTTAGTGTTTCGACGGCGCGCGATACGGTGTCCGACTCAGTTTCTGTGTTTCGCGTGATTTCTGCACGTGAGTTTGTTTTAGTAGTGTCGCCACACACACATTAGCCGCTAAGCGAACACTTTAGAGGGCGTTGGAGTCGGTGCGTCGATTTGAGCGTAATTGTATGTATTATTGTCGATTCTGAGTTGCACTTGCTATGTTTTGTGTTAATAGGATCGCGGGCGGGGACTTCGGATGCTGCGAAGAAAGGGAAGCAGGTGGTCGGATATACTTAGCTCGAGATCACCGGTGAGTAGATTTAACATCTACGGGGAAATCGCCCGTATGGCGTTATGCGTCAGGGCTTGATAGGATATTGTAGCCGCATGATTACATTCATATATATTGATTGTGCATGTGTACCACTGTTGCATACCCCATTTCCTGTTGCATATGGACATAGTATTAATGAGACACATCACTGTTACTAACGGTTCATGTTGCACGCGCACTAAACTGTATGCCACACACACACCGTTAGTAATTGCCATGACACTCACACTATAGAATTGCCATGAATAATACATTGTTTAGCTTACCTTATTATTGATGATTAGACATGATGCTTGTTCTTTTGCGCATATGAATTACATACTTGCGTACATACATACTTGCGTACACCTATACTTGCTATAGTTACATGTGCATCCTTAGATGATGTTGGATTTGATTTTGGAGAATTGGGAACCGCATGATATATTTTAAAACTGGATTCATTTAAAAGAGCGGTTTTCCCTTGATATGCTCATATTTCGGTTTTATGTTGCATATATCATATTGCATGGATTTACGCATTGAGATATGGATTTCATGTGATTTCTGGATTTGAGAACCGTGGTATTATTTCAAGAAAGTATGCATTGTTTTGATAACTCGGTTTCTTTTGATATGATATTTCAGTGCGTCCACCATGAGTTTTCTCGGTTCTGAAAACTTGTGTGAGTATAGCCGATTCGAGGAGCGGGAGGCACCGTCTGCGGGTACATGGTGGACTCGGTATGGTTCTCCGGGACGAGAGATGATTTCGTGGTGTAGACAATGAGCCTGGCAGAAGGAGTATGACCTACCGGTGATAGTATAGAGCCCGACGGATATACGGAGGATACCGTCTGGGAGTTATGACATGAGATATATTGAGGGCCGATCTGGTATGCGGCGCATGAGAGATGAGTATTTACATGTCGGTGTTGGACACGAGTATTTCATGATGTTTTCGAGTGCCGATGTTGGGCACTCAGGTTCCATGAGATTTACAGGATATGAGGGCCGGTCAGAGTGACGGCGCCTGAGGTATTGGGATTTGGGGTGTATTGATGGACACCGGGTTTTTCCCACGATGATGATCCGTGAGGATGATATGTTTTATCCCATACTCAGCATTTATTGATATGCATTGCATAATGTATTTGTAGTACCTGATAGAGTACCTTTCATGATTGTTGCATATCCATATTTCCATATTGATACTATCAGATTACATATGATAGGGTATCGCAGTACGTGCATACCCGCGATTACCTGTATGATGTTACTTACTATTCACGAGTTGGCAACTCACCCCCGTTGTACCACAGTGTTTTGCAGGTTGACCCTCAGAGTAGTCGCGGCAGGGTTATCTTACCGTATCTTTTGCAGCGGATACAGCTACAGTTGGCTGTGAGCCGTTTTGCTATAGGTAGGTTTTGTGGTTATCCGTTTATATTCATTGTACACCTTATTGTATCTAGTACTCTCCATCTACCACTTCATGTATTGATTTAGAGACGAGATGTGAGGACGATATTGTATATTATTTTGTGACTCTGGGTGTCGTGCTCGTGTGAGCCGGCTTTTATTATGCAGTTTTACCTTTTATGCTGTTTTTCACTTATATTATTCATTTCTTCGCTACGGCGTCGTATATTATGCTTGTGGTGGTTGTTTCCTCCTTTGGGCATGATTTGCTCCCGTTTGGGGATGCTTTATTACATCATATGTTGCTTTACCTATATCTTATGTTTGTACCCGTTTCAGGGCTAGTTTTTACAAAGGAGGCGCTGCCGAAATTTTTAAGAAAATAATTTAAAATTTAAAGATTTTACTTGAGATTTCTAAATGTTTTTATCACTTACTACTTTTGATGGTTTAGATTTCTGGGTTTCGGCTTACTTAAATTGTTCTATGCCTGTAGACGTCGTGTGGTTTAAGTGCCGATCACGTGCCAAATTTTGGGTCGTGACACCCGACCTCGACCTCGACGAGCCTTCGACCTCAATCTTCTAGAGTCCAGCCTCGACCTTGATTCTCGATTCTCCAGTGTTCGATCTCCAGCTTCGATGTCTCCAGCCTCCAGCTTTCGACCTTGATCGCAGCCTCCAGTTTCACCTTCATCATCGATCACAGACTCCGAAGGTAATTTTTAGGTTTTCCCCCAAATTTTTTATTTTTTTCTTTGTCCGTAGCAAGGCATTTATTGATGATTTTTCAGGAAATTTTTTATTTTAATATATTCTCATAGACTGTAGCATGCAAGAAATTATTAGCTATGGAAAATAAAAAAACCTGCTTTATTTTTCAATCTCTGTTAATAATGGCATACCAAATGTCAATTTTGCACGAATTATATAATATATATTGTACAAAATATATTGTATGTCCGGTGGGACTCAAACCCACAACTTTCCTCATTTAATTTTATTCGGATACTTTACCATTAGGCCACGACCATATTTAATATTTAATAGTTACAAGCAAGGCTAAATTTTTCTTATAAATTTTTGTGTGCGTGTGTATATTTGTTTATGGCCGCATAATCCTCGTAAAACGATTAATCACTGTATAATCCGATTATACGCTACCCGCTAGCTGAACAAATAGAAAACGAATACGTGTTTTACAACATTGTAGGTCACATCTCAATTTGACATGCTTTTTAAGGTTTGGGTTTACATGTTAGGATACATGGTGCTTTGTGTGTGGGTCCTGTAACAAATATTGAAGAATCTTACCTGTAGTAAGGGTTTCATTTCAAGTATTTATCATTTACAGTATGTTATAATTAATTAGAAGATATATAGATTAATTATGTATATATGTTTATTTCTTAACTGGATGGAGAGTGCAATTGTCACGCCTCGCTTCCCAAAAGAAAGTGAAGGATGACGTGGCAAAGTCCGCAACCTAACTGTATTGAAGGTGGTCTATTCAATACAGTTACGTTAAGCGTATGAATATCTAATATGCAGGATGTGTACCAAAATCAAAATAATAAAAGCGAAAGGTATTTATTTCCATTAACCAAACTTTATTACATCCCAAAAGAAAGAGCAAAATAAACTAAGTAGTTTAATTACATCAAAGGAGAAACAAAAGCCCTAAACATGTGGTCAATAATAAAAATTAAATCTAGCTAATATTCCATCGTCAAGTCTTCATAATCTTCATTAGTTGGCTCCATACCTTGATCCTCATCATAATACTCATTCTCATCTGACGGGCATTCCAAAGATAGAGGAAGAAAAGAAAAGTCCGTCAGCGAGTTATACTCGGGTAGGATTGCCTCATAAGAAAGTAAAGGTATAGAAACGAACAGGTGTATATAAATATAATGAATATGATGTACATGGGTATAAAGGTATGAGGTTGTATACAAATTAGATATGTTGACAGAGGTATATGTGAATTTGAATAGGTTGTGTGAGGTATATGTTTGGTAAAAGTTCAAGTCAAGTCAAACGGATATTTAGTCTAAGAGTTAGATCAGGTTAAACAAGGTGTGTATTGATGGAATTGACTGGTGGATATACTTGTATCATTGAGATATCCCATGACTAGCTGGAAGCAGTATGAGCTGGCGCTCGTGCCTGGGGTGGCAATCAATGCGGTAGCGTGAACATCCCCGAAAGGTGTCCCATGACTACGATGGGGTTTTGTCTAGCGTGAATATCACTTAAGTGCACAGGTATTACCACCCTTCAGTTCCATAATAAACAACAAATCTAAACTGGTAACATATCTACATCCAAGATACTGAATAATTCGTGTCTCATAAAGAAAGGTAGATATGGTAACAGGTGAGTATAGCACATGATGTGAGTTTAGTGTTGAGTATCAATAGGTATTGTAAACGTTTTACTTTGTCAAACAAGGGTCCGGATACTTGCGATTATTCCGTTGTGGCCACGGAACAACAACTGGGGAAGTGAAATGTACCGTTTCACTTCTCGGGATCATGATCGAGTAGTAGGGGAATCCGAGTTCCGAATCTCCTTGCCTAATCAAACTACCCATCCCCGTGGTTCAGTATAAAGGTCTTGACGAATTAGAGTTAGTGCGTATACATCTAGGCATGGAATTTCCACATTGTATGTCATCCACATATTGGATCATTCGCCCTCAAATAGGGTTAGTATTCGCCCGAATATCGGGTTAGTAGTTGTCCACACATTGGACCATTCACCCCTAAAGTAGGGTTAGTATTCGCCCGAATAACGGGTTAGTAGTCGTCCACACATTAGACTGTTCATCCTGCCTGCAAGGATCCTCATATATAAGTATTCCATACCTAGGTCTGTGTATTCTAACCCTAACCGTGTCATGTGTCATGTATGTCGTAAACTTGTAATCAAGAAGTTGATCTCATTTAATATGGCCTTCCATAACCACTCATTTTATCTTGTTATCTTCTTAAGTTTGTAAGGTATTTCGTATCATCTTATAGAACACTTAGTTAATAAAGGATAATAGTGTTTAATTATATTTATTGTCTATAAGAAAACCATGATGTTTGGAATATTTATCATTTTGGAATCCCATAATATTTTACTGAGAAAATATCCTTTTAATAAAAGGTTATGATATTTATTTGAAAATTATCTTTTAATAAAGTTTTAGATATTCTTTTGGGAAATATCTTTTATAAGAGTTATGCTCTTTGTTGAAAATAGCCTTTTAGTAAAGATCAAGATATTTAAATGAAATTATCTCTTTTTAGGATGGATTGAGGTATTTTATTATAAATAATAATTTTATGAAATTATAGTGTTTTAAGTTTGAGGTAACGTTTTAGAAAATACGTTCGTGTTGGCAACCGCTGCACATATACGGCAGGATTTGTGTCCTTTTCAGGGACGATTGCTTATCAACCACGAGATACTTACGTAAAACATTACCCTATTATTAGGGTAATCTATTAGAGGTGCTATTCTACAAGAACGACTCCGCGTTGACAACTGTTTATCACAGAAAACTGCATTTTAATACCACTCATTCATTATCTATTTTTTGTATATATCGGTACTATTAACCAGTGTCTACTCAGTAAATACAGATTATAGGTATCCGTGATAAAATACTGGAAATACATTCAAAATCACGGATATAACGTTTGTGACCCGACACTGCAACCAGAACTGTAAACCGATCGATATCCAAAGAGTTTTTGCAAATAAATGTGTGCACACAATTTTAGTCCAACACAATGCAAGTGTGCACATAACTCTTTGGCATGGACCATGGTGGGGCTGCCCATGGCACACATGATATGATGAATTGGGCACATGAGGGGACAAGAGTGTTAAATGCTAAAAAGGTGTGATGTGATATAAAACTACATATTTCCCTCCAAATCCCTGAATGAAGACCAGGTTCATATAGCAAAATCAAGCAGCACCAGAGTGATATTGGAGAGCACACATGACCACAGCACCAAAACGAGCCAACTTGCTCGGTTTTGGACCGGCCACACCCTATAAATTTCCGAGCTCGCCGGCCTCCCTAGCCCCAATGGTCCCCTTATTTCTTCTGTCCTTCCCTTGAAGTCATATCAACTTATTTTTATTGTTTGTTTAATTTTCTTTTGAGCCTATAAATACAGACCAGTGAGCAAGGGAGAAGGGGTCCAAGATTTCTTAACATTATCCAATACTTTGTATACTCTTTTGTTTCTCTTTTCATTTTGTTCTTGTACATAGCTTAGTTCCCCTTGAGTTCCTTTCCTTCTCTTGATCTTGCAACCTCTTTATTGAGCTTGCAAGTTTAAGTTTTGGTTATTGAACTCAAGGTTGTATCATTTGGACATAATAAAGATCTCTTTTTGCACTTTGGGTTCCTAGTATTTATATTTCTTGCTTTACTTACTTGCATTTTCATTCTTGCTCTTTACTTACTTGCAACTTAATTACCATGCCATTTACTTACTTGTATTATTTTTCTGTTCTTTTATCTTTTCATTTGCTCTTTTTCTTTTGTTGTTTTGTTTGGTTGTGAATATTTGTATTGTTAGGAAAAAGATTAGAATGTTGCTATTTTCTTTTCTTTTTATCTTTTCATTTGCTCTTTCTCTTTATTGTTTTGGTTGTTTGTGAATATGGTGTTGTTAGGAAAAAGAATGGAATTGTAAGTTAAGGTTTTCATTTCTCATTTCCTTTACCCGATATTTTCAATTGAACTCCGCCCAAAACTTACGCAAGCGCTCCGTTAGGCACCCTACCCTACCAAGGTATCGGTGATCCCTAACCGCGACCGGTTGCGTTTGGTTTGGCCGGAGGCAAAACCCAAGTGACAAGAACGGACGGACAAGGGTCAATAAGCCGGATTTCCCTAATACCGTGCTTAGGTACCCTAATCCACGTTGTTGCCGATTGCTCTAACTTCAATGGTTAAGTTCGGCACAATAGATTGAGTACGGATTTCACTAACTTACATTAATCTATCTAATCCTAACAACTTATACTGTGCATATAAACACATAGGTTAGAATCGAACCATTCCACCACGCGCATTAACTCGTGATAACAAGAACGTGAAACACACCGTCTCCCTGCAGACGACCCGTACTCATCGCGGCTAGCTACACGCGACGCCGTCCCGATTGCGGTTAACTTTAAAACTTTAAAAATACGACACGCCAAAAGCGTGCCAATCAACAACCGCTGCACATGGGCGGCAGAATTTATGTCCTTTTCAAGGACGATTGTCTAGTAACCACGGGGTGATTCAAGTAAAACATTCCCTTATTAGGGCGACTCATTAAACTTTAGTTAATATTCTAAGAAGAATTTGTATAAAAATATCCTTTCGAGTGAAAGGGGTTAAGTTGGAAAAACCATATGCCGTTATTTAGATTTAGTATTACCTCCTTTCAAAAGGTAAGGGATTTAACAAAACTAAAGCAGTTGGTGGATAAAAGTGTAAGTAAAATATATATATCGTATCTAAAACATTTATTCCAAATATCTTATCTCACATGGAAATTGTAAACAAATACCACCTTTTTTTAATAAACGAGGGTATTTTGTGGAAGTAACCTATTTCGAGATCATATTGGTAATATGGGTAAGTGTGGACATGTAAGGGATGAATTGATACCCCGTGGGTTATAACATTAAGCATATCACCTTCCATGTAGTATGAAGGTGCAATATTGTCGCATATAGGAGTGATTAAAGAAGCCATTTTAAATATGGGTTAATATTATCATCATTTAGAGGTACCAAAATAGGCATGCAGAAATGTTTTTAATATCATTTTAATATGAGATTAAGGATTAGGACTGGAAACCAAGATCATTATGAGAAAGAAGGCGAGAGATAAGTGGAGAGAGGCAGATCCTACCTTTTGTTTGAGTTGGATGTCGATGGGTCGAAACGTAGGCTCGTACTAAATCCTCAATAGCTCCACGCTCAAATTTTTCCTTGATACTTGGGTGGAACCACAGCGTCGGCGTCGTCGATACGAAGGCGTGGGTATTTTTTTCAGAATTTTTGGAGTTCTGAGGTGTGAGAAATTACTGATTGAAGGTCTCTATTTATATGGCTTTTTTTACCAACCATAAAATCCAAAACTGTTAAAAAAATCCTCAGAAAATCCGCAACCAATGATTGCCCTAATCATTCCTCGTGATTAGCCACCGCCGCCAGTGCTTCTTGGCCGTTGGATCTTGATCAACGGCCCTGAGTAGCGCCGCCAAGGCCCACGTGTCTGTGTGGGGGGATCACGCGTTTTCGCGTGGTCCCCACCACGTGGGCGCCGCCGAGCGTTCTGGGCCGTTGGATCCTTGTATCCAACGGTCCAGGTTAAGGGGATTTAAAATTATTTTTATTTTTATTTATTTTTAAAAAAAATTAAAATACTCAGCTGTTTATTAAAAGTTGAATTCGGTTTTAAAAAATTTGTTAAAAATGGTTAAAAATACGGGAAAATTATGGGAAAAATTTAGAAAATATGTTTTATTGTTATCTTTAGTATAAAAATAATTTTGGGCTAAAACTAAGTGATACTTCCATATATATATGATATTTGTTAGTTATTATAATTATTTAAAAATCTATTTTCTTCTTGGAAATATTTTAATTACAAAATAATTATTTTAATCGATAGTAAAAATATGTAAATTATTTTAAGGCATTATAAAATTTTATTAAAACATTTTAACCTAGAAAAATATAAATAGATTTTTTTTTTGAAATTTCCTTTAATTATTTTTCAATGCTTTGAATATTACTAACATCATTTAAAAAATATTCTTCTATCAACGAAATACATAAATAACCACTTGATTCTAAGAATTTAAATAAAAGATATTTTATTAGAAAACACAGTCGTTACAGCAATTCTTGAAGTTGTATTAAGATATGGAGATTATTGGAGAAATATTCTAAGAACAAGGAGAGAATATGAATGTGGCAGACAAGAGACATTTTGAATATAAACATAGAAGAGTACACAAAGAACTTTAGATGATCAAATTGCTGAGTTTGCTCCTAATGTTAAAGGTCATGATTTGAAACTTGTATATCCTGTTGTTGGTACAAATCCTAGAGAGTACATGCAAATAAAAAATAATGACATATATGTTGATATGGTCAAAAATTATCTACCATACAAGAGAGTTGAGTTCCTGGCTCTTGGAGATAGCGGCAGTCCTGTGTTGGGTTATACCGGCGCCCTGGCCATCTACCGTGGCCGATGCAGAACAAAAACTGGCGTTTAAAAACATGGCGCTAACAAAACCCGACAAAAAGAAGAATCGAACCATAAACCCTATACTAGCAAACCTACAAAGAGCTAATCTACTATGATAGAAGAGTTATACCAAATGATCCGTGTCCTTCGGTCTTCTACCATCATCCTTAGCTCCTAGAGATCTCCATGATCAAGCTTGATCGTCTGTCTCCCTCGGTCGAAGATGATTCACCTGAGGATTTGTAGTTCGAGCTCCTACCTCTAAACTGAGGTAACTAGGATACCTAGTTTGCTAAATTAGATTACCTAGTTTGCTAAACTAGATAGCCTAGAGGATGTAGAGTGTGATGATGGATTAATTTGTCTCCAAATATCTTAGGTTTCTCAACACATGAGACTTTTAAGGTTGAAGAAGAAGAAAGAAGCATGAGGAGATGTGAGTGTAGTAGTGAACATTCTATCAAGAATAATCTATCCAAGTCTTGTGAATTATGAAGCATACAAAAGAATCAAGCATGCTTCAATAATTCACTCATGAGTCACTCCATGAGTCACCAAGTAGCCATGCTACATTAATACCAAATAACACCCCATCCTCCACCTCATTAACCATTTAATCTAAAATGGTTATAAACAAATGAGGTGTCTTCTTCTAGAAGCACCCTTGTAATAAATTACAAGAATACCCTTCACCGTATATACATACCTGTATCCGTATTTCGAAAAAATACGAATACAAAGAGACGAAAATAATCCAATAATATAATACTAGGATCCGGATTAAACAAAAGCCCACTAATATTATCCGTCTGAATCATGATACGTGCACAAGTGCACGTATATGATCAAACCCTGCCGTAAAACCATACGGCCTCTACATCGTTTCGCCCGAAGCAGGGAAACCCTCTGTGTGGGACTCTAAAGACTCGTCAATACGCTGGCAATGGATTTAACCACAAGTACGTCAGCGGCACTAGCTGTACGTAATGGCTACCCAGGTATTGAGCGAAAGGAAGGTCGATGAGCAAACTCATCCGAACCCCTACTGAGCCTGTCCGTGACAATCTCCGTACAGTTCTGTCTGTTCGTCTAAGAGTAACGTATATCGGGTCTAGGGGGGTGGATAAAGTCAGACCCTTAATAACGCGATATCTCGTGTCGGTATGAAGCCCATCACCAACTGAGAAACTACTGATCCAAATCAGTAATTCTCGTCTACCTTGGCCAAGGATTTCTGGTGATGGCCACCCTTGCACCGCGCGACATCAACCCCCAATACCGGGAGAGACGAATCCCCGACGATTCGCTCACTGCCTCCATGTGGCTCGGGACTGTACCCAACTAAAACCTGTTTGCACGACTCCTTTGAGCCGTGGTAGGGTAGTAATCAAAGTACAGTGGGAACTCACACGAGAAAAATGACGATCTCAGGTCGACAGACTAACCTGTACACATGTCACCTGGGATCTGCTATCTGACAATAGGTATAATACTATCTAGCATGTTCTCGGCGAGTCCGTCCCGTGTACTCATAACCCAATGAGCATCTGTATACTATCTTAGGTGACTAACTGACACCAATAGCTTATGAGACCGGCCACCACCCCTCGTCGGGGTCTCGAAAAGTATACACTAGTCTACTCCGGAGTATCGATGCCCAGCCTCGATACTCCCTTGACTAGGGACATTTAAGGATGTGCTTATAGACCACCCAACACCCACGTATATGATCGCCATCATAATGCTGGTAGTCAAGCAAGAATCCTATAGGCTCTATCAACATGTAATAGTGATCTGTAATACCACATAATGCATGTACAAGATGATAAAGACAAACCAGATAGCATACTATAAAATCGAGTAAGACTCTTCTATTCGTATAGGTCCTCTCTCAATCATCATAATCACCTGCCTGCGATTACAATAATTTCCTTGAGGGCACTATAGCCAACAATCCCCCACTTGCACTTAAGGCTAATTATTGCGGTGTCGCTTACTTACAGCCCGTGTGATACCGAACACCCAACTTCTCTACTAATCAGTCTCGCAAAGCCCGTTTTTGAAACTATTGCGTTCGAGAAATAGCCTCAGTGAGTGGATCCGCTCCAATCTTTCTTTCTTTATCTCTCTATATCTTAACTTCGCGGAGAAAGACTATCTCCCGAAATGAGCAATACCTGTCTTAGAATTTGTCTGGATTTCTGATGGGACCCAGTTCACAAATGAACTCCAAATTCAACAAACTTCTTAGACTGTATCATCTACTGAATTTAATCAGTATCCTGCGCCATGCCTTCCACAGTATCCGCTTGGACCACCTGTCCAACATACTGCCACTCGACAGAGAGGAAATCTATAACTCTGACAGCCACTCTGTCATCCAGATCACCTAGAAAGCCATGAAATGATAACCGCCCCTATAAGGAGGCTGTTGTTACCATATACTTAGAACATCCACTTATGTTCATAACTGCTTCTCAACGTTTCTTCAGGATTGGATTAATATATATGCTTATTGCAGCCAGTACAAAAGCAATATCTGGTGTGGTACTTGACATCTCATGATTGACTCAATTGCCTAAGCAAGTGATATGCCAATCATGCAAATCCCTCTCCTCATCAGTCCAGAAGACATCTCTTTAGAGAGGGTGACTCCATCACCTGCGGGTAACCACCACACTAGGAGTCGTTCATTCTAAAACATTTTTAGAATAGTGTCAAAGTACCCGAATTGGGACACTTCCCAAATCTAGATCTAAAACTATAGATCTAGTAACCAGTATCCCTGATATTTTATCCAGATCCTATGTGGAGAAACACCTTATGACAACCACAGTATAACCGATCGTAGTATAGGAAGATCTCTTCCTATTAAGTGCATGTCATCCAAATACCAGGACATCACACCCTACTACCTTCTTACCAGATCCATCTGTTATTCTGATGAAGTCAAACTCTATGACTGTCACATCAAAAATAGATGATCTATCTCCGCTATACCTACTTTAGTCTATAAATAGACATAAGCTACTTGCCCACTATACTTCCACTGCTCCCACTGACTATAACAACCCTCTGACAAAGTCATATACACGTGCACTTCTAAAGCTAATTTAGAACGACGTTATACTCGTCCTCCTGCCAGACCTCATAGTCTAGAACCGCAGCACTACAAGTATGGGTAATAAAAAACCTCCCTGTCACCGTCTTTGAGGAGACCGAAGTACCTCTCGGGTGCCTGAGGTTACCCACCAAATCTGCGGAGTGGCTAATGGATCGTCGAAACCAATTGAATCTTCAGGTTCTACTAAATTTTCAGTAATCGTTTGTGGTTCTGAAATCACTTCCAGTTCTACCATACCCCCACTAATGTTTTCTGAAAAGAATTCATTTTACTAAAATGAGTGGCGAGTCAAGAACAATATAACTATTGATCTTTCAAATGGTAGAATGCTAACCCTCGTCGAAACCCGGGATAACCCACAAACTGCCATTACTGAAACGTGCCTTGAGTTTATCCATAAACTGGTTTTAAGCATAAGCCGGAAAACTCCATATACCTTAACATCGTTAAGATATGAATCCATTCTATATCCAATATAGAAACAAAGGCACTAATTTGTAAGTCCAAGTTGCGACCCCCGGTTCTTACGGGGAGGCGGAAACGGTATAAAATCAAATTTTTAGCGCAAGGGGCAACATGGACTAAGCAAAGTCGGGATCTTTGACTAAACTAAAACTAGCATACATAGCTAAAGAGAGTTAGCTACTCGGATGGGGGTTATACCTAGCTTGTCTTGAACTCCTTCTCTTCAAGCTCCGATGGTGGTCCGATGGCTCCTTCTCGTCGTCTCCGTACGCCGAAGATAGATCCACTTGAAAGCTCCAACCTTTAGCTCCTTCTTCGTTCTTTGAAGAAACTAGTTCACTTGGTTTGCTAAACCTAGTGAACTAGAATGAGTAGAGAGGAAATAGAATGGGATTTTATCTATGGTTCTTGATTCTCAACTCATGAGACAAGAGAACCATAGATCAAGAGAGGGAGCAAGAGGTTGAGGGTGAGAGCAAGAGGAGAGCTCAAGAACAAGAGAGAGAATGAGCAAGAAAGAATGAGCAAGTATTTTGTCTCTCACCCTCTCATAATCCAAAGCAATGATAACTCATCATATTAACAAAAGTCTTATATGATGGTTGAAGCAACCATAACCTTATCATGTCATGCACTCATTTTACTCAAATGAACAAGCAAGTAAAAGTCTTTGGCATGAAATGATAACCATGGTTATCATGATGGTCAACTAGTCAAGCCTAGTCAACCGGTCAACAAAGTCAACAAGTCAACAAAAGTCAACAAGTCAACAAGGTCAACAAAAGTCAACAACCAAGTCACCATAATACTTAATTAATATAATAGTTAATCGCATATCATATTCTCATTAGGGTTGAGCAAAAAGTCAAAAAGTCAACGGTCAACTGTCAACAACCCTAATGAGAATCCGCTGCCTCTGCCTCCCTGTCAACTGTGCATACACACCCGCATCCGCGTTCCGAGGAACACGAATGCAAACTGGATAAATCCAATCCCATAAGGTACACTAGGATCTGGCTTAAACCAAAGCCCGCTAGTGTAAACTGTCCGGACACTGTACGTGCACAAGTGCACGGATGTGACCGAACCCTGTCGCAAAACCATGCGACCTGTCGCAATACCATGCGACCTCTACTCTTTTGCCTAAAGGCGAAAAGCTTTCTGTGTGGGACTCTAAAGACTCGACACTACGCTGGCAGTGGGTTTAACCACAGACCGCAAGCGGCACTAGCTGTGCGTAACGGTCCCCAGGTAATGCCGACAAGAAGACCGACGAGGCGAAACCCATCTGAACTCCTACTGAGCCTGAGTGTGACATTCTCCGTACAGTCTGGTCTGTTCGTCTGATACATCGCATGGCGGGCCTGGGGGGCGGTAAACGTCAGTCCCCCAATAGCGGTACAAGTCGTGCCGGAGCGAAGCCCAAAACACCCTGAGATAACACTGGAAACCTACCAGTATATCTCGTTTGCCCTGGCCAGGGACTACTCATGTAATGGCTCTCCTAGACACAGCGCGATGTCAACCCCCAATACCGGGAGAGACGAATCCTGTCTAACCGTCACTGCCTCCAAGTGTTTCGGGACTGCACCCAACCACCACCTGTTTGCATGACTCCTTTGAGCCGTGGTAGGGTAGTGATCAAAGTACAGTGGGAACACACCCGAGGCGAAGTGACAGTGTCAAGTCAGCGGACTAAGCTGTACTCATGTCACCTGGGAACTGATAACTGACGATAGGTATAATACCAACTAGTCAGTTCCCGACGAGTCCTGTCCAGTGTACCCGTAACCTAACGAGCACCCGCATACTATCTCAAGTACGACGTACTGACGGCTGTGGGACAGACCGTCTCCCACACTGGGATGAGAAGCGCATGCGCTGGTCTACTCCGGAGTATCGATGCCCTGTCTCGATAGTCCTGCGACCAGGGACCTGCATAAGGATGTGCTTATAGATTACCCAGCCCCACTAGTGTGACGGCCATCACATCGCTGGTAATCAAGCAAAGATCCTAAGGGCTCTACTAATGTGTATAGGCGATATACAAAATATAAACACATGTACACATTGAAGTAGAAACAAACCAAGTAGCATACTACTATTTTGAGCAAGATTGTATATACAAGGTGAATATCCCAAGCATCCATTAAGTAATATACAAACTAGTATGATACAGTAATGGCCTCTAGGGCATATACACTAACAATCTCCCACTTGCACTAAGGCCATGTACTGGCGTATCGAAGACCTATCATCTCGATCAGCCGCTCGAACTGAGTCTGGGGCAAGGCCTTGGTGAATGGATCTGCAGTGTTGTCTTCTGAAGCGACTCTCCGAACCTCGATCTCCTGGCGATCCACGATCTCCCTGATCAGGTGATACCGCCTCAAGATGTGCCTGGATTTCTGATGGGACCTTGGTTCCTTCGCTAAAGCTATAGCCCCGTTGTTGTCGCAATACAGAGGTATTGGATCAACAATGGACGGAACCACCTGAAGTTCTTTCAAGAACTTCCTCATCCAGACAGCTTCTTTTGCGGCATCAGATGCAGCGATGTATTCCGCTTCCATCGTCGAGTCTGCAACGGTTTCTTGTTTGGAACTCTTCCAACACACCGCCCCTCCATTGAGGGTAAAGACAAAACCCGACATGGACTTGGAATCATCCTTGTCACTCTGGAAGCTGGAGTCAGCAAAGGCCTCGATCTGGAGGTCTTTTCCGCCATACACCAAGAATATCTCCTTAGTCCTTCTCAGGTACTTGAGAATGTTCTTTACCGCTATCCAGTGTTTCTCCCCAGGGTTTGACTGATACCGGCTTACCACACTCAGTGCATAAGCTACATCCGGTCTGGTACACAACATCGCATACATTATAGAGCCTACCGCAGAAGCGTAGGGTATAATAGACATGCGATCCCTCTCCAAATCAGTCTTAGGAGACATCTCTTTAGAGAGGGTGATCCCGTGACAAGCCGGTAGGTTACCGCGCTTGGAATCTTCCATACTGAATCTCTTCAGTATGGTGTCGATGTACCTGGACTGTGATAGTCCTAATATCCTCTTGGATCTGTCACGGTAGATCCGGATACCCAGAATGTACGAGGCATCACCCAGGTCTTTCATGGAGAACCTATGTGACAAGAACCCCTTGACAGATTGTAGCATAGGAATGTCATTTCCTATTAAGAGAATGTCATCCACGTATAAAACGAGGAATACTACAGTTCTCGCTACAAATCTACTATAGATGCATGGTTCATCTGGATTTGATAAAGCCAAATTCTTTGACCGTCTCATCAAAGCAGATGTTCCAACTCCGCGACGCCTGCTTTAGTCCATAGATGGACTTAAGCAACTTGCACACCTTTCCGCTGCTCTCACTCTGAATGAAACCCTCCGGCTGGTCCATATAGACACACTCCTCTAAATTTCCATTTAGAAAAGCTGTCTTTACGTCCATTTGCCAGATCTCATAATCGTGGAAGGCAGCAATGGCAAGAAGGATCCGAATGGATTTCAGCATGGCTACTGGAGAAAAGGTTTCGTCATAGTCCAAGCCAGGTCTTTGACGAAAACCCTTTGCTACCAGCCTAGCTTTATAGGTCTCAACCTGTCCATCTACACCAATCTTCCTTTTGAAGATCCACTTGCATCCTACGGGTTTTACCCCGTCTGGAGCAATGTCCAACGTCCATACCTTGTTGGTGTACATGGACTCCATTTCGGTCCGCATTGCATCCAGCCATTTCACTAAGTCAACGCTCTGAACGGCCTGCTGGAAGCTAGTAGGCTCATCATAATCTATGATGCAATCCTCTCTATCCCCTTCTATGAGAAAACCGTAGTATCTCTCGGGCGGATGAGACTGCCTACTACTCCTGCGGAGCGGCGTAGGAATGTCCTGTTCTGTTGAACCCTCTGGTTCCACTAAACTTTCAGTAATAGTCCGTGGTTCTGGAATTTCTTCCAGTTCTACTGTGCTCCCACTTATCTGGGTTTCCAAAAACTCAGTTTCCAAGAAGTAGGCATGACGAGAAACAAGGACTTTTTGTTCCTCTTCACAGTAGAAGAAATATCCTTTGGAATTCTTTGGATATCCCACAAACTTGCACTGTACTGAGCGTGCCTCGAGCTTGTCCGCATGCTGCTTTTTGACAAAAGCTGGACATCCCCATGTCTTAATATGCTTAAGATAGGGTCTCTTCCCACACCACATCTCATATGGTGTAGTAGGCACGGTCTTAGTAGGAACTCGGTTCAAATGGTATGCGGCTGATTCTAGCGCATACCCCCAGAATGATCGCGGCAACTCAGCGTTACTCATCATGGACCGCACCATATCCAATAGGGTGCGGTTCCGTCTCTCCGATACACCGTTATGTTGAGGGGTGTATGGAGGAGTAAGCTGAGAGAGAATTCCGTTCTCTTTTAAATAGTCCAGGAACTCGGCGCTTAAGTATTCTCCACCTCGATCCGATCTTAGAATCTTAATACTTTTGCCGGTCTGTTTCTCTACTTCATTCTTATACTCCTGGAATTTTCCAAAGGCCTCGGACTTATGTTTCATCAAGAAGACATAACCGTACCTTGAGAAGTCATCCGTAAAAGTAATGAAGTAAGAATGTCCGCTTCGGGCATGTGTAGACATTGGACCGCACACGTCACTGTGTACGAGTCCCAAGAGCTCGCTCGCTCTTACTCCTTGTCCAGTAAACGGAGTCTTTGTCATCTTTCCTTTGAGACAAGATTGACAAGTGGCATACGATTGATATTCGAACATATTCAAATATCCTTCTGTATGTAACTTAGTCAACCTTCTCTCATTGATGTGACCCAATCTACAATGCCATAAGAAAGTCTGATTCATTTCCGGAGACTTTCTTTTGTGTGTATTCTGGACGTTGAAAATCTGTGGTTGGTTTAACACGTATATACCATTACTCAATGTACCTGACCCAATCAAAACTTGATTAAGGTGAATGTTTACAACATTACTTACAAACGCAAATTCATAACCTTCTTTAGAAACTAAAGATACAGAAATGATATTACAAGTTGCGTTGGGTACAAAAAAGCAATTACGCAAAACCAAAACATGTCCATCTGACATTCCCAGGTGATAGTCCCCCACGGCTTTAGCATCCATGCTAGCTCCGTTCGCAACTTTGAGGGTCATGTCACCTGCCTTCAAAACCCTACGGTTTCTCAACGCCTGCAAAGAATTACAGATATGAGATCCTGATCCGGTATCCAATACCCAGGAAGTAGAGTTTATTGAAAGACAATTTTCAATAACATACACACCTGAAGCTGAAGCTGCAACCTGCTTCAATTCCTGTGTTCTGGCCTTCCAGGCCCTGCAATCATTCTTCCAGTGTCCTTTCTTATGACAATAGAAGCATTCTTCCTTATCCACAAGCTCCCCCGCTATCTTTGTTGCTTTTGCTTTTCCCTTCGTATCCACTTTACTAACACCGCTCCTTGGTTTGGCGGGGGCTTTCTTCTTCTTTCCCTTGGCTTTCGCCTTGGACCTAGAAGAAGATGATCCTCCTACAAACAAAGTGGATGTATCCCTACCTTTCTGTAGGGTGCCCTCTGCGCTCCTCAGCATGTTGAGGAGCTCTGAAAGTTCAACCTCTTTTTCTTGTAGGTTGAAGTTCAGTATGAACTGGGCGTAAGTGGAAGGAAGGGACTGGAGAACTATATCCGTATATAGCTCACTCTCCAATGTGATCCCTAGGTCAGCGAGCTCCTCAATGTAGCCGATCATATTTAGCACGTGCTCGGCTACTGATGATCCGACGGCCATTCTTGTTGAAAATAACTTTTTCGACGCTTCGTATCTTGCGATACGAGACTGCTCTCCATACAGTTCTTTTGTATGAAGCAATATGGACTCCATGTCCATATTCTCATGCCTCCTCTGATGTTCGTTGTCCATCGAGGCAAGCAGGAGGCACTTGGCCTTCGCGCTATCAATCTCCCAAGTCTTGCGGATTTCCTTATCCGCGACGCTGGAAGTTGGACCAGGGACAGGGGGAGCTTTGGTGGTAAGAAGATACCCCAGCTTGTCATAAGTGATTGCTATCTTGACATTCCTGAGCCAATCTTTGTAGTTTGGCCCTGTCAGTTTGTTTTTATCTAGGAGTAACTTAAGTCCAGTCATGTTGATTTGGTCGCTGCAATTAGGAGAGAGAAGAAGAAACACTCAGCATGATGCTCTTGCAAGTTTAGAGTGGTTTTTAGTTTGTCTAAACAGGATGGCTCCCACTGTTTCTCGAATCCCTCCTCAAACCATAAAGGAAGAATTAGCCGGGATCAATCCCACCGCACAATACTTGCTTAACCGTTCAGCCAGGCCGGTGTCGGTACTTCGAGGGAGGTTTTCCAACGCTTTCGCGAAGTTCCTTAATTAAAGAACCTCTTTTCCCTGGGGGCGTAGCCCCGCTAACACCTTTCTAGGCACCTACTAGGTTTATAGCATTGATCGTTTAGTGAGAAATTTCCCGAGGAGTAGCATATACTCACAGTAGGATCGGGATCCAAATATCATCGCGTGACGAAACTGAAGGAATCCTACCAGAATCATCACACTCCAAATGGTATGCAAATCTAGCAAGTTTCAGTACTTATGAAACTCCCGATGTGGATTTTTGCCCCATGCTCTTATGACCTTGACTTTGGCCAACAAATCATAAGTCACATGTCAAGTTCTGCCCGTCGTTCTCCAGGTTAATTTGAATCCACCCGCATCTACCCTTGACTTTGGCCAACAAGGCAGTACGACTGTTCCAAACCAAC
The DNA here is from genome assembly GCA_030015575.1 of Agapanthus africanus. NCBI lineage: Eukaryota > Viridiplantae > Streptophyta > Magnoliopsida > Asparagales > Amaryllidaceae > Agapanthus > Agapanthus africanus. The sequence continues at coordinate 333,542,913 of JASDDO010000018.1, read as the reverse complement.
GCATCTATCTATGCTGCACATGAATACCCAATAGCTACCAATCACTGTGCCTTGACTTTGGCCAACAAACACAGCTTGAATACTATTGACTATTCATGTGAAACGACGGAGGGCTACGGATGGTTTTGGCAAAACCGTGAACGTAGTGAACTTGATTTGGTCGATGGAACGAGATAGCTTTTAAAAGGAGTGGCTCAAGCTCCGCATTTAAAAGTTGTTTTTGAAAAGAACCGAGTGGTTTTTCGAAAGTGTTCCAACGACTATGACTTGGTTTATTATCTTGCATTAGTTCTTTTAATGCGTGATATTCTTGCATTAGTTCTTTTAATGCGTCCCATCATTTAATCCTACCATTGCAGAAAACAACCAAAATATGACGTACGCTTATGCCATTCGCATTCACCACGGGGCCCCGTCATTACCCGTTAGGTTACTTAACTAACGACAGAGCGGGGGCTGGGCTAGCGCGTCTGTAAAACATAAGCAACGCCTAAATAATATCATATATAGGTATACTGCAATGATAAACATTTCAGATCACAGATAAATACATTGGATATACTAGGAATCTGTAATTTGTACGAGCCTGTAACAAAAACAGATTACACGGTCGCGGTGAATAGCCAAAACCCCACCCAAGACCCCTACGGGTGCGGCAAACTACCCGCCAAGTACCCGAAGCGTAGCAACCTCCCTCATCTCCATGAGTAGGCCACTCGACACTTCGGCATACCCGGTAGTTTGTGCACCCCTCCATGGGTCTATCCTAGGAGCAAAAACAGTAAAAAGAAATTATACAATGACGGCTACAACCCCGACCCGGTTGTGCGGCCATACAAATAATTATTACATCAATTTACAAATTTACATGAATTGCAAGAAAAGAAAACTCTCGTCTCACAACCCCCGGCTATTCACCCGCGACAATCCAACATATTTATATACACATTCCAGCACATTACAGATCATGTATAACCCCGACCAATCGACTTATAGCGATTAGCCGACGTTCAATACATGCAAACATCACAGATATAACCATCATAGTCAAAGTGCAGTGAAGTTCGGAAAAATACGGAATTATAGGACCCCAAAAGGAAATTTCTTTTCTGGAAAATCTGGGCGCATATAATATATTTCAAAAATCCCAAAACCAACACAGACACACACTGCACGAAAAACGATGCAGAGAAGACGACAAACCGCGGCGCTTCCGCGGCACATGCCTACCTCGTGCGGCGGAAGCGCGGCGGTTTGAACGAAACAGTGGACCGTTTTTCATGGGTGTTCACACAAAACCCTGAGCCGAATTTAGGAGTATAAAGTTTTTCATTTTGACCAGAAAAAATTTCAACAGAAACTCAGGTTTTGTAAAAGTTAGGTTTTTGGATTTTTTTTCGGTTCCGAACTTCGTTACACTTTACTACCAAGCTAGTTTAAGTTTAGTTAGGCTCTGATACCACTGTAAGTCCACATTGCGACCCCCGGTTCTTACGGGGAGGCGGAAACGGTATAAAATCAAATTTTTAGCGCAAGGGGCAAATGGACTAAGCAAAGTCGGGATCTTTGACTAAACTAAAACTAGCATACATAGCTAAAGAGAGTTAGCTACTCGGATGGGGGTTATACCTAGCTTGTCTTGAACTCCTTCTCTTCAAGCTCCGATGGTGGTCCGATGGCTCCTTCTCGTCGTCTCCGTACGCCGAAGATAGATCCACTTGAAAGCTCCAACCTTTAGCTCCTTCTTCGTTCTTTGAAGAAACTAGTTCACTTGGTTTGCTAAACCTAGTGAACTAGAATGAGTAGAGAGGAAATAGAATGGGATTTTATCTATGGTTCTTGATTCTCAACTCATGAGACAAGAGAACCATAGATCAAGAGAGGGAGCAAGAGGTTGAGGGTGAGAGCAAGAGGAGAGCTCAAGAACAAGAGAGAGAATGAGCAAGAAAGAATGAGCAAGTATTTTGTCTCTCACCCTCTCATAATCCAAAGCAATGATAACTCATCATATTAACAAAAGTCTTATGTGATGGTTGAAGCAACCATAACCTTATCATGTCATGCACTCATTTTACTCAAATGAACAAGCAAGTAAAAGTCTTTGGCATGAAATGATAACCATGGTTATCATGATGGTCAACTAGTCAAGCCTAGTCAACCGGTCAACAAAGTCAACAAGTCAACAAAAGTCAACAAGTCAACAAGGTCAACAAAAGTCAACAACCAAGTCACCATAATACTTAATTAATATAATATTTAATCGCATATCATATTCTCATTAGGGTTGAGCAAAAAGTAAAAAAGTCAACGGTCAACTGTCAACAACCCTAATGAGAATCCGCTGCCTCTGCCTCCCTGTCAACTGTGCATACACACCCGCATCCGCGTTCCGAGGAACACGAATGCAAATTGGATAAATCCAATCCCATAAGGTACACTAGGATCTGGCTTAAACCAAAACCCGCTAGTGTAAACTGTTCGGACACTGTACGTGCACAAGTGCACGGATGTGACCGAACCCTGTCGCAAAACCATGCGACCTGTCGCAATACCATGCGACCTCTACTCTTTTGCCTAAAGGCGAAAAGCTTTCTGTGTGGGACTCTAAAGACTCGACACTACGCTGGCAGTGGGTTTAACCACAGACCGCAAGCGGCACTAGCTGTGCGTAACGGTCCCCAGGTAATGCCGACAAGAAGACCGACGAGGCGAAACCCATTTGAACTCCTACTGAGCCTGAGTGTGACATTCTCCGTACAGTCCGGTCTGTTCGTCTGATACATCGCATGGCGGGCCTGGGGGGCGGTAAACGTCAGTCCCCCAATAGCGGTACAAGTCGTGCCGGAGCGAAGCCCAAAACACCCTGAGATAACACTGGAAACCTACCAGTATATCTCGTTTGCCCTGGCCAGGGACTACTCGTGTAATGGCTCTCCTAGACACAGCGCGATGTCAACCCCCAATACCGGGAGAGACGAATCCTGTCTAAACGTCACTGCCTCCAAGTGTTTCGGGACTGCACCCAACCACCACCTGTTTGCACGACTCCTTTGAGCCGTGGTAGGGTAGTGATCAAAGTACAGTGGGAACACACCCGAGGCGAAGTGACAGTGTCAAGTCAGCGGACTAAGCTGTACTCATGTCACCTGGGAACTGATAACTGACGATAGGTATAATACCAACTAGTCAGTTTCCGACGAGTCCTGTCCAGTGTACCCGTAACCTAACGAGCACCCGCATACTATCTCAAGTACGACGTACTGACGGCTGTGGGACAGACCGTCTCCCACACTGGGATGAGAAGCGCATGCGCTGGTCTACTCCGGAGTATCGATGCCCTGTCTCGATAGTCCTGCGACCAGGGACCTGCATAAGGATGTGCTTATAGATTACCCAGCCCCACTAGTGTGACGGCCATCACATCGCTGGTAATCAAGCAAAGATCCTAAGGGCTCTACTAATGTGTATAGGCGATATACAAAATATAAACACATGTACACATTGAAGTAGAAACAAACCAAGTAGCATACTACTATTTTGAGCAAGATTGTATATACAAGGTGAATATCCCAAGCATCCATTAAGTAATATACAAACTAGTATGATACAGTAATGGCTTCTAGGGCATATACACTAACATAATTTAATCGGAACCAGATTCAAAATACATGCAGCCGTTTCCAGTGCATATCAACCAAATGGAAGGAGGCCAAGCAGCATTACTTATCAAGGAGCGTACCCACGGATGAGTAACCTGAAAGAGAAGTAAGTTCTCAAAACCATTACTAACGATGGAATGCCTAGCAAAAGTATCTACATCTTCGATCACCTTGAAGAATCCTGATACTTGCAATATATGGTTCTCTACTTTATTCTTATACCTATAACTTCTCAAAATTTGGACCCTGTTTTTCAACGAAATACTTGTCTAAAACTAGAGAAGTCATGAGTAAACAGAATATAGTACGAGTACCAACCCCTTTGTCTTAACGGACATCGGACAACATACAATATTTTGTATAAGTCCTCTAAGTTTAACAACTCAAACCCTATGCGTCGTAGGTTGAAAACTGTATTATGGTTAAGAAGAATTACACCGCTGTTGAATACACCTTACCTAATCATCAACTGATATAGGTAAATGTCATAAACATAATTTCAAAAAGTTATATCCCACTTTATAAAATAAACGTACAGATATATCAGTTTGAAATTGGTGCATAATGACGGATATTCAAAACCAAATATTTGCCGTCAGGCAAAACCTAGGTGATTTCCTCAAATATCACCAATTACAAATAATTCCGATATATAGAGGATCTAATCACCCAATTCCCAATATCTTACTCCCACTCATCATCCGTAACGCTATACAGATGTGAGAATCAAGTCTGGTAAATACATAACCTGGAGTCAGAATCTAATTAGGAAAACAGTTTTCAATTAACACCGCACAGTTAAACTGAAACATGAAAATGTTTCGAAGGGTCACCGGATATTCCTAGTAATGCCTCTTCCACTATCCAGATTCATGACAACAACCGTATACTTCCTTGCCCTCACTCCAATCCCTTTATATGTCTTTATTTATTACCTTCTGTACACCACACTTAGGCTAATTGGTTTTCTTCCTTTCCTACCTTTCGGCACCTACCTATGGTTTGGAAGAAGACTATCCAATAAGCGTAATAGGTGTACTCTCCTAATACCAGGAGCTCTCACAACCTTAGAGAAGGTAAAGAGAAAAGACAACTGAATAATCCTTATTCTATTTTTTCAGAACCAGAAACCATCCTCGAACTGGAACAAGTTCCTTCGAGTTCGTATATAACTATACGATGGAATATCCAAGAAATGTGGATCTTGTAGTGATACGGAATGTTATGGAGAAATGCAAACGTGATATAGGAGTGGCAGGGGTATACGCAGCTTTGTCGTGAATGATAGTAGTCGCAATTTCCTTTGCCCTTAATCTAATCCCTTTATATGTCGTTACTTATTACCTTCTGTACGCCACACTCAGGCTAATTGGTATTCTTCCTTCCCCACCTTTCGGCACCTGCCTATAGTTTGGAAGAAGACTATCCAATAAGTGTAATAGGTGTACTCTTCTAATACCAGAAGCCCTCGCAACCTGAGAGAAGGTAAAGAGAAAAGACAACCGAATAATCCTATTCAATTTCTCTAGAACCAGAATCCATCCTCAAACTGGAACAAGTTACTTCGAGTTCGTATGTAACTATACGATGGAATATCCAAGAAATGTGGATCTTCGTAGTGATACAGAGTGTTCTGGAGAAATGCAAAGGGGATGTAGGAGTGGCAGGGATATATGCGACTATGACAATCCAAAAGCCAAAGTGTTTTAAGAAGGTTCGGTTAACTTGGTTCATGAGTTTCAGTCTAGGGTCAGGCCATGGTCGCTGCCAAAGAGAGAGTGAAAAGAAACACTCAGCGTGCACTCTAACCTAGATTAGATTGGTTAATCACTTTATCTAATCAGGATGGCTCCCACTGTTTCCTCGAATTCTCCTTCAAACCCTAAACGGAGAATTAGTCGGGATCATCTAAAATCACCCGAGGAGTAATACCTACTCATCAGTGGGAATCTGGATCCAACTATCATCGCATGATAACTTGATGGAAGCCACTCAAGTCACCACACTCCAGAAGGTATGCGCATGCCTGGCAAGTTTCCTGTATGTTTGAAATTCCCGATGTGGTTTTGGCCCCTAACGCTTATGACCTTGACGTAGGCCAACATATCATAAGTCGTTAGTCAAGTTCAACCCGTCATTATCTTGGATTAACTTAGACCCATCCGCACAAGTCCTTAACATAGGCCAAAATAACTGTATGACTGTCCTAAATAATCGCATATCCATGCAGCAAACAAGAATTACCCAGCTACCATTCACTATGCCTTGACGTAGGCCAACGTACATAGCATGAATACTAGGTGATACTTATAAAAAATGAAGGAGGGCTACGGCTGGTTTGTGGCGAAAAACCTTTAACGTAATGAACTTGATATCGTTGAAGGAACCGAGTGGTTTTACAAATATATAGTGGCGTAAACTTTTGCTAAAGAGGTCACTCGGATATCGGCTCTTTCCTCATCGAATAAGGTGCAGGATATTCCTAACTGAATACCATGATGCAAAACAAAAGAATCAACTATAGTGAAGTTATTACAATGGCGCAAACTTTTTCCCAAGAGGTCACTCTCGATGAAGGGATTTCAGCTCTTGCCTCGTTGAATGAGGTGCTGGATATTCATAACCGAATACCGCTGTGCAAAGCAAAAAGAAATGTCTGTAATATCAGTTTTCAAAAACTTGGTTCCAACAACATCATATAGGTTTGTTTTCCTTGCATTAATCGGAATAAATGCAGTCCCATCAATTAATCCATATTACACCAAAAAGAACGAAAATATAATATACGTATATACCATCCGCATTCGTCACGGGGCCCCGTCATGCACCGTTAGGTTACTTAACTAACGGCAGAGCGGGGGCTGGACTAGCGCGGGTGCAAAACATATACAACATCTATTAGTATATATATAAATATATATAACATTCATTCCAGGCATGATATAAGCAACATCACAGAATCTCAGCAAGCAACACAGAATGGTGGTAATCTTAGAGCCTCGGGTTTCATTTGAGCTGCAAATGAGACCCGATGTTCCCGGTCGTGTGGATAGCACGTGCAATGAAAACCTAGACCCCTATGAGTGTGGAAAGTTACCAGCCAATACCAGAAGTGAGGCAACCCCAATCAACAAAGTGAATGGGCCACCCAGCACTTCATAGAATACGGTAACTTGAGCACCCCACCGTGGGTCAACCTGTACCCCCTACGAATGCGTAAAATACCCCACTAATTCTAAAGTGAGGCCCCCTTCATCTCAACGCCATGAGATGCGGGCCCGTTGCCCTCTAGAATCCGGCTATTCGAGCATTCCACCGTGAGGTAATCCTAGTATAGAAAAGAAAAGTATATGTATAATGGCGACATCGACCTCAACCCGGTCGTGCTCCAATAAAAGAATATACAATCTGGCAGAGACGGTAGTCTACATGTCGGACGCTCACCCCGCAATAACGAATATACAAATGAATCTTAACTGTACTACTACCATTGCACCACCGACTATCCACCACGACAATCCAACCACAACCTTAGCACAATCAAAGAACATCAACGTGAATGTCATGTTCGCAAACTCGTCTAATACAACATATAGCAGTTAGACGGGTTATACTGCTCTAATGACATTCACGGTTGCAGATAGTAATGTATGCACTGAAAGTTATGAACGATGTTAAAATAGCGACTTCGAAATACTCCGTATTGCCCCAATACCAAAGATAACATAATATGTAATCTGGGCAAAACAAACAATACCTAAAACCCAATATTCAAGATTCTAGGACACCTCAAAAAATTCAAAACCCAACTCCTACAGTAAACCGGCGACGCCGGGAAAAGAACCTTTCTCGCCGGCCAAGTTGTGGAATTTGGGTCTCGTTTTTAAACCGTGTTCTAGTTATAACAAGAGTAGTCTTCTGCAATTGTTTAAAAAAAATTTAGAAGACTAATTAAAAACGATAGAAACTTGAATATTTTCCGTATTGTTTTGGAATTGTTTCGGTTTCATTACTTAAACATCGTTTATACTGCTAGATAGGGGTTTATGTGCTGGCTCTGATACCATGTTGGGTTATGCCGGTGCCCTGGACATCTAATGTGGCCGGTGCGGAACAAAAACTGGCGTTTAAAAACCTGGCGCTAACAAAACCCGACAAAAAGAAGAATAGAACCATAAACCCTATACTTGCAAACCTACAAAGAGCTAATCTACTATGATAGAAGTGTTATACTGAATGATCCGTGTCCTTCGGTCTTCTACTATCATCCTTAGCTCCTAGAGGTTTTCATGATCAAGCTTGATCGTCTGTCTCCCTCGGTCGAAGATGATCCACCTGAGGATTTGTAGTTCGAGCTCCTACCTTTAAACCGAGATAACTATGGTACCTAGATTGCTAAACTAGATAGCCTAGAGGATGTAGAGTGTGATGATGGATTAATTTGTCTCCAAATACCTTAGCTTTCTCAACACATGAGACTTTTAGGGTTGAGGAAGAAGAAGGAAGCATGAGGAGATGAGAGTGCAGTAGTGAGCATTCTATCAAGAATAATCTATCCAAGTCTTGCGAATTATGAAGCATACAAAAGAATCAAGCATGCTTCAATAATTCACCCATGAGTCACCCAATGAGTCACCACATGAGTCACCAAGTAGCCATGCTACATTAATGCCAAATAACACCTCATCCTCCACCTCATTAACCATTTAATCCAAAATGGTTATAAACAAATGAGGTGTCTTCTTTTAGAAGCACCCTTGTAATAAATTACAAGAATACCCCTCACCGTATATACATACCCGTATCCGTATTCCGAAAAATAACGAATACAAAGAGACAAAAATAATTCAATAATATAATACTAGGATCCGACTTAAACCAAAGCCCACTAGTATTATCCGTCCGAATCATGATACGTGCACAAGTGCATGTATATGATCGAACCCTGCCATAAAACCATACGGCCTCTACATCGTTTCGCCCGAAGCAGGGAAACCCTCTGTGTGGGACTCTAAAGACTCGTCAATACACTGGCAGTGGGTTTAACCACAAGCACGTCAGCGGCACTAGCTGTACGTAATGGCTACCCAGGTATTGAGCGAAAGTAAGGCCGACGAGCAAACTCATCCGAACCCCTACTGAGTCTGTCTGTGACAATCTCCGTACAGTCTGATCTGTTCGTCTAAGAGTATCGCATATCGGGTCTAGGGGGTGGATAATGTCAGACACCTAATAATGCGATATTTCGTGTCGGTATGAAGCCCATCACCAACTGAGAAAATACTGATCCAAATCAGTAATTCTCGTCTACCTTGGACAAGAATTTCTGGTGATGGCCACCCGTTCATCGCACGACATCAACCTCCAATACTGGGAGAGACGAATCCCTGACGATCCTCTCACTGCCTCCATATGCCTCGGGACTGTACCCAACTAAAACCTGTTTGCATGACTCTTTTGAGCCGTGGTAGGGTAGTAATCAAAGCACGGTGGGAACTCACACGAGACAAATGACGATCTTAGGTCGACAGACTAACCTGTACACATGTCACCTGGGAACTGCTATCTGACAATAGGTATAATACCAACTAGCAGATTCCCGGCGAGTCCGTCCAGTGTACTCATAACCTAATGAGCACCTGTATACTATATTAGGTGACTAACTGACACCAATGGCTTGTGAGACCGGCCACCGTTCTTTGTCGGGGTCTCGATAAGTATACACTGTTGGATATAGTGCCCTCAGAGTCAATTATTGGATCACAGGCACGTGATTGCAATGATTGAGGGAGGACCTATGCCAGTAGGACAGTCTTACTCAAGATGATAGTACGCTATCTGGTTTATCTTTATCATCGTGTACTGCTTTAGGTGACCTTACAGGTCACTATTGCGCGTTGATAGAGCCCTTAGGATTCTTGCTTGATGACCAACAGTATGATGACGATCATATACGTGAGAGCTGGGGTCTATAAGCACATCCTTAAAAGGACCCTAGTCATGGGAGTTTTCGAGATAGGGCATCGATACTCCAGAGTAGACTAGTGTATACAGTCGAGACCCCGACGAAGGGCGGTGGCCGGTCTCACAAGCCACTGGTGTCAGTTGGTTCACCTAAGATGTATACAGGTGCTCATTGGGTTGTGAGTACACCAGACAGGACTCGCCGGGAACATGCTAGTTGGGATTATACCAGACGTCAGATAGCAGTTCCCTGGTGACATGTGTACAGGTTAGTTCATTGACCTGAGATCGTCATTTGTCTCGTGTGAGTTCCCACTGTACTTTGATTACTACCCTACCACGGCTCAAAGGAGTCGTGCAAACAGGTTTTAGTTGGGTACAGTCCCGAGCCACATGGAGGCAGTGAGCGGATCTGCAGGGGTTCGTCTCTCCCGGTATTGGGGGTAAGGTCGCTCTGTGTCTAGGAGAGCCATTACACGAAGTCCTTGGCCAAGGCAGGAGATTTACTGGTAGGTATTCCAGTAGTATCTGAGGGTGTTCTGGGCTACACTCCGACACGACTTGTACCGCTTTTGGGGGTCTGACTTTTACCAACCCCCTAGGCCCGCCATGCGATGCTCATAGACGAACGGACCGGACTGTACGGATATTGTCACTGACAGGCTCAGTAGGGTGTCAGGATGAGTTCGCTCATCGACGTCCCTTTTGGTCAATACCTGGTAGCCCGTTACGTATGGCTAATACCTCTGACGTGCTAGTGGTTAAATCCACAACCAAAGTATCGACGAGTCTTTAGAGTCCCCCACAGACCGTTTCTCAAGTTTCGGGCGAAATACTGTAGAGGCCGTATGGAGATATGGCAGGGTTCGATCAGATACGTGCGGTATTGCGCGGATCATGATCGGACGGATAATACTAGTGGGCTTTGGTTTAAGCCGGATCCTAGTATTGTGCTGTGTAGATTTTGTCTCATTGCATTTGTATTCGGTCGGAATACAAATGCGGGTATGTATATACAGTCGCGGGGTTTTTCCTGTAATTTATTACGGGATCGTTTTTCTGAAGTTGCCAGTTTGCTTTCCGTTTCAGCCATTTTCCTTTGTTTCCTTTCTTTGGCTGAAATTTGGTGGAGGGGGTTATTTGCAATTGTGCATTTAACAAAGGAGAAGACTTTTTATGGCACATGATAGTTTCATGATGATTCTACCACCATTTTGACTTCATTGGTTCATCATTGCTTGACTTTGCTTGATGGTGATGGGATATGATTAGGTGATGGAGTGGGGAGTTGGTAGTGATGATTATTCCTCATGATCATCTCTTTTCTCTTCCTTGTATTATTTTTCTCTCTTTCTCCTTTTCATTCAAAGGGGGCCATCCATTCAAAGGGGGGGCTGTCCTAAATTTTGGTGTGTGGTTTTGATCTCATTTGCTTGCAAAATGCTCTTGGTTCATCTCCAAAGCTCATATCTAATTCCTCCACCAAAAACCATGGCAACTTCAACCCCAATAGAGACATATAGTTCTACACTATCCTACAGCATTCTTGGACACGTCGACTCGCCAACTTCGTACCCGAGTTGCCTCGGTCCAGAGGTGGGAGCCCGTAAAAGAACCCGGCGATGTGGTGCCCTTCCGACGAGGAGATGAAGACTGGAGATTCCGCGGGGAGATCGGGACGACGACGAGAAGACCGAAGGACACGGATCGCTCGGTATATCTCTCTACCCCTTCTCTAGTTAGCTTGGAGTAGGTTAATGGCCCGATCCGGGTTTTAAAGTGCGCGGTGGTGCCGGTTTACAAGTTTCGTAAAAGTTTCGTTTCCGCATTCCGGCGTCGTATTGACGGCCGGGGCGCCGCCGTGCACTTACATACACTAGTCTACTCCAGAGTATCAATACCCAGTCTCGATATTTTCTCGGCTAGGGACATTTAAGGATGTGCATATAGACCACCCAGCTCCCACGTATATGATCGCCATCATAATGCTGGTAGTCAAGCAAGAATCCTATGGGCTCTATCAACATGTAATGGTGATCTGTAATACCACATAATACATGTACATGATGATAAAGACAAACCAAATAACATACTATCATCTCGAGTAAGACTGTTATATCCGTATAGGTTCTCCCTCAATCATCATAATTACCCGCCTGTGATTACAATAATTGCCTTGAGGGCACTATAACCAATAAGTCCATCTGGAATGGATATCATGCCTCATTATAGAAGAAGGCAACCACCTAGGGTTTCTAGGCTGAGGAAAAATTCAAACCTTGAATACCTTGATGTATCGGGTGTAAGTCCGTGTCGCGCACCCTGCGGGTTCGTGGGGAGGCGAAATTTGCAAAAAACGATTTTTGAAGCATCGCAACACCGATTAAACAATAGGCTCTTTATGAAAACCTTAACTAATAAAACAACTAGGAGGTTTAACTACTCGGTAAAAGTTTTATTCCTCCGTGTACAAGTCTTTCACTTCTAAAGCTCTAAGTAGTAGTCCCTAGAACTCCTCTTGGCTCCACTAGAAGAAAGGAACGAGCTTGCTTCTTGATCTTCGTGTCGAAGATGATCCACCCGAGAGTATCTACTTTAAGCTCCAACCTCTAGTATGAGGTAACATAGATGTTTAGTTTGCTAGACTAGACAAATAAGAAGATGTAGAGAAGAAAATGGAGTGTTTTATCTCATAAGCCCTAGGTCTCATGTGAGGGTTAGGGCTTGAAGAAGAAGGAAAGGGAAAACTTGGAAAGTAAAAGAGAGCAAGCAAATGAGCTAAGTGAAGAGGCCAAGTGTAGAATGGCTCATCTCTTTCTTCTCACTTATTGAAGCATGGATTATTATCACAATAATAAATCCAACCATACTTTAATAGTGAATGCAAATACAAAAAATAATATTTTGTGCTATGCTTCACCCATGACAATAATATCTCCTTGTTTTCCACCTCATTTAATCTATTTCTATAAATAGATAATCCATATAATGAGGTGTCACCTTCTAGAAGCATCCATGTAAAATTACAAGAATACCTTCACCGTACATACATACCCGTATTCATATTCCGAAAAATATGAATACAATGAGATGATAACAATCTAATAATATAATATTAGGATCCGGCTTAAACCAAAGCCCACTAGTATTATTCGTCCGAACATCATCTGTGTAGCCAGTACACGTATGTGATCGGAACCCAGCAGTAAAACCATAAGGCCTCTACATCGTTTTGCCCGAAGCAGGGAAACCCTCGGTGTGGGACTCTAAAGACTCGTCAATATGCCAGCAGTAGGTAATGATCACATCAGTTACCCACAAGCCGTCAGCGGTACTAGCTGGACGTAACGGCTACCCAGGTATTGAACGAATAGAAGATCAACAAGAAAACTTGTCCAAACTCCCATGAAGCCTATAAGTAACACTTACCGTACAGTCCAGTCTCTTCGTCTGATATGTCGCATATCGAGTCTAGGGGTGGAATCATCAGACCCCAATAACTTGATAAGTCATGCCGATGTGTGGTCTATAACCATTCGAGAAACTACTGATAACACTTACCAGTAAATCTCATCAGCCCTGGTCAGGGACTTGCTGTATATCAATCAAGCATAGCGCAATATCAACTCCCTATACCGGGAGAGACGAAACCCCTCCTATCGCTCACTGCCTCCATGTGACTCGGGACTGTACCCAAAATCCACCTGTTTGCACGACTCCTTTAAGCCGTGGTAGGGAAGAAATCAAAGCACAGTGGGAACTACACAAGACACTAAGACGATCTCGGGTCTACAGACTAACCTGTACAAGTGTCACTGAGAACTGCTATCTGACGATAGGTATGGTACCATCTAGGAGTTCTCGGCGAGTCCTGTTCGGTGTACCCATTCTCTAATGAGCACATGTGTACAATCTTTGATGTCAAACACCAATGGTTATGGGATTAACCATCGCCCCATACAGGGTCAAGAAATGTACACACTAGTCTACTCTGGAATATCGATGCCCTGTCTCAATATCCCCTCGACTAGGAACTGTTAAAGGATGTACTTGTGGACTATACAAGCTCCACTGGTATGATCTGCATCATAGTCCTGGTAGTCAAGCCAACATCCTAAGGGCTTTATTAACATGTATCAGAGAGACAGAATAATAATAACATAAGTGTATATGTTAAGATAAAGAGTAACCAGATATCATACCATCATGTCGAGCAAGAAAGTCCTCTATATATATATGTCCAAGCATCCACTATAATATACAATAATGGCCTCTAGGGCATACATATTCCTAACAATCTCCCACTTGCACTAAGGCCAGTTGTTGTTGTTGGGTTTACCTAGCACCTCATCAAGGGTTTAGAAGCATCACATATGCCAAAATCAAATTTTGAAGGTGCTAAGTGAACTTGACAAGAATCATAACTAGAAATTTAGGGTTTCTTTCAACTAAGCATCACATGCAAATGAAAAACTATCACTAAGGGTAGAGATTACAACCTTTGTAGACCTCCCTTGGTGACTCCTTGGCACTATGAGAGTTTGGAACGGATCGATGGAAGCCTTCCCAGTCCACGAAGATCCACCCGAAGTCCCTTTGCCAAAAGCTCCCTTCTTTACTTGATATGTGAATGAAGTAGAGCAAACACCTTACACAAATGGGCTAGATGTGTGTAGTATGATGATGTGGTTTATATTCTATAATCAAAACCCTTTCTTTTTATCAACTTCACTCAAAGAAAATTTCAAAAGAGGAAGAAGAAGATGGTGGCTAAGCTTGAGCTCAAAGGATAATGATATGAACGAATCATTGAGATGAGAAAGAATAATCCATATTAATCCTTCTCACTTCAACCATAGTTAGTAATTATCTAGATCTTTATCAATGAGTTAATAAAGCAAAAGGATAATTAACTCAAGGTTAAAAAGTAGTTGAAGTATGGTCAAAGATGATAAACATTAACCATGTGTGAATTATCCTTTCCTTTAATTCAAAATGATAAATAAATAAATAATTACTACAATATGAGTCTTGCATTGCCACCAAATATGTATCAACAACCATGATACAATGTATGTATGTATGTGTCCATGCACATCATCATGTGCATACATGCATGCATACAAAAATAGAAAAAGGGTTTAATTAAAAAATTAATCTAAAAGTCATTTGTTAAATCAACACTTGATTTTGCAAACCGGTCATATCACATACGACCCGACCAATAGAAAATGCCCGATTAATATACGGTATCACATATCCGTATTTAATCGGGTCCCCGCGCATATCTCATATGCACACCACATCTTTTCGCTTGAGCCAGGAAACTTCATTGTGGGACTCTAAGACTCGTCAATACGCCGGCAGTAGGTGATGATCATATCAAATACCTACAAGCCGCAAGCGGTCAGCTAAACGTAACGGCCACCCAGGTATTGAGCGATCAGAAGAAAACCAGCGAAGCTGTCAAAACTCCCGTCGAGCCAACTGGCAACACTTACCGTACAGTCCGGTCTCCTCATCAGATATGTTGCATATCGAGTCTAGGGATGGAATCGTCGACCCCAATAACTCAATAAGTCATGCTGGTGTATGGCTCATAACAGATCGAGAAACTACCGATAACGCTTATCAGTAAATCTCAGTAGCCCTGGCCAGGGACTTCCTGTTAGAGCCAATCGAGCATAGCACAACATCAACTCCCAATACCGGGAGAGACGAGACCCCTCCTATCGCTCATCGCCTCCATGTGCCTCGGGACTGTACCCAAAGTCCACCTGTTTGCACGACTCAGTAGAGCCATGGTAGGGTGGATATCAAAGTACAGTGGGAGGACACACAAGACTCTATGACGATCTTGGGTCTACAGACTAACCTGTACCAGTGTCACCTGAGAACTGCTATCCGACGATAGATATAATACCACATAGGAGTTCTCTGTGAGTCCGTTCAGTGTACCCAGTCTCCACTGAGCACCCGCATACAATCTTTGGTGTCACCTCACCAGATGGATATGGGATCATCCATCGCCCATCATAGGGGACAAGAATAGTATACGCTAGTCTACTCTGGAATATCGATGCCCCGTCTCGATACACCCACGACTAGGAACAGTTCAAGGATATGCTTATAAACTACACATGCCCCACTAGTATGATCCGCATCATAGTCACAGTAGTCAAGCAAATATCCTGAGGGCTTTATCAACATGTGCAAATGAATAAAAGCATGATCAAATCAACATGTCAAGATAAAGTAAACCAGATAGCATACTATCATGTTGAGCGAGAAAGTCATCTAAATCAATATATACATGTCCAATCATCCACTATACATATAATGGCCTCTAGGGCATACATATATCTAACAATCTCCCACTTGCACTAAGGCCAGTTATTGGTGTATCTCATACCCAACATCTCAAAAAGTCGCTCATGCTGCGGCTCTGGAAGGGCCTTAGTGAGTGGATCCGCTGTGTTATCCTTTGTATCTACTCTTCGAATCTCGATCTCCTGGCGATCTACTATCTCCCGGATCAAATGATATCGCCTCAGGATGTGTCTGGATTTCTGATGGGACCTTGGTTCTTTGGCTAACGCCATAGCTCCATTATTATCACAATACAATGGTATTGGATCAACAATGGTTGGAACTACTCCTAGTTCCGCGATGAACTTCCTCATCCAGACGGCTTCCTTGGCAGCATCATTTGCAGCAATATACTCAGCTTCCATCGTAGAGTCTGCAACGGTATCCTGTTTCGAACTCTTCCAACTAACCGCCCCTCCGTTGAGGGTAAATACAAACCCTGAGATAGATTTGCTGTCATCCTTATCACTTTGGAAGCTGGAATCGGTAAAGGCCTCCATCTGGAGATCCCCATTACCATACACCAAGAACAATTCTTTAATCTTTCGCAGGTATTTAAGAATGTTCTTCACTTCTATCCAATGTTTCTCCCCTGGGTTGGATTGATACCTGCTTACTACAGCTAGTGCATAAGCTACATCAGGGCGAGTATATAACATCGCATACATTATAGACCCTACGGCTGAAGCGTAGGGTATAACGCTCATGCGAGCTCTCTCTTCATCAGTCTTCGGACAGAAGTCCTTGGAGAGAGTGATTCCATGATAAGCAGGCAAGGCACCACGCTTGGAATCTTCCATACTAAACCTTTTTAGGATGGTGTCTATGTACTTTGATTGGGACAATCCCAATAAGCTCTTGGATCTATCTCTATAGATCCTTATGCCTAAAATGCATGAGGCATCACCCAGGTCCTTCATGGAGAACCTTTGTGATAAGAAAAGTTTGACCGATTGTAGCATAGGAATATCATTTCCTATCAGGAGAATGTCATCTACGTACAATACGAGAAATGTGACAGTACTCCTTTCAATCTTCTTATAAATGCATGGTTCATCTATATTTTTGATAAAATCAAACTCTTTGATTGTATCATCAAAGCAGATGTTCCAGCTCCGTGAGGCCTGCTTTAATCCATAAATGGATTTAAGCAATCTACATGCTTTCCCGCTGCTCCCACTATCAATGAAGCCCTCTGGCTGATCCAGAAAAACACATTCTTCTAAATCACCATTTAGAAATGCAGTTTTAACGTCCATCTGCCAGATTTCATAATCATAGTGAGAAGCAATAGTAAGTAGGATCCTAATGGATTTAAGCATTGCTACTGGAGAGAAAGTTTCATCATAGTCCAATCCTGGTCTTTGACGAAAACCTTTCGCTACTAGCCTTGCTTTAAAGGTCTCTACCTGTCCATCTATACCAATCTTTCTTTTAAAGATCCATTTGCACCCAACGGGTTTTATCCCAGGAGGCGCAACGTCCAAAGTCCATACTTTGTTGGTATACATGGACTCCATTTCGGATCTCATGGCTTCCAGCCACTTCACTGAGTCACCACTCGTGATAGCTTGCTGAAAACTAATAGGGTCATCATCATCCATGATGCAATCTTCTCTATCACCATCTATGAGAAACCCATAGTATCTCTCTGGTGGGCGAGAAGTTCTACCAGATCTCCGGAGCGGCTGAGGTTCTTGAAGTTCTACTGCAATATCAGTTTCAACCAATTCGTCCTGAGTAATTTGTGTCTCCAGAACATCTTCTAGTTCTACCGCATTGCCATCAATACTGTCTGTAAAGATTTCATTTTCCAAAAATGTGGCATGCTAAGCAACAAACACCTTTTGTTCCTCCTTGTGGTAGAATAGATATACATACGAATATTTTGGATATCCCACAAATTTACACATGACCGATCGTGTCTCGAGTTTGTCTGGGTTCTGCTTTTTAACAAAAGCCGGACAACCCCAAATCCTAACTCTTTTAAGAGATGGTCTCTTTCCACTCCATATCTCATATGGAGTGGTAGACACGGTCTTTGTTGGAACCATGTTTAACAGATACATCGCTGTCTCTAATGCATGCCCCCAAAAAGAAATCGGTAACTCAGCATCACACATCATGGATCGTACCATATCTAATAGGGTACGATTCCTCCGTTCTGACACACCATTGTGCTGTGGTGTGTAAGAAGGAGTGAGCTGAGAGAGAATCCCATTCTCTTTTAAGAAGTCTAAAAACTCTGTACTTAAATATTCTCCACCTCGATCTGATCGAAGTTTCTTGATGCTCAAGCCTGTTTGTTTTTCTACTTCAAGTTTGTACTCCTTGAATTTCTCGAAAGCTTCGGATTTGTGCTTTATCAAAAACACGTGTCCGAATCTTGAGAAATCATCAGTAAAAGTAATGAAGTATAAAAAACCACCTCTAGCATGTGTAGACATTGGTCCGCATACATCACTATGTATGAGGCTTAAGAGTTCCACAGCTCTTTCTCCGTGTCCAGTAAACGGAGTTTTGGTCATTCTACCTTTGATACAAGACGGACAAGTTACATAAGATTTATATTCAAAAGGATTTAAATATCCATCTTTATGTAGTTTGTTTAGTCTTGTTTCATTAATATGACCAAGTCTACAATGCCAAAGAAAAGCTTCATTTATATCTGAAAACTTTCTTTTATTAGTATGTTGTATATTGAAAACTGTGTGTTGGTTCAGGACGTAAATGCCGTTATTTAATGTACCATACCCAATCAACTCTTGATTCAAGTTAATGTTCATAACATTATTTTGCAATACAAAATGATATCCTTCATTGTCCAACAAAGAAACGGATATTATATTACATAGCATACTAGGTACAAAATAACACTGGTTCAAAACCAAAATACAACCCGAAGGCAACCCAAGATGATACTCTCCCACGGATACAGCATGTACATTGGAACCATTTCCAACCCGCAGAGTATGGTCACCTGTCTTCAAAACTCTATTGTTTCTCAATCCCTGCATACAATTGCAGATGTGAGAACCAGAACCGGTATCTAATACCCAAGATGCAGAGTTTAAAGAAAAACAGTTTTTAGTTACAAACACACCTGAAGTGGAAGCATCAGCATGCTTCTTCTTCCTGAGATCAGCAAGATACACAGCACAGTTGCGTTTCCAATGTCCCGACTTGTGGCAGTAAAAACATTCTCCTTTCCCACTTCCCGTAGCCCCGGATTTGTCTTTCCCCTTTGCCTTTTTAACTCCACCTTTCTGTTTGATGGACTTCTTCTTCTTTTTTTTTCCCTTGGCCTTGGCTTTTAGGACTGAAGAGGAAGATGGCCCAGTAAGAAGAGTAGGAGTCCTCATTGTTTTCAACGTGCTCTCTGCACTTCTCAACATATTAAGAAGTTCAGGCAATGATTTCTCCAAATCATTCATATTGAAATTCACTATGAACGGAGCAAAGGCAGGGGGGAGAGACTGTAGAACAATATCCGTATATTGCTCATTATCCATGGTCCATCCCAGTTCCTCAAGTTCTTCTATAAGACCAATCATCTTTAAAACAAGGTCTCCTACTGATGTACCAGGCGACATTCGCATCTGAAACAGCTTTCGAGATGCCTCGTATCTCAAAGTACGAGATTGCTCTTCATACAAGTCCTTTGTGTGAAGAAAGATGGATTGTACATCCATATTCTCGTGTTGCTTCTGATGGATATTGTCCATAGAAACAAGCGCGAGGCACTTGGCCGTGTTACAATCAGTATCCCAAGTTTTTCGGATCTCCCTATCCGAGATAGATGATTCAGGTCCTGGGACGGGTGGGGCTTTGGTTGTGAGGACATATGATACTTTATCATATGTAAGTGCAATGTTCAAGTTCCTCAACCATTCTTTATAGTTCGGTCCCGTCAGTTTATTTTTCTCTAGTAGAAGCTTAAGTCCCGTCATGGGTATCTGCCATTAGGAGAGAGAAAAGAATACACTCAGCGAAATGCTCATGCAAAGAATTAGATTGGTTATTATCTTATCTAATCGATGTCTCCCACTGCTTTAATCAAATTTTCTTTCAAAACCTGAAAAGAAAACTAGCCAGGATTAATTACATTCTACAGTTTTGCTAACCGGTCAGCCAGGCCGGTGTCGGTACTTGAGGGAGGTTCCCCGTGCTTTCGCACGGATCTAATTAAAGTAAACCTCATTTTCCCATAGGTCAAACCCCGTTAACACCTTTCTAGACATCTACTGGATCAACTAATTGTAAAGTGCAAAATTCTCCTGGTATTAACACTTACTCACAGTGGGATCGGGATCCAACTATCATATAGATGGTATGCAATCTCATTGCAAATTTCAACTCTTGAAACTCCCGATATGGTTTTTACCCCTAGTTGCTTATGACCTTGGCTATGGTCAAAATATCATAAGCACTAGTCAAGTTCTACCCGTCATTTCGAGATCAACTAGACCCACCCATATGACCCTTGACTATGATCAACATAATCACATGAATGTCCTAACTGATCGCATCATATGCTCTGTAGGAAGACACCACTTAGCTACCGTACACTACGCCTTGACTATGATCAAAATACGTAGCACGAATACTAAGTACTCTGCTTCCTAAAATGACGAAGGGTTGCGGATGGTTTTTATGAAAACCTTTAACGCTTTGAACTTGATCTCGTTGTAGAATCAAAACAGATTTTAGAAAAGGAGTGGCTTAAGCTCCGCATCTTTTGAAACTTGCATTTTTCATAAAAAAGCCGAGTGGGTTTCAAATCCGATTCTACAACATCTTTTAGGTTTCTTTTTCTTTACATTAATCTCATTAATGTAATCCCATCATTTAAGTTCCTAAGCCATCAAAGAAAAGAAACGAAAATAGAACGTACACTTATGCCATCCGCATTCGCCACAGTGTCCCGTTATGCACCGTTAGGTTACTTAACTAACGGCATAGCGGGGTGGGACTAGTGCGGGTGTAAAACATAAGCAACGTTTATTATATATCATATATATAATAATAATCCATTCGTCTCAGATACTAAGTAATCACATTACAGAATATCAACAGCAGAAGCACATATGAAAATAAAAGGATATCTAGGATGTCCGTATTTTGTATTTAGCCAACAATAGAAAATACGGATTCCACGGTCGCGATGAATAGCCAAGCCCACACCCCTAGACCCCTACGAGAGCGGCAAGTGATCCTGCCAATTCTAGAGTTTACGAGACCCGGTCTTGACTCCTCGAGATGACCTCCCACTGAACCCTAGAACCCGGTCACTTGTGCTCCCCTCCTTGGGTCTATCCTAATGTGGAAAAGTAAATAATATACAATGATGGAAACATCTTCCTCATCCCGGAAGTGCCCCAAATAAAAGAATATTACATACAATTTATTTATACATGAATGAAAATAAAACTCTCATCTCACATAAAAAACCCCGGCTATTCAATCGCGATAATCCTGCACATCATATCTCAGCAACACATAATATCTCATATCATCAACGTAAGTAAGTATGCATACACCGATCATCGTTGATGTATAGCAACGAAAACCGACAATACAACTACATACTACACTTACGGTCACAGAAAAAAAGTGTAAAAACTACAACATTTGGAATTCACAATCAATTTAGACATCGTAAATCCGAAATATCACATACTTCGCATTTCATGCCTAACTATACGAATTCCACATATTGTATCATATTCCAGATAAATAGACAATGCTAAACTTTTCGATCGAATAAACAAACACCCAAAATTTCCCAAATAGCACAACACTTGAGCCGAGTTCAAAAATTCTAGAATGCGTCACAGTACCAATGGTCCAGCCGTAGAAGGGTCAAGCCAACGCCTCACATGTGGCACGCCGTACTGCCCCAAACCCTAAGGTTTAGAGGCGGTTCAGACGGTCACATAATCGAGTTAAGGTTTGTGTTCTTCTAGAGGGTCCATCGCGTTACTTGCACGTTTTTCCGAAAGATTTAAACCCAAGAAAAAATCAACACTTCAAAGTTTTTCGTGCCGGGAAAAAATGAGTTAATGATATCCGTTCGAACATTTTAACAGTTTCTAAATATCCGGAAAACAGAACGAAATTAAATTTTCCGATCGAAACAACGAATTCAAAATAATCCCCAGAACACTCAACACTTGAGTCAGATTAAAAATACCCAAAAATATGTACAAGCAGCTGTGGACATTACTGTGCAAAAATGATACAATAATGCTTCTGTATGGCCGCGGATCCGCGGCCAGAGAAAGGTATGGCCGCGGTTCCGTGGGGGTTTGTACGGATTATGGCCTTATTTTTTACAGTAATGCTTATATTTCCCTGCTGATTTTTTTAGGTATTTTCAATACAGAAAAAATCACTTTTTTAAAATTTGTCTAGAGAGGGGTCTAAATTAGTATTTCGTGGTTCGATCGGAGTTTTAACTTCGCCTAAATATCGCCTAAAGCTCTAGCTTGGTTCTGATACCATTGTTGGGTTTACCTAGCACCTCATCAAGGGTTTAGAAGCATCACATATGCCAAAATCAAATTTTGAAGGTGCTAAGTGAACTTGACAAGAATCATAACTAGAAATTTAGGGTTTCTTTCAACTAAGCATCACATGCAAATGAAAAACTATCACTAAGGGTAGAGATTACAACCTTTGTAGACCTCCCTTGGTGACTCCTTGGCACTATAAGAGTTTGGAACGGATCGATGGAAGCCTTCCTAGTCCACGAAGATCCACCCGAAGTCCCTTTGCCCAAAGCTCCTTATTTTACTTGATATGTGAATGAAGTAGAGCAAACACCTTACACAAATGGGCTAGATGTGTGTAGTATGATGATGTGGTTTGTATTCTATAATCAAAACCCTTTCTTTTTATCAACTTCACTCAAAGAAAATTTCAAGAGAGGAAGAAGAAGATGGTGGCTAAGCTTGAGCTCAAAAGATAATGATATGAATGAATCATTGAGATGAGAAAGAACAATCCATATTAATCCTTCTCACTTCAACCATGGTTAGTAATTATCTAGATCTTTATCAATGAGTTAATAAAGCAAAAGGATAATTAACTCAAGGTTAAAAAGTAGTTGAAGTATGGTCAAAGATGATAAACATTAACCATGTGTGAATTATCCTTTCCTTTAATTCAAAATGATAAATAAATAAATAATTACTACAATATGAGTCTTGCATTGCCACCAAATATGTATCAACAACCATGATACAATGTATGTATGTATGTGTCCATGCACATCATCATGTGCATACATGCATGCATACAAAAATAGAAAAAGGGTTTAATTAAAGAATTGATCTAAAAGTCATTTGTTAAATCAACACTTGATTTTGCAAACCGGTCATATCACATACGACCCGACCAATAGAAAATGCCCGATTAATATACGGTATCACATATCCGTATTTAATCGGGTCCCCACGCATATCTCATATGCACACCACATCTTTTCGCCTGAGCCAGGAAACTTCATTATGGGACTCTAAGACTCGTCAATACGCCGGCAGTAGGTGATGATCATATCAAATACCTACAAGCCGCAAGCGGTCAGCTAAACGTAACGGCCACCCAGGTATTGAGCGATCAGAAGAAAACCAGCAAAGCTGTCAAAACTCCCGTCGAGCCAACTGGCAACACTTACCGTACAGTCCGGTCTCCTCGTCAGATATGTTGCATATCGAGTCTAGGGATGGAATCGTCGACCCCAATAACTCAATAAGTCATGCTGGTGTATGGCTCATAACAGATCGAGAAACTACCGATAACGCTTATCAGTAAATCTCAGTAGCCCTGGCCAGGGACTTCCTGTTAGAGCCAATCGAGCATAGCACAACATCAACTCCCAATACCGGGAGAGACGAGACCCCTCCTATCGCTCATCGCTTCTATGTGCCTCGGGACTGTACCCAAAGTCCACCTGTTTGCACGACTCAGTAGAGCCGTGGTAGGGTGGATATCAAAGTACAGTGGGAGGACACACAAGACTCTATGACGATCTTGGGTCTACAGACTAACCTGTACCAGTGTCACCTGAGAACTACTATCCGACGATAGATATAATACCACATAGGAGTTCTCTGTAAGTCCGTTCAGTGTATCCAGTCTCCACTGAGCACCCGCATACAATCTTTGGTGTCACCTCACCAGATGGATATGGGATCATCCATCTCCCATCATTTGGGACAAGAATAGTATACGCTAGTCTACTCTGGAATATCGATACCCCGTCTCGATACACCCACGACTAGGAACAGTTCAAGGATATGCTTATAAACTACACATGCTCCACTAGTATGATCCGCATCATAGTCACAGTAGTCAAGCAAATATCCTGAGGGCTTTATCAACATGTGCAAATGAATAAAAGCATGATCAAATCAACATGTCAAGATAAAGTAAACCAGATAGCATACTATCATGTTGAGCAAGAAAGTCATCTAAATCCATATATACATGTCCAAGCATCCACTATACATATAATGGCCTCTAGGGCATACATATATCTAACAGTTGTATCTCATACCCAACATCCCAAAAAGTCTCACAAACTACGTCTGGAGGAGGGCCTTCGTAAGTGGATCCGCTGTGTTGTCCTTCGTGTCAACTCTCCTGACCTCGCTCTCCCGGCGATCTACTATCTCCCGGATCAGGTGATACCGTCTAAGAATATGTCTGGATCGCTGATAGGACCGGGGTTTCTTGGCCAAAGCTACAGCTCCATTGTTATCAAAATACAAAGGTATTGGATGCTCAATGGATGGAACCATACCAAGTTCAGCAATAAACTTCTTCATCCAGACAGCCTCTTTAGCAGCATCGTTAGCAGCGATGTATTCAGCCTCCATCGTCGAGTCTGCTATGGTATCTTGCTTGGAACTCTTCCAACATACCGCCCCTCCATTGAGGGTGAAGACAAAACCCTAAACCGACTTACTTTCGTCCTTATCACTCTAGAAGCTCGAGTCGGTAAAGGACTCCACTAAGAGTTCACCGTTACCATACACCAAGAACATCTCTTTAGTCCTTCTCAAGTACTTAAGAATGTTCTTCACTGCTGTCCAGTGGTTATCCTCAGGATCTGATTGATACCTACTTACCATACTAAAGTGCGTAAACTATATCTGGTCTGATGCATAATATCGTGTACATGATAGACCCAACTGCAGAAGTATAGGGTATCACGTCATGCGAGCCCTCTCCAAATCAGACTCGGGAGACATCTCTTTGGAGAGAGTGATTCCTGAGCAAGCGGGTAAATTACCGCGCTTAGAATCTTCCATACTAAACCTCTTTAGTATGGTGTCAATGTACCTGGATTGGGACAATCCCAACATCCTCTTAGATCTATTTCTATAGATCTTTATCCCTGAGATGTAGAAGGCATCACCCAGATCTTTCATGGAGAACTTGTGTGATAGGAAGAGTTTGACCGAGTGTAGCATATGAACATCATTTCCTATCAAGAGTATGTCATCCACGTACAATACGAGGAAAACAACCTTACTCTCTACAATATTTTTGTATATACAAGGTTCATCTACGTTTTTTATGAAGTCAAACTCTTTGACTGCTTTATCAAAAAAGATGTTCCAACTTTGCGATGCCTGATTTAATCTGTAGATTGATTTTAGCAGCTTGCACACATTTCCGCTGCTCCCACTGTTTACGAAGCCCTCTGGCTGTATCATGTACACACTCTCTTCTAAATCACCATTTAGAAAAGCGGTCTTGACGTCCATCTGCCAGATTTCGTAGTCATGGTATGCAGCAATGGTAAGTAGGATCCTGATGGACTTAAGCATAGCTACTGGAGAAAAGGTTTCATCATAATCGACACCTGGTCGTTGACGAAAACCTTTTGCTACAATTCTAGCTTTGAAGGTCTCAACCTTTCCATCTACACCAATTTTCTTCTTAAAGATCCACTTACTCCCAATAGGTTTTACCCTTGAGGAGCAACTTCCAAAGTCCATACTTTGTTGGTGTACATGGATTCCATCTCGAATCGCATAGCATCCAGCCATTTCACAGAGTCTCCACTTGTGATGGCCTGCTCGAAACTAGTTGGGTCATCATTTTCCATGATGCAATCCTCGCTCCCACCGTCAATGAGAAAACCGTAGTATCTCACAGGTGGATGAGGAACCATACTAGATCTGCGGAGTGGCTGAGGTTCGTCGGGGACTATCAAATCCTCCGGTTCCACTAAATCATCAGTTGTAGTTTGTGTAGCTGGAACTTCTTCCAGCTCTACCTCATTTCCATTAATTTCTTTTACAAGAAATTCCTTTTCTAAAAAGATGGCATGAGCAACAAACACTTTTTGTTCTTTACTATGGTAGAATAAATATCCATGTGAATTCTTTGGATATCCCACAAAGTTGCAAAGAACTGATCGTGCTTCAAGTTTGTCCGGATTCTATTTTTTAACATAGGCCAGACAACCCCATATCTTAACTCGTTTAAGATATGGTCTCTTTCCACTCCATATCTCATATGGTGATTTAGGCACAGATTTTGATGGAACTTGATTCAATAGGTATGCAGCTGTCTCAGGTGCATAACCCCAAAAGAAAATAGGTAGTACTCATCATAGAGCGCACCATATCTAATAGGGTGAGATTCCTCCGCTTTGATACTCCATTGTGCTGTGGTGTAAATTGAGGAGTTAGCTGAGTGAGAATCCCATTCTCTTTTAGATAGTCTCAGAATTCCGTGCTCAAGTATTCTCCTCCTCGATCAGATCGAAGGACTTCCTCCTCGTTCAGATCGAAGGACTTTAATACTTTTACCCGTTTGGTTCTCTACTTCGCACTTATATTTCTTGAATTTCTCAAAAGCTTCAGATTTGTATTTCAACAGGAACACATGTCCGAATGTTGAAAGATCATCGATGAATGTAATGAAGTATGAGGAACCATTCCTGGCATGTGTAGACATAGGACCGCATACATCACTATGTATTAGTCCCAAGAGTTCAGTAGCTCTTTCTCCGTGTCTCATAAACAGAGTTTTGGTCATCTTGCCTTTGAGACATGACTGGCAAGTTTCATAAGATGTAAATTCAAACGGATTCAAATATACATCTTTATATAACTTAGCTAGTCTTGTCGCATTGATATGACCAAGTCTACAATGCCATAAGAAGACTTCGTTCATTTCTGAACTTTTCCTCTTGTGCGTGTTCTGTATGTTTAGAACTGTAGTTTGATTTAGAACGTATATACCGTTACACAACGTACCAAACCCAATCAACACTTGATTTAGGAAAATGTTCATAACATTTTCCTCCAATATAAAGTTATATCCTTCTTTATGTAATAAAGAAACTGATATAATATTGCACATCATTTTTGGTACGAATCAACAGTCGTTCAGAATCAATGTATTACCATTTGGTAATACTAGGTGATATTCGCCAACTGTTTTGGCTGCAACAATTGCACCATTCCCTACTACGAGAGACATATCACCCTTTCCTAGTTCTCTATTTCTTCTTAACCCTTGTAACATATTACAAATATGGGATCCTGATCCGGTATCTAATACCCAGGACGTAGAGCAAACTGAGAAACAGTTCTCGGTAACGAACACACCCGAAGAAGATGCATCAGCATGCTCTTTCTTCGTTCGGGTTGCGTGGGAATCCTGGTATTCCCCTATTCCCTGCTCAGACTTATGACAGTCATAAGGTAGACGGAACCAACGTTCCCCAGCTCAGTATAATAAGCGGGTTCGGTCAATACATCCATATTATTATCTTGATTAAGGCGTGTCATGGTCGCTACCTGGAGAGAGAGAGAGGAAAACACTTTAGCGTGCGCTCTTTGTAAGATTAGATTGGTTATTATCTTATCTAATCAAGATAGTTCCCACTGTTTTTATTAAATCTTCCTTCAAACCCTAAAAGGTAAGATTAGCCGGGATTAATTACACCCTGCAAGTTCGCCAATCGGTCAGCCAGGCAGGTATTGGTACTCCGAGGGAGTCTTCTCATGCTTTCGCATGGAATTAATTAAATAACCTCGTTTCCGCAGGGGCATAACCCCGTTAACACCTTTCTTAGACACCTACTGGATTAGCTAATTGTAAAGTGGAAAACTCTCCCAGGAGTAACACTTACTCGCAGTGGGTATCGGGATCCAACTATCATATAGAAGGTATGCAATCTCATTGCAAATTTGAACACTTGAAATTCCCGATAACTGTTTTTACCCCATGCGGTTTATGACCTTGACAAGGTCAACAAACCATAAACCGCAAGTCAAGTTCAACCCGTCATTTCGTGATTGAATTAAACCCACCTGCATGACCCTTGATAAGGTCAACAAGGCCGTACGACTACCCTAATCCAATCGCATCATATGCTGCAGGTAAGCACTAATTAGCTACCGCATACTACACCTTGACAAGATCAACAAACGCAGCACGAATACTAAATAGTCCTTATCTGAAATGACGGAGGGCTACGTTTGGTTTTGAAGAAAACCTTTTAACGTAATGAAATTGATATCGTTGTATAATCTAGTGATTTGAAAAGGAATGGTTTAAGCTCCGCTTTTAAAATCGAGTAGTTTTCAAAACAAACCACATGGGTTGTAGCATTTGCTAGTTTTGCTAAAGAGGTCACTCCCAGTGAAGGGATCTAGGCTCTTTCCTCATCGAATGAGGTGCTGGATATTCATAATGGAATACCACTATGCAAAGTAAGAACTAGAGCTACCTTTTTGAAACAAACCGAGTGGATTGTAGCATTTGCTAGTTTTGCTAAAGAGGTCACTCCCGGTGAAGGGATGTAGGCTCTTTCTTCATCGAATGAGGTGCTGGATATTCATAATGGAATACCGCTATGCAAAGCAAGAACTAGAGCTATCTTTTTGAAAAATTTGATTCTACAACATCTTTAGGTTTCTTTTCTTTTCATTAATCTCATTAATGATGTCCCATCATTTATGTTTCCCAAATATCATAGAAGAAACAAAAATAGAACGTACGCTTATGCCATCCGCATTATCCACAGGGCCCCGTCATGCACCTTTAGGTTACTTAACTAACGGCAGAGCGGGGGCTGGACTAGCGCAGGTGCAAAATATAAGTAACGTTTATTATATATCATATATATATAACATTCGTCTCATGCAGTTATATGATCACATCACATAACTCAAGCAGCAGAAGCAAACATTTGAAATATAGGATATACTAGGAGGTCCGTTTTCTAAATTTAGCCAGTAATCAAAAACACAGATTCCATGGTCGTGATGAATAGCCAAACCCACATCCCTAGATCTCTACGGAGTGGCAAACAACCCTCCCAATTCTAGAGTTAGGAGACCCGGTCTCGACTTCTCGAGATGGTCTCTCACTGGACTCTAGAACCCGGTAACTTGTGCTCCCCGCCTTGGGTCAATCCTAATGCGGAAAAGTAAATAATATACATCAATGGTGACAACAACCTCAACCCGGAAGTGTCCCAATAAAAGAATATTACATATAACTTTTTACATGAATGAAAATGGAAAAACTCTCATCTCACGCAAAACCCCACCGACTATTTAATCACGACGATCCAATATAACATATCACAGCAACACTATAATATCACATGTCATCAACATAAGTAAATATGCGTATCCCGAATGTCGTTAACATATAGCAACGAGATCAGGGATACACCACATATTACACTTACGGTCGTAGAAAAGAAATGAAAAACTACAATAATTAGAATCCGCATATTCCTTAGACATCATAAACACGGAATATCACATATTCCGGATTTCATGCCTAACCTTATAAACCTTGCATTTAAGTCTCGAATTGAAAACTCTTTTCAATAACAATTCGGGTAATTCAACAAGATTCCCGATTAAATGATCGAATGCTCGTCGGGAATTTTAGTAGATTGTCGCACCCCCGATACCGTCAACGAAGTGTATTGGGTGGAACACCACGGCCACGAGCACCCTAGTGGATGCTTTTAGCCATGGGGTTCTCCTACAGTCACTTGGTCGGGGCTATGGGACGTGGCTATCTAGTAGTGTTTCCTGGCGAGTGTTCGCGTACTATACGAGATTGCGACGAAGTTTTGATCCGAATCGAAACTCCGTGGCAATCGATCAAACGAGACTAAAACGCTAGATTTACAAATAACAAACTAGTTTTCACAAAACTAATTAATATGGATTCCAAATATTGTATCACATTAAGTAAACGATCTTAAAACCGCGACTTCGAAACACTCCGAATTGCCCCAACTCAAAGACAACAAAATATGAAATTTGGGCAAAAACAAACATAACCTGAAACCCTAAATCTAACACACCATAACACCAAAGAAAACACGAAACAAGATTCAATGAGGGGGCTGGCTAGGTCGGGAATTTTGGTGATTTGGCCGGCCAAAATGTAGCATTTGGGGCTCGTTTTTCTATGGTGTTTTAGTTACATCACATGTAGCATTCTACACCTGTTTAAAATTTTTTCAGAAGCCAGTGTAAGTCCGTGTCACGCACCTCGCGGGTTCGCGGGGAGGCGGAATTTGCAAAAAAAACGATTTTTGAAATATCGCAACACCGACTAAATAACATGATCTTTACGAAAACCTTAACTAACAAAACAACTAGGAGGTTTAACTACTCGGTAAAAGTTTTATACCTCCGTGTATAAGTTCTTCACTTCTAAAGCTCCAAGTAGTAGTCCCTAGAACTCCTCTTGGCTCCACTTGAAAAAAGGATCGAGCTTGCTTCTTGATCTTCGTGTCGAAGATGATCCATCCGAGAGTATCTACTTTAAGCTCCAACCTCTAGTATGAGGTAACTTAGATGTTTAGTTTGCTAGACTAGACAACTAAGAAGAAGTAGAGAAGCTAATGGAGTGTTTTATCTCATAAGCCCTAGGGTTCACAACTAATGTGAGGGTTAGGACTTGAGGAAGAAGGAGAGGGAAAACTTGGAGAGTAAAAGAGAGCAAGCAAATGAGCTAAGTGTAGAATGACTCGTCTCTTTCTTCTCACTTATTGAAGCATGGATTATTATCACAATAATAAATCCAACCATATTTCAATAATGAATGCAAACACATAAAATAATATTTTGAGCCATGTTTCAGCCATGCCAATAATATCTTCTTATTTTCCACTTCATTTAATCTATTTCTATAAATAGATAATCCATATAATAAGGTGTCCCCTTCTTGAAGCATCCATGTAAAATTACAAGAATACCCTCACCGTATATACATACCCGTATTTGTATTCCGAAAAATACGAATACAATGAGATGATAACAATCCAATAATATAATACTAGGATCCGGCTTAAACCAAAACCCACTAATATTATCAGTTCGAACATCATCCGTGTAGCTAGTACACGTATGCGATCGGAACCCTGCCGTAAAACCATACGGCCTCTACATTATTTCGCCCGAAGTAGGGAAACCCTCTGTGTGGGACTCTAAAGACTCGTCAATACGCCAGCAGTAGGTAATGATCATATAAGTTACCCACAAGCCGTCAATGGTACTAGATGGATGTAACGGCTATCCAGGTATTGAGCGAATAGAAGATCAACAACCAAACTTGTCCAAACTCCCATGAAGACTATAAGTAACACTTACCGTACAGTCCGGTCTCTTCGTCTGATATGTCGCATATCGAGTCTAGGGGTGGAATTGTCAGACCCCAGTAACTTGATAAGTCATGACGATTTGTGGCCTATAATCATTCGAGAAACTACTGATAACACTTACCAGTAAATCTCATCAGCCCTGGTCAGGAACTTGCTGTTATAGCCAATCGCTCACTGCCTCCATGTGACTCGGGGCTGTACCCAAAATCCACCTGTTTGCATGACTCTTTTGAGCTATGGTAGGGAAGAAATCAAAACACAGTAGGAACCACACAAGACACTGTGACGATCTCGGGTCTACAGACTAATCTGTACAAGTGTTACCTAAGAACTGCTATCTGACGATAGGTATGGTACCATTTACGAGTTCTCGGCGAGTCCTGTTCGGTGTACCCATTCTGTAATGAGCACATGTATACAATCTTTGATGTCAAACACCAATGTTTATGGGATCAACCATTGCCCCATACAGGGTCAAGAAACGTACACACTAGTCTACTCTGGAATATCGATGCCCTGTCTTGATATCCCATCGACTAGGAACTGTTAAAGGATGTACTTATGGACTACACAAGCTCCACTAGTATGATCTGCATCATAGTCCTAGTAGTCAAGCCAACATCCTAAGGGTTTTATCAACTTGTATCAGAGAGACAAAATAATAATAACATAAGTGTACATATTAAGATAAAGAGTAACCAAATATCATACTATCATGCCGAGCAAGAAAGTCCTCTCTCTATATATATGTCCAAGCATCCACTATAATATACAATAATGCCTCTAGAGCATACATATTCCTAATATCAGAATCATTTAGTGATGAAGATTATCTAGCAGATGAAGATAACAGATATGTTAGAATGGAAGAAGAAGAGGAAGCTGTTTCATCTGATGCAATATTGTAAAACACGTATTCGTTTTCTATTCATTCGGCTAGCGGGTAGCGTATAATCGGATTATACAGTGATTAATCGTTTTGTGAGAATTATGCGGCCATAAACAAATGTACGTACACACACAAATATTTATAAGAAAAATTTAGCATGACTTGCAACTATTAAATATTAAATATGTCCATGGCCTAATGGTAAGGCATTCGAATAAAATTAAATGCTGAATACTGTGAGTTCGAATCCCATCGGACATACAATATATTTTGTACGATATATATTATATAATTTGCGTACAAACAATCTATGGGGGCATATGCAATATCTCACACATCATACAATTATAAATTACCATATAAATACACCACAACAAACCACATAAAGAATATCAAATCAAAATATTGATAGCATGATACTCTAAACCATAACACCAAATAATGTGACATAAAAATAAGTCTCGCAAAGAAGCAATACCGTATGGTCTACAAATAACTTTAAAAGCAACAAAATATCATAAATTGCCATAAAATATCATAAATAAATATTCTACTAATCGTACTCATCATCATCTTCATAATGCTGTATCATCCAGCTCCTCTTCATAAATTGATATTTGGCATGCAATTATTAACATAGATTGAAAAATAAAACAAGTTTTTTTGTTCTTTATAACCAATGATTTCTTGCATGCTAAATGCTATCAGAATAGATAAAAATAAAATTTTCTCTGAAAAATCATCAATAAATAGCATACCGCGGGCAAAGAAAAAATAAAAAATTTAGGAGAAACCCTAAAAATTATCTCTGGAGGCTGTGATCGAGAATGGAGCTGAAGTTGGAGGCTGTGGTCAAGGTCGAAAGCTAGAGACGTCGAGGCTGAAGGATCGAGATTGAAGGCTCATCGAGACTGGAGGATCGAGGTCGAAGGCTCGTCGAGTTTGAAGTGGAGGATCGGGATCGAGGATCGAGGATGGAAGTCGAGGATGGATCGAGGAAGAAATCTGGATGAAAAAAATGAAAGGTCTGGGTTGTTTCAGTAAATGGATAGAAGCGGGTACGGTTTTTTTCAAAGCGGGTTTATATTTTTTCACAACTGTTTAGACATTAAACGCCCGATTAACCGTTTTAAACCCATTATACGGTGTTTAATCATTTTTGACCGGTTAATGGAGCAATTAATGCAATTTCTATGCGGTTGAGCACCGTTTACGATTATACGACCGATTAATCGGCCGGGTAGACCGGTTTTCTCAACACCGATTGCATGTTGCAGAAGATGAGATTCAGGTTAATGATATGGGAGAAGTCAATATTACATTTGATGATCTTAACAATCTATTTAATGAAACAGTGGCTGAAATCTGGGTTGAGAATGAAGAGGAAGAAGTTGTTGATGCTGATGACTGCTATTCTACTGATAAATACCACCCAGTTGCTATTTCAGATGACTATGATTCTGAAGAAGTTGATAATGTTGAGAGCAATGAAGGTGCTGTGTGGGTTGTTGACATGAATGATCCCTTGATAAAAAAAAACCCAGAGGTTTAAAGATGTGAAAGAGCTGAGACTCTGTTTGCAACAACATAGTATTAGGAGGAATTTTAACTATGCATTTGTGAAGAATGATCTTGTAAGAGTTGTAATATGTGCGGATAAGGATTGTCCTTGGAGGGTGAGAGCCAAGAGATGTGTTGATCAGTAAACTATGGAGATTATAGTTCATGTTGATGAGCATACATGCAAGGGTGTGAATAAGTGTAGAAACAATCAAGCCACTCATAACTGGATTGCACAGAGCATTCTACAAAATGTTAAGGCTAATCCAAACATCACACCATAAGAGATTATAGCTTTCATAGAGCAGAAATTCCATATGAACGTCACTTATAACATGGCACATAGAGGAAGGGAACAAGCTAGGGAGTTGTTATACGGGAGCATTGATCAGAGTTATAACTTGGTTGAGAGCTTAAAGCATCAACTGTAAACAAGAAATCCAGTTAGTCACATAGATATAAAAGTAGAGCGTGATTATGCTTTCTAGAGGATGTTTGTTTGTTTCAAAGCATGCAGAGATGGGTTCTGATTTGGTTATAGGCCCTTTATTAACCTTGATGGGTGTCACTTGAGGTCAAAATATTTAGGGGTTTAACTATCTGCAAGTGAATTAGATGGGTCTTTTCCCAGTGGCTTTTGCCGTTGTAGAGTCAGAGAGCATGATACATGGTTCTGGTTTGTGCAGAATCTCATTCAATCCTTTGAGGGTAACATGAACAATATCACAATCATATCTGATCAAGAGAAGGGTCTCCTCGATGTTGTGTCCACACTGCTGCCACAAGCTGAGCACAGGGTTTGTTTGAGACACTATTGGAAGAACTTCAAGAAGGACTATCCTGGTGACTTCTCTATCCTGGTGACTTCTTTGAACAAAGTGCATGGGATGCTGCAAGGGCTTTTTCTGCTTCAGATTTCGATACTGTGATGAGCTTGTTGAAAGCTAAGAATGAGGGTGTGCGGAAAAAACTGATGGAATGTGGATACATGTGGTCTAAGGTTCAGTTTAGCACTCTTTCTAGTATATCACTAACAACTTAAGTGAATCTTTCAATGCTTGGATCCTAGATGCAAGGTATTATCCAGTAGTTGATTTATTTGATAAGATAAGAAATAAGATTATGGAAAAAAGAAATCTCAGAAGAAGATTGAGCAACATATGAAAATTGATGGAGATTCGGATCTCCGTAGATGTTGTCCTCCGTTGTTCCTGTGGTGGCGGTCTTTGACGGCTGAGATTTGTTTTTGAGAGTTGTTGAGTGTGGATCTCAATGGGTTGGTGTTGGACGCCGAACTATCTGCAAAGAAGTCTTGGGATGGGTGACCACCGTAGAACCCTCCGACGATCAAGTTAGAGCCGATGTATAGATGCAGAGTAGCGGCGTATTGAAATAAATTCGAGTTACCTAAGTCGTCTGAGAGAGGGGTTTATATAGGGGTCGCGTGGAACGAGCGGGCGCGAGATCATCGCTGTCAGTTACGCCCCAGCGTTATTCTCGTCTTGAATGGCGGGATGCGCTAGCGTGGAACGCGGATCGTGGAAGGCAGATATCTCGCCCTGGCGATATACACGGAGCCGTTGTGGGGCGCATGGGATTTGCGCTCTTGATTGATCGGGGGAAGCCGAGGAAGCTCGGCATTTCAGGAGCTCGGAGACGAGCTGGGAGGCCGAGGATGCTCGGCATGTTGGGAGCTCGGAGACGAGCTGGGAGACCGAGGAAGCTCGGTATGTCGGACGGCTTAAAGACGAGTAAGGAGGCCGAGGAAGCTCGGCATGTCCGGCGGCTCGGAGACGAGCAAGGAGACCGAGGAAGCTCGGAGACGAGCTGTTGGTATTTTCCTAGGCGAAGATGGAATGTATTCAGAGAGGTCTCCTGGAAGGTCAGATACATTTCTCAGGACAAAGTCCCGAGGAATCCTCCTAATGCAACTCATTTATTCCACCTCCGTAGCCTTCGGGACACGGCATCCGCCACGTGTCGTAATCTGAGGAGATACCACTTGTGAGTATCATCATTAGCCCCCCACTCTTATTCCGACCTATTCATGGATCGGGTCGAGAATGGCCTGAGCTTTCCTCCCTTGGGATTTTTTTCTTTTTCAGAATTTTGTAAGCCTCCGGGCAGTTTTGTAAGGCTGAGGAGCCCAGAATACCTTGTATTTATTTTGGATCATGAATAAAGTTCACCTTTTTCTTCTTTGTCCAAATGTCTGCTCACTGTGCAAGTGCCTATAGTTCGTATACTTTTGTTCGAACATTCATTCTATAAGTACTTTTAGCTCATAGGTCTTTACATCTCACAAGTACCTATTAGCTCGTAGGTTTACCTTTCCCGCACTTGGCGACTGTTCATCGAGTAGAGTCGAACGATTGCCAAGTGTCGGAAGGTCGGTATCCTCCATTTCTCCGTAGTTGAGGTGGCTGTCGCGCGTCGATGGCCAAGCGTAGGAAGATCGGTATCTTCCTTTCTACTCAGCTGCCTCGTGGTGAGGGTTTTGATCCACATCGTTGTTGGGCAGGAAGCTACCCGCTGAGGATGGACTGAGCAGGAAGCTACTCGGCCGCTTTGTGAGGAGGGCTTTCTAGACTCCCTTGCGCCTTCGTGGGGTGTCGTTCAACCTTCCGTGGTCCGCATTGGCGGGAGTGAGGGCGTTGTTCAACCTTCCATGGTCCACATTGGCAGGAGTGAGGGCGTCGTTCAACCTACCGTAGGCCGCATAGCCGCTCGAGAAGACCGGCATGGCCGACACGTGGCAGTTCTATATCGGGAAATTAAGACATCCCGTGATTCGCGTAGCCGCGCGAGTAAATTTCGGCCGATGGAAGATTTTTGTTGAGGCTATAAATAGCGAAGGCATGCTGGTTTCTTTCTAGCATTGTGTCTTTGAAGATGGCCGGGCGCATTTTTACCATCAGGGAGATCATCTCTCGAGACGACGTGTACCTTTACAGTCACGATCGCTCCAAGCAGACGTACGAGGCGGTGATAGACCGCGCGGAGGTCTACTTTGGACGCCTACTTCCCCGGCGATCTGCTCTCCTCCAAGTGCTCATTTACGCGATCTGGAGGATGTCCCCGAGTCTGCACAACGTTGTCACGCCCCGCTTCCCAGTGTACGGGCAGAGGACACGACGAGAACGCTACGTATTTACTCTAAAGTAAATACGCTAAGCGTATCTAGGCAATATAAAAGAAATGTACACAAGAGACAAATGTAATGAAACAACAACTTTATTTATTCACATTCTTTTGTACAATGCATGGAAAAGTAAATACATCTGAATGAAAGCAATGCCTAAACAATGGCATAACAGAAATGGAAAGTACTGAAATGAAATGCGTACAATTGTAACTACAGCTCGGGATCTTCAATAAACTGGTCTAAGTCTTCAGTGCTGGGCTCGATCTCTGGAATGTCCGAATCACCTGACGACACTTAAAGAAGAAGAAAGAGAATGTCGTCAGCGAAAAAGTCGCTCGGTAAGTCCCAAAGATAAGGGAGAAATAGAATAGACAGAGAGAGAAAGTAGCTTTTAATGTTGTATTATATGGTATACTGTTGTATTTAGTGTTAACGCTGTTGTTTGTAGCTTGGTACAGAAGGATACCAGTGTATACGAGAGAAGTCTCTATATACCAGAGACTAAAGGCAATGGAAGTACAAGGATCCGTTAGAAAGCCCGGAATAACGGCATGGTATTCAGGTTAGGTGTCTTAAATCTTACAGTCTTGTGCCACTTCTAACACCTTCCGTACCAATCTACCCCTTAAACCCCGCGATATATTGATTGTATTGTTTGTGTTGTATTGTAACTTGTATTGTTTTGTATAGATGGATGACTTGCCGAAACCATGATATCAGTAAATGGATGTAACTGGAGAATCATGTAAATGAAATTATATCCATAGTTCGGTTCAGTCAATACAGATTGAATAGATTGAATATATGTATTCATGGATTCATGTTGAATTGTAGATTGTAGATTGTACTTGAATCATATTCAAATCAGATTATTAATGAGACTCAGTCTGAGTCGGACAATTAGAAAAGAAATTGAAGTCTTGATTTTTTTTGATGTTATCGGTAACCGCTGCACATGAGCGGCAGGATTTATGTCTTTTTTCAAAGACGATACCGTATTGATAACACCCTTTGTTAAGTTGTGTACCTTAGAATAGGCAAGCACCCACTTCTCCGGCTCTCTGAGGCTCAAGAGATTGGTCCCGCTTAAACCTATATTTACTAAGGTCCTTAGGGTAATTTATAGAACTTGAGGGGGTTTTATGTAAAAATAATTTTTGTATACTTTTCAAAATACACCCCAAATATTTACTTATCGTCTTTAGAGTTTTCATAGTTGTAGATTTTATATTTGTGACATTTCTAGTGAATAAACCTATTTTTTCATAATACATGGTATTTAATTGTAATATTGAACTTGTATGGAATTCATGGTATTTTAATGTAAAGTAATCCTTGTGATTTTAGAAACAGTTGGAATATTTATATTATCACAAAATAGATATTTTAATGATACATATATATATTTATATAAAAATAATTTTAATATATATATATATATATATTATATTTCTAGAAATCTCATTTTCTTAAGATTTTCGTATTTTAAATCTCTCGAGATCGTATGCTCCTTACGGAGGTCTGCATCTCGTACTACTAAGCCCAGGGATGTGCGATAATCTGCACCATCCCAGTCGGGTTTCCCAAAGTGGGTTATAGCGGCGCTTTGCAAAGATTTATAAAAAAATACGAATTCTTATAGAAACGGTTTTAATAATTAGAGGTATTTATATGTAGAGTTTCGTTTTTCCGTATTCTATATTCCCGAAAAGTATTGTACTATGTTGCATATGAGTGTGTGAGGGAGTAGGTCATTACCTCATGATCTATTTAAAGGTATAGGAAGATTGTGATGTTTTAAATGTCGAAATTATATTACATGGTATTATAGTGAAAAAGTACGATAAAAATTTGAAATAGAAATCCTTTTGATATGACACTTGTTCAATATGACTTGTTAATGTTTAATGGTCAACATGTAAGGGTTTAGATGATTGTATTTAAGAAAATGTGAAATTTTTAGGAAGAACCGAATCGGACATTGGATTGACTCTGATTCCGTCGGGTTTTATTAAAAGATGATTTAAGACTAAAGAATAGAATAGGGAGGTGGGACTTATGGGTTTTTAGATTAGAGGAGAGGAAGAGGGAACGGTAGGAGGCGCCGGTGCGTCGTTTCGTCGCCGGGAGATCCTAGGGTTGTCGGAAAATCGCCGAAGTTTTCGCCTTTTGCTAACTTCAATTGCACACTAAAATTATCTAGAGATTTCTTGAGAGTTTTAATCAGAATTTTGGAGTGAGGGGGTGTGTCTAGGGGTTGTATTTATAGGGTAAGGCTAGGGTTTAGGGTAGGTGAAAGGGTGAATTGAAAATTGTATTAAAATGTATTAAAATGGAGTAAATAGGGTTTTAAAGGGGCTCTGTTACTGATCCAAAGAAATTAAGTGTGCAGGTGTCACGCTCCGCTTCCCAGAGTGCGCTAAGATCGGCACGTGACAGAGCCAACCATGCTACCTGTGGCTAGGAAACATCCCTCCACAGTCACATTACGGCTGTCTATAAGATATCAAGAACAGTAAAATAAAATAAACTATTAAGTACATGTCCATTTGCCAGAATAAACGAGTCAAGAAATAATATGCGGAAGCAATAAATCCAAGTAACAATAACAATCTGGAAAGTACGTCCCAAATACGGGCTCACATCAGGAATTGAAAATGCTGAAAGAAAACTAAACTAAAATACTAACAGGATCCTCACTGCTCGGCCTGTCGACTGAAATACTCTTGGTCGGCCTGCGAGAGAGATAAGGGATCTGGGTCATGCAAAACCCAGACGTCAGTGCGTCACAATATCAACAATAAAAATAATCAGGGGTAACAGGATATGCAGGCATGAATTATAAAGTGGTAACATGAATGTAATAAGTGAGCAGGGATATAGAACAGTGAAATGTAACAGTATATGTGAAGTGCAGCAATAAAACTAAACTGTGCCACTGGGTTAACTACTCTCAAGTCTGTGAAATCAATTTAATGAATCGTCGATGTAACTCAATAGTATCCCGTGCATACCCGGGACTACGGTCCAGACTTTCGGGGCTGAATCCGAGACGTGCCGCTAAGAACAAACAGGAAACATGTACAGACGAATGATATCAGCAACATCATCCCGGGACTGGCCTAGCCCCCAAAACTAATCAGTATAAGCGTCGAACTGTTGAGTTACAACTCAGGTTTCATCACTGATTTCCCCTTACCCCCAAGTTATGTGTTCAAGTCAGGTATTGATAAATCTGAAGCTAATGCCAACACAGGATCAAGCAGGTACAGGTTTGCCTATACAGACAACAGGATATGTCCATCGGGACAACATGTCAGGATTGTCGGCATTAGAAACAGGATCAGGTAATATGTCAAGTAGTGGTGTATCAGGTCATGTCAAGTAGCGCACAGTGTATCAAATGGATGCCCAACAGTACAATGTAGCAAGTATTGAATCAGGGTAAAAGTACGGATGTATGATAAAAGCATGGAAGCACAAATATCTATCAGGGGTTACATCATGACTATGTAGGATCCACGTTATCAAGAATGGGGTGTCAATATAACAGTAATATGAAATAATGTGACATGACATGCAACTAGATATATAATTAATGGTATGGATACACAAATATCGATCAGGGGTTACATTTACAGCTCCAAGACTAAGTGGGATGCACATTATCAAGCATGGGGTGTTACTACAACATTAACATAAATTAATATGATCTGTAAATGCAGCTACATTTGTAATAGATGATATGGATGCATACGGGTATCCGAAAACAGTTAAACTTTAATATGGATGTATAATACAATCAACATGTAATATTTGTATTCATATGGATGCAAGATAAGTATTATAGCATGTAGCAAGATAAACTTACATGCGACTAGATATGTAAATAACGGTATGGATGCATACGGGTATCGAAAAACTGTAAAATTGTAATATGGATGCATAACTAAACAATATATAATATTATTATTCGCATGAATGCAAAATATAGTAGTATAGCATGTAGCAAGATAAACTTGCCTGAGCGGAACACACGACGGGTGCATACGGCACGTCCGACGTCGGGTAAACGTCGCAACGCACACACGGCACACGGGACGGGTCCAGGCAAGGCAAGAAGGTAACTACGCTGGCTGGGAACGTTTACTGGATCACTTGGATCGTTGGCAGCGGCACGGCTCCGGCGGTGATCACCGGAAAAAGAAATAAGATCAAGAAAGAAAGAAGAAAGAAGAAGAAGGAGAAGAAGAGAGGAAGTGGGTTCTGGGTTGATGCTCTGGGGTCAGGGGTCGACAAGAACAGAGGGGTGACGACGACGAGGTCGCGGGTTCGTCGACGGTGAGGTTTCACGGTGAGGCAAGGGGTTGCGGGTTCTAAGGTTTCTTGGTAGTCGGGGATCTGGGTGTGCAGGGAAGTGGTGATGTTGGGTGGTAGTGGCGATAGTGGTGATGAGGGTGGTGAAACGAGGGTGAGGGATCGCCGGCGGCGAGGTGGTCGCTCGGGTGAAGGTGGGTGCAGCGAGGGTTCTTAGGAAAGGGTTTGCAGGGGAGAGGAGAGGAGAGGAAGGAGGTTGAGGGGGAGATGAGGTCGATGAGACGAGGGGTTGAGGAAGAAGAAGACGGCTAGGGTTTCGTGGGGATCTCGTTCTCGTGGACGGCGTAGGGTTTTTAAAGGAGAAGAAAGAAACAGAAGAGGGAGGTAATTGTAGTGGAGGAAGGGAGGTGACGGGATCCACGAGGAACAGTAATCGCGAGATAAGAGAGAGAGAGAGGAAGAGAGAGAGGGAGTGCTGTGAGATTAGTTGGAAAAAATATTTTTTAATAATGAAAAAGAGAGAGAGAGAGACCTGTGAGTAAATATATATGGATTTTAAATATATATATATAGTTAAAGAAAATATATTCGTATATAAATAACAATTTATAATATAAAGGATATTATATTAGGTATTTTGAGTTTTATAGCTAATACAAAAATACTCCAAAACATACCCGGGTCGGGTCTAAAATTATAGTTTGAAAATATGGATAATATACGTGTTAACCAAAATCAAAATAGGATAACCGGGTAACGAAAATGTATACCCCCAAGAACGGATGCACGCACGTGTACGTCGCCATCCAAACATGTCTGTTACACTGAACGGGACGAGAACAAGATGCGCGGATGCTACGACAGAGTTAGGGGTATCATGCAGGCCATGCAATATATTTTTAAAATATTTTATTTGACTTTATATGTTTTATTAAAAAAATATGCAGATGCCAGATAAAATGCCAGTATGCACTATAAACAATATGTAAGTGCACGGATTCTCATAAATAGCCAGGATAAATCATAAACAGGAATCAAAACGGATTTCCAACAAGCGGGTCGGGTTGGATGCAAATACAAATGTCAAATACACTATTCGCACCCAAAACACAATAAATCAAGATATAGCCATAAATAAAGTAATACCCAAAACAGAACCGGTATAAATGAACCAGGGTGTTACATTATACCCAACTACAAAAGAATTTCGTCCTCGAAATTCCCGGAATAAGAAAAACAAACAAACATGAAACTACGAGAAGAGGTATGGAAACTTCTGTCGAGAGGTGTGGAAACTTCTGTCGAATCTCGTCTTCTCGTTCCCAAGTCAATTCTCTGTGCGAGCGATTCCCCCATGAAACAAGTATGAGAGGGATAACCCTGTTCTTGGGGACCTTTTCTCTTCGATCAACAATCGACATCGGTCGTTCCTCATAGGTCAAATCCTCCCTTACAGTCAGCTCCGAATGATCAAGCACGTGTGTTTCATCTCGAACATACTTACGGAGTTGGGATACATGAAACACGTCATGAACACTCGCCAAAGATGGTGGTAAAGCCAATCGATAAGCCACTTCTCCAACAGACTCAATAATCTCGAAAGGCCCCACGAATTGAGGACTAAGCTTGCCTCGGCTCCCAAAACGAATCACTCCTTTAGTCGGTGATATCTTCAAGAATACAAGATCACCAACAGTGAACTCTAGAGGTCTTCTCGATATATCGGCCCAACTTTTCTGCCGATCCTGTGCTGCCTTCATGTGATTCCGGATAGTATTAACCTTCTCCACGGTTTGCACGATCAAATCCGGTCCCAACAATTTTCGTTCTCTAACATCGTCCCAACAGACGGATGTGCGACACTTGCGACCATACAATGTTTCGAATGGAGCCATCTGAATAGTCGTCTTGAAGCTGTTATTGTAAGAAAACTCCACCAAGTGTAGATGATCCTCCCATGAACCCTTGAAGTCCAACATGCAAGCTCTCAACATGTCTTCAAGAGTTTGGATCGTTCTCTCTGACTGGTCATCTGTCTGAGGATGATAAGCGGTGCTAAACTTCAATCGCGTCCCCAAACTTTCCTGTAAACTCCTCCAGAAGTGTGATAAGAATCGGGTATCATGATCGGAAACGATACTTACAGGTACTCCATGCAATCTCATAATCTCCTGCATGTACCGTTCTGCTAATGCTTCCATTGACTGACCAACTTAAAACGGTATGAAATGAGCTGCCTTGGTCAATCGATCAATAATCACCCAAACTGCATTGTTGCCCTTTGGACTCCGCGGTAAAACTGTCACGAAATCCATGGTTATATGTTCCCACTTCCACTGAGGAATCAGAAGTGGTTGCAATAAACCAGCTACCCTTTGATGCTCAGCCTTAACTTGTTGACACACAAAACACTTTGCTACAAAGCGGGCAATCTCCCTTTTCATACATTCCCACCAAAAATGCCGTCGTAGATCGCGGTACATCTTCGTGCCTTCTAGATGTACGGAATATGCGGAACTGTGTGCCTCCTTCATAACTTCTTCACGAATGTCTCTTTTCGGCACACACAAACGGCTACCATATCGCAACGAACCATCATGAATCAAAATGTCCGTTCGAAGTCCCGCTTCAACCTGTTCTCGAAACTTCTGCAATCTTGGATCCTGTGACTGCGCCGCTTTAACAATATCGATCAACGATGACTGTACTTGCAGCTGTATCAACTGTCCTGAAGAATGCGGTAACACGATCTCCAACTCGAATCTCTGAAAATCATTGATAAGCTCTTTCTGTGTAGTCAACATCCAAATTGCTGGCAACTGACTAAGCGCATCCGGCACTACATCAACTTTCCCCGGATGGTACTTGAGATCAAGATCGTAGTCAGCCATCAGCTCCAACCATCTACGCTGCCTCATGTTAAGCTCTTTCTGTGTGAACACATACTTCAGGCTTTTGTGATCGGTAAATACTTCAACCCTTTCGCCCAGTAAGTAGTGTCTCCAAATCTTCAAAGCGAAAATCACTGCTGCAAGCTCCAAATCATGAGTTGGGTAATTCTT
Organism: Agapanthus africanus; assembly: GCA_030015575.1. Lineage (NCBI taxonomy): Eukaryota > Viridiplantae > Streptophyta > Magnoliopsida > Asparagales > Amaryllidaceae > Agapanthus > Agapanthus africanus. The sequence goes on along the minus strand of JASDDO010000018.1, from coordinate 333,498,281 downwards.
CTCATGGGTCTTCAACTGTCACGATGCGTAAGCTATAACCTTCCCATGCTGCATCAAAACACATTCCAAACCTTTCCCAGATGCGTCCCTATGAATCACCAATCCTCCGGAACCGTCTGGTACGGTCAAAATAGGAGCGGTTATCAATCTTTGCTTCAACGCCTCAAAAGCTGACGCACAACTATCCGTTCATACGAACGGTACCTCCTTACGTGTAAGTTTGGTCAAAGGCTCAGCCAAGCGAGCAAAATTCTCCACGAACCTTCTGTAATATCCGGCAAGTCCAAGAAAACTTCTGATCTCTGCTACGTTCTTCGGAATCGGCCAATTTTGAACTACTGCAATCTTCTCAGGGTCAATGACGATTCCATCTCCGGATACGACGTGCTCCAAAAACTTCACTTCTTCAAGCCAAAACTCGCACTTGCTCATCTTCGCATATAATCTTTCTTACCTCAATGTCTGCAGTGCGATCTTCAAGTGTTCTGTATGCTCTTCTAGGCTTCTCGAATATACCAGAATATCATCAATAAACACCACAATAAACTGGTCCAAGAACGGTGAAAAGATTCGGTTCATCAAGTCCATAAATATCGCCGGTGCATTCGTGACTCCGAATAGCATCACTAAATACTCGTAATGTCATCGAGTTCGGAATGCAGTCTTGCAAATATGCTCTGATTTAACTCGAACTTGGTGATATCCGGATCGCAAATCCAGCTTCGAGAATACCCTCGCGCCACTGAGTTGCTCGAACAATTCGCCAATGTGAGGGATCGGGTACTTGTTCTTAATAGTCACCCGGTTTAATTCTCGATAATCGATGCACATTCTCCTTGTGCCATCTTTCTTCTTTATTAGAAGAACTGGAGCTCCCCAAGGTGAATTGCTGCTGTGAATCCAACCCTTCTCTAGCAATTCGGTAACCTACTTCTTTACTTCTTCCAACTCCACTGGTGCCATCGGATAATATGCCTTTGAAATTGGAGCTGCACCAGGAACAAGATCGATCGCGAACTCCACATCTCGTTTTGGTGGTAAACCCGAAATGTCCTCGAACACGTCCATGAACTCTCGAACTACAGCTGGCGCTTCCTTCTTATCAACTTCCATCGACGAAAGAACACTGTTTGTCAGCCTAGCCCAACTCGACTGGCCCGACTGAACTGCTACCTCCAGCAAATACAAACTCCGAATGTCCGAAAATCTGGAAAATCACTTTCTTTGCCCTACAATCAATATGAGCATGGAAAGTGCCGAGAAAATCCATTCCCAAGACAACATCATAACTGCCGGTATTGATCACCAAGAAATCTGCACATAACTCTCGTCCGCAAATAACAACAGAACAATCCTTACACTCACTACTAGATATGATCTTCCCGTTTCCAGTATGTATGTCCCAACAACAAGACAGGGCCGTGCAAGCAATCAAGTGTGCAGCAATAACTTGGACGACATACAACAATGGGATGCACCATAATCGAATGATGCTAAAGTGGGAAAATCATGAACAAGTAGGATAAACGAAATAACTTCATCTGAAGCCAAACACTGAAGAAGATTAGCATGGTAAACATGATTCAAGCTTGCGATAAAACATGAACTGGTAAACAATGAAACCGAGAGAAGTAAGGTAATATAACGACCATAAATCAAGGAAATGAATCAAGACTAGGACTCCAAGTTACTTAAATAGAGTACTGCATTGTAACCATACCGCGGTACATAGTTACAATCACATAACTCCACTCAAGTCACCCAAATCCTAGTATCGGAATAGAGAGAAACAATAAGGAACTGAAAGTTTCAAGTCGAGATGCAAAGTTGTTTGCATATCGTCAAGACAAGGGTCAATAGAAAGATAGGATTCAAGAATCATGATAACAATGTGGAAGGACATGTTTCTAATTATAGGTTTTTCTGATTCGTGTATTGGGTCCAATACCCAACTACAAAAGAATCAAACCCGATTAACCTAAATCCTATGGCTCTGATACCAAACAAACCCTGTCACGCTCCGCTTCCGAAAGTGCGCTAAGATCGGCACGTGACAGAGCCAACCATACTACCTGTGGCTAGGAAACATCCCTCCACAGTCACATTACTGCTGTCTATAAGATATTAAGAACAGTAAAATAAAATAAACTATCAAGTACATGTCCATTTGCCAGAATAAACGAGTCAAAAAATAATATGCGGAAGCAATAAATCCAAGTAACAATAACAATCTGGAAAGTACGTCCCAAATACGGCTCACATCAGGAAATGAAAATGCTGAAAGAAAACTAAACTAAAATACTAACAGGATCCTCACTGCTCGGCCTGTCGACTGAAATACTCCTGGTCGGCCTGCGAGAGAGATAAAGGATCTGGGCCATGCAAAACCTGTTGGATATATGTATGCCCTAGAGGCCATTATGTGATAGTGGATGTATCTATACATGTATATATATTCAGTTTGCATTCTTGCTCGACATGATAGTATGCTATCTGGTTATTCTTTATCTGACATGTTGATTTGATCATGCTTTTATTCATTCATACATGCTGATAAAGCCCTGGGGATATCGGCTTGACTACTCTGATTATGATGGAGATCATACTAGTGGGACATCTGTAGTCTATAAGCATATCCTGAAATGTCCCTAGTCGGAGGTGTATCGAGACGGGGCATCGATATACCAGAGTAGACTAGCGTATATGATACTAGACCCATACGATGGGCGATGAATGTTCCCACATTCATCGATGTTTCACATCAAGATCATATACGGGTGCTCAGTGGTGACTGGGTACACTGGACGGACTCACCGAGAACTCCTATATGGAATTATATCTATCGTTGGATAGCAGTTCTCAGGTGACACTGGTACAGGTTAGTCTGTACACCCGAGATCGTCATAGAGCCTTGTGTGTTCTCCCACTGTACTTTGATTACCACCCTACCAGGGCTCTACTGAGTCGTGCAAACAGGTGGCCGTTGGGTACAGTCCCGAGACACACGAAGACGATGAGCGATAGGAGGGGTTTCGTCTCTCCCGGTATTGGGAGTTGATGCTGTGCTGTGCCCGACTGGTTATAACAGCAAGTCCCTGGCCAGGGCTGCTGAGATTTGCTGATAAGTGTTATCAGTAGTTTCTCGATCTGTTATAGACCATTCACCGGCACGACTTATTGAGTTATTGGGGTCGACGTGACCATCCCTAGGCTCGATATGCAGCATATCTGATGAAGAGACCGGACTGTACGGTAGTGTTGCCGGATGGCTCGACGGGAATCGTAGCAGGTTCGCTTGTTTTCTTCTAATCGCTCAATACCCGGGTAGCCGTTACGTTTAGCTGACCGCTTGCGGCTTGGAGGACTTGATATGATCATTACCCTCTGCCGGCGTATTGACGAGTCTTAGAGTCCCACAAAGGAGTTACCCAGTCCAGGCGAAACGTTGTGGTGCGCATATGCGATATGCGCATGCACCCGATTAAAATGTGCGTATATGATACCGAACATTGATCGGGTGGCCTGCTTTTGGTGGGGTCGTATGAGATATGACCGGATTGATAAATTAAGTGTTGATTTATCATCTAACCATTAGTTTTCTCACTTGAAACCTTTCTAGGGTTTGATGGATGTATGCATGCATGCATGTGTTTCTTTCTTCCATTCTAGTTTCATGCACATGTGGATGTGCATACATGCATACATACATACACCCATCCATCATGGTTGTTAGCATATGGAAATTGTGGCAATATAAGACTCACACCATAGATTAAATAATGGATTATTATTTAATTTTGGTTTTAAAGCAAAATGAAAAAGAAAAGGATAATAATTCTTGATTCTATACTCTTCTTCTAACCTAACCTATCTCAACTACCACTAACCTATGGTTATCCTTCTCTTTATCATTTAAAACCCAAGTTAAACTAACTATCCATCATTTAATCATGGTTGAAGTTAAGAAGGAAATAAATATATATAGTGATATATTTTTCATTTTCTTCTTAACTCAAGGTTATCTTTTTACACCTCTTGCAAAAATTAGCCACCATCTTCATCCTCCTTCATCTTTTCCTCTCTAGTTTCTTCTAGTGAGTTAAACACCATTAAAGAAAGGTTTTTGAAGAGAGATCCTAAGCCACAACCTCATTCTACTCAAGTCTAGCCAACTTGATTAGAGTGTTTCCTTCGGTTTTTCAAAGTAGCGAGCTTGGACGGAGAACTCCGTGGTGGATCGTCGTGGACGCAAGGGAACTTCAAGAGGACCTTGATTCAACAACCCAAGACACCAAGGAGTCTAGCAAAGGGGAGCTACAAAGGTTGTAGCCTTCAAACCCTAATCTTTACTAGCTTATAGTTTCATAACCCTAATTTTCTAGGATCGATTCTTTTGCGTGTTTGTTTAGCACCATAAAAATTTAAACTTTTGGACATGTGATGCTTCAAAACTCTTCATAGGGTGCTAGACTAACCTTACATTGGTATCAGAGCCGACCTAGAACATTAGGCGACCTTTTTACGAAGTTAAAACTCCGATCGAACCGAAATACGACTTTTTAGGGTGCTCTCTGGAAATTTTCTAAAAATTGACATTTTTCAGAATTAAAAATATGTAAAAAATACAGCAGGAAAACATAAGGATTAAGATACAAAAATTATTCCATGAACAGTGATTCTCGCCGCGGAAACGCGGCCGTATAAATGAATTGATGAATATTTTTTGTACAGTAATTCATGAATCTGCTTGTATAAATTTTTGGATATTTTTAATCTGTATTTGGTTTTGAAAAATTCTGGAGATGGTTTTGGACTCGTCATTTCGATCGGGATTTTCATTTCGTAGCTTTTCCGGGTAAATTAGAAAGTATTGAAGTGTTTGAACGAGTATCATTTACTCACTATTCACGGGGTTTAAATACTTTGGAGATACGTGCAAGTCTTTTTGCGGCGGTCCCTCTAGAAGACAACAAACCTTAACTCGATTATGTGACCGTCTCGAACTGCCTTTTGAACCTTAGGGTTTGGGGCAGTACGGCGTGCCACATGTGAGGCGTTGGCTTGACCCTTCTACGGCTGGACCGCTACTACTGTGTCACACTCCGGATTTTTGAACCCTGCTCAAGTGTTGAGCTTTAGTGAATCTTGGGTATTTGATATTTCGTTCGAAAACTTTAATACTGTCTGTTTGTCTGGAATGTGATACAATATGTGGAATTCATATAGTTTAGGCATGAAATACGAAATATGTGATATTTCGCATTTATGATGTCTAAAGAGAATCTGGATTCCAAATATTGTAGTTTTACACTTTCTTTTCTGTGACCGTAAGTGTAGTATGTTCGATATCGCCGGTTTCGTTGCTATACATCAACGACAATCGGGGTACGCATACTTACTTACGTTGATGATATGTGATATTATGTGTTGCTGAGATATGATGTGCAGGATTGTCGCGATCGAATAGCCGGGGGGTTTTTGTGAGATGAGAGTTTTATATTTTCATTCATGTAATGTAATATTCTTTTATTTGGGGCACTTCCGGGTTGAGGTTGTGTCGCCAGTGTTGTATATTATTTACTTTTCCGCATTAGGATGGACCCAAGGAGGGGAGCACGGGTGACCGGGTTCTGGGGTTCAGTGGGAGGCCATCTTGAGGAGTCGAGACCGGGTCTCCTAAACTCCAGGATTGGTAGGGTCACTTGCTGCTCTCGTAGGGGTCCAGGGTGTGGGCTTGGCTATTCATTGCGACTGTGGAATCCGTATTTTCTATTCTGGCTAAATACTAAATACGGACGTCCTAGGATATCCCACGTTATATCTATGTTTCTGCTGCCTGTGTTCTGTGATATCTGAGACGAATGACATATTATATATATGATATATAGTAGACGTTGCTTATGTTTTACACCCGCGCTAGTCCCCTCCCGGTATGCCGTTAGTTAAGTAACCTAACGGTGCATAACGGAACATTGCGGCGAATGCGGATGGCATAAGCGTACGTGTTATTTTCGTTTCTTTTCTGTGACTGGCTTAAGGACTTATATGATGGGATTATATTAATATGATTAATGTAAAGAAAATAAACCTAAAAAGATGTTGTAGAATCGGATTTGAAAACCACTCGGCTATTTATGAAAAAGCTATATTTCAAAACTGCGGAGCTTAAGCCACTCCTTTTGAAAACTGTTTGATTCTACAACGATATCAAGTTCAAAGCGTTAAAGATTTTCTTAAAAATCATTCGCAACCCTCCGTCATTTTAGGAAGTAGAGTACTTAGTATTCGTGCTATGTTTGTTGACTTTAGTTAAGGCGTAGTGTACGGTAGCTAAGTGATGTCTTCCTACACTGCATATGATGCAGATTAATTAGGACATGCATGCGACTTTGTTGACCATAGTTAAGGGTCATATGGGTGGGTCTAATTGATCAAGAAATGACGGGTAGAACTTGACTGGTACTTATGATTTGTTGACCATAGTTAAGGTCATAAGTACTAGGGGTAAAAATTACATCGGGAATTTCAAGTGTTGAAATTTGAATGAGATTGCATACCTTCCATGTGATGGTTGGATCCCGATCCCACTGTGGGCAATAGTTGCTCCTAGGAGAGTTTTACAGTTTACAATTAGCTAACTCATTAGGTGTCTAGAAAGGTGTTAACGGGGCTTCGCCTCTGGGAAAACGAGGTTTACTCTAATTAGGTCCGTGCGAAAGAACGGGGAACCTCCCTCAAAGTACCGACACTGGCCTGGCTGAACAGTTAGCGAAGTTGTAGACTGTAATTAATCCTGGCTAGTTTTTCTTTTTAAGGTTTGAAAGAAAAACTTGATAAAAAGCAGTGGGAAACATCGATTAGAAAAGATAATAAACCAATCTAATCTGTGCAAGAGCTTTCGCCGAGTGTATTCTTTTCTCTCTCTTAATGGCAGATACCAATGACTGGACTTAAGCTTCTACTAGATAAAAACAAACTGAATGGGACCAACTATAAAGACTGGCTGAGGAATCTGAAAATCGCCTTGACTTATGATAAAGTATCATATGTCCTCACGGCTTCAGCCCCGCCCGTCCCTGGTCCAAAATCCTCAGTTGCGGACATTGAAGTCCGCAAGACATGGGACGCTGACTGTGCCACGGCCACATGCCTCGCGCTTGCATCGATGGATAACACACATCAAAAGCAGCACGAGGACATGGACATTCACGGTATATTACTCCATACAAAGGAGTTGTATGGGGAGCAATCCCGCGTATTACGATACGAAGCATCAAAGAAATTGTTTCAGATGCGAATGGCCCCTGGCACACCAGTAGGAGACCATGTTCTGAAGATGATAGCTCTTATAGAAGAGCTTGAGGACCTTGGATGGACAATGGACAATGAACAATATATAGATATTATTCTGCAGTCCCTCCCCTCCACCTTTGCTCAGTTCATAGTGAACTTCAACATGCATGGCATGGAGAAGGACCTCCCTGAACTCCTTAATATGTTAAGGAGTGCAGAGAGCACTATGAAGTTAGCAAAAACTCCCGTTATGACTATTGGACAGTCTTCCTCTTCTCCCCCGAAAGCCAAGGCCAAGGGAAAGAAAAAGAAGAAACCCACTAATCCTAAGGGCGGAGTTAAAAAGGTGAAGGGAAAGGGAAAGTCCAAGGCTGGAGACTCGGGGAAAGGCGAATGTTTTCATTGCCACAAGACAGGACATTGGAAGCGTAATTGCACGGAGTACTTAAGTCTCAAGAAGAAGCATGGTGATGCTTCTGCTTCAGGTGCGTTTGTGACTGAAAACTGTTTTTCTATAAACTCTGCTTCCTGGGTATTGGATACCGGTTCAGGTTCTCACATTTGCAATTCTATGCAGGGGCTGAGAAATAGCAAGGTTTTGAAGACAGGTGACCATACTCTCCGCGTTGGAAATGGTTCCAATGTACATACAGTCGCAGTGGGAGAGTATCACTTGGGGTTGCCATCTGGATGTATTTTGATTTTGAATCCATGTTATTTTGTACCAAGTATGCTATGTAATATAATATCCGTTTCTTTGTTGGACAATGAAGGATATAATTTTGTGTTGCAGAACAATGTTATGAACATTCACCTAAATCAAATGTTGGTTGGGTATGGTACGCTTAATAACGGAATATATGTCCTAAATCAACACACAGTTTTCAGTATACAACGCACTAATAAAAGAAAACTTTCAGAATTAAATGAAGCTTTTCTTTGGCATTGTAGACTTGGTCATATTAACGAAACAAGACTAAACAGGTTACACAAAGATGGATATTTAAACTCTTTTGAATATAAATCTTATGCGACTTGCCAGTCTTGTATCAAGGGTAAAATGACCAAAACTCCGTTTACCGGACACGGAGAAAGAGCTACTCAGCTCCTTGGCCTCATACATAGTGATGTATGTGGGCCAATGTCTACACAGGCTAGAGGCGGTTTTTCATACTTCATTACATTCACCGACGATTTCTCAAGATTCGGTCATGTATTTTTATTAAAGCACAAGTCCGACGCTTTCGAGAAATTCGTTGAATATAAACAAGAAGTAGAAAAACAAACCGGCTTGAGTATTAAGATGCTTCGATCAGATCGAGGTGGAAAGTATCTCAGTACAGAATTTGCAAACTTCCTAAAGGAGAATGGGATTCTCTCTCAGCTCAGTCCTCCTTACACACCACAGCACAACGGTGTGTCAGAACGACGGAATAGGACCCTATTAGATATGGTCCGGTCCATGATGAGTGACGCTGAGTTACCAGTCTCGTTTTGGGGGCATGCATTGGAGACCGCAGCGTTTCTGCTAAACAGGGTTCCAACCAAAGCCGTGTCTACCACGCCATATGAGATATGGAATGGAAAGAGACCATCTCTTAAAAGAATTAAGATTTGGGGTTGCCCGGCCTATGTTAAAAAGCAGAATCCGGACAAACTCGAGACACGGTCAGTCATGTGTAACTTTGTGGGATATCCAAAGAATTCTTATGGATATCTGTTCTACCACAAAGAGGAACAAAAAGTGTTTGTTTCTCAGTATGCCACATTCTTGGAAAAAGAGTTTTTCACAGATAAAGATGATGGCAAGGTAGTAGATCTTGAAGAGGTTCTGGAAACACAAACTACAAATGACGATTTGGTTGAACCGGCTGTTGCAACAGAAACTGAAGAACCTCGGCCACTCCGTAGGTCTGGTAGGACTTCTCGCCCACCGGAGAGGTACTACGGTTTCCTCATTGATGGTAACGGAGAAGATTGCATCATGGATGATGATGATCCTACCAGTTTTCAGCAAGCTATCACGAGTGGTGACTCTGTGAAGTGGCTGGATGCCATGAGATCTGAAATGGAGTCTATGCACACCAACAAAGTATGGATTTTGGATGTTGTACCCCCTAGGGTAAAACCTGTAGGGTGCAAATGGATCTTTAAAAAAAAGATTGGTGTGGATGGACAGGTAGAGACCTATAACACAAGACTTGTGGCGAAAGGTTTTCGTCAAAGACCAGGTTTGGACTATGACGAAACTTTTTCGCCTGTAGCCATGCTTAAATCCATTCGGATCCTACTTGCTATTGCTGCTCACTACGACTATGAAATCTGGCAGATGGACGTTAAAACAGCATTTCTAAATGGAGATTTAGAAGAATGCGTTTATATGGATCAGCCAGAGGGCTTCATTGACAGTGGGAGCAGCGAGAAAGCATGTAGATTGCTTAAATCCATATATGGGTTAAAGCAGGCATCTCGGAGTTGGAACATCTGTTTCGATGATGTTATCAAAGAGTTTGATTTCATCAAAAATCCAGATGAACCTTGTGTTTATAAGAAGGCTGTAGGAAGAGCTGTCACATTCCTCGTATTGTACGTGGATGATATTCTTCTGATAGGAAATGATATTCTTATGCTACAGTCGGTCAAATCATTCTTATCACTAAGGTTCTCCATGAAGGACCTGGGTGATGCCACATACATCCTGGGCATAAGGATCTATAGGGATAGATCCAAAAAGTTATTGGGATTGTCCCAAACCAGGTACATCAACACCATCCTAAAGAGGTTTAGTATGGAAGACTCCAAGCGGGGTGCCTTACCCGCTTGCCATGGAGTCACTCTCTCCAAGGATTCTTGTCCAAAGACCGATGAAGAGAGAGCTCGCATGAGCATTATACCTTATGCTTCGGCAGTAGGGTCTATAATGTATGCGATGTTATGTACACGCCCAGATGTAGCTTATGCACTTAGTGTTGTAAGCAGGTATCAATCCAACCCAGGGGAGAACCACTGGACAACTGTGAAGAACATTCTTAAGTACTTACGAAGGACTAAAGAAATGTTCTTGGTGTATGGTAATACAGATCTCCAAATGGAGGCCTTTACTGATTCGAGCTTCCAGAGCGATAAGGATGACAGCAAATCTATCTCAGGGTTTGTATTTACCCTCAATGGAGGGGCGGTAAGTTGGAAGAGTTCCAAACAAGATACCGTTGCAGACTCTACGATGGAAGCTGAGTACATTGCTGCAAATGATGCCGCCAAGGAAGCCGTCTGGATGAAGAAGTTCGTCTCGGAGCTAGGAGTAGTTCCAACCATTATTGATCCAATACCTTTGTATTGTGACAATAATGGGGCGATGGCGTTAGCCAAGGAGCCCAGATCCCATCAGCGGTCCAGACATATCCTGAGGCGCTTTCATTTGATCCGGGAGATTGTAGATCGCCGCGAGATTGAGATTAAGAGAGTAGATACAAAGAACAACGCCGCGGATCCACTCACCAAGGCCCTCCCTCAGCCACAGCATGAGCGACTTTTTGAGATGTTGGGTATGAGATAAGCTAATAACTGGCCTTAGTGCAAATGGGAGATTGTTGGATATATGTATGCCCTAGAGGCCATTATGTGATAGTGGATGTATCTATACATGTATATATATTCAGTTTGCATTCTTGCTCGACATGATAGTATGCTATCTGGTTATTCTTTATCTGACATGTTGATTTGATCATGCTTTTATTCATTCATACATGCTGATAAAGCCCTGGGGATATCGGCTTGACTACTCTGATTATGATGGAGATCATACTAGTGGGACATCTGTAGTCTATAAGCATATCCTGAAATGTCCCTAGTCGGAGGTGTATCGAGACGGGGCATCAATATACCAGAGTAGACTAGCGTATATGATACTAGACCCATACGATGGGCGATGAATGTTCCCACATTCATCGATGTTTGACATCAAGATCATATACGGGTGCTCAGTGGTGACTGGGTACACTGGACGGACTCACCGAGAACTCCTATATGGAATTATATCTATCGTCGGATAGCAGTTCTCAGGTGACACTGGTACAGGTTAGTCTGTACACCCGAGATCGTCATAGAGCCTTGTGTGTTCTCCCACTGTACTTTGATTACCACCCTACCACGGCTCTACTGAGTCGTGCAAACAGGTGGCCGTTGGGTACAGTCCCGAGACACACGAAGACGATGAGCGATAGGAGGGGTTTCGTCTCTCCCGGTATTGGGAGTTGATGCTATGCTGTGCCCGACTGGTTATAACAACAAGTCCCTGGCCAGGGCTGCTGAGATTTGCTGATAAGTGTTATCAGTAGTTTCTCGATCTGTTATAGACCATTCACCGGCACGACTTATTGAGTTATTGGGGTCGACGTGACCATCCCTAGGCTCGATATGCAGCATATCTGACGAAGAGACCGGACTGTACGGTAGTGTTGCCGGATGGCTCGACGGGAGTTGTAGCAGGTTCGCTTGTTTTCTTCTGATCGCTCAATACCCGGGTAGCCGTTACGTTTAGCTGACCGCTTGCGGCTTGGGGGAATTGATATGATCATTACCCTCTGCCGGCGTATTGACGAGTCTTAGAGTCCCACAAAGGAGTTACCCAGTCCAGGCGAAACGTTGTGGTGCGCATATGCGATATGCGCATGCACCCGATTAAAATGTGCGTATATGATACCGAACATTGATCGGGTGGCCTACTTTTGGTGGGGTCGTATGAGATATGACTGGATTGATAAATTAAGTGTTGATTTATCATCTAACCATTAGTTTTCTCACTTGAAACCTTTCTAGGGTTTGATGGATGTATGCATGCATGCATGTGTTTCTTTCTTCCATTCTAGTTTCATGCACATGTGGATGTGCATACATGCATACATACATACACCCATCCATCATGGTTGTTAGCATATGGAAATGGTGGCAATATAAGACTCACACCATAGATTAAATAATGGATTATTATTTAATTTTGGTTTTAAAGCAAAATGAAAAAGAAAAGGATAATCATTCTTGATTCTACTCTCTTCTTCTAACCTAACCTATCTCAACTACCACTAACCTATGGTTATCCTTCTCTTTATCATTTAAAACCCAAGTTAAACTAACTATCCATCATTTAATCATGGTTGAAGTTAAGAAGGAAATAAATATATATAGTGATATATTTTTCATTTTCTTCTTAACTCAAGGTTATCTTTTTACACCTCTTGCAAAAATTAGCCACCATCTTCATCCTCCTTCATCTTTTCCTCTCTAGTTTCTTCTAGTGAGTTAAACACCATTAAAGAAAGGTTTTTGAAGAGAGATCCTAAGCCACAACCTCATTCTACTCAAGTCTAGCCAACTTGATTAGAGTGTTTCCTTCGGTTTTCCAAAGTAGCGAGCTTGGACGGAGAACTCCGTGGTGGATCGTCGTGGACGCAAGGGGACTTCAAGAGGACCTTGATTCAATAACCCAAGACATCAAGGAGTCTAGCAAAGGGGAGCTACAAAGGTTGTAGCCTTCAAACCCTAATCTTTACTAGCTTATAGTTTCATAACCCTAATTTTCTAGGATCGATTCCTTTGCGTGTTTGTTTAGCACCATAAAAATTTAAACTTTTGGACATGTGAAACTCTTCATAGGGTGCTAGACTAACCTTACAAAACCCAGACGTCAGTGCGTCACAATATCAACAATAAAAATAATCAGGGGTAACAGGATATGCAGGCATGAATTATAAAGTGGTAACATGAATGTAATAAGTTAGCAGGGATATAGAACAGTGAAGTGTAACAGTATATGTGAAGTGCAGCGATAAAACTAAACTGTGCCACTGGGTTAACTACTCTCAAGTCTGTGAAATCAATTTAATGAATCATCGATGTAGCTCAATAGTATCCCGTGCATACCCGGGACCACGGTCGAGACTCTCGGGGCTGAATCCGAGACGTGCCGCTAAGCACAAACAGGAAACATGTACAGACGAATGATGTCAGCAACATCATCTCAGGACTGGCCTAGCCCCCAAAACTGATCAGTATAAGCGTCGAACTGTTGAGTTACAACTAAGATTTCATCATTGATTTCCCCTACCCCCAAGTTATGTGTTCAAGTCAGGTATTGATAAATCTGAAGCTAATGCCAATACAGGATCAAGCAGGTACATGTTTGTCTATACAGACAACAGGATATGTCCATCGGGGCAACATGTCAGGATTGTCAGCATTAGAAACAAGATCAAGTAACATGTCAAGTAGTGGTGTATCAGGTCATGTCAAGTAGTGCACAGTGTATCAAATGGGTGCCCAACAGTACAATGTAGCAAGTATTGAATCAGGGTAAAAGTACGGATGACGATAAAAGCATGGATGCACAAATATCTATCAGGGGTTACATCATGACTATGTAGGATGCACATTATCAAGCATGGGGTGTCAATATAACAGTAATATGAAATAATGTGACATGACATGCAACTAGATATATAATTAATGGTATGCATACACAAATATCGATCAGGGGTTACATTTACAGCTCCAAGACTAAGTGGGATGCACATTATCTAGCATGGGGTGTTACTACAACATTAACATGAATTAATATGATCTGTAGATGCAGCTACATTTGTAATAGATGATATGGATGCATACGGGTATCCGAAAACAGTAAAACTTTAATATGGACGTATAATGCAATCAACATGTAATATTTGTATTCATATGGATGCAAGATAAGTATTATAGTATGTAGCAAGATAAACTTGCATGCGACTAGATATGTAAATAACGGTATGTACGGGTATCGAAAAACTGTAAAATTGTAATATGGATGCATAACTAAACAATATGTAATATTATTATTCCCATGAATGCAAAATATAGTAGTATAGCATGTAGCAAGATAAACTTGCCTGAGCGGAACACACGACGGGTGCGTATGGCACGTCCGACGTCGGGTAAACATCGCAACGCACACACGGCACACGGGACGGGTCCAGGCAAGGCAAGAAGGTAACTACACTGGCTAGGAATATTCACTGGATCACTCGGATCGTTGGCAGCGGCACGGCTCCGCGGTGATCACCGGAAAAAGAAACAAGATCAAGAAAGAAAGAAGAAAGAAGAAGAAGGAGAAGAAGAGAGGAAGTGGGTTCTGGGTTGGTGCTCTGGGGTCAGGGGTCGACAAGAACAGAGGGGTGACGACGACGAGGTCGCGGGTTCATCGATGGTGAGGTTTCACGGCGAGGCAAGGGGTTGCAGGTTATAGGGTTTCTTGGTCGTCGGGGATCTGGGTGTACAGGGAAGAGGTGATGTTGGGTGGTAGTGGTGATGGTGATGATGAGGGTGGTGAAATGAGGGTGAGGGATCGCCGGCGGCGAGGTGGTCGCTCGGGTGAAGGTGGGTGCAACGAGGGTTCTTGGGAAAGGGTTTGCAGGGGAGAGGAGAGGAGAGGAAAGATGTTGAGGGGGAGATGAGGTCGATGAGACGAGGGGTTGAGGAAGAAGAAGACGGCTAGGGTTTCGTGGGGATCTCGTTCTCGTGGACGGCGTAGGGTTTTTAAAGGAGAAGAAAGAAACAGAAGAGGGAGGTAATTGTAGTGGAGGAAGGGAGGTGACGGGATCCACGAGGAACAGTAATCGCGAGATAAGAGAGAGAGAGAGGAAGAGAGAGAGGGAGTGCTGTGAGATTAGTTGGAAAAAATATTTTTTAATAATGAAAGAGAGAGAGAGAGAGAGATCTGGGAGTAAATATATATGGATTTTAAATATATATATATATATAGTTAAAGAAAATATATTCGTATATAAATAATAGTTTATAATATAAAGGATATTATATTAGGTATTTTGAGTTTTATGGCTAATACAAAAATACTCCAAAATATACCTGGGTCGGGTCTAAAATTATGGTTTGAAAATACGGATAATATACGTGTTAACCAAAATCAAAATAGGATAACCGGGTAACGAAAATATATACCCCCAAGAACGGATGCACGCACGTGTACGTAGCCATCCAAACAGGTCTGTTACACTGAACGGGACGAGAACAAGGTGCGCGGATGCTACGACAGGGTTAGGAGTATCATGCAGGCCATGCAATATATTTTTAAAATATTTTATTTGACTTTATATGTTATATTGAAAAAATATGCAGATGCCAGATAAAATGCCAGTATGCAGTATAAACAATATGAAAGTGCACGGATTCTTATAAATAGCCGGGATAAATCATAAACAGGAATCAGAACGGGTTTCCAGCAAGCGGGTCGGGTCGGATGCAAATACAAATGTCAAATACACTATTTGCACCCAAAACACAATAAATCAAGAAATAGCCATAAATAAAGGAATACCCAAAACAGAACCGGTATAAATGAACTAGGGTGTTACAGCAGGGGTACTGGGGAGATGAAGAGACGCAACTCTTCAGTTGACAACTCGGCGGTTCGGCCGAGTCCGGCCGGTGGCGGCGACCCGAGTCGGCCGAGTCGCTGGCCGAGTCAGGTGTGCCCTGTGTGTCTCGTCGTCTCATCTACCCTCTGGGCTATTTAGTTTTACATGTGTAGTGGGGTTTTATGGGTTTAGCACGTGTAAACTCTTGGAATTCTAAAATATTAAAAATAATGTGGGGTATGGGATTTGAACTTTGGTGGGTTGGTTCAGCAGTGCAAGGTATTACCAATGAGCTACAAGCTCTTTCTTGCTATTAAAAAGCAAAACAAACTTATATCTTGTGCTCAGGCAAAAATTTGTGCAGAAAGTTGTACAGGAAATTTATGGTTGTTACATTCAACCCTCCTTATAAAAATTTCGTCCTCGAAATTTGTAAAAGGAAAGTGTAACAGATTCAAGGAAAGTTTGGTGACTGGAGTACTGATAGTGTATAATAAGATGGTGCAAAGGTTTTTAAAAATGTGAAAAAGGCATACCAGTGTTATCTTGACTTACAGCCTCGGCTTCTACGGCTGCTAAGGTGGAGGCTTGGGGTCTCGGCACATTTTTCTGTGTATGCCGGTACATCGATGCCCGACTGGTTAGAGGTGGTCTAGGTGGAGATGGTACTGGGAATGCAAGACTAGGTGCAGAAGCCTGGATAGCTGGCCGCTGCGGGTAGTGGGCAGGTGTGTGAGCTGAGTTACATCTATAGGGACCGTTTCCAATTCTATGATCGGATGCGCCACAAACTAGGCACAGGCCTTTTGCGCGCCTACAGTCCTTCCATAAGTGTCCCTTTCTTCTGCAGTAGTTACAAAAAGCTGGGCTGGGACGGTTGTTCGGTACTCCGGGTCGCCTTGGCACAAAAGGTGGCATTGACGAGGCTCCTCCTGTCATCTGATTGACAGAGCGCTTTATACCGGTTGCTTCTGCTTCTGATCGGTTCACTAATATAGCAGTCTGCTGCTGTAGTCCAACCAGGAGGTTTCGTATTTTCTCAAGCAGAACCGTTTGTTCGTTGAGAGGAGCAGGGACGGCAGGTGTGATTGGTAGTGGAGGTGGAGTGTTGTTGAAGTTAGTGCTAGTGTTGTTTGGGGAATCCATAACCTTGAAGAAAAATTTGGGTTAGGACAGATTCAAAGTATATGATTCAAAGAATATGAAATGATAAGATTCAAGGAGTATGGATTGTAAAGAATGTTTTAGTTGCTGGTTCTTGTGTTATATTGCTTAGCTTGTTCACGCAGAACAGAACTGCATGGTAGGGCTCCATACAGCTCTGACCTGCATGGGCCGCCAACAAAATCTGTCACGCCCCGCTTCCCAGTGTATGGGCAGAGGACGCGACGAGGCCGCTATGTATTTACTCTGAAGTAAATACGCTAAGCGTATCTAAGCAATATAAAAGAAATGTACACAAGAGACAAATGTAATGAAACAACAACTTTATTTATTCACATTCTTCTGTACAATGCATGGAAAAGTAAATACATCTGAATGAAAGCAATGTCTAAACAATGGCATAACAGAAATGGAAAGTACTAAAATGAAATGTGTACAAGTGTAACTACTGCTTGGGATCTTCAATAAACTGGTTCAAGTCTTCAGTGCTGGACTTGATCTCTGGAATGTCCGAATCACCTGACGACATTCAAAAAAGAAGAAAGAGAATGCCGTCAGCGAACAAATCGCTCGGTAAGTCCCAAAGATAAGGGAGAAATAGAATAAACAGAGAGAGAAAATAGCTTTTAAAGTTGTATTATATGGTATAATGTTGTATTTAGTGTTAACGCTGTTGTTTGTAGCTTGGTACAGAAGGATGCCAGTGTATACGAGAGGAGTCTCTATATGCCAGAGACTAAAAGCAATGGAAGTACAAGGATCCGTTATAAAGCCCGGAACAACGGCATGGTATTCAGGTTAGGTGTCTTAAATCTTACAGTCTCGTGCCACTTCTAATACCTTCCGTACCAATCTACCCCTTAGACCCCGCGATATATTGATTGTATTGTTTGTATTGTATTGTAACTTGTATTGTCTTGTATATATGGATGACTTGCCGAAACCATGATATCAGTAAATGGATGTAACTGGAGAATCATGTAAATGGAATTATATCCATGGTTCGGTTCAGTCAATACAGATTGAATAGATTGAATATATGTATTCATGGATTCATGTTGAATTGTAGATTGTACTTGAATCATATTCAAGTCAGATTATTAATGAGACTCAGTCTGAGTCAGACAATTAGAAAAGAAATTGAAGTCCTCATTGTTTTGATGTTATCGGTAACCGCTGCACATGGGCGGCAAGATTTGTGTCTTTTTTCAAAGACGATTACCGTATTGATAACACCGTTTGTTAAGTTGTGTACCTTAGAATAGGCAAGCACCCACTTCTCCGGCTCCCTGAGGCTCAAGAGATTGGTCCCGCTTAAACCTATATTTACTAGGGTCCTTAGGATAATTTATAGAACTTGAGGGGTTTTTATATAAAAATAATTTTTGAATACTTTTCAAAATACACTCCAAATATTTATTTATCGTCTTTAGAGTTTTCATAGTTGTAGATTTTATATTTGTGACATTTCTAGTGAATAAACCTATTTTTTCATAATACATGGTATTTAATTGTAATATTGAACTTGTATGGAATTCATGGTATTTTAATGTAAAGCGATCCTTGTGATTTTAGAAACAGTTGGAATATTTATATTATCACAAAATAGATAGTTTAATGATACATATATATATTTATATAAAAATAATTTTAATATATATATTATATTTCTAGAAATCTCATTTTCTTAAGATTTTCGTATTTTAAATCTCTCGAGACCGTATGGTCCTTACGGAGGTCTGCATCTCGTACTACTAAGCCCAGAGATGTGCGATAATCCGCACCATCCCAGTCGGATTCCCCAAAGTGGGTTGTAGCGGCGCTTTGCAAAGATTTATAAAAAAATACGAATTCTTATAGAAACGGTTTTAATAGTTAGGGGTATTTATATGTAGAGTTTCGTTTTCCCGTATTCTATGTTTTCGAAAGGTATTGTACTATGTTGCATATGAGTGTGTGAGGAGGTAGGTCATTACCTCATGATCTACTTAAAAGTATAACAAGATTGTGATGTTTTAAATGTCGAAATTATACTACATGGTATTATAGTGAAAAAGTACGATAAAAATTTGAAACAGAAATCCTTTTGATATGACACTTGTTCAATATGACTTGTTAATGTTTAATAGTCAACATGTAAGGGTTTAGTATGATTGTATTTAAGAAAAGGTGAGATTTTTAGGAAAAATCGAATCGGACATCGGATTGACTCCGATTTCGTCGGGTTTTATTAAAAGATGATTTAAGACTAGAGAATAGAAGAGAGAGGTGGGACTTACGGGTTTTCAGATTAGAGGAGAGGAAGAGGGAAAGGTAGGAGGCGCCGGTGCGTCGTTTCGTCGCCGGGAGCTCCTAAGGTTGTCGTCGGAAAATCGCCGGAGTTTTCGCCTTTTGCTAACTTCAATTGCATACTAAAATTCTCTAGAGTTTTCTTGAGATTTTGATCAAAATTTTGGAGTGAAGAGGTGTATCTAGGGGTTATATTTATATGGTAAGGCTAGGATTTAGGATAGGTGAAAGGGTGAATTGAAAATTGTATTAAAATGGAGTAAATAGGGTTTTAAAGGGGCTCTGTTACTCATCCAAAGAAATTAAGTGTGCAGGGGTACTGGGGAGATGAAGAGACGCAACTCTTCAGTTGACGACTCGGTGGTCCGGCCTAGTCCGGTCGGTGGCGGCGGCCCGAGTCGGCCGAGTCGCCGGCCGAGTCAGGTGTTCTCTGTATTTCTCGTCGTCTCATCTACCCTCTGGGCCATTTAGTTTTACATGTGTAGTGGGGTTTTACGGGTTTAGCATGTGTAGAATCTTGGAATTCTAAAATATTAAAAATAAAACAATATTAAAAGTAATGTGGGGTATGGGATTTGAACTCTGGTGGGTTGGTTCAGCAGTGCAAGGTATTACCAATGAGCTACAAGCTCCTTCTTGCTATTAAAAAGCAAAACAAACTTATATCTTGTGCTCAGGCAAAAATACCCCTTTCTGTATTTTTTGAAAAATTTGTACAGAAGGTTGTACAGGAAATTTAGGGTTGTTACAAACGTCCTGTCTCCGCAGCTGAGGGACTAGGCTCTTGACAAGGTGCACATACCATCTCGGCCTGATCTCGAAGAGCAGGTGGGAATGATCAGTGGGTCTTCTTCTGGAGTGTTTCCAGAAAAGGCTAATCGTTATCTCTTGTCCGGCGAATGGGGTCCCCGACGCTTCCGTGGCCTCTAGGCTCCGCGGGCATCGTCAGAGGGAGCGGGCTGAGGAAGCTCGGGTTCGGCTGGAGGAGATTTCATCGGAATACCATCAATAGTGCTTCCTTAATCCTCGCCCCTATTGTAATTATTATAAGGCTGGGGAGCCCATAATACCCTTTCATAAATAAATCATGTTTTTGGCAGTAGTGTGTTGTCTCTTTTATTCTTTTTTCTTCGTGCATTTTATGGAATTAACTAAACGCCAACAGGAATTATATTATTCCAAAAGAGGATACAATTTTTTTTACTTATACAACTTGAGCTTTTCAGCGTTGTAAGGCCGGGGAAAGTTATGGCCCCTGGCATCTTGCAGGCGGTACTCCCCACCGGGCAAAACCTCTGTGACGAGAAATGGTCCGTCCCACTTCGGGAAGAATTTATGTAGTCTCCCTTGGTCCACGAACTCGTTTCTTCGTAAGACCAAATCTCCTGCTAATGCTTCCACCGGGGATCCTCAGACTTCCTTTTGGTCGTCGCACGTATCCAAAGACCCCTGAAAATCACACGCATCTTCAAAATGGTCGCTCGGCTCTCCGGCGGGTGACGTGGAGGCGAGACAAACCTTAGCGATTTGCTGGTTCTCGTAGGCCTAGCCAATCCCTCTTGATCCAAAGGGAATTTAATCGTGAGGTGATAAGTCAAGATTTAAGCCCGGAGGGTGTTTAAGGTTGGACGACCCAGGAGGATGTTGTAAGATGAAGGGGCCTTAGCGACGGTGAATTTCACCGGTATGGCCCTCGTATGGTCTGCTTCTCTAATGTTGAGGAGGAGGGTGACCACTCTTTCGGCCGGGATGGAGTGGTTGGTAAACCCAGAGAGGACGTGGGAGGTCGGCTGTAGGTCGGATGGTCCTAGCCCTATACGCTGGAAACAGTCGTAGAAGAGGATGTCTGCCGAGCTCCCGGAATCGACCAATATTCTCTGTACCTCGTAACGGTGGACCCGGACCGCTATCACGAGAGGGTCGTTGTGAGGTAGGGATATACCGTGGAGGTCTTCATCGGTGAAGATGATATGCTCGTCCTTCCTGCACTTTTTCTGGGGTGGATCGCCTACACCCTCGACCGGGAGGAGGCGGTGGATTCTGCCAGCTTCCCGAGCAGGATCCAAAGTAACGACCATGATTTGCCCGATCGTTGACTCCCCGGGAGGGGGCTGGTTCTCTTTCTCTCGTTCTGCCTGCCGCTTGTCCCGCAAGTACTTCGCCAGGTGGCCGGAGCGGATCAACTCCTCGATATAGTCACGGAGTTGTTTGCAGTTTTTGGTTGGGTAGCCCTGCGACCTTTGGAAGGCGCGGTATGGCCCCCGGAGACGCTTGCCCGCCCTTTGGGTAATCGGTGGGAGCTTGAAGAACCTCTCGCCCTTAGTCTCCTCCAGCAGCTCGGTCTGGGAGATGTTAAGAGGAGTGTACTCTTGGAACTTCGGGGAGTAAGGTTTTGGTCGGTCGACTCTCTTTTTCTCTTCTCTGCCCCGCTTCTTTTGGTCGGTTTGGTCGCCTCTGGGCAGATTTGAGTTCACCTCTGACTCGAGTTGGATCCCCCGCTCGGTCCAGGCTTTTACTTCGGCTATGGTCTTAGGTTGCGCTAATGCAAAAGAGTGGAGCCACTCTTTGTGCCTAAGACCCGAACTCAGCGCTGTGATGACTGTTTCATCGCGGTGCTCGGGGACCTCCCGGAGAACGTTGTAGAAACGAGTGACATACCCTTTGAAGGATTCTTTGCCTTCGCTCTTGATCATGAATAGGTAGTCAACCGTCCTTTTCTGTCGTCGATTCCCGACGAAGTGACCGAGGAATTGTGTGGCCAGCTCGTCGAAGGTCGAGATGGAGCATGGCGTAAGTCCTCAGAACCAGTCCCGGCCAGCTCGGATGAGGGTGGTGGGGAAAGCTCGGCATTGAGCCGTGTTGGAGTTATCCTGGAAGCTAATGCCCGCCGTAAATGCGTTTAGATGGTCCTTCAGGTCAGATTTCCTGTCGAAAAGGGCCACTTTTGGCGGCTTGTTCCTGGATAAGACGTGCTCGGCTAGCAGCTCCTCTGTGAAAGGCTTTGTTAGTGAGTCGACGGAGTACCTGGCCCCTTCGCCGGACATGTGGCTATCTCTTCGTATGCCTTCGATCTTCTTCTCGAGGGCTTCAAGCCGGTGGTGGTACCCCGAGGATTCTGCACAGTGGGAGTGGTGGCTACCCCCACTCCGGGTCTGTGCGATGGTGCGGCTTCGATTTCGCTCTATCAAGTGCCTCAAATCTTCGGGCGAGCCCCTTCTTGAGTAGTTTCTGCGCTCGTCGTTCGAGCGGTACCGACGAGAGTGGGGGCGTCGGTCGTACTTGGAAGCAGGCGAGCTGACCGAAACCTCCTCACGGGGAGAGAACACGCGACGGGCATCGGAGCAACTGCCCATTCTTCCCTAGCACCGTGGCGTGGAGTTGTCTGGCACCCAGCGGGTCATATAATCAATCGTCGCGTATGGGTTAAGGTGGCCGGAGTCGGCCCGCCGGCGCTCGGTGGCGCTGTGATGAGGGTGAGGGAGATCGAGGGCTCGAGTGTGCCCGTCCGTCTTTCGGCGGACGTTGTTATCCCGGGGAGGGGGAGCCGCGGTCTGTTGGGTAGGGCTCGCTACTTGAACGCGGACGAGAGCATCCACCAGCGATGTGAGCCTGTCTATTCGGGCGGACAAGGCGTGGATGGCATTGGGAGGAGGAGACGAGTCGCTCCCGCCTCCATTGTGGCGGCTCGTATTTGGACCGTCGCGGTTGTCACTTGTCATCCGGTCGGGGGCGGAAGATCAACTTTTATGGTGGAACAAAAAAACAAGTCTTCCGTTCCCACAGACGGCGCCAACTGATAGAGCTTCAGATTTCTTTCAGATGTTATCCTCCGTCGATCCTGTGATGGCGGTCTTTGATGGCTGAGATTTGTTTTTGAGAGTTCTTGAGTGTGGATCTCATGTTAGTGTATATGCCCTAGAGGCCATTACTGTATCATACTAGTTTGTATATTACTTGATGGAAGCTTGGGATATTCACAGTTGTATATACAATCTTGCTCGAAATGGTAGTATGCTACTTGGTTTGTCTCTGCTTTAATATGTGCATGTGTTTCTTTTAGCATATTGCTGATATACATATTAGTAGAGCCCTTAGGATCTTTGCTTGATTACCAGCGTTGTGATGGCGCTCGCACTCGTGGGAGCTGGGTGATCTATAAGCACATCCTTATACAGGTCTCTAGTCGTTGGACTATCGAGACAGGGCATCGATACTCCGTAGTAGACTAGTGTATGCGCTTCTCATCCCAGTGTGGGAGACGGTCTGTCCCACAGCCGTCAGTACGTCGTACTTGAGATAGTATACTGGTGCTCGTTGGGTTACGAGTACACTGGACAGGACTCGTCGGGGACTGTTGGTTGGTATTATACCTATCGTCAGTTATCAGTTCCCAGGTGACATGAGTACAGCTTAGTCCGTTGACTTGATACTGTCACTTCGCCTCGAGTGTGTTCCCACTGCACTTTGATCACTACCCTACCACGGCTCAAAGGAGTCGTGCAAACAGGTAGTTTTTGGGTGCAGTCCCGAAGCACTTGGAGGCAGTGACGGTTAGACAGGATTCGTCTCTCCCGGTATTGGGGGTTGACATCGCGCTGTGTCCAGGAGAGCCATTACACGAGTAGTCCCTGGCCAGGGCAAGTGAGATATACTGGTAGGTTTCCAGTGTTATCTCAGGGTGTTCTGGGCTTCACTCCGGCACGACTTGTACCGCTATTAGGGGACTGACGTTCACCGCCCCCTAGGCCCGCCATGCGATGTATCAGACGAACAGACCGGACTGTACGGAGATTGTCACATACAGGCTCAGTAGGAGTTCAGATGGGGTTCACCTCGTCAGTCTTCTTATCGACATCTACCTGGGGACCGTTACGTACAGCTAGTGCCGCTTGCGGTCTGTGGTTAAACCCACTGCCAGAGTAATGTCGAGTCTTTAGAGTCCCACACAGAGAGCTGTTCGCCTTTAGGCAAAATGAGTAGAGGTCGCATGGTTTTGCGACAGGGTTCGTTCACATTCGCGCACTTATGCACGTTTGCTGTCCGGACAGTTTATACTAGCGGGCTTTGGTTTAAGCCGGATCCTAGTATATGTTTTGAGATTGGTTTTTCTCATTGTGTTCGTGTTCTTCGGATCACGAATGCGGGTGCGTATGCACAGTTGCTTGAGATTGAGGGAGAGGACCTTGATTAGGGTTAATGGCTATTGTCATTTTATTAACCCTAATGTTTATGTGTGTATTATTGTTAATTAGTAATTAGTTTAATAATTGTCCATGGTTATGGTTGTTGACCATTTGACTTCTTTGACTTGTTGACCTAGGTTGACACTTTGACCATCATCATTTCTTTTGGAAGATGCTTTTTGATCTTTGCAAATTGAAATGATAATGGTCATGTCATGATTTACCATGACAATTATCTAGCAAATTATTCAATTAAATTAATTCACACATATTAGTGAGAATGGCTCAATTATTTTCTCATTCTCTCATTTCATTTCTCTCTCTTGTTCTTCCTCTCTCTCAAGCTCTCTCCCTCTCATGTGTTGAGAAACACTTGAGCTTGAGAAAAACCCTCTCTTGATCTTCTCTACTCTCTTCTAGGGTTCAAGTATTAGCACTTCTTGCACCCTAGTTACTCCTAGCTTGGAGTTGAAGCCAAAGGTTGAAGCTTTCGAGTGGATCTTTCTTCGGCGAGAGAAGACGAGCAAGGTGACCTTCTTCCACTACTTCTAGGAGCAAGGAGAGAAGGACAAAAGACCAAAGGTATAACCTTTCTACCACTTAGCTACTTTGTAGTTAGCTTTAGCAAGTTTATGTTTAGCAAAGATCCTTAAAGCATAGTCCATGTTGCCTATAGTTGATAAAAATCCAATTTTTATTATGTTTTCCGCCTCCCCGTAAGCACCGGGATGGGCAACGTGGACTTACAGTGGTATCAGAGCCTAACTAACATAAACTAGCTAGGTAGTGAAGTGTAACGAAGTTCGGAACCGAAAAATCCAAAAACCAAACTTTTCAAAAACCCTAGTTTCTGTTAAATTTTTTTCTGGTCAAAACAAAATTTATCGTACACCTAAAATCATCTCAGGGTTTTTTAAGGATAACCTCCAAAAACGAGCCAGAGATCTGACCAAACGACCGCGTTTCCGCGGCAATAGCAAGCTATTGCCGCGGAACCGCGGCCGTCTTGTCTCCTCTCTGCCTCGATTTTGGTGCAGTGTATCTCTGGATTGGTTTTAGGATTTTTGAGATATATTATATGTGCCCAGATTTTCCAGAATAGAAATTTGTTTTTGGGGGCCTATAATTCCTTATTTTTTCCGAACTTCACTACACTTTGACTATGATGGTTATATCTGTGATGTTTGCATGTATTGAACGTCGGCTAATCGCTATATGTCGATTAGTCGGGGTTATACATCTCTGTGATCTGTGTTTGATATTGGAATGTGTATATGAATGGGTTGGATTGTCGCGGGTGAATAGCCGGGATGGATGTGAGATGAGTGTTGCTTTTCTTTCATTCATTTGTAATATGTAAATTGATGTAATATTATTATTTGTTTGGCCGCACAACCGGGTCGGGCTTGTAGCCGTCATTGTATAATTCTTTTTACTGTTTTTGCTCCTAGGATAGACCCATGGAGGGGGTGCACAAACTACCGGGTATCTCGAAGTGCCGAGTGGCCTACTCACGGTGGTGAGGGAGGTTGCTTCGCTTCGGGTACTTGGCGGGTAGTTTGCCGTACCCGTAGGGGTCTTGGGTGGGGTATTTGGCTATTCACCGCGACCGTGTAATCCGCTTTTCGTTGCAGGTTCGAACGGATTGCGGATTCCTAGTATATCCAATGTATTCATCTGTGATCTGTAATGTCTATCATTACTATATATTTATATATGATAACTATTTAGGCGTTGCTTATGTTTTACAGCCGTGCTAGCCCAGCCCCCGCTCTGTCGTTAGTTAAGTAACCTAACGGGTGATGACGGGGCCCCGTGGCGAATGCGAATGGCATAAGCATACGTCATATTTTGGTTGTTTTCTGCAATGGTAGGATTAAATGATGGGATGCATTAAAAGAACTAATGAAGAAAATAAACCAAGTAAAAGTCGATTGGAACACTTTGAAAACCACTCGGTTCTTTTCAAAACCAAACTTTTAAACGCGGAGCTTGAACCACTCCTTTTAAAAGCTATCTCGTTCCATCGATTAGATCAAGTTCACTACATTCACGGTTTCGCCAAAACCATCCGTAGCCCTCCGTCATTCCACATGAATGGTCAAAAAGTATTCAAGCTATGTATTTTGGCCAAAGTCAAGGCATAGTGATTGGTAGCTATTGGGTATTCATGTGCAGCATAGATAGATGTGTTGGTTTGGGACAGTCGTGCTGCCATTTTGGCCAAAGTCAAGGGTAGGTACGGGTGGGTCCAAATTAACCAGGAGAATGACGGGTAGAACTTGACATGTGACTTATGATATTTTGGCCAAAGTCAAGGTCATAAGAGCATGGGGCAAAAATCCACATCGGGAGTTTCATAAGTACTGAAACTTGCTAGCTTTGCATACCATTTGGAGTGTGATGATTCTGGTAGGATTCCTTCGGTTTTATCACGCGATGATATTTGGATCCCGATCCTACTGTGAGTATATGCTACTCCTCGGGAAAACTCTCACTTAACGATCAATGCTATAAACTTAGTAGGTGTCTAGAAAGGTGTTAGCGGGGCTACGCCCACAGGGAAAAGAGGTTACTTAATTAAGGAACTTCGCGAAAGCGTTGGAAAACCTCCCTCGAAGTACCGACACTGGCCTGGCTGAACGGTTAAGCAAGTATTGTACGGTGAGAGTAATCCTGACTAATCTTTTCTTTACGGTTTGAGAAGGGATTTGAGAGACAGTGGGAGCCATCCAGTTTAGACAAATTAAAAACCACTCTAAACTTGCAAGAGCATCATGCTAAAGTGTTTCTTTTCTCTCTCCTAATTGCAGCGACCATTCAAGATGACCGGACTTAAGTTATTACTGGATAAAAACATATTGACAGGGCCGAACTACAAAGATTGGCTCAGGAATGTCAAGATGGCAATCACTTACGACAAGTTGGGGTATGTCCTTACCACCAAAGCACCCCCTGTCCCAGGTCCCACCTCCAGCGTCGCGGATAAGGAAATCCGTAAGACATGGGTGATAGATTGCGCGAAGGCCAAATGCCTCGTATTAGCCTCGATGGACAATGAACATCAGAGGAGGCACGAGAATATGGACCTAGAGTCCATATTTCTTCATACAAAAGAACTGTATGGGGAGCAGTCTCGTATCGCAAGATACGAAGTGTCGAAGAAGCTTTTTTCGGCAAGGTTGGCCGTCGGATCATCGGTAGCGGAACACGTGCTTAAGATGATTGGCTACATTGAGGAGCTCGCGGACCTTGGGACCACGTTGGAGAATGAACTATATACTGATTTGATTCTCTAGTCCCTTCCTTCCACTTACGCCCAGTTTATTCTTAACTTCAACATGCAAGGAACGGAGGTAGAACTTTTCGAACTTCTGAACATGTTGAGGAGTGCTGAGGGCACCCTACAGAAAGGTAGGGAGACATCCGCTTTGTTTGTAGGAGGATCTTCCTCTTCTAGATCCAAGGCGAAAGCCAAGGGTAAGAAGAAGAAAGCCCCCGCCAAACCAAGAGGAGGTGTCGGTAAAGTGGATACGAAGGGAAAAGGTAAAGCAACAAAGATAGCGGGGAAGCTAGTGGGGAAGGAAGAATGCTTCTATTGTCACAAAAGTGGTCACTGGAAACAGGATTGCAAGGCTTGGAAAGCCAGAACACAGGATTTGAAGCGAGTTGCAGCTTCAGCTTCAGGTGTGTATGTTATTGAAAACTGTCTATCAATAAACTCTACTTCCTGGGTATTGGATACCGGATCAGGATCTCATATCTGTAATTCTTTGCAGGCGTTGAGAAAGCGTAGAGTTTTGAAGGCAGGTGACATGACCCTCAGAGTTGCGAACGGTGCTAGCATGGATGCTGAGGCCGTAGGGGACTATCACCTGGGATTGTCAGATGGACATTTTTTGGTTTTGCGTAGTTGTTATTATGTACCAAATGCAACCTGTAATATCATTTCTGTATCTTTATTATCTAAAGAAGGTTATGAATTTGCATTTGTAAGTAATGTAGTGAACATTCACCTTAATCAAGCTTTGATTGGGTCAGGTACATTGAACAACGGTATATACGTATTAAACCAACCACAGATTTTCAATGTCCAGAATACACACAAAAGAAAGTCTCCAGATATCAATAAAACTTTCTTATGGCATTGTAGACTGGGTCACATCAATGAGAGAAGGTTGACTAAGTTACACACAGAAGGATATTTGGATTCGTTCGAATATCAATCGTATGTAACCTGTCAATCCTGTCTCAAGGGAAAGATGACAAAGACTCCGTTTACTGGACACGGAGAAAGAGCGAGCGAGCTCTTGGGACTCGTACACAGCGACGTGTGCGGTCCAATGTCTACACATGCGCGAAGCGGTTATTCTTACTTCATTACTTTTACGGATGACTTTTCAAGGTACGGTTATGTCTTCTTAATGAAACATAAATCCGAGGCTTTTGAAAAATTCCAGGAATATAAGAATGAAGTAGAAAAACAAACAGGCAAAAGTATAAAGACACTGAGATCTGATCGAGGTGGTGAATACTTGAGTGCCGAGTTCCTGGGTTACTTAAAAGAGAATGGAATTCTCTCTCAGCTTACTCCTCCATACACTCCGCAACATAATGGTGTATCGGAGAGACGGAACCGAACCCTATTGGATATGGTACGGTCCATGATGAGTAATGCTGAGTTACCGCGATCGTTTTGGGGATATGCGCTAGAATCAGCTGCATACCTTTTGAACCGGGTTCCAACTAAGACTGTGCCTACTACACCATATCAGATGTGGTGTGGGAAGAAACCCTATCTTAATCATATTAAGACATGGGGATGTCCAGCTTTTATAAAAAAGCAGCATGCGGACAAGCTCGAGGCACGCTCAGTACAGTGCAAGTTTGTGGGATATCCAAAGAACTCCAAGGGATATTACTTCTATTGCGAAGAGGAACAAAAAGTCCTTGTTTCTCGCCATGCCCACTTTCTAGAACATCAGTTCATAGAAAAAGAATTAAGTGGGAGCGCAATAGAACTGGAAGAAATTCCAGAACCACGAGCTATTACTGAAAGCTTGGTTGATCCAGAGGGTTCGAAAGATCAGGACATTCCCACGCCACTCCGCAGGAGTAGTAGGCAGTCTCATCCGCCCGAGAGATACTATGGTTTTCTCATTGACGGGGATAGAGAGGATTGCATCATAGACTGTGATGAGCCTACTAGCTTCCAGCAAGCCATTCAGAGCGTCGACTCGGTAAAATGGCTGGATGCAATGCGGACCGAGATGGAGTCCATGTACACCAACAAAGTATGGACGTTGGACATTGCTCCAGACGGGGTAAAACCCGTAGGATGCAAGTGGATCTTCAAAAGGAAGATTGGTGTAGATGGACAGGTTGAGACCTATAAAGCTAGACTGGTTGCAAAGGGTTTTCGTCAGCGACCTGGTTTGGACTACGACGAAACCTTTTCTCCAGTAGCTATGCTGAAATCCATTCGGATCCTTCTTGCCATTGCTGCCTTCCACGATTATGAGATTTGGCAGATGGACGTAAAGACAGCTTTTCTAAATGGTCATTTAAAGGAGTGTGTCTATATGGATCAGCCAGAGGGTTTCATTCAGAGTGGGAGCAGTGGAAAGGTGTGCAAGTTGCTTAAGTCCATTTATGGACTAAAGCAGGCATCGCGGAGTTGGAACATCTGTTTTGATGACACGGTCAAGGAATTTGGCTTTATCAAAAATCCAGATGAACCATGCATCTATTGTAGATTTGTAGCGAGAACTGTAGTATTCCTCGTTTTATACGTGGATGACATTCTCTTAATAGGAAATGACATTCCTATGCTACAATCTATAAAGGGGTTCTTGTCACACAGGTTCTCCATGAAAGACCTGGGTGATGCCTCTTACATTCTGGGTATCCGGATCTACCGTGACAGATCCAAGAGGATATTAGGACTTTCGCAGTCCAGGTACATCGACACTATACTGAAGAGATTCAGTATGGAAGATTCCAAGCGCGGTAATCTACCGGCTTGTCACGGGATCACTCTCTCCAAAGAGATGTCTCCCAAGAATGATTTGGAGAGGGATCACATGTCTATTATACCCTACGCTTCTGCGGTAGGCTCTATTATGTATGCGATGTTGTGTACCAGACCAGATGTGGCTTATGTAGGGTTCCTAGGCACTCTAGTGAGGTCTCACAAGGCATCGAACATGCCAATTTCAAAAATTCTAGGTGCCGAGAGACCCGACTACGGATCGTTTGCTAGAAGTCTAGGCGAAAACGTAAACTAGTTAACAATTAACTAATGGGAAACGGAAATACAACCTTTGTAGATCCGGTCCTCCACCTCCACGGCTCCGAGATGAGGTCCTCTCCGCTGTCCAAATCAAATCCGGGCTCTAGCGTCGACTTCATCGGAGAATAGGCGAGCTAGGTCGTCGATGTCCATGCCGAAGATGATCTACGTCGAAGCATCGCAAGATCAAGCTCTCACTTCACCAAGTCAAGAAACTTGTGAAGGAAACACACTCTACTACTTGGCAAGAGGTAGAGGATGAAGAAATAGGAAGTGGGTAGACTTTAGAATTGGATTTCTCACTCTAATTCTCACTTTGCCATTAAAGCTTGTGAAGCTTTTTCTTGAAGTGAAGAAGAAGAAGAAGATGAAGAATATGATAAGTTATTTTAAAATAGAAAAATAAAAGAATACTTATCATAATCTTAACCTTAGTTAAGTGTAGAGAATTGACTAAGGTTGGGTTGAATGGTTAGGGTTAAGGATGAGAACAAAAGGTCAACAAGTCAAAGCTTCATGAAACTTCAACTAAAAACAAAAGTAGCCACCATTCATTTATCTTCCAATTTATTCAAAATGAATAAATAAATAAGATAAATGAATAAGTAAAACCCTAATCAACAACTTAACCTTGGTTTAATTCTTTATACTTAACCAAAAAGCATGCATCATCAAACATGATACAAACATGTGCACAAAATCATATCGCATATGCAATGCGCACACCCGAGTGAGAATATCCATTTAAAGTGAACCGATACTAGTTAATGCAAAATAATATATCAAATATATAATTATGCATTAAATCATTAAATCAACACTTGATTCAATGATCCGGTCATGTCGCACACAACCGACTAGTATCATTAGTAACAACTTATCGAATCAACACTTGATCCGATAACCCGGCTATATCACATATAATCGATCAATGTCACATCGCGAGAATCGAATACAGTATCACATACTCGTATTATTCTCGGTCCCGCACATATCTCATATGCGCTCCTATTTCGTTTCGCTTGAGCCAGGAAACCTCTGTGTAGGACTCTAAAGACTCGTCAATACGCCGGCAGCAGGTGATGATCATATCAAACACCCACAAGCCGCAAGCGGTCTGCTAAACGTAACGGCCACCCGGGTATTGAGCGATCTGAAGATCGACGAGCAAGCCCGCTCACACTCCAGTGAATCCGACCAGTAACACTACCGTACAGTCCGGTCTGATCGTCTGATATGTCAAATATCTCGCCTAGGGGTGGTAAACGTCAGACCCTAATAGCTCAATAAGTCGTGTCGATATGAGGTCTATAACTGTTCGAGAAACTACTGGTAACACTTACCAGTAAATCTCAGCAACCCTGGCCAGGGATTTCCTGTTATAGCCAATCGAACACAGCGCACATCAACCCCCTATACCGGGAGAGACGAATCCCCTCCTATCGCTCATTGCCTCCATGTGACTCGGGACTGTACCCAAAAACCACCATTTTGCACGCCCTCTTGGACGTGGTAAGATGGAAATCAAAGCACAGTGGGAACCACACAAGACTCTATGACGATCTCGGGTCAACAGACTACTCTGTACCAGTGTCACCAGAGAACTGCCATCTGACGTGAGGTATAATACCATCTGGGAGTTCTCGGCGAGTCCGTCCAGTGTACCCAGTCTCTACTGAGCACCCGCATATCATCTCTGATGTCAAACACCAATGGATATGGGATCATCCATCGCTCATCTGTATGCGTCGAGAAGGTACACGCTAGTCTACTCTGGTATATCGATGCCCCGTCTCGATACACCCACGACTAGGGACTTTGAAGGATGTACTTATAGATTACCATGTCCCCACTAGTATGATCCGCATCATAGTCCAGGTAGTCAAGTACAGATCCTAAGGGCTTTACCAACATGTAACAGAGAGACAATCAGCATACACGTTAAGGTAAAGGGTAACCAGATAGCATACTATCATGTCGAGCAAGAAAGTCCTCCCTATATATGTCCCAGCATCCACTACAATATACATCCTATGTACAGTAATGGCCTCTAGGGCATACATATAACTAACAATCTCCCACTTGCACTAGGGCCATCTGTAGCAGTGGTTGTAGTATCTCATACTCAACCATCCCATAAAAGTCTCTCTCTGGGAACAGGCCTTTGTGAGTGGATCCGCTGTGTTGTCCTCTGAGTCCACTCTCCTAACCTCGATCTCCCTGGAGATCAACCATCTCCATGATCAAGTGATACTGCCTTAGAATATGTCTGGATCACTGATGGGTCCGGCGTTCCTCGGCATGAGCCACGACTCCATTGTCTCACAATGGTAGGAACGTAGTTCATCTCATGAACCAATATACACCCAAACAGCCTCTTTGGTAGCATCTTAAGTAGCGATGTATCCTTCCTTTATCGTCTAGTATGCCACGGTATCTAGCTTGGAACTCTTCCAACATACCGTCCCTTTACTGAGGGTAAAGACAATGCCTGCGACTGACATTCAGTCGTCTTTATCACCCTGGAACCCTTCCAGTGATTCTCCCCAGGATCGATTGATACCATCTCACTACAACTATTGAGAATCCTAACATCCATTTAGATCTATCTCATAGATCCAAAATCCAGGAGTTAGTAGGTATCATTATGATCCTATATGGAGAATCAATGTGATAAACAGAGATTGACCGAGCGTAGCATAGGAAACTCCTTCCCTATCAAGAGTATGTCATCCACGTACTCTACGAGGATCGTCACCATACTCCCTACCACCTTTTTGTTTATACAAGGTTCATCTACCATTTTGATGATGTCAAACTCTTTGATTAACACATCAAAACAGATGTTCCAACTCCGCGATGCCTGCTTTATCTTATAAAGCATCTTGCACACGTTTCCGCTACTCCCACTGTCTACGAAGCCCTCTGGCTATGTACTTATAGACGCACTCTTCTAAAACATCATTTAGAAAAGCAGTCATGACACCCAACCACCAGATATCGTAGTCATGGTATGTAGCCGTGACAAGCAGAATCTGGATGGACTTAAGCATAGCCACTTAGAAAAGGTTTCATCATCATCCATACCTGGTCAATGATGTAGACCTTTAACAAGTCTAGCTTTGAAAGTCTCAACTCTTCCATGTACACCAAGTAATCTTCTCAAGATATACTTGCTCCTGATGGGGATTTAACCCTTCAGATATAGCAACCAAAGTCCATACTTTGTTGGTGTATAAGGATTCCATCTCAGATCGCTAAGCATCCAGCCATTCTTACAGAGTCCCACTCCTGATGGCCAGCTCGAAACTTGTTGGGTCATCATCTCATGATGCAGTCCTCGCTCCCACTGTCATAGAGAAACAGAAGTATCTCTCAGGTGGGTGAGGAACCCTACTAGATCGGCGGAGAGGCTGAGGTTCGTTGCAATCTACTGAATCCTTTGGTTCTATCAAATCATCAGCTGCAGTCTGTATAGCTGGAACATTTCCAGTTCTACATTACAGATTTTGCCTCGAACTTGTCCGGATTATGGTTTTAGACATAGGCCGGACAACCCCAAATCTTAACTGACTTAAGACATGGGCTCTTCCCATACCATATCTCATATGGAGTGGTAGGCAACTGATTTGATTCGAGCCGTATTCAATAGGTATGCAACTTCTCAAGCGCATAACTCCCAGAAGGAAAAATGTAACTCAGTAGTACTCATCATAGAGCACACCTTATCATATAGGGTGTGATTGCTCCGCCCCGATATACCATCGTGCTATGGTGTATACGGAGGAGTAATGCTGAGAGAGAATCTCATTCTCCTTTAGAATAATCCAGGATTTCCGTGCACAAGTATTCTCCTCCTTGATCTCATCATAGGACATAATACTTATACCCGTATTGGTTCTCTACTTCTAGCTTATATTCTGTGAATATCTCAAAAGGTTCGGACTTGTGTTTCAACAGGAACATAGGTCTGAATCTTGAGAGATTATCAGAGAATGTAACGAAGTACAAAGAACCAGTCTTGGCATGTGTAGACAGGGGACCTACATACATCAACATGTATCAATCCCAAGAGTTCACTAACTCTTTCTCTGTTTCCAGTAAACGGAGCTATGGTCATCTTATCTTTGTGACATGACTGGCGAGTTTCACAAGATGTAAATTCAAACTAATTTAAATATGCATCTAAATGTAACTCTAGCTAGTCGGGTCACATTGATCTGACCTAGTCTACAATGCCTCAAGAAGAATTCGTTCATTTCTGAACTCTTCCTCTTGTGTGTGTTCCATATACTAAGAACTGTAGTTTGATTTAGAACATCAATGCTTTTAGATAACGTGCCTGAACCGATCAACTTTTGATATAGGAAATGTTCAAAACATTATCCATCAATACAAAATTTTATCATTTCTTTACTAATAAAGAGATGGATACGATTTTGTATATCAGGTTCGGTATCTAATAACATTCGTTCAGAATCAATGTATTTGTAACACAGGGTGACAGTGACCAACAGACTTGGCTGCAACACTTGCCCCGTTTTCTGCCTCATGAAACTTATCACCCGTTCTCAGTTCTCTACCTTTCTGTAGCCCTATGTAACAGATTACATATCTGGGATCCTGATGTGGTATCACATATCCAGTTCTGTATAATGAACACACCCGAAGATGATGCATCGGCATGCACTCTCTTCGTTTGGGCGGCACGGGAATTCTGGTAATCCCCAATTTCCTGCTCTGTCTTATAACAATTATAAGTTGGAGCGGGACCAACGTTCCCCAGCTCAGTATAACAAACGGGTTCGGTCAATATTCCGTATTATTATCTTGATTAAGGCGTGATATGGTCGCTACCTGGAGAGAGAGAGAAGAAAACACTCAGCGTGCGCTCTTGCAAGAATAGATTGGTTATTATTTTATCTAATCAGGATGGCTCCCACTGCTTTTTATCATATCTTCCTTCAAACCCTAAAAGGAAAGACTAGCCGGGATTAATTACACACTACAAGTTCGCCAATCTTTCAGCCAGGCCAGTGTCGGTACTTTGAGGGAGGTCCCCCGTGCTTTCGCACGAACCTAATTAATGTAAACCTCGTTTTCCCAGAGGCGTAACCTCGTTGACACCTTTCTAGACACCTACTTGATCGGCTAATTGTAATGTATAAAACTCTCCCAGGAGTAACTCTTACTCGCAGCGGGTATCAGGATCCAACTATCTCATAGAAGGTATGCAATCTCATTGCAAATCTCAACACTTGAAATTCCCGATAATATTTTGCCCCGAACGATCTATGACCTTGACAAGGTCAACAAACCATAGACCGCAAGTCAAGTTCAACCCGTCATTTCTTGATTGAATCAAACCCACCCGCACGACCCTTGACAAGGTCAACAAGGCCGCACGACTACCCTAACCCAATCTGCATCATATGCATAAGCAGATAAATACTGGTTAGCTACCGCACACTGCGCCTTGACAAGGTCAACAAACGCAGCACGAATACTAAACAGGATTTATCTGAAATGACGGAGGGCTACGACAGGTTTTTCTGAAAACCTATTGCGTAATGAACTTGATATCGTTGTAGAATCAAATGATTTTAAAATGGAGTGTTTTTGAGGCTTTTCTAGTTTTGCTAAAGGAATCACTCCCGGTGAAGGGATCGTCGGTCCTTTCCTCGTCGAATGAGGTGCGGGATATATCATATATATCACTGTGCAAAGCAAAAACTCTTAAAAGCAATCAAAAGACAAACCGAGTGTGTAGCATCTGCCAGTTATTGCTAAAGGAGTCACTCCCGGTGAAGGGATCTCGGTCCTTTCCTCATCGAATAAGGTGCAGGATATATCACATATACCGCTGTGCAAAGCAAGAACTGTAGCTACCTGTTTTATTTTGAAATTCGATTCTACAACATCTTAGGTTTCTTTTATCTTCATTAATCACATTAATGAAGTCCCATCATTTAAGTATCTAAACATCACAGATAAATACGACGTACACTTATGCCATCCGCATTCGCCTCGATGTCCCCTCGTGCACCGTTAGGTTAGGTAACTAACGGCAGAGCGGGGCAGGGCTAGCGCGGGTGTAAAACATAAGTAACGCCTATATAATATATCATATATACTATATACTGTATCTATCACAGAACATCATATGATCACATCACAGATATCGCAGCAGAAGAATCATATGAAATATTGGATATACTAGGACGTCCGTGTTTTCAATACGAGCCAGTATAAAACACGGATTCCACGGTCGCGATGAATAGCCAAATCCACACCCCTAGACCCCTACGAGAGCGGCAAGCAATCCTACCAATTCTGGAGTTAGGAGACCCGGACTCGACTCCTCGAGTTGGTCTCCCACTTGACTCCAGAACCCGGTTACTTGTGCTCTCCACCTTGGGTCTATCCTAGTGCGGAAAAGTAAATAATATACAACAGGTGACAACTTCCGCAACCTGGAAGCGCCCCAAGAAAAGAATATTACATACAAGTTTTTACATGAATGAAAATGAAAAACACTCATCTCACATAAAAACCCCCCGGCTATTCAAACACGGCGATCCAATATAACATATACAGCAACACATAACATCACATGTCATCAACGTAAGTAAATATGCGCATCCTAATTGTCGTTGACATATAGCAACGAAACCGGCGATATCACATATTACACTTACGGTCACAGAAAAGAAAGTGTAAAACTACAACAGTTGGAATCCGCAACCACCTCAGACATCGCATGCCTGACCAAATGAATTCCTTAGACATCACATGCCTAACAATTATAAACCCCGCATTTTAGTCTCAAAATCGAAAACACTTTTCAATATCAAGTCGGGTAATTCAACAAGATTCCCGACATCCTGATCGAATGCTCGCCGCAAACTTCAGTAGACGGTCGCACCCCTGATGCAGTCGACGAAGTGCACCAAGGCGGAACACCGCTACCGCGAGCACCCGAACGGATGCTTTCGGCGACGGGGTTCTCCTACAGTCACTTGGTCGGGGCTATGGAGTGAGGCTGTCTATTAAGTTTATCGGCGAGTATCCGCGTACGCTACGTGATTGTGACGGACTTTTGATCACATCAAAATTCCGTGGCAACCGATCAAGTGAGACTAAATTGCTATGTTTATAACATTCATTCAGTTATCTCATAACTTTTGTGAATTCCAATTATTGTATCCCATTCCAGATAAACAGAAAATGTTAAACTTTTCGATCGAACAATCGAACACCCAAGTTTTCCCGATACAGCTCAACACATGAAATAAGTCTAACAACATTCAGTTTGTGCCTCAGTACCAACGGTCCAGCCGTAGAAGGGTCAAGCCAACGCCTCACATGTGGCACGCCGTACTCCCCCAAACCCGAAGGTTCAAAGGGCAGTTCAAGACGGTCACATAATCGAGTTAAGGTTTGTTGTCTTCTAGAGAGACCATCGCATTACTTGCACTACTTAGAACGTCGTTAAACTACGGAAAAATCCATCACTTGGAAATTTCCCGACAGGGGAAAAATTGGGTATTTATATCCGGTCGAACTTTTTAACATATTCTAAAATTTATCCGGAAAGCGACACAGACAAAATTTGATACTCCGATCGAAACACCGAATCCCCAAAACAACCCAGAACATTCAACTCTGGAATAAATTTTAAATATTCCCAGAAAATCCAGAATAATTAAATAGGAATTACTGTGCAACAAGTGGAAGGTGATGTCATCACCTAGCCGCGGAACCGCCGCAGAAACAGTGCTTCTGCCGCGGTTCCGCGCTCTGTTAAATGAATCTTTCGCCTGAGTTTGCACAGTAATTCTTATAATTATTTATTGAATTTTTTAGGCATTTTTAATACACAAAAATCCACGTTTTCAGAAAACGTCCAGAGAGCATTTTCCGGTTGGGGTTTCGGGTCGTTCGGACTTCAAAATCCGTCTAGACTTTGCCTAAGGCTCTAGCTAGGCTTTGATACCACTGTAGGGTTCCTAGGCACTCTAGTGAGGTCTCACAAGGTATCGAACATGCCAATTTCAAAAATTCTAGGTGCCGAGAGACCCGACTACGGATCGTTTGCTAGAAGTCTAGGCGAAAACGTAAACTAGTTAACAATTAACTAATGGGAAACGGAAATACAACCTTTGTAGATCCGGTCCTCCACCTCCACGGCTCCGAGATGAGGTCCTCTCCGCTGTCCAAATCAAATCCGGGCTCTAGCGTCGACTTCATCGGAGAATAGGCGAGCTAGGTCGTCGATGTCCATGCCGAAGATGATCTACGTCGAAGCATCGCAAGATCAAGCTCTCACTTCACCAAGTCAAGAAACTTGTGAAGGAAACACACTCTACTATTTGGCAAGAGGTAGAGGATGAAGAAATAGGAAGTGGGTAGACTTTAGAATTGGATTTCTCACTCTAATTCTCACTTTGCCATTAAAGCTTGTGAAGCTTTTTCTTGAAGTGAAGAAGAAGAAGAAGATGAAGAATATGATAAATTATTTTAAAATAGAAAAATAAAAGAATACTTATCATAATCTTAACCTTAGTTAAGTGTAGAGAATTGACTAAGGTTGGGTTGAATGGTTAGGGTTAAGGATGAGAACAAAAGGTCAACAAGTCAAAGCTTCATGAAACTTCAACTAAAAACAAAAGTAGCCACCATTCATTTATCTTCCAATTTATTCAAAATGAATAAATAAATAAGATAAATGAATAAGTAAAACCCTAATCAACAACTTAACCTTGGTTTAATTCTTTATACTTAACCAAAAAGCATGCATCATCAAACATGATACAAACATGTGCACAAAATCATATCGCATATGCAATGCGCACACCCGAGTGAGAATATCCATTTAAAGTGAACCGATACTAGTTAATGCAAAGTAATATATCAAATATATAATTATGCATTAAATCATTAAATCAACACTTGATTCAATGATCCGGTCATGTCGCACACAACCGACTAGTATCATTAGTAACAACTTATCGAATCAACACTTGATCCGATAACCCGGCTATATCACATATAACCGATCAATGTCACATCGCGAGAATCGAATACAGTATCACATACTCGTATTATTCTCGGTCCCGCACATATCTCATATGCGCTCCTATTTCGTTTCGCTTGAGCCAGGAAACCTCTGTGTAGGACTCTAAAGACTCGTCAATACGCCGGCAGCAGGTGATGATCATATCAAACACCCACAAGCCGCAAGCGGTCTGCTAAACGTAACGGCCACCCGGGTATTGAGCGATCTGAAGATCGACGAGCAAGCCCGCTCACACTCCAGTGAATCCGACCAGTAACACTACCGTACAGTCCGGTCTGATCGTCTGATATGTCGCATA
Source organism: Agapanthus africanus (assembly GCA_030015575.1). Taxonomy (NCBI): domain Eukaryota; kingdom Viridiplantae; phylum Streptophyta; class Magnoliopsida; order Asparagales; family Amaryllidaceae; genus Agapanthus; species Agapanthus africanus. The sequence goes on along the minus strand of JASDDO010000018.1, from coordinate 333,458,278 downwards.
TCTCGCCTAGGGGTGGTAAACGTCAGACTCCAATAGCTCAATAAGTCGTGTCGATATGAGGTCTATAACTGTTTGAGAAACTACTGGTAACACTTACCAGTAAATCTCAGCAACCCTGGCCAGGGATTTCCTGTTATAGCCAATCGAACACAGCGCAACATCAACCCCCTATACCGGGAGAGACGAATCCCCTCCTATCGCTCATTGCCTCCATGTGACTCGGGACTGTACCCAAAAACCACCGTTTTGCACGCCCTCTTGGACGTGGTAAGATGGAAATCAAAGCACAGTGGGAACCACACAAGACTCTATGACGATCTCGGGTCAACAGACTACTCTGTACCAGTGTCACCAGAGAACTGCCATCTGACGTGAGGTATAATACCATCTGGGAGTTCTCGGCGAGTCCGTCCAGTGTACCCAGTCTCTACTGAGCACCCGCATATCATCTCTGATGTCAAACACCAATGGATATGGGATCATCCATCGCCCATCTGTATGGGTCGAGAAGGTACACGCTAGTCTACTCTGGTATATCGATGCCCCGTCTCGATACACCCACGATAGGGACTTTGAAGGATGTACTTATAGATTACCATGTCCCCACTAGTATGATCCGCATCATAGTCCAGGTAGTCAAGTACAGATCCTAAGGGCTTTACCAACATGTAACAGAGAGACAATCAGCATACACGTTAAGGTAAAGGGTAACCAGATAGCATACTATCATGTCGAGCAAGAAAGTCCTCCCTATATATGTCCCAGCATCCACTACAATATACATCCTATGTACAGTAATGGCCTCTAGGGCATACATATAACTAACAGCTTATGCACTGAGTGTGGTAAGCAGGTATCAGTCAAACCCAGGGGAGAAACATTGGATAGCAGTAAAGAACATTCTCAAGTACCTGAGAAGGACTAAGGAGATGTTCTTGGTGTATGGCGGAAAAGACCTGCAGATTGAGGCCTTTGCTGACTCCAGCTTCCAGAGTGACAAGGATGATTCCAAGTCCATGTCGGGTTTTGTCTTCACCCTCAATGGAGGGGCGGTGTGTTGGAAGAGCTCCAAACAGGAAACCGTTGCTGACTCGACGATGGAAGCGGAATACATCGCTGCATCTGATGCCGCAAAAGAAGCTGTCTGGATGAAGAAGTTCTTGAGAGAACTTCAGGTGGTTCCGTCCATTGTTGACCCAATACCTCTGTATTGCGACAACAACGGGGCTATAGCTTTAGCGAAGGAACCCAGATCCCATCAGAAATCCAGACACATCTTAAGGCGGTATCACCTGATCAGGGAGATCGTGGATCGCCAGGAGATCGAGGTCCGGAGAGTTGCATCAGAGGATAACACAGCAGATCCATTCACCAAGGCCTTGCCCCAGACTCAGTTCGAGCGGCTGATCGAGATGATAGGTCTTCGATACGCCAGTACATGGCCTTAGTGCAAGTGGGAGATTGTTAGTGTATATGCCCTAGAGGCCATTACTGTATCATACTAGTTTGTATATTACTTTATGGAAGCTTGGGATATTCACAGTTGTATATACAATCTTGCTCGAAATGGTAGTATGCTACTTGGTTTGTCTCTGCTTTAATATGTGCATGTGTTTCTTTTAGCATATTGCTGATATACATATTAGTAGAGCCCTTAGGATCTTTGCTTGATTACAAGCGTTGTGATGGCGCTCGCACTCGTGGGAGCTGGGTGATCTATAAGCACATCCTTATACAGGTCCCTAGTCGTTGGACTATCGAGACAGGGCATCGATACTCCGGAGTAGACTAGCGTATGCGCTTCTCATCCCAGTGTGGGAGACGGTCTGTCCCACAGCCGTCAGTACGTCGTACTTGATATAGTATACGGGTGCTCGTTGGGTTACGAGTACACTGGACAGGACTCGTCGGGGACTGTTGGTTGGTATTATACCTATCGTCAGTTATCAGTTCCCAGGTGACATGAGTACAGCTTAGTCCGTTGACTTGACACTGTCACTTCGCCTCGAGTGTGTTCCCACTGCACTTTGATCACTACCCTACCACGGCTCAAAGGAGTCGTGCAAACAGGTAGTTTTTGGGTGCAGTCCCGAAGCACTTGGAGGCAGTGACGGTTAGACAGGATTCGTCTCTCCCGGTATTGGGGGTTGACATCGCGCTGTGTCCAGGAGAGCCATTACACGAGTAGTCCCTGGCCAGGGCAAGCGAGATATACTGGTAGGTTTCCAGTGTTATCTCAGGGTGTTCTGGGCTTCACTCCGGCACGACTTGTACCGCTATTAGGGGACTGACGTTCACCGCCCCCCTAGGCCCTCCATGCGATGTATCAGACGAACAGACCGGACTGTACGGAGATTGTCACATACAGGCTCAGTAGGAGTTCAGATGGGGTTCACCTCGTCAGTCTTCTTATCGACATCTACCTGGGGACCGTTACGTACAGCTAGTGCCGCTTGCGGTCTGTGGTTAAACCCACTGCCAGCGTAATGTCGAGTCTTTAGAGTCCCACACAGAGAGCTGTTCGCCTTTAGGCAAAATGAGTAGAGGTCGCATGGTTTTGCGACAGGGTTCGTTCACATTCGCGCACTTGTGCACGTTTGCTGTCCGGACAGTTTATACTAGCGGGCTTTGGTTTAAGCCGGATCCTAGTATATGTTTTGAGATTGGTTTTTCTCATTGTGTTCGTGTTCTTCGGATCACGAATGCGGGTGCGTATGCACAGTTGCTTGAGATTGAGGGAGAGGACCTTGATTAGGCTTAATGGCTATTGTCATTTTATTAACCCTAATGTTTATGTGTGTATTATTGTTAATTAGTAATTAGTTTAATAATTGTCCATGGTTATGGTTGTTGACCATTTGACTTCTTTGACTTGTTGACCTAGGTTGACACTTTGACCATCATCATTTCTTTTGGAAGATGCTTTTTGATCTTTGCAAATTGAAATGATAATGGTCATGTCATGATTTACCATGACAATTATCTAGCTAATTATTCAATTAAATTAATTCACACATATTAGTGAGAATGGCTCAATTATTTTCTCATTCTCTCATTTCATTTCTCTCTCTTGTTCTTCCTCTCTCTCAAGCTCTCTCCCTCTCATGTGTTGAGAAACACTTGAGCTTGAGAAAAACCCTCTCTTGATCTTCTCTACTCTCTTCTAGGGTTCAAGTATTAGCACTTCTTGCACCCTAGTTACTCTTAGCTTGGAGTTGAAGCCAAAGGTTGAAGCTTTCGGGTGGATCTTTCTTCGGCGAGAGAAGACGAGCAAGGTGACCTTCTTCCACTACTTCTAGAAGCAAGGAGAGAAGGACAAAAGACCAAAGGTATAACCTTTCTACCTTTTAGCTACTTTGTAGTTAGCTTTAGCAAGTTTATGTTTAGCAAAGATCCTTAAAGCATAGTCCATGTTGCCTATAGTTGATAAAAATCCAATTTTTATTATGTTTTCCGCCTCCCCGTAAGCACCGGGGTGGGCAACGTGGACTTACATCTCAATGGGTTGGTGTTGGACGCCGAGCTATCTGCAAAGAAGTCCCGGAAAGGGTGACTACCGTAGGACCCTCCGACGATCAAGTTAGAACCGAGGTATAGGTGCAAAGTAGCGGTGTATTGAAATAAATTCGAGTTACCTGAGTCGTCTGAGAGAGGGGTTTATATAAGGGTTGCGTGGGGTGAGCGGGCACGAGATCATCGCCGTCAGTTACGTCCTGACGTTATCCTCGTCTTGAATGGCGGGATGCGCAAGCGTAGGATGCGGATCGTAGGATGTGGATATCTCGCCTTGGCGATATACGCGGAGCCGTTGCAGGACGCATGGGATCCGCGCTCTTGATTGATCGGGGGAAGCCGAGGAAGCTCGGCGTGTCGAGAGCTCGGAGACGAGCCGGGAGGCCGAGGAAGCTCGGCATGTCGAACGGCTCGGAGATGAGCAAGGAGACCGGGGAAGCTCGGAGATGAGCTGTTGGTATTTATAGGGCTACAGCAGCGCCCCGACCATAAATCCGTGGCCAAACGCGGAACAAAAACTTTAAAAATCCGGCGCTAACGGAACCCTAATCGATGAATCGTACCATTAACCCTATACTAGTTCTATAAAAAGAGTTTGGAGAGTTTATACCGATCGATCCGTGTTTTTCGGTCTTCAACCTCTGTCCTTAGCTCGTTGCGGCTGCCTTGATCAAGTTCGCTCTCCGGTCTCCCTCGTCGAAGCGGATCCACGTCGAGGATTAGTAATACGGGCTCCCGCTTCAAAACCGAAGCAACTCGGGCATCCAGTTTGCTAGCCTAGATGCACAAGATGAAGTAGAGATTATGTGTGAATATTTTGTCTCAAAACCCCCATGGATTCTCAACTCATGAGACAATAGGGTGGAGATTGAAGAAGAAGCCGTTGGAGGTGAAGAGTGTGAGCAAAAGACTTGGCAAAAGAAAAAGAGATGAAGAAAGTATCTGTTGTTTTTTTGAGAGTGTGTTGTGAGGTATTTGTGTGGAGCAACTCAAGAAAATCCTTCATAAAAAAATATCTGCCTTCACCCCAACAAATATCTCACACACAAACAAAATAACCTCAAGACCCAATACCATGAGTCACCAAGTGCACATCAATGCACCATGCCAAGACTTGCACTCACACACTCCATCACAACAATATTTAAACATTAAGCTAAATGTTTAAATCTAAAGAAAAGAAATGGCAACTCTAAAGTAAACTCGTAACGAATTACAAGAATACCCCTCATCCGTATATACATACCTGCATCCGTATTCCGACTGAATACGAATACAATGAGACGAAAATAATCCAACAATATAATATTAGGATCCGACTTAAACCAAAGCCCACTAGTATTATCCGTCCGATCATGATCCGTGCACAAGTGTACGAATATGATCGAACCCTGCCATAAAACCATACGGTCTCTACAACGTTTCGTCCGAAGCAGTGAAACCCTCTGTGTGGGACTCTAAAGACTCGTCAATACGCTGGCAGTAGGTTTAACCACAAGCACGTCAGTGGCACTAGCTGTACGTAACGGCTGCCCAGGTATTGAGCGAAAGAGAGGCGGACGAGCAAACTCATCCTGAAACCCTACTGAGCCTGACAGTGACAATATCCGTACAGTCCGGTCCGTTCGTCTATGATCATCGCATATCGAGTCTAGGGGGGTGGATAAAGTTAGACCCCCTAATAACTTGATATTTAGTGTCGGTATGAAGCCCATCACCACCTGAGAAACTACTGATCCGAATCAGTTATTCTCGACTATCTTGGCCAAGAATTTCTGGTGATGGCCACCCGTGCACACCGCGATATCAACCCCCAATACCGGGAGAGAAGAATCCCCTGACGATCCGCTCACTGCCTCCATGTGGCTCGGGACTGTACCCAACTAAAACCTGTTTGCACGACTCCTTTGAGCCGTGGTAGGGTAGTAATCAAACTATAGTGGGAACTCATACAAGACAAATGACGATCTCAGGTCGATAGACTAACCTGTACACATATCACCTGAGAACTGCTATCTGACAATAGGTATAATACCAATTAACATATTCCCGGCGAGTCCGTCCGGTGTACTCATAACCCAATGAGCACCTGTATATATCTTAGGTGAACCAACTGACACCAATTGCTTGTGAGACCGGCCACCGCCCCTCGTCGGGGTCTCGATCCGTATACACTAGTCTACTCTTGGAGTATCGATGCCCGGTCTCGAAACTCCCACGACTAGAGACACTTTGAGAATGTGCTTATAGACCACCCAATTCTCATGTATATGATCGCCATCATACTGCTGGTAGTCAAGCAAGAATCCTATGGGCTCTATCAATATGTAATAGTGATCTGTAATGTCACCTGAAGTATGTATACGATGATAAAGGCAAACCAGATAGCATTCTATCATCTCGAGTAAGCTTGTTCTACCGGTATAGGTCCTCGCTCAATCATTGTAATTACGTGCCTGTGATCCAATAATTGACTTGAGGGCACTATAGCCAACGGTATTTACCTAGGTGAAGGTGGAATATATTCAGGGAGGTCTCCTGGAAGGTTGGATACGTTTCTCGAGACAAAGTCCCGAGGAATTCTCCTAATGCAAATCATTTATTCCACACCCGTAGCCTTCGGGACACGTCATCCGCCACGTGTCGTAATATGAGATACCACTTGTGAGCATCATCAAAAAGAACAGTTAGTTCCCATGACAACGGCGGACATATATATATGTATAAGACGTCTCTAAGAAGCTTAGTGGTTGGGTGGTTAAGCACAGCAATGACACTCGAGTGGAGGTAGAGAATGCAGTGGAGAGAATGATCATCAACGTAGCTGAAAAAAAATGCTCGTATAGGAGGTGGCAAATAACTGGGTTGCTATGCATTCATGTGGCAAGATTTATTGAAAGTCCCAGGCAAACTGATTGGGCTGATTATTATGATGACTTCTTCACAGTGAGAAGGTATGTTTAAAGTTCATTAATCTACAATTCATGTTTGCACACATTTTGTAATCTCATTTATTATATTATAACTCTTTATTACAGATGTCGAATGTCATATTCAATACCCATTGGGACATTGCCATCTTAAGGGTCAATGGCAGCAGATTGAGAAGAATTACACAATTGGACCTCCACATGCCTTGCGACCAAGAGGTAGGCCTAAGACTAGAAGAATCAGAGGAAAGGATGAGAAGAATGGAAGAACATCCGCAAGTGGTGATGATACTCTATTTTGGCAACCTCCTATGATCAGGACACGTGGCAGATGACGTGTCCCGGAACTCAGAAGAGAAAGCCCACAGGGGGCCGATCAGGCCACCCATGTACCCGACCTACAAGCACAAAGCTGGCTCACTTCAGAGCCCCTACAAATTGGCCTCCTCGGCCTCTCAGCTCGCCTCCGAGCTACCACAGGTCCAAGATACCTCGGCCCTCCCGCTCGTTCCCGAGCTATCCCGCCGAGGCCATCTTCCTCGGTCCCTCCGACCGACCAACTCCACTACTCACAGGCGTAACCTCTGCTCTGCAAATCTCGCCATGTGCAGATTCTCCGCCGGCAACATCCCACGCTCCGCGCCATCACGATCTCCATTAATGGGTGATCCGCTCTTTACGCAGGCGTGGCGTCAGGAGCGTAACTGCCGGCGAGATCTTCGCGCCTGCTACTGCGTGCTGCCGCCACTATATAAACCCCCATCACAGAGGGGTCAAGTAAACCATTTTTGATTCCACTTAGCCGTTACTCTGCTCGAATCTATTACTAACTTGATCGTCGGAGGGTCTTCAGTGGTACCAAACCACCCCGGGACTTCTTTGCAGGTACTCGGCGCTAAACTCCTCAAATCACCAATCTCCTCAAAACCTGTTGAGACCCACACGCAGCAGAAGATCACCTTCTAAATCCACCGAGAGATCGACGGAAGACAACATCTGACGGAGACCCGAAAAGGACCTCCATCAGTTGGCGCCGTCTGTGGGAAAGGAAACTCCACAAAAAACAAAGTTGGCCTTCCGATCTCCATCCACATGGCAAGCGATCACGCTAAAAATCCAGATACCAGCTGCCGCCTCCCCCTCACCGGAGGCGCGGATGAACCTCCTCCGGCGACCGTCATCAACGCCCTCGCCGGCCGAATGGACCGATTACAGTCCATCGCGGAGGCGCTCGTCCGCGTCCAAATGGCCGGGCCAGGGCCCCAGATCGCTGCTCCTCCCCAGATCGCCTTCGCCACAGCGGCTCGAGGGCCACCTCGCCCAAGGATCTAAGCCCTCACTAAAAGGCAGCCCAGCAGCTACCCTGCTCGGTTATCCCTGGCGGATAGCTTCCCTACCGCAACGCCAAGGATCAGAAAGTCCTCGCAGAGGCAGTCGAGCCTGAGGATCCCTCGCTCGGTTATCCTTGGCGGGTAGCTTCCCTACCGCAACGCCAGGGATCAGAAAGTCCTCTCAGAGGCAGTCGAGCCCGAGGATCCTTCGCTCGGCTATCCCTGGCGGGTAGCTTCCCTACCACAACGCCAGGGATCAGAAAGTTCTCCCAGAGGCAGTAGAGCCCGAGGATCCCTCGCTCGGCTATCCCTGGCGGGTAGCTTCCCTACCGCAACGCCAGGGATCAGAAAGTCCTCCCAGAGGCAGTCGAGCCCGAGGATCCCTCGCTCGGCTATCCTTGGCGGGTACCTTCCCTACCGCAACGCCAGGGATCAGAAAGCCCTCTCAGAGGCAGTCGAGCCCGAGGACCCCTCGCTCGGCTATCCCTGGCGGGTAGCTTCCCTACCGCAACGCCAGGAATCAGAAAGTCCTCCCAGACGCTGTCGAGCCCGAGGATCTCTCGCTCGGCTATCCCTGGCGGGTAGCATCCCTACCGCAACGCCAGGAATCAGAAAGTCCTCCCAGAGGCAGTCGAGCCCGAGGATCCCTCGCTCGGCTATCCCTGGCAGGTAGCTTCCCTACTGCAACGCCAGGGATCAGAAAGTCCTCCCAGAGGCAGTCGAGCCTGAGGATCCATCGCTCGGCTATCCCTGGCGGGTAGCTTCCCTACCGCAACGCCAGGGATCAGAAAGCCCTCCCAGAGGCACTCGAGCCTGAGGATCCCTCGCTCGGCTATCCTTCAGGATCAAAGCCCTCTCCAAGAGGCATCGAGCAGCAACCCTGCTCGGCCATCCTTCACAGGCCTCTCAGGTGTCACGCCCCGCTTCCCAGTGTACGGCGAAGGAGACGCGACGAGGTCCGCTGCGTATATACTCAGAAGTACATGCGCTAAGCGTATCTAAGCAATATAAAATAAGTACACAAGAAACAAGAAATTAAAAGAACAACAACTTTTATTTATTAACATTCTTTGTACAATGCATGAAAGGAAATACAACTGAAATAAAAAGATGCCTAAACAGTAGCATAACAGGAAATGAAAATACTGAAAAGAAAAGTGTACAATGAAACTACAGTGCAGGGTCTTCAGTAAATTGCTCCAAGTCTCCTTGCGAGGGCTCAACTTCTGCCAGGTCCAATTCACCTGAAGACATTCAAAGAAGAGAGAAACAGAATGTCGTCAGCGAACAAATCGCTCGGTAAGTCCTAAAGGTAAGAGGGAAGTAGAAAAAAACAAAATAAGAAGGTACATTCTAAAATGTAAACTATTGTTGTAATATTATGTCAACGCTGTTGTTTGTAGTTTGGTACAGAAGGATGTCAGTGTATACGAGGGGAGTCTCTATATGCCAGAGACTAAGGGCACGTATAGTACAAAGTACCGTTTATGCCACGGTACAACAGCAATTGGATTCAGGTTAGGTGTGTTAAATCTGACCACTTTGTGCCACCTTTAACACCTTCCGTACCAATCTACTCCTTAAACCCCGCGATATCTTGTTTGTATTGTTATCTTGTAATTTGTGTTGGTTGTATGATTGATTGATTGACCGACTGACCAAAACCATGATATCAGGAAACGGTTATAACCGTGGAGTCATATAAATGGAATACTGGGAATCATGTAGAAGGAATATATCCATGGTTCGGTTCAGCCAGATTGTATAAACTGGTAATTGTATTCATGGATTCTTGTGTTCATATTGAATTAGAAACTTATAGATTATGGATTGACTTGAATCATATTCAAGTCAGATTAATCAGACTCAAACCCGAATCAGACAATCAGAAATGTGAAACGAAGTCTTATAACTGTTAGGGTCCTTAGGGTAATTTATAAACTTGAGGGGTTTTTATGTAAAAATACTTTTATATACTTTTCAAAATACACCTCAAGTATTTATTACTCGTCTTTAGAGTTGTAGATTTTATGTTGTGACATTTCTAATAAAATTATCCTAGTTTCATAAATAATGGTATTTATCTGTAATACTGATTATTTGAAATTCATGGTATTTTAGTGCAACCTTTATTCTTTTGGGATTTTTAGAAAAAGGTGGAAAATTTATGTTATAATAAAATAGGTATTTAAAAGATAAATATACATATGTTTATACAAAAATAATTTTAATAGATATTTTATATTTCAAAAATCTCGTTTTCTTAAGATGTCGTATTTTAAACCTTTCGAGACCGAATGCTCCTTACGGAGGTCTGAATCTCGCACTACTAGCCCGAGGGTGGGCGATAAACCGCACGATCCCGAACGGGTTCCCCAAAGATGGGTTGTAGCGGCGCTTTGCAAAGATCGTAAAATACTAATCCTTTAGAAAACGGTTTTTTTTATAAAGTAAAAGGTATTTACTTGAAAAGTGTAATTTTCTGTATTTTAGATTTTAGGGTTTCCTAAGTCGACTAGCCTATTTCTAAAAGGTCTAAATGACAAGTCGTTAGAAGCCTCAAATCTCCTCTTCACCGCCAATTGTGGCCAGGTAAGTACAAGTGAGGAGGGAGGGATCCGCTCACGAATCGTGAGGCGGGCCTTTTAAAGTTACCCAAGCTTACTTGCCTAGCCTAGACACCACAAAGTCAGTTTAGATAAACGATCGATGTCCACAACTTATCGTATTTTCCTAGTAAGAAATATTTACTTAAAAGTGTAACAATCTAAAACCTTTAAGAATGGTTTTATGAAGATTATGGTATTTTAATGAAAATTTCGTTTTATCGTATTCTAAGTTTTGATGATATTCTTTTAGGGTTGTATTTGCGTGTGTGTGGAGGTAGGTCATTACCTCGTGCTCTATTTTAAATGTATATTAAGGTTAAGGGGTTAAATGTGAAATTGAAACTTCATGGTATTAAAGTGAAAATACGGTAAATTGAAAAGGTTATCATTTCATGTGTGAAAACTTATTCAAATTGATTTTTACAAATTTAGTGGTCAAGATGAAGGTGTTTAGGAATGATTGAATTGATTAGAAGAAGAAAAATAAATATTATGGTATTAATGTGAAAAAGAATACGATATTGCAAAAGTTATCATTTCATGTGAGAAAGTTTGTCCAAATTAATTGTTATGTGATTAATAGTCATCATGAATAATTTTAGGTATTATGGAATTGGTGACAAGTGAGATTTTATAGAAAAACCGAATCGGAAATCGGTTTGTTCTGATTTCCATCGGGTTTCATAAGTTCGTATTTTTGAGAAGTAGAAAGAAGGGAAGAATGGGACTTACGGGTTTCGATCTATACTAAAGAGTATAGAGGAACTAGGTGAGTGGCCGAGGTGTTGTTTCGTCGCCGGTTGTTTCAAAAAAACGTCGCCGGAATTCCTTCAGCGTTTCGCCGTGAACTCGGTTTCAAAGCACACCCTTCTTGTGAAAATTTTAAGAGAGTAAACCTAGTGTTTTGGAATGAGAGGGTAGAGGGTAGGGGTGTCTATTTATAGGGTAGGCTAAGGTAGGGTAGGTTAAAGGTTTTTATTTTAAAAATTGTAAAAATTAAAGAAAAATCATTAAAATTTGTATTAAATAGGGTGTAATAAAAATTCGGGAACCGATCCATTAAAATGGAGTAAACAGGGGAGTTGGGAAGACGAAAAGGCAGATCTTTCGTGTTAGCGACTCAGCCGTCCGGCCGAGTCCGGCCGCCGGCGCCGGCCCGAGTCGGGCCGGGTCGGGGTGCCGATGGGTCGGGGGTCTTCTGACGTAGACTCTGGTATATTTAGTTTTTAGGGTTCAGTTCAACTTTTGGGAGTTATGGCCTGTGGACTGTTGGGCTTCCAAGAATTTTAAAAGAAAAATAATCTAAAAATAATGTGGGGCATGTGATTTGAACTCTGGTGGCTTGGTTTAATAGTGCAAGGTATTACCAATGAGTTACAAGCTCCTTCTTGTAATTATTGTGGGAAAATAGATACTTAAAGTGATATCAGCAACATTAAATACTCCAAGTATACTTCAAATTTAAATCAAATTTATGTATGCAAAAATTGGAGTTGTTACAATCTACCCTCCTTACAAAAATTTCGTCCTCGAAATTTACAACTTTTATTTGAGGACTAGTTTACAAAAAGGTGAGGATATCTTGCACGCATTTCATCTTCCCTTTCCCACGTGGATTCTCCTGTAGTGTCTTTCCTCCACATTACCCGGACTAAGTTAACTTCCTTGTTCCGAAGTGTCTTCACTTTCCTGTCCAGGATCTCCACAGGTTGTTGCTCACAAGACAAGTCGGGCTGTATAGCGAACTCAGAATAATCAAGTACATGGCTGGGGTCACTCACATACTTTCTGAGTTGGGATATGTGGAACACGTTATGCACTCCTTCCAATGAGGGTGGAAGCGCTAAGCGGTATGCCACTTCACCGACTCGTTCGAGTATGTCGAACGGTCCAATGTATCTCGGACTCAATTTACCCCGTCTTCCAAATCGGATCACTCCGCGGTTCGGAGATATCTTCAAGAATACATGGTCTCCTGACTGGAACTCCAAGTGTTGTCTCTTTGCATCAGTCCAGTGTTTCTGTCGATCTTGGGCTATGCGCATTTTTTCCCTGATAGTACGAACCATATCAACGGTTGCTACTATCATCTCTGGTCCAAGAAGTTCCCTATCTCCGATGTCGTCCCAACTTAATGGTGATCGACACTTCCTCCTATATAATGCTGCAAAAGGTGCCATTCCTATGCTTGCTTGGTAGCTGTTATTGTACGCGAACTCCACAAGATGTAGGTGATCTTCCCACGATCCTTTGAAGTCGAGCATACACGCTCTGAGCATATCCTCCAAGATCTGAATAGATCGTTCCGACTGACCATCTGTTTGTGGATGATAAACCGTGCTGAAGTTCAGACTTGTTCCCAAGCTAGCTTGCAGACTCTGCCAAAATTGTGATCGGAACCTGGTGTCACGATCGGAGACGATGCAGACCGGTACTCCATGAAGTCTCACAATTTCCTGTATGAGTTCATGGGTATCAGAGATAGTATATTATGAAGTGTTTAAATCTTAATTAGATTATTACCTCCATATACTTCTTTGCTAGTGTCTCAGTTTATTGGCCAACTCGAAATGGGATGAAGTGAGTCGACTTTGTGAGTCGATCCACAATGACCCATATCGCATCGTTACCCTTTGTGCTCCGAGGAAGAGCAGTCATAAAGTCCATCGTGATGTGCTGCCACTTCCATTCTGGAATTGGTAACGGTTGAACTAGTCCAGCTGTCCTGTGATGTTCAGCCTTTACTTGCTGACACACCAAACATTTTGCGACGCTTCTGGCTACTTCACGCTTCATTCCATGCCACCAATAATTCTGATGTAGATCTTTGCACATTTTGGTACCTCCAGGATGTACTGAGTAGGGAGAGCTGTGAGCTTCTTTCATTAACTCTTCCCGAACAGGACCTTTTGGTACACACAATCTGCTGCCGTATCTCAAAGATCCGTCTTCATGGATGATGAAGTCTGTTCTGAGTCCATTCTCCACTTGTTCTCTGATCCTTTGCAACTTAGCATCACTTGCTTGAGCTGCTTTGATCTGATTGACAATGGTTGATTGAACTTGTAGATTCATCAAACTTGAAGCATTACCTGGCATGACTACTTCAATCTCCATCTGATGTAAGTCTTGCTGAAGGTTCTACTGAGCGGTGAGATTCATCGATAAGGGTTGGCGACTAAGAGCATCAGGTACTACGTTCACCTTCCCTGGGTGATATTGCAAGTTGATGTCAAAGTCCGCCATGAGTTCTAACCATCTTCTCTGCCGCATATTCAACTCCTTCTGAGTAAACACATACTTCAGACTTTTATGATCTGTGTAGATGTTCAATCGTTCACCAAGTAAGTAGTGGCGCCAAATCTTGAGAGCAAAGATGACGGCTGCTAACTCCAGATCATGCGTTGGGTAATTGCGCTCATGAGTCTTCAGTTGTCTTGAAGCATAAGCCACAACCTTACCGTGCTGATGTAGAACACATCCTAAACCCTTACCGGATGCATCAAAATGCACTTCGAATCCTCTAGATTGATCCGGTATTACGAGAATAGGTGCAGATGTCAATCTTGACTTGAGTTCTACGAAAGCTTGTTCGCATGCTTCTGACCACACAAATTCTTCATCTTTTCGTGTGAGCTTGGTCAGGGGTGTTGCTATCTTTGAGAATCCTTCAATGAACCTTTTGTAATATCCAGCTAAACCCAAGAAACTCCGAATGTCCTTCACTGACTTTGGTGTAGGCCATTCGCTAACTGCTGAAACTTTGGCTGGATCCACAGAAATTCCTTCTCCTGATACGATATGTCCAAGAAAACCAACTTGATTTAGCCAAAACTCGCACTTGCTATACTTGGCATAAAGCTTATGTTGTCGAAGAGTTTCCAGGACAATTCGTAGATGCTCTGCATGCTATTTCCGATTCTTAGAATATACCAGGATGTCGTCGATGAAGATGACAACAAACCTATCTAAATACTCCCAGAAAACTTGGTTCATTAGGTTCATGAATATTGCTGGTGCATTGGTCACTCCAAATGGCATCACTAGAAATTCGTAATGTCCATAGCGAGTTCTGAAAGCTGTTTTGTGAATATCAGCTTTCTTGACCTTCACCTGATGATAACCTGAACGAAAATCCAATTTAGAGAAAACACAAGATCCACTTAGTTGATCGAATAAATCATCGATGCGCGGGAGTGGATACTTGTTCTTTATAGTGACTTCGTTCAAGGCCCTATAATCGATGCACATTCTGTATGAACCTTCCTTCTTCTTCACCAGTAGCACAGGTGCTCCCCAACTTGAAGTGCTGGGACGAATCCATCCTTTCGCCAATAATTCGTCCAACTGTGTTCGAACTTCCTTCAAACCTTCCGGACTTAGTCTATACGGTGCTTTGATCACCGGTTATGCTCCTGGTACTAAATCAATACTGAATTCAAGAGCTCGATCGGGAGGCAAACCTGATATATCGTCAGGAAATATATCGTCGAACTCTCGAACTACCTCTGGTCTTAATTCTTCTTCCGCTTGAGTTGCCGCAACTACTGCTTCCCTTGGCTTCGCTTTGTAGGTACCTGGCTCCAGGGTACGATCTCCGCTCTTGAAATAGAAAATCGGATGGTCTGGAATCTCGAATACTACCCTCCTTTGACGACAGTCGATGGTAGCATAAAAGGTTCCAAGCCAATCCATTCCTAGAACCACATCGAAGTTCGGTATGTCCAGTACTTTGAAGTCAGCATAAAACTGTCGACTGCAGACGACGACTGGACACAAGCTGTATCCCATAATTGCCTTTAGAACGCCATTTCCGGAACTGACATTCCAGCTAGATACAAGCGGTGAGACTGGAATCGCATGGGTTCAGACAAACCGTTGCGACATAAAACAGTGGGATGCTCCAGTATCAAACAGTGCAAGTGCAGGTATTGAAGCTACTAGGATTGTACCTAAGGTATATGGGATATGTTTTAGGTATAGGGAAAGTGTGTAGGTAAATAAGACTAAAAGATAAGTTTGAGAATGAAGTTTACCAGTAATGACTTGGCCAGTGGCCTCAGCTTCTTCCACAGACATCATGAAAGCCTGGCGCTTTGGCATATTCCTCTTGGCCTGAGGAGCATTCCTCGGAACGTTCCTTTGATCTTGATGGAATTGTCGAGGAGGTGGTGCAGCTTGCGGTCCTCTGGGTGGTGCAGGCAGTGCAAGTCTTGGGCCAGGGGCTTGGATGGATGGACGCTGTGGATAATTGTTTGCTGGCCTGGTTGCAGCAACTGAGTTTTGTTTATGAGGACAAGCCCCAATACCATGAGCAGCTGAGCCGCAGATCAAGCAAATGTTGTTCGCACGCCGGCAATCTCTAGCCAGATGCCCATTTCTCTTGCAGTAGTTACAAAAGGCTGGGCTGGGTCTGCTGATTGGTGCTCCAGGACGTCTTGGCACAAAAGGTGGTCTGGACGAGGCTCCACCTGCCATCTGGTTAGCAGGGTGCTTGACTCCTGCAGACTGAGGTCTGCCCCTTGCTTTTATCACTGCTTCGTAACTGCGGGCAGCTTCTAGAGCATCCTCATGAGTCAAAATTTTTCCTGTGGCTAAAGCAACCTGAATCTCCGTGTCCAGTCCTTGTTGGAAACGACGGGCTCTGATATCGTCCGTCGGTATCAAATGTGCCGCGAACCTGTTCAAGGATAGTGTTAGCTGTGTGGTATGTGATATTTAAAACCGAACTATTGCGACATATCTTACCGGCTCAACATGGTGAATTCAGTGTCGTATTCATCTACCGATTTGTCCCACATTGATCCTTGCTGTAGATGAATGAACTGCTGCTCCATGGCAAACCTGGCAGTCACAGGAAAGTATTTCGCGTCGAACTTCTCACGAAACGTTTTCCATTCAATAGGCTGCGCAAGACGGCTTTCTTCCGCCTTCCACCAGTTGCGAGCGTTGTCCGTGAGTTGTAGTTTCGCTACACGGACCCAAGCGACGTCTGGCACTTGTGCTGCGGCCAGATCATCCTTGATACTTTGAGCCTATTCCTCAGCTTCCAGTGGGCTCCCCTTTCCTGAGAACTGCTTCGGATGTAAAGCCTTGAATTGCTTCACTCCCGGAGCATCAGTCTCGGGACGGTTCAAGAGTTGTTGCTGTCCCTCGATAAGGCTGCGGATTGCTTCAAGTAGCACTGTTTGCTCGGTAGGTGGCGCAGTAACAGCCGGTGTGAGAGGTAGTGTTAAGGGTGTGTTGTTGACGTTGGTGCTGGTGTTGTTCGGAGAATCTATAACCCTGAAGAAAAATTGTGGGTTAGGACAGATTCAAGTACATGAAATGATAAGATTCAAGGAATATAAAATGGCAAGATTCAAGGAACATGAATTATAAAGAATGTTTTAGTTGCTGGTTCTTGTGTTATATTGCTTAGGTTGTTCATGCAGACCAGAACTGCATGATAAGGATTCATACAGCTCTGACCTGCATGGGCCACCAACAAAACCTGTCATACCCCGCTTCCCAGTATACAGCGAAGGAGACACGATGAGGTCCGCTACGTATATACTCAGAAGTACATACGCTAAGCGTATCTAAGCAATATAAAATAAGTACACAAGAAACAAGAAATTAAAAGAACAGCAACTTTTATTTATTAACATTCTTTGTACAATGCATGAAAGGAAATACAACTGAAATAAAAAGATGCCTAAACAGTGGCATAACAGGAAATGAAAAGTACTGAAAAGAAAAGTGTACAATGAAACTACAGTGTAGGGTCTTCAGTAAATTGCTCCAAGTCTCCTTGCGAGGGCTCAACTTCTGCCGGGTCCAATTCACCTGACGACATTCAAAGAAGAGAGAAACAGAATGTCGTCAGCGAACAAATCGCTCGGTAAGTCCCAAAGGTAAGAGGGAAGTAGAAAAAAACAAAATAAGAAGGTACATTCTAAAGTGTAAACTATTGTTGTAATGTTATGTCAACGCTGTTGTTTGTAGCTTGGTACAGAAGGATGTCAGTGTACATGAGGGGAGTCTCTATATGCCAGAGACTAAGGGCACGTATAGTACAAGGTATCGTTTATGCCACGGTACAACAGCAATTGGATTCAGGTTAGGTGTGTTAAATCTGACCACCTCGTGCCACCTTTAACACCTTCCGTACCAATCTATCCCTTAAACCCCGCGATGTCTTGTTTGTATTGTTATCTTGTAATTTGTGTTGGTTGTATGATTGATTGATTGACTGACTGACCGAAACCATGATATCAGGAAACGGTTATAACCGTGGAGTCATGTAAATGGAATACTGGGAATCACGTAGAAGGAATATATCCATGGTTCGGTTCAGCCAGATTGTATAAACTGGTAATTGTATTCATGGATTCATGTGTTCATATTGAATTGGAAACTTGTAGATTATGGATTGACTTGAATCATATTCAAGTCAGATTAATCAGACTCAAACCCGAGTCAGACAATCAGAAATGTGAAACGAAGTCTTATAATTGTTAAGGTCCTTAGGGTAATTTATAAACTTGAGGGGTTTTTATGTAAAAATACTTTTATATACTTTTCAAAATACATCTCAAGTATTTATTACTCGTCTTTAGAGTTGTAGATTTTATGTTGTGACATTTCTAATGAAAATATCCTAGTTTCATAAATAATGGTATTTATCTGTAATACTGATTATTTGAAATTCATGGTATTTTAGTGTAACCTTTATTCTTTTGTGATTTTTAGAAAAATGTGGAAAATTTATCTTATAATAAAATAGGTATTTAAAAGATAAATATACATATGTTTATACAAAAATAATTTTAATAGATATTTTATATTTCAAAAATCTTATTTTCTTAAGATGTCGTATTTTAAACCTTTCGAGACCGAATGCTCCTTGCGGAGGTCTGAATCTCGCACTACTAGTCCGAGGGTGCGCGATAAACCGCACGATCCCGAACGGGTTCCCCAAAGATGGGTTGTAGCGGCGCTTTGCAAATATTGTAAAATACTAATCCTTTAGAAAACGTTTTTTTTTATAAAGTAAAAGGTATTTACTTGAAAAGTGTAATTTTCCATATTTTAGATTCTAGGGTTTCCTAAGACGACTAGCCTATTTCTAAAAGGTCTAAAAGACAAGTCGTTAGAAGCATCAAATCGCCTCTTCACCGCCAATTGTGGCCAGGTAAGTACAAGTGAGGAGGGATCCGCTCACGAATCGTGAGGCGGGCCTTTTAAAGTTACCCAATCTCACTTGCCTAGCCTAGAAACCACAAAGTCAGTTTAGATAAACGATCGATGTCCACAACTTATCGTATTTTCCTAGTAAGAAATATTTACTTAAAAGTGTAACAATCTAAAACCTTTAAGAATGGTTTTATGAAGATTATGGTATTTTAATGAAAATTTCGTTTTATCGTATTCTAAGTTTTGATGATATCCTTTTAGGGTTGTATTTGCGTGTGTGTGGAGGTAGGTCATTACCTCGTGCTCTATTTTAAATGTATATTAAGGTTAAGGGGTTAAATGTGAAATTGAAACTTCATGGTATTAAAGTGAAAATACGGTAAATCGAAAAGGTTATCATTTCATGTGTGAAAATTTATTCAAATTGATTTTTACAAGTTTAGTGGTCAAGATGAAGGTGTTTAGGAATGATTGAATTGACTAGAAGAAGAAAAATAAATATTATGGTATTAATGTGAAAAAGAATACGATATTGCAAAAGTTATCATTTCATGTGAGAAACTTTGTCCAAATTAATTGTTATGTGATTAATAGTCATCATGAATAAGTTTAGGTATTATGGAATTGGTGACAAGTGAGATTTTATAGAAAAACCGAATCGGAAATCGGTTTGTTCCGATTTCCGTCGGGTTTCATAAGTTCGTATTTTTGAGAAGTAGAAAGAAGGGAAGAATGGGACTTACGGGTTTCGATCTATACTAAAGAGTATAGAGGAACTAGGTGAGTGGCCGAGGTGTTGTTTCGTCGCCGGTTGTTTCAAAAAAACGTCGCCGGAATTCCGTCAGCGCTTCGCCGTGAACTCGGTTTCAAAGCACACCCTTCTTATGAAAATTTTGAGAGAGTAAACCCAGTGTTTTGGAATGAGAGGGTAGGGGGTAGGGGTGTCTATTTTTAGGTAAGGCTAGGGTAGGGTACGTGAAAGGTTTTTATTTTAAAAATTGTAAAAATTAAAGAAAAATCATTAAAATTTGTATTAAATAGGGTGTAATAAACATTCGGGAACCGATCCATTAAAATGGAGTAAACAGGGGAGTTGGGAAGATGAAAAGGCAGATCTTTCATGTTGGCGACTCGGCCGTCCGGCCGAGTCCGGCCGGCGGCGCCGGCCCGAGTCGGGGTGCCGATGGGTCGAGGGTCTCCTGTCGTAGACTCTGGTATATTTAGTTTTTAGGGTTCAGTTCAACTTTTGGAAGTTATGGCCTGTGGACTGTTGGGCTTCCAAGAATTTTAAAAGAAAAATAATCTAAAAATAATGTGGGGTATGAGATTTGAACTCTGGTGGCTTGGTTCAGCAGTGCAAGGTATTACCAATGAGCTACAAGCTCCTTCTTGTAATTATTGTAGGAAAATAGATACTTAAAATGATATCAGCAATATTAAATACTCTAAGTATACTTCAAATTTAAATCAAATTTATGTATACAAAAATTGGAGTTGTTACATCAGGGCCCCTCCAGCGTCAAGGATTAAAGCCCTCGCCAAGAGGCGCCGAGCGGCTACCCTGCTCGGCCATCCTTCGAAGGCCTCTCAGGGCCCCTCCAGTGTCAAGGA
Organism: Agapanthus africanus; assembly: GCA_030015575.1. Lineage (NCBI taxonomy): Eukaryota > Viridiplantae > Streptophyta > Magnoliopsida > Asparagales > Amaryllidaceae > Agapanthus > Agapanthus africanus. The sequence goes on along the minus strand of JASDDO010000018.1, from coordinate 333,438,106 downwards.
TCAAAGCCCTCGCCAAGAGGCGCCGAGCGGCTACCCTGCCCGGCTATCCTACGCAGGCCTCTCAAGGCCCCCAAGAGGCGCCGAGCGGCTACCCAGCTCGGCCATCTTTCGTAGGCCTTTCAGGGCCCCTCCAGCATCAAGGATCAAAGCCTTCACCAAGTGACGCCGAGCGGCTACCCTGCTCGGCCATCCTACGCAGGCCTTTCACGGCCCCTCCAGCGCCAAGGATCAAAGCCCTCGCCAAGAGGCACCGAGAAGCTACCCTGCTCGGCCATCCTTCGCAGGCCTCTCAGGGCCCCTCCAGCATCAAGGATCAAAGTCCTCGCCAAGAGGCGCCGAGCGGCTACCCTGCTCGGCCATCCTACGCAGGCCTCTCACGGCTCCTCTAGCGCCAAGGATTAAAGCCCTCGCTAGGAGGCACCGAGCAGCTACCCTGCTCGACGCATCCCCAGCGGGTATCCTCCTGCCCATTAGATGCTGAGGATCTCAAGCCCTCATCGTGAGGCCACCGAGTTCCTTCCTGCTCGGCGCATCCCCAGCGGGCATCCTCCTGCCCTTCAGATGCTGAGGATCTCAAGCCCTCATCGTGAGGCCGCCGAGTTCCTTCCTGCTCGGCGCATCCCCAGCGGGCATCCTCCTGCCCAACAGATGTTGATGGTCTAAAGCCCTCATCGCGAAACCGCCGAGTTCCTTCATTCTCGGCGCATCCCCAGCGGGCATCCTCCTGCCCATCAGACGCTGATGGTTTGAAGCTCTCATCGTGAGGCCGCCGAGTTCCTTCCTGCTCGGCGCATCCCCAGCGGGCGTCCTCCTGCCTATCAGACGCTGATGGTCTGAAGCCCTCATCGGGAGGCCGCCGAGTTCCTTCCTGCTCGGCGCATCCCCAGCGGGCATCCTCTTGCCCATCAGACGCTGATGGTCTGAAGCCCTCATCGCGAGGCCGCCGAGTTCTTTCCTGCTCGGCGCATCCCCAGCGGGCATCCTCCTTTCCATCAGACGCTGATGGTCTGAAGCCCTCATCGCTAGGCCGCCGAGTTCCTTCCTGCTCAGCGCATCCCTAGCGGGCATTCTCCTGCCCATCAGATGCTGAGGATCTCAAGCCCTCATCGTGAGGCCGCCGAGTTCCTTCCTGCTCGGCGCATGCCCAGCGGACATCCTCCTGCCCATCAGACGCTGATGGTCTGATGCCCTCATCGCGAGGTCGCTGAGTTCCCTCCTGCTCGGCGCATCCCCAGCGGGCATCCTCCTGCCCATCAGACGCTGATGGTCTCAAGCCCTCATCGTGAGGCCGCCGAGTTCCTTCCTGCTCGGCGCATCCCCAGCGGGCATCCTCCTGCCCATCAGACGCTGATGGTCTCAAACCCTCATCGTGAGGCCGCCGAGTTCCTTCCTGCTCGGCACATCCCCAGCGGGCATCCTCTCGCCCAACAGACGCCGCAGGTCTGCACACGTCGCGTCGGCCGACCGACGCTCGACACGCAGACCGTTGATTCAGTGACAGGATGCACGAAACGGCGCACCTTCCTTTAATGCAGAGATCTCGCCTTGATTCGCTGGCAGAAAAAGCAGCCGACAGCCCGGGGACGCGTCCCGACGAAATCTTAGGAGGGAGCTCGCCCCGGGCGGCCCGGCAGTCCACTCTTGATCCGACCCGCCAGCTGGTTGGGACAAGAGTGGGGGGCTAATGATGATGCTCTATATTGGCAACCTCCCATGATCAGGACACGTGGCAGATGACGTGTCCCGGAACTCAGAAGAGAAGGCCCACAGGGGTCCGACCACGCCACCCATGTACCCGACCTACAAGCATAAAGCTGGCTCACCTCAGAACCCCTACAAATTGGCCTCCTCGGCCTCTCAGCTCGCCTCCGAGCTACCACAGGACCAAGATACCTTGGCCCTCCCGCTCGTTCCCGAGCATCCCGCCGAGGCCATCTTCCTCGGTCCCTCCGACCGACCAACTCCACCGCTCACAGGCGTAACCGCCGCTCCGCAAATCTCGCCATGTGCGGATTCTCCGCAGGCAACATCCCATGCTCCACGCCATCACGATCCCCATTAATGGGCGATCCGCTCTTTACGCAGGCGTGGCGTCAGGAGCGTAACTGCCGGTGAGATCTTCGCGCCTGCTACTGCGTGCTGCCGCCACTATATAAACCCCCATCATAGAGGGGTCAAACAAGCCATTTTTGATTCCACTTAGCCGTTACTCTGCTCGAATCTATTACTAACTTGATCGTCGGAGGGCCCTCGGTGGTACCAAACCATCCCGTGACTTCTTTGCAGGTACTCGGCGCTAAACTCAAATCACCAATTTCCTCAAAACCCATTGAGACCCACACGCAGTAGGAGATCACCTTCTAAATCCACCGGGAGATCGACGGAAGACAACATCTGACGGGAGACCCGAAAAGGACTTCCATCAAGTGGGCATCACGAATGTTCAAGATGTCATGGAATAGGCCGTCACATGAATAGATGCACAATACCAATCAACCCAAGAACAGATGACATTTACCAGCTCCAGGGAATGGCTTCAAGCAGTGAATAGACTAATTTTCAAGGGTAATAAACTTATATACACATGGTTTTGATTATGTTCATACATATTTGGTTTAATCAACGTCTCTTGATAATATAAACATGGACGGCTTGGTTGCTGATGATTAGAGCTTATATTCCTACACAGGAATCAATGGCATTGAGAAGGTAATAAAATTTTAGTTTTATGTAGTTTTTGCATATTTGGTTTACACTTATTGTCTTAAATTCTTAAACAGGGATGGCTTGGTTACTAATGACTTAGCAGCATACATTCCTACACAGGAATCCAAGGGCTTCAACTAGGGGTGCAAGGGGTGTTGCAAGAAGTGAAAGAGGTGCTACAAAGGGTGCAACGGGTGCTGTTGGGGGTGGTAAGGGTTACAATGATTCTGTGATACCAGGAGCACTGTGATGGAGGTCCTTTTCGGGTCCCCGTCAGTTGTTGTCTTCCGTCGATCTCCCGGTGGATTTAGAAGGTGATCTCCTGCTACGTGTGGGTCTCAATGGATTTTGAGGAGATTGGTGATTTGAGGAGTTTAGTGCCGAGTACCTGCAAAGAGGTCCCGGCGTGGTTTGGTACCACCGAGGACCCTCCGACGATCAAGTTAGTAATAGATTCGAGCAGAGTAATGGCTAAGTAGAATCAAAATGGCTTACTTGACCCCTCTGTGATGGGGGTTTATATAGCGGCGGCAGCACGCAGTAGCAGGCGCGAAGGTCTCGCTGGCAGTTACGCTCCCGACGTCACGCCTGCGTGAAGAGCGGATCGCCCATTAATGGGGATCGTGATGGCGTTGAACGTGGGATGTTCCTGGCGGAGAATCTGCGCATGGCGAGATTCGCGGAGCGACGGTTATGCCTGCGAGTGGTGGAGTTGGTCGGAGGGCCGAGGAAGACGGCCTCGGCAAGGATCTCGGGGATGAGCGAGGAGGCCGAGGAGTCTTGGCCTTGTGGCAGCTCGGGGCGAGATGAGGGGCCGAGGAGTCCACTTTGCAGGGGCCCTCGAGGAGAGCCAGCTTGTGCTTGCAGGTCGGGCATAGGGCGACCTGGTCGGCCCCTGTGGGACCTTTCTTCGGAGTTCTGGGACACGTCGTCTGCCACGTGTCCTGATCTTGGAGATCACCGACGTTGAGTATCATCATTAGCCCCCCACTCTTATCCCGACCAGCTTGCCGGTCGGGTCAGGAGTGGACTGCCGGACCACCCGAGGTGAGCTTTCATCTATGTTTTCGTCAGGATGCGTCCTCGGGCTGTCAGTTGTCCTTTCTGCTAGTGAATCAGGGCGAGGTCTTCTGCATTTAAGGAAGGTGCGCCGGTTCGTGCATCTTGCCACTGAAGAGTCGGTCCACGTGTCAAGTGTCAATTGGCTGACGCGACGCATGCAGGCCTGCGGCGTCTGATAGGACGTGGTCCAGTGCAGGATCAACACGTGGAGCGATCGGAGCCGCTGGACGCGAGGAGTCGTTTCGGCGGGAGATGACGGGCGTCGTTGGATGAGGCCGCTCACAGCAACAAATAGGGGCGGGGTCCACCCTTGGGCCCCTACTCCTTCATATTTCCCTCCCTTAAGTCCTGGTTGCTCGGCGCTCGTCTTCTCTCTCTCGCTTTCGGCCTCTGAAGATTTCATTTTTCAATGTTAGATGTCTTCCTTTATAGATTCGGTAGATGTTCTAGGAGTAGGTTCTAGAGACCCCTTAGTTGTGTCTGAGTCCTCTCGGTGAGCAGGGGTTGGATCCTTTCCCCGGGATCGTGAGGCGGGGGCGGCCTCCAGGGAGGAGGCCGCAGATGCGGCCCCTGGCTCCTCGTGTTGGGTGAGGCATGAGGACGAGCTCACTAATGCTCGGGCTCGCTTCCACATCCCTTCGCGCTACACGCTCCGGCTGGCCAAGGAGGGAGAGAGGGCGGATCGAGTACGGGGTAGGGAAATTGCCCTGTATTTGGAAGCTTTTTGGGGCGGAATGCGCCTGCCCTTCTCTCCCGAGGCCGTTGCTGCGCTGAAGTTTTTTGGTCTGACCCCCGGCCAGTTAGTGCCGAACTCGTGGAGGATCCTCCTCGGGTTCTTGATCCGCCTGAAGTTACAGGCGGTTCCCTTCAGCCTTTCCCTTCTCGATTCTTCTCTCGTCTTCAAGAGTCATCCCGGTAGTCGAGCGGGCGACCCGAGATGGGTCTATCTCTCTTTCAGAAAATGGCCAGGGGGCGCTGCAAGGACCGGGGTCGTGGCCTTGCCCTCTTCTATTCACGACTGGAAAAAGAAGTTTTTCTTCGTCTCCCCTCCCGAGGGCGAGGACTGGCCCGTGCCTACCAGGTGGTCGAGGGAGAAATGTTTGCCGGGGAATCAGTCCAATGACCCCGCCACGGTGAGGGTGGCGTCGAGGGAGCCCATCCCCCGACCTGACGTGCTGCTGTCCGAGAGAATTCTGAGCTGGGCCGGGCTTAGCCCCGTTGAGTTCGTCGGTAAGTTAGGTTAGCTTTTCGGCTTGTGTTTGGCTTGTGTCACTGATTTGTTGGGTATTTGTTTCATGTAGGATCCATGGACTTCAACTCGCTCAAAGCCTCCATGCGTCAGCCGAGGCAGGCTACGAAGGCTGGGGGCGCCAGTTCCTCTCGCGCGAAGCCCGTCCCAGCTCCTACTGCTCCGGCGATGGTGCCCCGCGAGCGCTCGGGGGCGGATCCAGCCCCGTGTCCCAGCAGAGTGTCGGGCCGGAAGCGGGCCCTGATTCTGGAGGATCCGGCCTCGGAGGAGGAGATCGGCTCTCCCTCGGAGTCGCTCAAGAGGAGCTCCCGGGGACGTTCCTGGGGCTGGTCCTCGCCGACCGTGGGGGAGGAAGGGGGCCTCCGGTTTGCGGTGCCATCAGGGCTGTCCGTGGTGGACAGCTTTCTGCATGAGATAGAGGCCTCGGCAGGGGGTAGAGTCCCCGGGGGGACGTTCAGGGCCTAGTTGGCGTCCATCGCTCAGGAGTCCGTGCAGGTAAGTTTTTCGGTTCATCGTGAGATTCAGTGCCTCCTTCATCTTTCTGACCTTTTCGCGTTTTCCAGGTTCTCCAGCATGTCGCCCTCGCCTTGCGTATGGAAGCCGAGGTGGTAGCCCCGGCACTGAAGGCTGCCAGTCAGCTTGCCTCGCTGCACAAGAGCTCTAGGCGGGAGCTAGAGGCGATGACGGCGAGGGTAGCCGCCTTGGAAGGCGAGGTGGAGGCCGGGAAACGGGAGGCGGCCCGGCACCGCGAAGCCGCTGTGATAGCCAAGGTCAAGCTCGAGGATGCCTAGGTGCTCACTGACAACCTGAAGAGGACGGTGAAAACCCTCCGAAAGGAGCTGAGGGCGGTGGCCGAGGCAGCCAAGTCGGCTGAATCGAGGGCGGTGGCCGAGGCAGCCAAGTCGGCTGAATCGAGGGCGGTGGATGGCTATAAGAAGTCGAGGGACTTCTATGACGACTTGGCCGTGGCTACGACCCGCATTTGGTACGACGCCCTCGATGCCGTTAAGGCCCGGATGCCGGAGTTTGCCGATGGAGATCTCCGGGCCGAGTTCCCCCTCGTGGACGCCGAAGTGCGGGGGGAAGAGGCTCCTGGCGAGGAGGTCGCCGAGGACCCCGCGCGCTACGAGGTTGAGGTCGAGGACCTTGAGGTCGAGGACCTTGAGGTCGTACCTGGCCCCAAGGTGTAGAGTCCTCTTTTTCCTCCTTTATTTTGTTTTTTTTGAATTTTGTACGGCTGGGGAGCCCCAAAAAATACCCTTTGTAAGGCTTCGTCTTTGGTAGTAATAAAATTTTTCCTTTGGCTTCATCAAATCACGCTCTACCATCTGTTTGTGAAGAATGCTCGTATGATATATCTCTGCTTGCACCGTTATGTTTTCATGTCAAGTTAGCCACTTGTCTAGCGATCGCCCGTCGGGTTGATTTTGATCACTTGCCGACGAGCATGCTAAGCGCTGTCAAGGAAGTATCCCCATAGGCCTCGAAGTCGAGGGGAGGTCGTTCAGACCTGGATAGACCCGATGCCTCTCATTGGGGTCTCGGATCTTCTGCGGGTGACGGGCAGGACGCTGCTCACCGTATTTGAGCCGAGCGTGAGTGGGCGCCTGCTCGGTGTCTCCACGGTGGGCGCCATCTTTTGACCTCTATCAACGCGAGCATCGACCACCAGCCGGGGGTGACTGAGCAGGGTAGCTGCTCAGTTGCCTCTTGCGAGGGCTTCTTGATCCCTGGCGTTGCGGTACGGAAGCTACCCCCCAGGGACGACCGAGCAGGGTAGCTTCTCAGTTGCCTCTTGAGAGGGCTTCGACCCTTAGCGTTGGAGGGGCTGTAAGAAACCCACTAAGGTTGACCGGGCAGTGAGGCTGCGCGGTTGCCTCTTGGCGAGGGCTTTGACCTCCGGGGTCGGGGGTAAGCAACTACCAGCCGGAGTTGACCAGGCAGGGGAGCTGCTCGATTGCCTCTTGCGAGGGCTTTGATTCTTCAGGACGAGGACCGAACATGGTTACTGCCCAGTTTCTCTTGGCGAGGACTTTGATCCTTATCGGTTGTGGTAGGAAGCTACCAGCCGGGGATAGCCGAGCAAGGACTCGACTGTCTCTGGGAGGACTTTGGTCCTTAGCGCGGGAGGGGCTGTAGAAGCCTACCAAGGATCCTTGGCCGGGCAGGGTTACTGCCCGGTGCTTCTTGGCGAGGGCTTTTGTCCTGAAGAATAGCCGAGCGAGGGATCCTCGGGCTTGATTGCCTCTGGGAGGGCTTTTTGATCTCCGGCGTTGTGGCAGGGAAGCTGCCCGCTGGGGATAGCCGAGCGAGGGATCCTCGGGCCCGACTGCCTCTGGGAGGGCTTTCTGATCCCTGGCGTTACGGTATGGAAGCTACCCGCCAGGGGTGACCGAGCAGGGTAGCTGCAGGGTTGAATCTTTGTTGGGTGCAGCTCGACCGTCCAGCTGTAGGCATGGAGAACAGGAACGGTCGCGGCAACAGTGCGCGTAGCATGTGCATTAAATGCGGGGGGAGGCGATGCGCCAGGGGCGCGTCGCTTCAATTCCACCAGAGAAGGCATGATGACCGCCGCGTGGCAGCGACTTTTGGGTAGAAGCGGGCGACTGTCGAGTTGCACAGTGGGCTATATAAGGCTGAAGGAGTACCGGTCCTTCCATTCTTCTTAAACAGGTCGTCGAAAATGCAAGACTTCCCATTTACCATCCCCGACATCATCCACTTCGAAGACGTGTACCTTTACGACTAGAACTGCACCGAGGACACGGTGCAGCTGGTTTGTGGGAGCATTGAGGACCATTTCGGCCGGCTGCTCCTCCGACGCTCCTCCCTACCGCAGCTACTGATGTACTCCATATGGAGGGCATTGCCGGGGCTTTACAACCCCCTGTCCGAGCATCCCTTTGACGAGGCCGTGGGCAAGCTGCTGTCTCTGAGGCGCTTCGGCCTGATCTCCGAGAACCGGCTGGCCCGCTCGGAGGCGCTCGTCCGCGAATGCTACGAGCTGAGGCTTGGGATCGACGCGCGCGGGGGGAACCGGGGACAGAGGTTGGACCTCGCGAGGCCCCGGCTGGCGGAGATCTTTACCGAGTACCACGAGCAGTGCTCGCTGCACCCCTTCCCCCATTGTTGTAATTTCCTTTTCTTTTTTGCGTGTATGGCTGAGGAGCCCATAATACCTTTTGAATAAACAAGGTTTTTCTTTCTTTTTCGCAGTGTTCCATTGATTTTTATTAAATTAACAATAGATCCTAGGAAATGATTACATTGCCTTAAAGAAAAGGTACAGGCTAGTAGATGATGTTATTGGCACGGTCCGAGCTCCCCGGAGGACTGTGGGCCTCCATGCTTGGCTCAGGGTACAGGGTTCCCTGAGTTCCGTGCTGGCCGCCCGCCGAAACGAGCATGATCTGACCGATGGTCAGGTCAGCGGGAGGGCGTTGCTGCTCCTGCTCGCGGTCGGCCTGGCGTTTGTCCCTCAAATATGCGGCGAGGTGTCCCGATCGGATGAGCTCTTCGATGTAGTCCCTGATTTGCTTGCAATCCTCCGTGGCATGGCCCAGTGTCCGGTGGAAAGCGCAGTAAGGGCCCCGGGTTCGTTTCGCAGCCTGACGCGGGATCGGAGGGAACTTGAAGAACCCCTCGTTCTGGGACTCCTCTAGCAATACTGCGAGGGAGACGTTGAGGGGGGTATACTCCTGGAACTTCGGGTGGTAGGGCTGCTGACGCTCCGGCCTATCCTCCCGAACCCTCTTCTTCTGGTCGGATCATTCTGCTCGGGGGAGGTTAGCGTTCACCTCGGATTCCAGCTGAACCTCGCCCTCGGTCCAGGCCTTGACCTCGGCCATGGTCTTAGGTTGCGCCAACGCGAAGGAGCGCAACCACTCCTTGTGCCTCAGGCCGGATCTAAGCGCTGTGATGGCGGTCTCGTCCCGGTGCTCGGGCACTTCGAGTAGGGCGTTATAGAAACGGGTAATGTAGGCCTTGAACGTTTCCTTATCCCCACTCTTAAGCGTGAAGAGGTAGTCGACCGTGCGCTTCTGTCGACGGTTCCCGACGAAATGGCCGAGGAACTGAGTCGCCAGCTCGTCGAAGGTCGAGATCGAGCGGGGCTCAAGCCCCCGGAACCAGTCCCGACCTGCACGGATAAGGGTGGCCGGGAAGGCCCTGCACTGGGCGGCGTCGGAGTAGTCTTGGAAGCTCAATCCCGCGGTGAAAGCGTCCAAATGGTCCTTCGGGTCGGTTTTCCCGTCGAACAGAGAGACCTTTGGGGGCTTGTTGCGTGAGGAGACGTGGACGGTGAGCAATTCCTCGGTGAATGGCTTTGTGAGCGAATCGGAGGCGTACTTAGCCCCGCCGCTTGAGAGGTGAGCCTCTCGGCGCATGCCGTCGATTTTCTTTTCGAGGGTATTGAGCCGACCATGAAATCCCGAGGAACCAGCGCCTTAGGATCCCTGGCCTCCGCTGCGGGTGACCCGCGTCTGGGAGCAGCCCCGGTTCCTCTCGATGAGGTGTCTCAGATCCCTGGGTGAGGTGGTTCTCGAGCCGCCGAGGTGAACCCCTTCTGTGCGGCCTCGCCGAGGGTGGTGGTGTTGACCATGCCTGTGGATAGGCGAGGTGACTGACATCTCCTCGGGAGGATAAGGGTTGCGAGGAGGCTCGAGGCGAGGCATTCTGGCGGCGGACCTGAGTGTGGAGCCGTGGGGCGCCCAGCGGGCCTCAGGGGGTACCGGCTCGAAGGATCGGTGGCCAGGAGTCGTAACCTGCTGGTGGTCAGCCGTCCAGATAGGGGCTGAACCTTCTGGAGGCGGTGGAGCGGTGATCTGGGGCCCCGGCCCGGCCGTTTGGACGCGGACGAGCGCCTCCACGAGGGACTGTAGCCGATCTATCCGGCCTGCGAGGGCGTTGATGATGGTCGATGGAGGAGGCTCATCTCTGCCTTCGGTGAGTGGAAGGCGGCGGCTGGTACCGAGATCTTCAGGATGGTTGCTTGCCATGTGGGTGGAGATCGGAAGACCAACTTTGTGTTTTGTGGAGTTAGTTCCCACAGACGGCGCCATCTGATGGAGGTCCTTTTCGGGTCCCCGTCAGATGTTGTCTTCCGTCGATCTCCCGGTGAATTTAGAAAGTGATCTCCTGCTGCCTGTGGGTCTCAATGGGTTTTGAGGAGATTGGTGATTTGAGGAGTTTAGTGCCGAGTACTTGCAAAGAGGTCCCGGGGTGGTTTGGTACCACCGAGGACCCTCCGACGATCAAGTTAGTAATAGATTCGAGCAGAGTAACGGCTAAGTGGAATCAAAATGGCTTACTTGACCCCTCTGTGATGGGGGTTTATATAGCAGCAGCAGCACGCAGCAGCAGGTGCGAAGGTCTCGCCGGCAGTTACGCTCCCGACGTCACGCCTGCGTGAAGAGCGGATCGCCCATTAATGAGGATCGTGATGGCGTGGAACGTGGGATGTTCCTGGCGGAGAATCTGCGCATGGCGAGATTCGCGGAGCGACGGTTACGCCTGCGAGTGGTGGAGTTGGTCGGAGGGCCGAGGAAGACGGCCTCGGCAAGGATCTCGGGGATGAGCGAGGAGGCCGAGGAGTCTTGGCCTTGTGGCAGCTCGGGGCGAGATGAGGGGCCGAGAAGTCCAATTTGCAGGGGGCCCGAGGAGAGCCAGCTTGTGCTTGCAGGTCGGCCACAGGACGACCTGGTCGGTCCCTATGGGCCCTTTCTTCGGAGTTCTGGGACACGTCGTCTGCCACGTGTCCTGATCATGGAGATCACCGACGTTGAGTATCATCACACTGCCTGGAGGAGCATTAGGTAATGTAAATGCCAGTGCTGGAGTTGCAGTTGGAACTAGGCAAATTGGAAGTTTATCACAACCCTCACAAGATGCACAATCAACTGTCATTAATGGAGTAGCTGCACCTCAAGCTACTTCCATGGCTGAAGGAAGAGCAGTATTGGGTACTCATGACTCCACAACGACTCAACAATCAGGATTTCCTCTTGGAAAAGTGATTTGGAGACCATAACTGTAAATGCTCTTGTGTTCAAACTTAATTGTTAACTAGAGGATAGAGAAGGGGGTAAAGGAGATGAAAGGGATAGCAGACGCTTTAATGATTTGAATGCTCAATTAGGCATGGTGGACATTATAACGGCGGATAGGAGATTTACGTGGTCCAATAGACAGTTGAACCCGTGTCAAGCGAGGCTGGACAAAATCTTTAGCATCCATCGGTTGGGAAACAAGGTTTCCAAAGGCACCTGCGGTTTCTAAGAGTCCAACCTCGGATCACTTCCCTATTAATTTGAATGGGGGTGAAAGCATGAAGAGGACACCCAAAACTTTTAGATTTGAAAAGATGTGGTTCAAGGACCACGGATGTGAGGGTGTTATCGTCAAGTGTGCCCGTCCGTCCTTCGGCCGACGTCGTTTTCCCAGGGAGGGGGAGCCGCGTTCTGGTGGGTAGGGCTCGCCACTTGAATGCGGACGAGAGTATCCACTAGCGATGTGAGCCTGTCTATTCGGACGGACAAGGCATGTATGACATTAGGAGGAGGAGATGAGCCGCTCCCGCCTCCGTTGTGGTGGCTCGTATTTGGACCGTCGCGGTTGTCGCTCGCCATCCGGTCGAGAGCAAAAGATCTACTTTTATGGTGGAACAAAAAAACAAGTCTTCCGTTCCCATAGACGGCGCCAACTGATGGAGCTTCGGATTTCCTTCAGATGTTGTTCTCCGTCGATCCTGTGATGGTGGTCTTTGACGGTTAAGATTTGTTTTTGAGAGTTGTTGAGTGTGGATCTCAATGGGTTGGTGTTAGACGCCGAGCTCCCTGCAAAGAAGTCCCAGGATGGTTGACTATCATAGGATCCTCCGACGATCAAATTAGAACCGAGGTATAGGTACAAAGTAGCGGTGTATTGAAATAAATTCGAGTTATCTGAGTCGCCTGAAATAGAAGTTTATATAAGGGTCGCGTGGAGTGAGCGGGCACGAGATCATCGCCGTCAGTTACGTCCTAACGTTATCCTCGTCTTGAATGGCGGGATGCACTAGCGTGGGACGCGGATCGTGCGAGGCGGATATCTCACATTGGCGATATACGCGGAACCGTCGCGGGACGCATGGGATCCGCGCTCTTGATTGATCGGGGGAAGCCGAGGAAGCTCAGCATGTCAAGAGCTCGGAGACGAGCCGGGAGGCCGAGGAAGCTCGGCATGTCAGGCTGCTCGGAGATGAGCAAGGAGACTGAGGAAGCTCGGAGACGAGTTGTTGGTATTTTCCTAGGTAAAGGTGGAATGTTTTCAAGGAAGTCTCCTGGAAGGTTGGATACATTCTTCGAGACAAAGTCCCGAGGAATTCTCCTAATGCAAATCATTTATTCCACGTCCGTAGCCTTCGGGACTCGTCATCCGCCACGAGTCGTAATCTGAGATACCACTTATGAGCATCATCAAAAAGGAAAATTGGTTCCCATGGCAACGGCGGACACATTTATATGTATAAGACATCTCTAAGAAGCTTAGTGGTTGGGTGGTTAAGCACAGCAATGACACTCGAGTGGAGGTAGAGAATGCTGTGGAGAGAATGATCATCAACTTAGCTGAAAAAACATGCTCATATAGGAGGTGGCAAATAACCGGGTTGCTATGCATTCATGTGGCAAGATTTATTGATAGTCCCAGGCAACCTGATTGGGCTGATTATTATGATAACTTCTTCACAGTGAGAAGGTATGTTTAAAGTTCTTTAATCTACATTCATGTTTAAAGTTCTTTAATCTACAATTCATTTTGTAATCTCATTTATTATATTATAGCTCTTTATTACCGATGTCGAATGTCATATTCAATACCCATTGGGACATTGCCATCTTAAGGGTCAATGGCAGCAGATTGAGAAAAATTACACAATTGGACCTCCACATGCCTTGAGACCAAGAGGTAGGCCTAAGACTAAAAGAATCAGAGGAAAGGATGAGAGGAATGGAAGAACATCCTCAAGTGGGCATCACGAATGTTCAAGATGTCATGGAATAGGCCGTCACATGAATAGATAGATGCACAATACCATTCAACCCAAGAACAGATGACATTGACCAGCTCCAGGGAATGGCTTCAAGCAGTGAATAGACTAATTTTCAAGGGTAATAAACTTATATACACATGGTTTTGATTATGTTCATACATATTTGGTTTAATCAACGTCTCTCGATAAAATAAACAGCGACGGCTTGGTTGCTGATGATTAGAGCTTATATTCCTACACAGGAATCAATGGCATTGAGAAGGTAATAAAATGTTAGTTTTATGTAGTTTTTGCATATTTGGTTTACACTTATTGTCTTAAATTCTTAAACAGGGATGGCTTGGTTACTAATGACTTAGCAGCTTACATTCCGACACAGGAATACATAGCATTGAGAAGGTAATTTTTGTCTATCATTATGTATTGATTATTCTTTAAAACAACATTTTCAAACTATCTACTGTGTTAGGGGAGATAGACCACCTAAACTTGCCCCAGTGAGCAATACAAGAGATACCGAAAGAGGCGACTAGTTATTTGGTACGCGAGTTTCAGTTGTGAGGTAATATAAGTTAAAAGTTTAAAATTTGCTCAATCATCACTCTAAGCTATATGTATTGTCACTGATTCATTTCAGCGAAAACAATGCCAAAAACATGAGAGCAAGAGTAGCTACTGCTGCTCTAATAGTCTTGGGGAGAGGAGTCAAAGGAGCTCCAAGCGACGCTAGAGGTCCAAGGGCTTCAACTAGGGGTGCAAGGAGTGCAAGGGGTGTTGCAAGAAGTGAAAGAGGTGCTACAAAGGGTGCAAGGGGCGCTGTTGGGGGTGGTAAGGGTTACATTGATTCTGTGATACCTGGAGCACTGCCTGGAGTAGCATTAGGTAATGTAAATGCCAGTGCTGGAGCTGTAGTTGGAACTAGGAAAATTGGAAGTTTGTCACAACCCTCACAAGATGCACAATCAACTGTCGTTAATGGAGTAGCTGCAACTCAAGCTGCTTCCAGGGCTGAAGGAAGAGCAGTATTGGGTACTCATGACTCCACAACGGCTCAACAATCAGGATTTCCTATTGGAAAAGTGATTTGGAGACCATAACTATAAATGCTGTTGTGTTCAAACTTAATTGTTAACTAGAGGATAGAAAAGGGGGTGAAGGACATGAAAGGGGTAGCAGGCGCTTTAATGATTTGAATGCTCAATTAGGCATGGTGGACATTATAATGACGGATAGGAGATTTACCTGGTCCAATAGACAGTGAACCCGTGTCTATCGAGGCTGGACAAAATCTTTAGCATCCATCGGTTGGGAAACAAGGTTTCCAAAGGCACCTGCGATTTCTCTTAAGAGTCCAACCTCGGATCACATCCCTATTAATTTGAATGCGGGTGAAAGCATGAAGATGACATCCAAAACTTTTAAGTTTGAAAAGATGTGGTTGAAGGACCACGGATGTGAGGGTGTTATCATCAATTGTTGGCAAAACCTTGTCCAACAATCTGTCGAAACACCAACAGAAAGTCTAGTAGGAAAATTGTCACATATGAGAGCTTGCCTAAAGGTTTGGGCTGCCGAAAAGTTTGGAAGCATTAACAAGAACAAGATAGAGGTGATGGAGGAGACGGCAATTGTTGACACGCTAAATTCGATCGAATCGGTTGTTTTTCATATTATATAGTAGTATGGAAAACTAAGCGATTTCTGGTTTTTAAAATCATTTTTGTGTGCCAAAACCCAATTTCTAAGAAAGCGAGTGAAAAATATATTTTAAAATTTGTTTAAGGAATTTTACCAAATAATTTAGGGTATTTTTTTTAATGAAAATCAGAGTATCAAATCACCATGCTTTGTGTTGCCTCACGCATGGAGAACCGTTGCATTTTTTAAAGCCCTAAAAAAGATTTTTAAACGGGTTTAAATGTTTCTAGAAGAAAAATCTCTTGAATAGTTTTCCATGCGTGTCATAACCCGCCGTATGGACACTTGCAACGCTAAAATACCATTTTTTAAACAATAAAATTGTTAGAAATTCGAAAAAAACTAATTTTCAAAGAAATAGTTTTCTACGCGTGTTCTTACCCAACGCACGGACACTAACAACAAAAAAGTTTTGCCGATTAAAAAAATAATTTTAAATGTTACAGTTCACCATGTGTGTCATAACCCTAACGCATGGAGACCTATAATCTATTTTTCGGCTATTGTCAACAAATTTCCGCAACAAAATGAACAATTTTGTGGAACAAGCGTCCATGCATGGCATCCTCCCACGCATGGGGAGTTGAAACCCTGAATTTCAGTTTTTTAAACAGTATTTTCAACAAAACTCGAGGACTTCTATGGAACAAGTGTCTATGCATGGCATCCCCCAATGCATGGAGACCTATTCGGCTATAACAGCCTGAAACAGCCAGATTTTACTTGATTTTACCACATATGCTATAAATAGGGTCTCAAACCCTCTCATTTCTCTTCATCTCAAAATCAAAAGCCCGAGAGCTCATTTCTAAAGTCAGAGAACGACTCCAAAGTTCTCAACGCAAGGCGACGAAGTTCTGACGGGATCCGAAGAAGGCGCAACGCGATGGTCTTCTTCGAAACAGGATCTCTTCCCTCTCTTCATTTTCTTAATCACATCTTGCATCAAGGATTGTTATTATCTATTATTATTACGCATATAATTATAACCTATAAAGGGTAGGGATAAGTCATTTCCCTGGCCATTTGTCAGGTAAGTGTTAGGAATTCATCCGCGCAAATACGTATGTTTTGAAAACGGATATGATTTTAAGGAAATGGATTGCGCACGCGAGATCGTTCACGTTTTAAAATTTATCAACCGTAAGTGCACGGCGCTTTGTAGCAAGCCGACAGGTACGGGTCGATCCGCAGGAAATTGTGTATTAGGTCTTGTGATTTAGGATTCAACAAATAACGAATGGTTGGGTTTGTCACTAAAAATTAAGAATACGAAAATAAAGAAAAGCAAGCAAAGAAAATAAGAAAGAAGTGGTTGTGGCCTTGGCTCGGAAGGTCGAATCGCAACGATTCCTTCGACGTTCCCATGATCATGAGTTGTCCGTCCTTACGTCTATCCCGGCATAAAACATGACTTATCAACACGGTTGCGAGGCACAAATCATCAAATTCCGATATTCGATGCAAATACGAAACGATTCCGTTACGTTCACTTACCGTTTGTATGTCCAAGTTAAGGGTATCAACACTAAACACAAGGGTTAGCAAGTATACCACAACATCAAAAACACAAATTAGTGAGTGAGAGCAAATGATTTCAGTGTTAAGTGTGCTAAGTGTTTGTGATGGTATATGGTATATGAAACCAAGAGATTTGTCAAGTCACTTAATCACAAAATTCCACATCCAAACTTAGCAAACTTAACACCAAATTGATTCTAACCTTAGGCTTGCAAGATAGGGTTTGTGGAGAGAATATGGTATGTGATGAGGTTACAAAGTAACCATGGAATCAACATACCATATCAACCCATCCAAGTTACAATACTAAGTTTATAACATAAAGCACATTTAAACAACAACAAGAGGAGGAGGAGACAAAACCTTTCATCTCACTTCCTTACCATTACCACAACCAAACTTGATTAGTTAAGCATGATGAAAAAGATAAGCAATTAAAGAAACGAAACAAGTAATAAAAAAAACACAAATATTATTAACACTTGAAGAAGTTACGTACAAGATATTGGTAACTCATTCAACCTCCATAATGAAGCTCTCCAAAAAAAACTTCAAGAGGGAAGAAGAAGAGGAGACCAAGTTAAAGCCCACTCACTTTCAAGCCTAAACCAAAAACAAAAGCAAACTATCAAAAAGTATATATTACATGAGACCCCTTCCCTTGCTCACTGATCTGGCTTATATAGGTCCCAAAAAAGATTAAACAAGTAATAAGAATGAGGTGATGTGATTGCAAGGAAGGGACATGGAAAAGATGGGAACAAATGGGGTAAGGGGGCCGGCGAGCTCGGATCTTAGGGGTTGTGGCCGGCCAAAATCTGAGCTATGAGGCTCGGGTTGATGTGGTGGTCTTGTGTCTACTCCACAATCACAATGATGCTGCTGGATTTAGCTGTTTTAGCCTGATTTGCATTCAGAGATTTGGAGGGAACATGAAGCAATGTATAACATCAAAACTTTATGCATTTATTAGCTATGTCCCCCATGTGCCCACTTCATCATGTCTTGTGTGCCATGGGCAGCCCCACCTAGGTCCAAGAACCAAAGAGCTATGTGCACACTTGTGTTGTGTTGGACCAAAAATGTGTACACATGTTTATTTGCAAAAGAGCTCTTCGGATATCGGTCGGTTTCCTGGTCTGCTTGCAGTGTCGGCTCCCAAACGTTATATCCGTGATTTTGAATGTGTTTCCAGTATTTTATCATGGATATCTGTAATTTGTAATTACTGAGCAGACACTGGTTAAAAGTACCGATAAATAACAAAATAGATCTTGAATGAGGGTATTAAAATGCAGTTTTCTGTGATGAACAAATACCCCAAAACTTATCTTTTGCTCGTCCCGAGCAAAACAAAAAATCCTAGCCTCACTTTCGCATGGAACGCGATTGCACTGAGCATGTGCAACAAGCCGTTAAATCTCTAGGTGTCTCTAGTAGAAGGAGTGTTGTCTCCTGAGGGTTTTCAGCTGATTACACCTACAAAATCCAGTCAAGTTAGCGTCGTGGAGAAACCGTTGATTCTAATTTTAAGGTTAAGAATCAAAGTTAGAAGTTCTATTACCCAAGTCAGAAACGTTAAACCTTATTTTTCACTCCTCATAATTTGTTTAACATAAGCTCATACACGTCTTTACGTGATTGTGCGGATAGTGTCCATAAGTTTTTAAGAACTTGATCAGGGTTATCATGTCATCATTACAGACCAGGATTAACTTCTGAAGGATCACACGAGTTTGAAAGAAGTTAAGGTTTTCTCAAGTTTTTGTTCTCCAGTTAGATTTCAAGTCAGAATATATATCATTTTTAATAGAGAACCTAAGTCTGAGGTTTCACTCCTACCTTTCACCTGTTATTATTCATACACACTTTTCGTTATCATGCAAAACTTCTTAATAAATATACCTTCATATCTCCGCGAAAAAACTGTTTTAATAGAAAACTCGTCTCCGCCAAGATTATTCTCCCACAAAGAACCATGATGACTTTTAACTCGGAGAGAACACTTGCTTAGCTTGCTTTATTTGGCGATTGGAAGCTTGGCGAGCTTTGGGTCAATGACTCCCAAACCAGATGGTTTTAGGGTATTAGGTGTGGAGACACCCTAAGGACTTAATTACCCAAGTTACCAAAGCCACAAAATAAAAGACTCATTTTATTTTAAAATATTCTGAATTCAGTGAAAACGGAGATATAGCCAGCCTTTTCTTTTAAATCCGAAGACGTTGCATGTGGATAAGATGTGTAATTACTCCAACAAGGTTTCAGATGAGTTATTTTTCAGACTTATAGCTTCTATTAAAACCTCAATAACATCCTTCATATTCACCAAACTTTATGAACTATTCTTGACATTACTTAACTCAGACAAACCTGTTTGATCCTAAAGATGTTTATCAATTTTAAAAGTTTACAGACATGTCAGACTTTCATCAAATTCTTAAAAACATACGACACGTGTAAAGTGTTATAAAAGATGTATATCAACTATGGTTAAACACAAAGGAGGGTTATTTTTCGGGTCGTCGGTCTCACAAAAAGGATTTAGTTATTTCTTACTTATCAACCGAACCGTCAGATTTCGAGTCTAAGTTCGCCCGCTATTTAACATGACAAAGTTTTTATATTTTTGGGAAATTTTTCAATTTTTATAGTTTTTTTTAATATGTATGCAATGCAGAATATACAATATACACATGATGCAGCAAAATAAACGCAGTGCTCACCCCTAAACCTAAGTTTTATGATGTCCTCATCGTTGACCCCGTCTCCGGTAGCTAGACTTAGATATCAGGGTGAGAAATTTATTTAAAGAAAAAGAAAAAACCTAAAACTAATTACAACATTTACATGTTAAAAGACTGGGTTAGTTCAAAAATTAATACCATCTATTTAAAGATTTTGTCTATATAGTGCAACGGCCGGTAAAAGAATATGTATATAAAAAAGAAAAAGAAAAAGAAAAGATATATGTTAGATATTAGTGAAGGGCATGGGCGTGTAAAAGTAGGGATCGGAAGATGTTGAAAGTGAAAATGAAGTTTTGAAGAGATCAAAGAATTGTTGCCCGGATGAATTGAATGTTCAAAAAGCATATGTCGAGTTCCAAAGTCAAGTTCGTGTAAAAAATGGAGTTCATCCGCAAAAAGATCAGCAAAAGAAAGATTCTTAGGATGTTCCCAAATTGATCTTGACTCAAACTCACCAAGAATATCAAGTTCATCCGCAAAAATTTCCTCAAAACTCGCTATGAAAGAATATTTTTCAATGCTGTCTTCCTCCCTATGATTTTTCATAATCCTATTCTTATCACTATGGTTTTCTAACTATCCCAATACAATTTCTCTCTCATCATATTCACAAATGGGTGGGTATATGTCATCCAAAAAAGTAGGTTTCCATACTAACATTTCTTCCGAAACAATATCACTAGGTGATACAAAAATTATGGGTTCCTGATCATTGATCTCTTCTGACAATCTATCCAAAGCATACCCATAAAAATCATAAGATTCCTCCTCTAAAATTGGAATGCAAAATTTAGTCGGAGGTTTTTCTTGTGTGCCCTGATAACACTTAGTCAATTCAATTGCATCGTCATCTATGAAATCATCAAAATTCAATTGATCGTTTATCTCACTCGGGTGACTTCCTAGATGACAGACATTAACACTATTGGGTTCCAATTGACTGTGTTCACTCCCTAGAATCCTCACAGCTAAATGTTTCGCGTGTTCCTCTATTCTAGCCAATGATTGAGCTTGAGCAAGAAACAATTGCTCAGACTGCTGTATGCACAGGGTTAGCATAGAAGCTGATTGATTCTCGACCGCAGTTATTACTTCAATACCCTTCTCTAAAGTGGTCAACCTAGCATCCATCTCACTATCATACCCTAATGATGTGTCAGTTGTTTCAGGTAAGGAGGGTTATGATTGTGGTGATGCTAAAGCAGTCAATCTGTCGACCTCTTTCTCTAAATCTTTTATCATTAGGTCTCTAATTGAAGTGGGACTGGGTTTAAGAGTATTAGGTGGGTGACCATTATAAAAAATCTGGGACGGTTAGTCACCCCCTAGAAAAGGACAATTTTCATGAACATGGGAAGAAACGTGGCAATTTGAGCAAAAGAATTGGGACTGAGTATAAACAGAGGTATAAGAATTATGAAAAGTTGAATTAAATCGTGTGTCACCCATATTAACAAGAATTCAAAAATATCACAAAAATAAAGAATATCACACCCCTAGCAGTCTTTGGTATGCTAGTCAACTAGACCTGCTCAAGAACCTGATTGTCGAAATAAAACTGTATCGAGAAACGGGCTCAAAATATACGGATCTCGAAGCCAGGTAAGTGTAAGAGAGAAGGGGAGGTTTTCCAATGGTTTCGCGAAGTTCTTTAATTAGATAACCCTTTCTCTTGAACACTTGCCTAGACACCCCGTGAACGATATACCGTTAATGTCACGACCCGAAGGTACGGAACGTGACTGGCACTTAGATTACGAGACGTCTCAAGGCGTAACGTAACCGAAGTCAGCCAAAGCCCAGAAAATCTAAACCAAAATCAACAAGAGTGAAGGAAAACCTTTTATGAAAACGATTTTAAACCAATTAAGTTATATTAATACCTTTTTAAAAACATCAAAATTTTCCGCAAATTTTGGTAGAGTCTCCTTTGTAAATACTGGCCCCAAACGGGTACAAACAAGAAAATATAAACCTGTAATGATATAATGGCATCCCCAAGCGGGAGCTAGCTCTTCGCCCAAGGTGGATCACAACCTGTTAGTTATATGTGTGCCCTAGAGGCCATTACTATACATAGGATGTATATTGTAGTGGATGCTTGGACATATATAGGGAGGACTTTCTTGCTCGACATGATAGTATGCTATCTGGTTGCTCTTTACCTTAACATGTACACTGATTGTCTCTCTGTTACATGTTGGTAAAGCCCTTAGGATGTGTACTTGACTACCTAGACTATGATGCGGATCATACTAGTGGGGACATGGTAGTCCATAAGTACATCCTTCAAAGTCCCTAGTCGTGGGTGTATTGAGACGGGGTATCGATATACCAGAGTAGACTAGCGTATACCTTCTCGACCCATACAGATGGGCGATGGATGATCCCATATCCATTGGTGTTTGACATCAGAGATGATATACGGATGCTCGGTAGAGACTGGGTATACTGGACGGACTCGCCGAGAACTCCCAGATGGTATTATACCTTACGTCAGATGGCAGTTCTCTGGTGACACTGGTACAGAGTAGTCTGTTGATCCGAGATCGTCATAGAGTCTTGTGTGGTTCCCACTGTGCTTTGATTTCCACCTTACCACGTCCAAGAGGGCATGCAAAACGGTGGTTTTTGGGTACAGTCCCGAGTCACATGGAGGCAATGAGCGATAGGAGGGGATTCGTCTCTCCCGGTATAGGGAGTTGATGTTGCGCTGTGTTCGATTGGCTATAACCGGAAATCCCTGGCCAGGGTTGCTGAGATTTACTGGTAAGTGTTACCAGTAGTTTCTCGAATTGTTATAGACCTCATATCGACACGACTTATCGAGCTATTGGGGTCTGACGTTTACCACCCCTAGGCGGGATATGCGACATATCAGACGATCAGACCGGACTGTACGGTAGTGTTACTGGTTGGATTCACTGGAGTGTGAGCGGGCTTGCTCGTCGATCTTCTGATCGCTCAATACCCGGGTGGCCGTTACGTTTAGCAGACCGCTTGCGGCTTGTGGGTGCTTGATATGATCATCACCTGCTGCCGGCGTATTGACGAGTCTTTAGAGTCCTACACAGAGGTTTCCTGGCTCAAGCGAAACGAAATAGGAGCGCATATGAGATATGTGCGGGACCGAGAATGATACCAGTATGTGATACTGTATTCGATTCTCGCGATTTGTAACATTGATAGGTTATATGCGATATAGCCGGGTTATCGGATCAAGTGTTGATTCGATAAGTTGTTACTATTGATACTAGTCGGTTATGTGCGACATGACCGGATCATTGAATCAATTGTTGATTTAATGATTTAATGTATAATTATATATTTTATATATTACTTTGTATTAACTAGTATTGGTTCACTTTAATAGGATTTTCTCACTTGATGCACATTGTATATGTGATATATTTTTGTGCACCTTTTTGTATCATGTTTGATGATACATGCTCACAAGGGTTTGTGTAAAGATTAAACCATGGTTGTGTAATGGTTAGGGTTTTCTTTTGCTTAATCATTTATTTATTTCATTTATTTTATTTTGGAAAAGAAAATGGGAAAGATGGTGGCTTTCTTTGTTTGTATTTGAAGCTTCATGAAGCTTTGACTAAGTCACCATTTTGTCTCATGCTTAACCTTAACCATTCCACTTAACCCTAGTCTATTCTCTACACTTGACCATGGTTACATTATGATAAGTATTCTTTTTATTTCCTTTTTGAAAAATACTCATCATAATATTCATCATCTTCTTCTTCTTCTTCACTTGAAGAAAGCTTGCTTCATCAATGGTGAGAAATCCAATTCTAAAGTGAACCCACTTTCTATTTCTTCATCCTCTACCTCTTGCCAAGAATTAGAGTGTGTTTTCTTCACAAGTTTCATGACTTGGTGAAGTCGGAGCTTGATCTTGTGATGCCTCGACGTAGATCATCTTCGGCACGAAGTCGACGACCTAGCCTGCCCATTTCTCCGATGAAGCCGACGCTAGAGCCCGGGATTTGATTTGGACAGCAAGGGGACTTCATCACGGAGCTATGGAGGTGGAGCACCGGATCTACAAAGGTTGTATTTTCCGTAAACTCATAGTTAAGCTGTTAAATAGTTTTGTTTTCGCCTAGACATCTAGTTAACGATCCGTATTAGGGTTTCTCGGCACCCGTAATTTTTGAAAATGGTATGGTTGATGCCTTGTGAGACTTCATTAGCGTGCCTAGGAACCCTACAGTGGTATCAGAGCCTAGCTAGAGCCTTAGGCGAAGTCTAGACGGAGTTTGAAATCCGAACGAACCGAAACCCTAACCCAAAAATTGCTCTCTGGAAATTTTCTGAATTTTTGTGAATTAAAAATTGCTAAAAAATTCAGCAGGGAATATGATGAATTACTGTGAAGCACGTGCAATTGATTCGACAGAAGAGCCGCGGAACCGCGGCGCCACCCTGGCTTGCGCGGCGGTTCCGCGGCCCTAATACTGAATCAATGCATGAGGTTTGCACAGTAATTAGTTTCTGTATGTGCTGTATTTTAAGGGAATTTTTAATATTTATTCAAGAGTTGAATTTTCTGGGTTGTTTTGGGGATTCGAATGTTCGATCGGATTATCAAATTTTGTCTGTGTGGCTTTCCGGATAATTTTGGATATGTTAAAAAGTTCGACCGGATAAAAATACCCACTTTTTCCCCTGTCGGGAAATTTCCAAATGTTGGATTTTTCCGTGGTTTAACGACGTTCTAAGTAGTGCAAGTAACGCGATGATCCCTCTAGAAGACAACAAACCTTAACTCGATTATGTGACCGTCTTGAACTGCCCTTTGAACCTTCGGGTTTGGGGCAGTACGGCGTGCCACATGTGAGGCGTTGGCTTGACCCTTCTACGGCTGGACCGTTGGTACTGAGGCACGAACTGAATATTTTTAGACTTGTTTCATGTGTTGATCTGTTTTGGGAAAACTTGGGTGTTCGACTGTTCGATCGGAAAGTTAACATTTTCTGTTTATCTGGAATGTGATACAACAATTGGAATTCACAAGAAGTTATGAGATAACTGAATGAATGTTATAAACATAGAAGTTTAGTCTCACTTGATCGGTTGCCACGGAATTTTGATGCGATCAAAAGTCCGTCGCAATCACGTAGTGTACGCGGATACTCGCCGGGTAAACTTAATAGACAGCCTCACTCCGTAGCCCCGACCAAGTGACTGTAGGAGAACCCCGTCGCCGAAAGCATCCGTTCGGGTGCTAGCGGTAGCGGTGTTCCGCCTTGGTGCACTTCGTCGACGGTATCAGGGGTGCAGCCGCCTACTAAAGTTTGTGACGAGCATTCGATCAGGATGTCGGGATCTTGTTGAATTGCCCGACTTGATATTGAAAAGTGTTTTCGATTTTGAGACTAAAATGCGGGGTTTATAATTGTTAGGCATGTGATGTCTAAGATATTCATTTGATTAGGCATGCGATGTCTATGCAGATTGCGGATTCCAACTGTTGTAGTTTTACACTTTCTTTTCTGTGACCGTAAGTGTAATATGTGATATCGCCGGTTTCGTTGCTATATGTCAACGACAATTGGGATGCGCATATTTACTTACATTGATGACATGTGATGTTATGTGTTGCTGGATATGTTATATTGGATCGTCATGTTTGAATAGCCGGGGGTTTTTATGTGAGATGAGTGTTTTTCATTTTCATTCATGTAAAAACTTGTATGTAATATTCTTTTATTGGGACACTTCCAGGTTGCGGAAGATGTCACCCTTTGTATATTATTTACTTTTCTGCACTAGGATAGACCCAAGGAGGGGAGCACAAGTAATCGGGTTCTGGAGTCCAGTGGGAGACCAACTCGAGGAGTCGAGTCCGGGTCTCCTAACTCTAGAATTGGTAGGGTTGCTTGCCGCTCTCGTAGGGGTCTAGGGGTGTGGGTTTGGCTATTCATCACGACCGTGGAATCCGTGTTTTTATACTGGCTCGTATTGAAAACACGGACGTCCTAGTATATCCAATATTTCATATGATTCTTCTGCTGCGATATCTGTGATGTGATCATGTGATGTTCTGTGATGGATACTTTATATAGTATATATGATATATTATATAGACGTTACTTATGTTTTACACCCGCGCTAGCCCTGCCCCGCTCTGCCGTTAGTTACCTAACCTAACGGTGCACGAGGGGACATCGAGGCGAATGCGGATAGCATAAGTGTACGTCGTATTTATCTGTGATGTTTAGGTACTTAAATAATGGGACTTCATTAATATGATTAATGAAAGAAAAGAAACCTAAGATGTTGTAGAATCGAATTTCAAAATAAAACAGGTAGCTACAGTTCTTGCTTTGCACAGCGGTATATATGATATATCCTGCACCTTATTCGATGAGGAAAGGACCGAGATCCCTTCACTGGGAGTGACTCCTTTAGCAATAACTGGCAGATGCTACACACTCGGTTTGTCTTTTGATTGCTTTTAAGTGTTTTTGCTTTGCACAGTGATATATATGATATATCCCGCACCTCATTCGACGAGGAAAGGACCGACGATCCCTTCACCGGGAGTGACTCCTTTAGCAAAACTAGAAAAGCCTCAAAAGCACTCCATTTTAAAATCATTTGATTCTACAACGATATCAAGTTCATTACGCAATAGGTTTTCAGAAAAACCTGTCGTAGTCCTCCGTCATTTCAGATAAGTAGTAGTTAGTATTCATGCTACGTTTGTTGGCCTGCGTCAAGGCGTAGTGTGCGGTAGCTAACTGGTATTTATCTGCTTATGCATATGATGCAGATTGGATTAGGGTAGTCGTGCGACTTTGTTGGCCTGCGTCAAGGGTCGTGCGGGTGGGTTTAATTTAATCAGGAAATGACGGGTTGAACTTGACTAGCGGACTCTGGTTTGTTGGCCTGCGTCAAGGTCATAGAACGCTTGTCACACCCCGCTTCCCAGAGTACGCAAGATTGGGCACGTGATATAGCCAACCATGCTACCTGTGGGTAGGAAGTATCCATCCACAGTCACATTACGGCTGTAGAGATATCAAGAACAAGATAAATAAACTATCTAACACATGTCCAAATCCATAATAACAAGAGTCAATGATAAATAAGTGCGGAAGCAAATGATCCAATACAATAATAGAAAAGTACGTCCCATAATGCGGGCTCACATCTGGAAATAAAATGCAATAAATAAACTAATCACTACAGAACTCACAAATCAGCCTGCTGGCTGAAGTACTCCTGCTCGGTCGGCGACAGTGGTAAAGAATCTGGGCCATGCAAAACCCAGACGTCAGCGCGTCATGTCAACCAGTAATATAATATGAACAGTGTAATAGGCAATGCAGAAATAAACATGAATAAAGCAAGAATAGCAATAATATGAATCATACCAGTACAGGGTAGCGTGCAGTGGGTAAACTAAACTGTTCTATCAGGTTTTCTATTCTAAAGTCTTTGAAACCAGGTAAGGTAATCCTCATCGTAACTCGTCGGTAGTTATTCCGTAACGCCCGGAAAAACGGCAAACAATAGGATATTCCGTAACGCCCGGAAAAACGGCAAACAATAGGATATTCCGTAATCAAGAAACTAATGCCAACACAGGATCAGGTAAACAGGTTTGTCTGGATAGACAACAGGAACGGTCCATGAGGACTACATGTTATGTTTGTTGGTATTAGACACAAGATCAGGTAACAGGTAAAGCCATGGTACATCAGGTCCAGCCAGGTAATGTATAAAGGTGTCATGTCATGTCAAGAGTGTACGGTACCATGTCATGTCAAGTAGGTAGTGTAACAGGTCATGTCAGGAAGCACAAGATGTCATGTGGGTGCTCATAATCAAACTAACATAAGCATGTGTATAAATAAACAAGCATGAGTACTATCAGAACAATAAACTGGAACATATAATATGATATGCAAATAGATATAATTTCAAGGATATGGATGCACAGTTATCGATCAGGGTTACATTTATAGTTCCAATATTAATTAGGATGCAATTTATTAAACATGGAGTGTTAATATCACATTATTATGTAGTAATGTGATCTATGCTTGCAATTATATGTATCTTAAATGCGATGGATGCAAACGGGTATCCGAAAAGTTATAAAACTATAAAATGGTAATGTGGGATGTACAACTAAACAATATGTGATATAAATATTGATATAATAATATTAATATGGATATCATATTCAAAACGATTAATAACTATAAAAGTGGTATTGATTAACCACGCACAAGCAAGTTCCGTTCAGAAATTCAGCGTCACCCTAATTTGTAAAATAGGTTAAAAATAACAAACGTTCTCCAAAAGGGACGTGTCTTATACCAAAACAAAGATAATTCAATAAGGTTTTCAGTTTTATAAGTATAAGCATCTCAGGTTGTCCCTACAAAAAGTTATGAACATTCGAAGTTGAAAGTTTGCTGCTGGAATTTCCTGGACAGCAGTTTGGAGACATTTTCATTTGCATTTTACGTTATATAAACAATTTATTTTGCCAGTAAATACTTCATAGAGTTATAGTATTCTGAATTAGCTTCGTAACGAACTAAAGAACGTATACTAATGATTTTTCTATGATTTATAATGAATTTTATAAGATAAGGTGTACAGTAAATTTCAGATTTGTCATATCCGATTTTTCAACGACATTTCATATGTAAACTATAAGATTTTCAAATGTATAACATTATAAAATGAAGATTATAAAAGTATATAGCATGTAGCAAGATTAACTTGCCTCGATGGGTCGCGAATCGGGAAAACGGAACGTTAACCGTCGGCGGGGAAAACTCGCGACGGCGGACGGTTCACGGAATGAACCCAAACGACGAACAAAGGAACCACACGGGTCGGGGTACCTCGCTGGAACGTCGAGAAACGTCACCGGCACGACGGAATTCCGGCAACAAAAGAACAGTTAAAAGAAATGAGAAACGAGACATGAAGCAAGAAGAGAAAAATGATAAAGAGAAGTACGAGAGAATATATAAGGGGAAGAGAGAGAGAAAGTGGAGAGAGAGAAGAGGGAGAGAGAGAAAGTGGGGCCCACGGGGGGTTAAAGGGGAGGTTGCGATTGGCTGAGAGAATAATTTGAGAAGGATATAAAAGATTGTAAAAATATTATATGGTTAACTTAAAGATTTAAAAGATAGGTAATGAACAGTAAGATATCAGGTTAGTTAGAAAAATATATGCGATGGTTTTAATAATATTAAAATTTGGGATTTTGGCGCCAAATGAAACATTTCCAAATTGCGCGCGGGTTGGGTCCAAAAATTTGAAATTCAAATAATAGGATTTTAAGCGGGTTCCAAATTTTAAAATGAAATGTTTTATGATTAAAAAGTATACTCCCAAAACGGACACACGCACGTGTACGTAGCCATCCAAACTCGCCCGTTTCACTGGACGGGACGAGAACACAATACACGGACGCTACCACGAGACTAAGGGTGTCAAGTAGGCCAAGATGAATATTTTTAATTTTATTTTAGGTGCTAAAATTTGTTATATGTAGAATGACTTAGCCAGATAAAATTTTATAGTAAGACCCCAAACAAGCGAGATAAATGAAATGAGTAATATCTAATGCTCAACCAATAACAGAAAATAGTAGTATTGGGCTCGGGTGTTACATTATACCCAACTACAAAAGAATTTCGTCCTCGAAATTCCAAGAATACAAGATAGAAAACTACAGGAAAAGGTGAGGAAACTTCTGTCGGATCTCGTCTTCTCGCTCCCATGTGGACTCTCCATGCGATCGATTACCCCAAGAAACTAGCACAAGGGGGATAACCTTATTCTTAAGAACCTTTTCCCTTCGATCCACGATTTCAATCGGTCGCTCCTCAAAAGTCAAGTCTTCTCATACTGTTAGCTCCGAATGATCCAAAACGTGTGTTTCATCTCGAACATACCTTCGTAGTTGAGATACGTGAAACACATCGTGCACATTTGCCAAGGACTGCGGTAACGCCAAACGATACGCTACCTCACCAACACGCTCCACGATCTCAAGGGTCCAACGAATCGAGGACTAAGCTTTCTTCGACTTCCAAAACGAATCACCCCTCTCGTCGGTGATATCTTCAAGAATACCAAATCACCCACGGTGAACTCTAGAGATCTTCTTGACGTATCTGCCCAACTCTTCTGTCGGTCCTGTGCTGCCTTCATATGATTTCTGATAGGGTTAACCTTCTCAACTGTCTGCACAACCAAATCTGGTCCCAGTAATCTTCGTTCACCGACATCGTCCCAACAAACAGGTGAACGGCATTTACGACCATACAAAGCTTCAAATGGAGCCATCTGAATAGTTGCCTGAAAACTGTTGTTGTAAGACAACTCCACCAAAAGTAGATGATCCTCCCAAGACCTCTTGAAGTCCAACATGCATGCTCTCAACATGTCCTCAAGAGTTTGGATCGTTCTCTTCGACTGACCATCAGTTTGAGGATGATAAGCTGTGCTAAACTTCAATCAAGTCCCCAAACTTTCATGTAAACTTCTCCAGAAGTGTGATAAGAACCGAGTGTCCAGATCGGACACGATGCTCACCGGTACTCCATGCAATCTTATAATCTCCTGCATGTACCGCTCTGCCAAAGTCTCTGTTGATTGACCAACTTGAAAACGAATAAAGTGAGCCGCCTTGGTCAATCGGTCAACAATTACCCATACTGCATTGTTGCCTTTTGGACTCCGCGGTAAAGCCGTCACGAAATCCATGGTTATATGTTCCCACTTCCACTGAGGAATCGGAAATGGTTGCAATAAACCAGCAACCCTTTGATGTTCAGCCTTAACTTGCTGACACACCAAGCACTTTGCCACAAAGCGAGAAATCTCCCGCTTCATGCCTTCCCACCAGAAATGCTGTCGAATATCACGGTACATCTTTGTGCCTCATGGATGTACAAAATAAGCTGAACTGTGTGCCTCCTTCATAAGCTCTTCATGAACATCTCCCTTTGGCACACACAAACGGCTACCATACCTCAACGAACCATCTTCGTGGACCAATAAATCTGTTCGTAGTCCGGCTTCAACCTGCTCTTGAAACCTTTGCAGTCTAGGATCCTGCGATTGTGCTGCTTTAATTTTCTCAACTAAGGATGACAGTACTTGCAACTGCATGAACAGTCCCGTAGAATGTGGTAGCATAACCTCCAAGTCAAATCTTCGAAAATCTGCAATGATCTCCCTCTGCGTAGTTAACATCTGAATCGCTGGTAACCGACTAAGCGCATCCGGCACGACGTTAACTTTTCCCGGATGGTACTTAAGGTCAAGGTCGTAGTCGGCTATCAGCTCCAACCATCTACACTGCCTCATATTCAACTCCTTCTGAGTGAACACATACTTCAAACTCTTGTGATCTGTAAAACTTCGACCCTTTCGCCTAAAAGGTAGTGTCTCCAAATCTTCAAAGCGAAAATCACAGCCGCAAGCTCCAAATCATGAGTTGGATAATTCTTCTCATGGGTCTTCAACTGTCTCGATGCGTATGCTACAACCTTCCTATGCTGCATCAAAACACATCCCAATCCTTTCCCAGATGCGTCGCTGTGAATCACCAATCATCCGGAATTGTCTGGCACGGTCAGAATAGGGGCGGTTATCAACTTCTGCTTCAACGTCTCAAAAGCTAACGCATACTTATCCGCCCATACAAAAGGTACCTCCTTGGTCAACGGCTCTGCCAGACGAGCAAAGTTCTCCATAAATCTCCTGTAGTATCCGGCTAATCCAAGGAAACTTCTTATCTCAGCAACATTCTTTGGAATAGGCCAATCTCGAACTGCTGCAATCTTTTCTGGATCGACGGCAATGCCATTACCAAACACAACATGCCCCAAAAACCTTACTTCCTCCAGCCAAAACTCGCACTTACTCATCTTCGCATACAATTTCTCTTGTCTCAACGTCTGCAGTGCGATCTTCAAATACTCAGCATGCTCTTCAAAACTCTTCGAGTAAACCAGAATATCGTTAATGAATACCATAATGAACTGATCTAAGAACGGTGAAAAGATTCGGTTCATCAAGTCCATGAATACTGCCGGCGCATTCGTTACTCCGAAGGGCATCACTAAGTACTCATAATGTCCATACCGAGTTCGGAACGCCGTCTTGCAAATATCTTCTGTTTTCACTGGGACCTGATGATATCCGGATCGTAAATCCAGCTTCGAGAATACCCTCGCGCCACTAAGCTGCTCAAAAAGTTCTCCAATGCGAGGGATCGGGTACTTGTTCTTGATAGCCACCCGGTTTAATTCTCGATAGCCGATGCACATCCTTCTGGTGCCATCCTTCTTCTTTACTAGAAGAACTGGAGCTCCCCAAGGCGAGTTACTGCTTCGAATCCAACCCTTCTCAAGCAATTCAGCAACCCGTTTCTTAACTTCTTCCAATTCTACTGGTGCCATTGGATAATACGCTTTAGATACTGGCGCTGCACCAGGAATAAGGTCAATTGCGAACTCCACTCTCGCTTCGGCGGTAAACCCGGTGTATCTTCAAATACGTCCATAAGATCGCGAACAACCGCCGGCTCTTCACCACTATCAACTTCCATTGCTGCAAGAATAATGTTTGTCGGCCTAGCCCTAAACTCGACTGGCCTGACAGAACTGCTTCCTTACCGCAACTGCTGTCTGCTGTGAACTCCCAATTTTTCCAATATGCTCTGCTGTTCCCGAGCTGCCGTAAGAACTTGTGAGAAAGTGGTCAAACCCAGGGAGACGGTCTGCCTTTGGATGCCCACATCCAAGCTGCGCATGGACCTTCGTGCCCTGTCTGCATCGTTGGCGACTAAAGGTCCAGCGAAACTGCTGAGTCTCGTCCACACGCCTCTGGTATGTCTTCAATTTCTTACCTGTCATAATCCTGAACTCAAAACACCCAACATTAGCATGATGATAGATTCTGAATATGGATCAAGGCTAGAACTCCAAGATACTTAAATAGAGTACCGCATTGTAACTATGCCGCGGTATCATAGCCACAATTACTTAACTCCACCCAAGTCGCCTAAGTCCTAGGGATAACAAGAAATCAGGTTTTCGAGTCGACATGCAAAGTAAGTTTGCACGTCGTAAAAGATATAATCAGGAAGAATGTGATTCAAGAATGGTAAAACGGTCAAGGTGGCAGGACATGTTTCCTAAACACGGGTATTCTGATTCGTGTATTGGGTACAATACCCAACTACAAAAGAATCAACCCGACTATCCTATGTCTCTGATACCAAAAGAACCAAGTCACACCCCGCTTCCCAGAGTACGCAAGATTGGGCACGTGACATAGCCAACCATGCTACCTGTGGGTAGGAAGTATCCATCCACAGTCACATTACGGCTGTAGAGATATCAAGAACAAGATAAATAAACTATCTAACACATGTCCAAATCCATAATAACAAGAGTCAATGATAAATAAGTGCGGAAGCAAATGATCCAATACAATAATAGAAAAGTACGTCCCATAATGCGGGCTCACATCTGGAAATAAAATGCAATAAATAAACTAATCACTACAGAACTCACAAATCAGCCTGCTGGCTGAAGTACTCCTGCTCGGTCGGCGACAGTGGTAAAGAATCTGGGCCATGCAAAACCCAGACGTCAGCGCGTCATGTCAACCAGTAATATAATATGAACAGTGTAATAGGCAATGCAGAAATAAACATGAATAAAGCAAGAATAGCAATAATATGAATCATACCAGTACAGGGTAGCGTGCAGTGGGTAAACTAAACTGTTCTATCAGGTTTTCTATTCTAAAGTCTTTGAAACCAGGTAAGGTAATCCTCATCGTAACTCGTCGGTAGTTATTCCGTAACGCCCGGAAAAACGGCAAACACTAGGATATTCCGTAACGCCCGGAAAAACGGCAAACAATAGGATATTCCGTAATCAAGAAACTAATGCCAACACAGGATCAGGTAAACAGGTTTGTCTGGATAGACAACAGGAACGGTCCATGAGGACTACATGTTATGTTTGTTGGTATTAGACACAAGATCAGGTAACAGGTAAAGCCATGGTACATCAGGTCCAGCCAGGTAATGTATAAAGGTGTCATGTCATGTCAAGAGTGTACGGTACCATGTCATGTCAAGTAGGTAGTGTAACAGGTCATGTCAGGAAGCACAAGATGTCATGTGGGTGCTCATAATCAAACTAACATAAGCATGCGTATAAATAAACAAGCATGAGTACTATCAGAACAATAAACTGGAACATGTAATATGATATGCAAATAGATATAATTTCAAGGATATGGATGCACAGTTATCGATTAGGGTTACATTTATAGTTCCAATATTAATTAGGATGCAATTTATTAAACATGGAGTGTTAATATCACATTATTATGTAGTAATGTGATCTATGCTTGCAATTATATGTATCTTAAATGCGATGGATGCAAACGGGTATCCGAAAAGTTATAAAACTATAAAATGGTAATGTGGGATGTACAACTAAACAATATGTGATATAAATATTGATATAATAATATTAATATGGATATCATAATCAAAACGATTAATAACTATAAAAGTGGTATTGATTAACCACGCACAAGCAAGTTCCGTTCAGAAATTCAGCGTCACCCTAATTTGTAAAATAGGTTAAAAATAACAAACGTTCTCCAAAAGGGACGTGTCTTATACCAAAACAAAGATAATTCAATAAGGTTTTCAGTTTTATAAGTATAAGCATCTCAGGTTGTCCCTACAAAAAGTTATGAACATTCGAAGTTGAAAGTTTGCTGCTGGAATTTCCTGGACAGCAGTTTGGAGACATTTTCATTTGCATTTTACGTTATTTAAACAATTTATTTTGCCAGTAAATACTTCATAGAGTTATAGTATTCTGAATTATCTTCGTAACGAACTAAAGAACGTATACTAATGATTTTTCTATGATTTATAATAAATTTTATAAGATAAGGTGTACAGTAAATTTCAGATTTGTCATATCCGATTTTTCAACGACATTTCATATGTAAACTATAAGATTTTCAAATGTATAACATTATAAAATGAAGATTATAAAAGTATATAGCATGTAGCAAGATTAACTTGCCTCGATGGGTCGCGAATCGAGAAAACGGAACGTTAACCGTCGGCGGGGAAAACTCGCGACGGCGGACGGTTCACGGAATGAACCCAAACGACGAACAAAGGAACCACACGGGTCGGGGTACCTCGCTGGAACGTCGAGAAACGTCACCGGCACGACGGAATTCCGGCAACAAAAGAACAGTTAAAAGAAATGAGAAACGAGACATGAAGCAAGAAGAGAAAAATGATAAAGAGAAGTACGAGAGAATATATAAGGGGGAGAGAGAGAGAGAAAGTGGAGAGAGAGAAGAGGGAGAGAGAGAAAGTGGGGCCCACGGGGGGTTAAAGGGGAGGTTGCGATTGGCTGAGAGAATAATTTGAGAAGGATATAAAAGATTGTAAAAATATTATATGGTTAACTTAAAGATTTAAAAGATAGGTAATGAACAGTAAGATATCAGGTTAGTTAGAAAAATATATGCGATGGTTTTAATAATATTAAAATTTGGGATTTTGGCGCCAAATGAAACATTTCCAAATTGCGCGCGGGTTGGGTCCAAAAATTTGAAATTCAAATAATAGGATTTTAAGCAGGTTCCAAATTTTAAGATGAAATGTTTTATGATTAAAAAGTATACTCCCAAAACGGACACACGCACGTGTACGTAGCCATCCAAACTCGCCCGTTTCACTGGACGGGACGAGAACACAATACACGGACGCTACCATGAGACTAAGGGTGTCAAGTAGGCCAAGATGAATATTTTTAATTTTATTTTAGGTGCTAAAATTTGTTATATGTAGAATGACTTAGCCAGATAAAATTTTATAGTAAGACCCCAAACAAGCGAGATAAATGAAATGAGTAATATCTAATGCTCAACCAATAACAGAAAATAGTAGTATTGGGCTCGGGTGTTACATTATACCCAACTACAAAAGAATTTCGTCCTCGAAATTCCAAGAATACAAGATAGAAAACTACAGGAAAAGGTGAGGAAACTTCTGTCGGATCTCGTCTTCTCGCTCCCTTGTGGACTCTCCATGCGATCGATTACCCCAAGAAACTAGCACAAGGGGGATAACCTTATTCTTAAGAACCTTTTCCCTTCGATCCACGATTTCAATCGGTCGCTCCTCAAAAGTCAAGTCTTCTCATACTGTTAGCTCCGAATGATCCAAAACGTGTGTTTCATCTCGAACATACCTTCGTAGTTGAGATACGTAAAACACATCATGCACATTTGCCAAGGACTGCGGTAACGCCAAACGATACGCTACCTCACCAACACGCTCCACGATCTCAAGGGTCCAACGAATCGAGGACTAAGCTTTCTTTGACTTCCAAAACGAATCATCCCTCTCGTCGGTGATATCTTCAAGAATACCAAATCACCCACGGTGAACTCTAGAGATCTTCTTGACGTATCTGCCCAACTCTTCTGTCGGTCCTGTGCTGCCTTCATATGATTTCTGATAGGGTTAACCTTCTCAACTGTCTGCACAACCAAATCTGGTCCCAGTAATCTTCGTTCACCGACATCGTCCCAACAAACAGGTGAACGGCATTTACGACCATACAAAGCTTCAAATGGAGCCATCTGAATAGTTGCCTGAAAACTGTTGTTGTAAGACAACTCCACCAAAAGTAGATGATCCTCCCAAGACCCCTTGAAGTCCAACATGCATGCTCTCAACATGTCCTCAAGAGTTTGGATCGTTCTCTCCGACTGACCATCAGTTTGAGGATGATAAGCTGTGCTAAACTTCAATCAAGTCCCCAAACTTTCATGTAAACTTCTCCAGAAGTGTGATAAGAACCGAGTGTCCCGATCGGACACGATGCTCACTGGTACTCCATGCAATCTTATAATCTCCTGCATGTACCGCTCTGCCAAAGTCTCTGTTGATTGACCAACCTGAAAAGGAATAAA
This sequence comes from Agapanthus africanus, assembly GCA_030015575.1. Taxonomy (NCBI): domain Eukaryota; kingdom Viridiplantae; phylum Streptophyta; class Magnoliopsida; order Asparagales; family Amaryllidaceae; genus Agapanthus; species Agapanthus africanus. The sequence continues at coordinate 333,402,051 of JASDDO010000018.1, read as the reverse complement.
GTGAGCCGCCTTGGTCAATCGGTCAACAATTACCCATACTGCATTGTTGCCTTTTGGACTCCGCGGTAAAGCCGTCACGAAATCCACGGTTATATGTTCCCACTTCCACTGAGGAATCGGAAATGGTTGCAATAAACCAGCAACCCTTTGATGTTCAGCCTTAACTTGCTGACACACCAAGCACTTTGCCACAAAGCGAGAAATCTCCCGCTTCATGCCTTCCCACCAGAAATGCTGTCGAATATCACGGTACATCTTTGTGCCTCCTGGATGTACAAAATAAGCTGAACTGTGTGCCTCCTTCATAAGCTCTTCATGAACATCTCCCTTTGGCACACACAAACGGCTACCATACCTCAACGAACCATCTTCGTGGACCAATAAATCTGTTCGTAGTCCGGATTCAACCTGCTCTTGAAACCTTTGCAGTCTAGGATCCTGCGATTGTGCTGCTTTAATTTTCTCAACTAAGGACGACAGTACTTGCAACTGCATGAACAGTCCCATAGAATGTGGTAGCACAACCTCCAAGTCAAATCTTCGAAAATCTGCAATGATCTCCCTCTGCGTAGTTAACATCTGAATCGCTGGTAACCGACTAAGCGCATCCGGCACGACGTTAACTTTTCCCGGATGGTACTTAAGGTCAAGGTCGTAGTCGGCTATCAGCTCCAACCATCTACACTGCCTCATATTCAACTCCTTCTGAGTGAACACATACTTCAAACTCTTGTGATCTGTAAAACTTCGACCCTTTCGCCTAAAAGGTAGTGTCTCCAAATCTTCAAAGCGAAAATCACAACCGCAAGCTCCAAATCATGAGTTGGATAATTCTTCTCATGGGTCTTCAACTGTCTCGATGCGTATACTACAACCTTCCTATGCTGCATCAAAACACATCCCAATCCTTTCCCAGATGCGTCGCTGTGAATCACCAATCATCCGGAATTGTCTGGCACGGTCAGAATAGGGGCGGTTATCAACTTCTGCTTCAACGTCTCAAAAGCTAACGCATACTTATCCGCCCATACAAAAGGTACCTCCTTGGTCAACGGCTCTGCCAGACGAGCAAAGTTCTCCATAAATCTCCTGTAGTATCCGGCTAATCCAAGGAAACTTCTTATCTCAGCAACATTCTTTGGAATAGGCCAATCTCGAACTGCTGCAATCTTTTCTGGATCGACGGCAATGCCATTGCCAAACACAACATGCCCCAAAAACCTTACTTCCTCCAGCCAAAACTCGCACTTACTCATCTTCGCATACAATTTCTCTTGTCTCAACGTCTGCAGTGCGATCTTCAAATACTCAGCATGCTCTTCAAAACTCTTCGAGTAAACCAGAATATCGTTAATGAATACCATAATGAACTGATCTAAGAACGGTGAAAAGATTCGGTTCATCAAGTCCATGAATACTGCCGGCGCATTCGTTACTCCGAAGGGCATCACTAAGTACTCATAATGTCCATACCGAGTTCGGAACGCCGTCTTGCAAATATCTTCTGTTTTCACTAGGACCTGATGATATCCGGATCGTAAATCCAGCTTCGAGAATACCCTCGCGCCACTAAGCTGCTCAAAAAGTTCTCCAATGCGAGGGATCGGGTACTTGTTCTTGATAGCCACCCGGTTTAATTCTCGATAGCCGATGCACATCCTTCTGGTGCCATCCTTCTTCTTTACTAGAAGAACTGGAGCTCCCCAAGGCGAGTTACTGCTTCGAATCCAACACTTCTCAAGCAATTCAGCAACCCGTTTCTTAACTCTTCCAATTTTACTGGTGCCATTGGATAATACGCTTTAGATACTGGCGCTGCACCAGGAATAAGGTCAATTGCGAACTCCACTCTCGCTTCGGCGGTAAACCCGGTGTATCTTCAAATACGTCCATAAGATCGCGAACAACCGCCGGCTCTTCACCACTATCAACTTCCATTGCTGCAAGAATAATGTTTGTCGGCCTAGCCCTAAACTCGACTGGCCTGACAGAACTGCTTCCTTACCGCAACTGCTGTCTGCTGTGAACTCCCAATTTTTCCAATATGCTCTGCTGTTCCCGAGCTGCCGTAAGAACTTGTGAGAAAGTGGTCAAACCCAGGGAGACGGTCTGCCTTTGGATGCCCACATCCAAGCTGCGCATGGACCTTCGTGCCCTGTCTGCATCGTTGGCGACTAAAGGTCCAGCGAAACTGCTGAGTCTCGTCCACACGCCTCTGGTATGTCTTCAATTTCTTACCTGTCATAATCCTGAACTCAAAACACCCAACATTAGCATGATGATAGATTCTGAATATGGATCAAGGCTAGAACTCCAAGATACTTAAATAGAGTACCGCATTGTAACTATGCCGCGGTATCATAGCCACAATTACTTAACTCCACCCAAGTCGCCTAAGTCCTAGGGATAACAAGAAATCAGGTTTTCGAGTCGACATGCAAAGTAAGTTTGCACGTCGTAAAAGATATAATCAGGAAGAATGTGATTCAAGAATGGTAAAACGGTCAAGGTGGCAGGACATGTTTCCTAAACACGGGTATTCTGATTCGTGTATTGGGTACAATACCCAACTACAAAAGAATCAACCCGACTATCCTATGTCTCTGATACCAAAAGAACCATGTCACACCCCGCTTCCCAGAGTACGCAAGATTGGGCACGTGACATAGCCAACCATGCTACCTGTGGGTAGGAAGTATCCATCCACAGTCACATTACGGCTGTAGAGATATCAAGAACAAGATAAATAAACTATCTAACACATGTCCAAATCCATAATAACAAGAGTCAATGATAAATAAGTGCGGAAGCAAATGATCCAATACAATAATAGAAAAGTACGTCCCATAATGCGGGCTCACATCTGGAAATAAAATGCAATAAATAAACTAATCACTACAGAACTCACAAATCAGCCTGCTGGCTGAAGTACTCCTGCTCGGTCGGCGACAGTGGTAAAGAATCTGGGCCATGCAAAACCCAGACGTCAGCGCGTCATGTCAACCAGTAATATAATATGAACAGTGTAATAGGCAATGCAGAAATAAACATGAATAAAGCAAGAATAGCAATAATATGAATCATACCAGTACAGGGTAGCGTGCAGTGGGTAAACTAAACTGTTCTATCAGGTTTTCTATTCTAAAGTCTTTGAAACCAGGTAAGGTAATCCTCATCGTAACTCGTCGGTAGTTATTCCGTAACGCCCGGAAAAACGGCAAACAATAGGATATTCCGTAACGCCCGGAAAAACGGCAAACAATAGGATATTCCGTAATCAAGAAACTAATGCCAACACAGGATCAGGTAAACAGGTTTGTCTGGATAGACAACAGGAACGGTCCATGAGGACTACATGTTATGTTTGTTGGTATTAGACACAAGATCAGGTAACAGGTAAAGCCATGGTACATCAGGTCCAGCCAGGTAATGTATAAAGGTGTCATGTCATGTCAAGAGTGTACGGTACCATGTCATGTCAAGTAGGTAGTGTAACAGGTCATGTCAGGAAGCACAAGATGTCATGTGGGTGCTCATAATCAAACTAACATAAGCATGCGTATAAATAAACAAGCATGAGTACTATCAGAACAATAAACTGGAACATGTAATATGATATGCAAATAGATATAATTTCAAGGATATGGATGCACAGTTATCGATTAGGGTTACATTTATAGTTCCAATATTAATTAGGATGCAATTTATTAAACATGGAGTGTTAATATCACATTATTATGTAGTAATGTGATCTATGCTTGCAATTATATGTATCTTAAATGCGATGGATGCAAATGGGTATCCGAAAAGTTATAAAACTATAAAATGGTAATGTGGGATGTACAACTAAACAATATGTGATATAAATATTGATATAATAATATTAATATGGATATCATATTCAAAACGATTAATAACTATAAAAGTGGTATTGATTAACCACGCACAAGCAAGTTCCGTTCAGAAATTCAGCGTCATCCTAATTTGTAAAATAGGTTAAAAATAACAAACGTTCTCCAAAAGGGACGTGTCTTATACCAAAACAAAGATAATTCAATAAGGTTTTCAGTTTTATAAGTATAAGCATCTCAGGTTGTCCCTACAAAAAGTTATGAACATTCGAAGTTGAAAGTTTGCTGCTGGAATTTCCTGGACAGCAGTTTGGAGACATTTTCATTTGCATTTTACGTTATTTAAACAATTTATTTTGCCAGTAAATACTTCATAGAGTTATAGTATTCTGAATTATCTTCGTAACGAACTAAAGAACGTATACTAATGATTTTTCTATGATTTATAATGAATTTTATAAGATAAGGTGTACAGTAAATTTCAGATTTGTCATATCCGATTTTTCAACGACATTTCATATGTAAACTATAAGATTTTCAAATGTATAACATTATAAAATGAAGATTATAAAAGTATATAGCATGTAGCAAGATTAACTTGCCTCGATGGGTCGCGAATCGGGAAAACGGAACGTTAACCGTCGGCGGGGAAAACTCGCGACGGCGGACGGTTCACGGAATGAACCCAAACGACGAACAAAGGAACCACACGGGTCGGGGTACCTCGCTGGAACGTCGAGAAACGTCACCGGCACGACGGAATTCCGGCAACAAAAGAACAGTTAAAAAAAATGAGAAACGAGACATGAAGCAAGAAGAGAAAAATGATAAAGAGAAGTACGAGAGAATATATAAGGGGGAGAGAGAGAGAGAAAGTGGAGAGAGAGAAGAGGGAGAGAGAGAAAGTGGGGCCCACGGGGGGTTAAAGGGGAGGTTGCGATTGGCTGAGAGAATAATTTGAGAATGATATAAAAGATTGTAAAAATATTATATGGTTAACTTAAAGATTTAAAAGATAGGTAATGAACAGTAAGATATCAGGTTAGTTAGAAAAATATATGCGATGGTTTTAATAATATTAAAATTTGGGATTTTGGCGCCAAATGAAACATTTCCAAATTGCACGCGGGTTGGGTCCAAAAATTTGAAATTCAAATAATAGGATTTTAAGCGGGTTCCAAATTTTAAAATGAAATGTTTTATGATTAAAAAGTATACTCCCAAAACGGACACACGCACGTGTACGTAGCCATCCAAACTCGCCCGTTTCACTGGACGGGACGAGAACACAATACACGGACGCTACCACGAGACTAAGGGTGTCAAGTAGGCCAAGATGAATATTTTTAATTTTATTTTAGGTGCTAAAATTTGTTATATGCAGAATGACTTAGCCAGATAAAATTTTATAGTAAGACCCCAAACAAGCGAGATAAATGAAATGAGTAATATCTAATGCTCAACCAATAACAGAAAATAGTAGTATTGGGCTCGGGTGTTACAACGCTAGGGGCAAAATTTTGTCGGGAATTTCAAGTGTTGAAATTTGCAATTAGATTGCATACCTTCTATGAGATAGTTGGATCCCGATACCCGCTGCGAGTAATTGTTACTCCTGGGAGAGTTTTACACATTACAATTAGCAAATCAAGTAGGTGTCTAGAAAGGTGTCAACGGGGTTACGCCTCTGGGAAAACGAGGTTTACATTAATTAGGTTCGTGTGAAAGCACGGGGGACCTCCCTCAAAGTACCGACACTAGCCTGGCTGAAAGATTGGCGAACTTGTAGTGTGTAATTAATCCCGGCTAGTCTTTCCTTTTTAGGTTTGAAGGAAGATTTGATAAAAAGCAGTGGGAGCCATCCTGATTAGATAAAATAATAACCAATCTATTCTTGCAAGAGCGCACGCTGAGTGTTTTCTTCTCTCTCTCTCCTGGTAGCGACCATATCACGCCTTAATCAAGATAATAATACGGATTATTGACCGAACCCGCTTGTTATACTGAGCTGGGGAACGTTGGTCCTGCTCCAACTTATAATTGTTATAAGACAGAGCAGGAAATTGGGGAATACCAGATTTCCCGTGCCGCCCAAATGAAGAAAGTGCATATGATGCATCTCCTTCGGGTGTGTTCATTACAGAGAACTGTTTCTCAGTATCCTTTACGTCCTGGGTATGAGATACCGGATCAGGATCCCGCATATGTAATATGTTACATGGGCTACAGATAGGTAAAGAACTGAGAACGGGTGATAAGTTTCATGAGGCAGAAAACGGGGCAAGAGTTGCAGCCAAGTCTGTTGGTCACTGTCACCCTGTATTACAAATACATTGATTCTGAATGAATGTTATTAGATACCGAATCTGATATACAAAATCATATCAGTCTCTTTATCAGTAAAGAAATGATAAAATTTTGTATTGTTGGATAATGTTTTGAACATTTCCTATATCAAAAGTTGATCGGTTCAGGCACGTTATCTAAAAGCGTTGATGTTCTAAATCAAACTACAGTTCTTAGTATATGGAACACACACAAGAGGAAGAGTTCAGAAATGAACGAATCCTTCTTGAGGTATTGTAGACTAGGTCATATCAATGCGACCTGACTAGCTGAAGTTACATATAGATGCATATTTAAATGAGTTTGAATTTACATCTTGTGAAACTTGCCAGTCATGTCACAGAGATAAGATGACCACAGCTCTGTTTAGTGGAAATAGAGAAAGAGTTAGTGAACTCTTGGGATGATACATGTTGATGTATGTAGGTCTCCTGTCTACACATGCCAGGACTGGTTCTTTATACTTCATTACATTCTCTGATGATCTTTCGAGATTCAGACCTATGTTCCTGTTGAAACACAAGTCCGAACCTTTTGAGATATTCACAGAATATAAGTTAGAAGTAGAGAACTAAAATACGGGTATAAGTATTATGTCCTTTGATGTGATCGAGGAGGAGAATACTTGAGTACGAAAATCCTGGATTATTCTAAAGGAGAATGAGATTCTCTCTCAGCATTACTCCTCCGTATGCACCATAGCAAGATGGTATATCGGGGCGGAGCAATAGCACCCTATATGATAAGGTGTGCTCTATGATGAGTACTACCGAGTTACCTATTTCCTTTTTGGGAGTTATGCACTTGAGAAGCTGCATACCTATTGAATAGGGTTCCAGTCAAATCAGTTGCCTACCATTTCATATGTGATATGGAAAGGGAAGAGCCCATGTCTTAAGCTAGTTAAGATTTGGGGTTGTCCGGCCTATATCTAAAAACAAAATCCGGACAAACTCGAGGCAAGGTCAGTTATGTAGAACTGGAAATGTTCCAGCTATGCAAACTGCAGCTGATGATTTGAAAGAACCAAAGGATTCAATAGTTACCAATGAACCTCGGCCTCTCCGCCGATCTAGTAGGGTTCCTCACCCACCTGAGAGATATTTCGGTTTCTCTATGACAGTGGGAGCGAGGATTGCATCATAAGATGATGACCCAACTAGTTTCGAGCTGGCCATCAGGAGTGGGACTCTGTAAGAATGGCTGGATGCTTAGTGATCTGAGATGGAATCCTTATGCACCAACAAAGTATGGACTTTAGTTGCTTTATCTGAAGGGTTAAATCCCCATCAGGAGCAAGTATATCTTGAGAAGATTACTTGGTGTACATGGAAAAGTTGAGACTTTCAAAGCTAGACTTGTTAAAGGTTTGCATCATTGACCAGGTGTGGATCATGATGAAACTTTTTCTAGAGAACTATGCTTAAGTCCATCCAGATCCTACTTGCCACAGCTACATACCATGACTATGATATCTGGTGGTTGGGTGTCATGACATCTTTTCTAAATGATGTTTAGAAGAGAACGTCTATAAGAACACAGCCAGAGGGCTTCGTAGACAGTGGGAGCAGCGCAAACGTGTGCAAGATGTTTTATGTGATAAAGCAGGCATCGCGGAGTTGGAACATCTGTTTTGATGGATAAGTCAAACAGTTTGACATCATCAAAATGGTAGATGAACCTTGTATAAACAAAAAGGTAGTAGGGAGTATGGTGATGATCCTCGTAGAGTACGTGGATGACATACTCTTGATAGGGAAAGAGTTTCCTATGCTACGCTCGATCAATCTCCGCCTATCACAATGATTCTCCACAAAGGATCAAAATGATACCTCCTAAATCCTGGATTTTGGATCTTTGAGATAGATCTAAATGGATGTTAGGATTCTCACTAGTTGTAGTGAGATGGTATCAATTGATTCTGGGGAGAATCGCTGGAAAGGTTCCAGAGTGATAAGGACGACTGAATGTCAGTCACAGGCATTGTCTTTACCCTCAGTAAAGGGACGGTATGTTGGAAGAGTTCCAAGCTAGATACCGTGGCATACTAGACGATAAAGGCTGGATACATCGCTACTTAAGATGCTACCAAAGAGGCAGTCTGGGTGTATATCAGTTCATGAGATGAACTTTGTTCCTCCCATTGTGTGACAATGGAGTTGTGGCTTATGCCAAGGAACACCTGTCCCATCAGTGATCCAGACATATTCTAAGGCAGTATCACCTGATCATGGAGATGGTTGATCTCCAGGGTGATCGAGGTTTGGAGAGTAGACTCAGAGGACAACACAGCGGATCCACTCACAAAGGCCTGTTCCCAGAGAGAGATTTTTATGGGATGGTTGAGTATGAGATACTACAACCACTGCTATCAGATGGCCCTAGTGCAAGTGGGAGATTGTTAGTTATATGTGTGCCCTAGAGGCCATTACTATACATAGGATGTATATTGTAGTGGATGCTTGGACATATATAGGGATGACTTTCTTGCTCGACATGATAGTATGCTATCTGGTTGCTCTTTACCTTAACATGTACACTGATTGTCTCTCTGTTACATGTTGGTAAAGCCCTTAGGATGTGTACCTGACTACCTGGACTATGATGCGGATCATACTAGTGGGGACATGGTAGTCCAAAAGTACATCCTTCAAAGTCCCTAGTCGTGGGTGTATCTAGACGGGGCATCGATATACCAGAGTAGACTAGCGTATACCTTCTCGACCCATACAGATGGGTGATGGATGATCCCATATCCATTGGTGTTTGACATCAGAGATGATATACGGGTGCTCGGTAGAGACTGGGTACACTGGACGGACTCGCCGAGAACTCCCAGATGGTATTATACCTTACGTCAGATGGCAGTTCTCTGGTGACACTGGTACAGAGTAGTCTATTGACCCGAGATCGTCATAGAGTCTTGTGTGGTTCCCACTGTGCTTTGATTTCCACCTTACCACGTCTAAGAGGGCGTGCAAAACGGTGGTTTTTGGGTACAGTCCCGAGTCACATGGAGGCAATGAGCGATAGGAGGGGATTCGTCTCTCCCGGTATAGGGAGTTGATGTTGCGCTGTGTTCGATTGGCTATAACCGGAAATCCCTGGCCAGGGTTGCTGAGATTTACTGGTAAGTGTTACCAGTAGTTTCTCGAATTTTTATAGACCTCATATCGACACGACTTATCGAGCTATTGGGGTATGACGTTTACCACCCCTAGGCGGGATATGCGACATATCAGACGATCAGACCGGACTGTACGGTAGTGTTACTGGTTGGATTCACTGGAGTGTGAGCGGGCTTGCTCGTCGATCTTTTGATCGCTCAATACCCGGGTGGCCGTTACGTTTAGCAGACCGCTTGCGGCTTGTGGGTGCTTGATATGATCATCACCTGCTGCCGGTATATTGACGAGTCTTTAGAGTCCTACACAGAGGTTTCCTGGCTCAAGCGAAACGAAATAGGAGCGCATATGAGATATGTGCGGGACCGAGAATGATACCAGTATGTGATACTGTATTCGATTCTCGCGATTTGTAACATTGATAGGTTATATGCGATATAGCCGGGTTATCGGATTAAGTGTTGATTCGATAAGTTGTTACTATTGATACTAGTCGGTTATGTGCGACATGACCGGATCATTGAATCAATTGTTGATTTAATGATTTAATGTATAATTATATATTTGATATATTACTTTGCATTAACTAGTATTGGTTCACTTTAATAGGATTTTCTCACTTGATGCACATTGTATATGTGATATATTTTTGTGCACCTTTTTGTATCATGTTTGATGATACATGCTCACAAGGGTTTGTGTAAAGATTAAACCATGGTTGTGTAATGGTTAGGGTTTTCTTTTGCTTAATCATTTATTTATTTCATTTATTTTATTTTGGAAAAGAAAATGGGAAAGATGGTGGCTTTCTTTGTTTGTATTTGAAGCTTCATGAAGGTTTGACTAAGTCACCATTTTGTCTCATGCTTAACCTTAACCATTCCACTTAACCCTAGTCTATTCTCTACACTTGACCATGGTTACATTATGATAAGTATTCTTTTTATTTCCTTTTTGAAAAATACTCATCATAATATTCATCTTCTTCTTCTTCTTCTTCACTTGAAGAAAGCTTGCTTCATCAATGGTGAGAAATCCAATTCTAAAGTGAACCCACTTCCTATTTCTTCATCCTCTCCCTCTTGCCAAGTAGTAGAGTGTTTTTTCTTCACAAGTTTCATGACTTGGTGAAGTCGGAGCTTGATCTTGTGATGCCTCGACATAGATCATCTTCGGCACGAAGTCGATGACCTAGCCCGCCCATTTCTCCGATGAAGCCGACGCTAGAGCCCGGGATTTGATTTGGACAGCAAGGGGACTTCATCACGAAGCTATGGAGGTGGAGCACCGGATCTACAAAGGTTGTATTTTCCGTAAACTCATAGTTAAGCTGTTAACTAGTTTTTTTTTCGCCTAGACATCTAGTTAACGATCTGTATTAGGGTTTCTCGGCACCCGTAATTTTTGAAAATGGCATGGTTGATGCCTTGTGAGACTTCATTAGCGTGCCTAGGAACCCTACACAACCACACGCAATATATATATAACATGAAGAAAAAAAGCATAAAGAAACACAAAAAAGTAAGAAAAACATAATGTCGGCTCAAATGAGCTCGACCTCAAAAGAACCGCATATACACAAATCTCTCAATCTCACCACTAGGTCGCATATACAATAGAAAGAGTGGTAGATGGAGAATACTAGATACAATGATAGTACAAAAGTGTCCTCGCAGCCCACCTACGAGCAATGTCGCGATTCCGAACAAAAGAAGCCAATGAATAGATACGCCCGCCGCTGCAAGGCTGATGGGTCCGATCTGCAAGACACTGTGGCACAACGGGGGTGAGTTGCTAGCTCGTGAGCAGTAAGTAACATCTGATAAGGTTATCATAAGAATGCACGCAATGCGTCACAACCTGCATATCTAAATATGATGCGATGTTACTAATATGTATGCACATGGATGCAAAATCAATACGAAATCTTTAAGTGTTTAGTATGATGATATCTACATTCTTAACTTGGAAAAATATCTGTACAATAGCTAAGGTATCATCAATGAAACCATCTGGAAACCGTGTCAAGTATCGACACAAAATATGGATATATATCTGTCTCAATGTATCACTATGTCAAAATCTCAATACCTCGGGCTCCGTCAGTCTGGATCGGCCCATATCAACAAATCTCACGACAACGGTCGGTATCCTCTGGATATCTTCCGCCCAAGACATCACCGGTATGTAGTCTTCCCCAGCCAGGCTCATCGTCATCCCTACAAAAACACTCTCGCACCGGGTACCAAACCGGGCCCACCATGTACCCGAGACGGTTCCTCCACTCCTCGAATCGGGTCTCAAAATCCAACAGAAAACATGAAAACTCATGGTGGACGACACATATATCACGAGAAAACCGCAACTGATATTTTAAAACATAATGAGTTTGGAAAATTCTTGCGGTTTTCCCTAAAATCCAGAAATCTCATCAATAGTAAAATCCTCAAGAAATCATAATATCTGACATATTGTAAATGATAGATGCCTATGATATCGATATTATGCAATGTAATTTATGATGAGGAATCTATATAAGAATGATAATGAAATGAGGTATATACATGCTTTGCAATTCAATGTATCATGTTTGATGCAAGTATTTGATACTGAACTAAGAAGGTTCTAAAGTGCTCGTGGCATGGAAACTACCAAAGGCGTGTGTGTTCATATGAATAGTGCGCGTGCAACATGAGCCAATGGTAATGGTGCAAGTGTCCTAAGGATGGTATCACACATAGGTATATAGATAACCATGTGATGCCACTAGATGAATAACTAGAAAGATATGCATATGAATGCAACTACTACTAGCAACCCTAAATATAGGGCGCTTTGCACCATCCAGACGATCCCCCATAGATGTGTACATCTACTCATCCGGACGCCTCGCTAATCTGATCCAACCACAGCTTTGCCTTTGCGCGCCGCGTCCGATGTTTCCGCAACCGATCTTAAAATTGCACAACACAAAACATAAGATTACATATTCCTGAAACGACGTAAATTCACAAAATGAAAGAATCAACATCCACAAGTTAGGCACATCGTGCACTTGGTGCGCGGAACACACACGACAATCACTATAACCTTAACTAGGATCGTCGTTCGGAACAACCGTCAAAACTAAACCCGATCAACCAAATTCCGCATTTGCACACCCTAAATGTCGTAGGAGATGCTAATAATATAGCCAACATATCAAAATTAATTTACTACTTAATTATTTAGAAAACCATGTTTGCACCAAATTTGCAATTTTAGTGTTTACTTGGTTTTCTAAATAATTAGGTGGTAAATTAATTTTGATATGTTGGCTATATTATTAGCATCTCCTACGACATTTAGGGTGTGCAAATGCGAAATTTGGTTGATCGGGTTTAGTTTTGACAATTGTTCTGAACGACGATCCTAGTTAAGGTTATAGTGATTGTCGTGTGTGTTCCGCGCACCAAGTGCACGATGCGCCTAACTTGTGGACGTTGATTCTTTCATTTTGTGATTTTGCGTCGTTTCAGGAATATGTAATCTTATGTTTTGTGTTGTGCAATTTTAGGATCGGTTGTGGAAACATCGGATGCGGCGCGCAAAGGCAAAGCTGTGGTTGGATCAGATTAGCGAGGCGTCCTGGTGAGTAGATGTACACATCTATGGGGAGATCGTCTGGATGGCGCGAGGCGCCCGACATTTAGGGTTGCTAGTAGTAGTTGCATTCATATGCATAACTTTCTAGTTATTCATCTGCTGGCATCACATGCTTATCTATATACCTATGTGTGATATCACCCTTAGGACACTTGCACCATTACCATTGGCTCATGTTGCACGCGCACTATTCATGTGAACACACACGTCCTTGGTAATTGCCATGCCACGAGCACTTTAGAACCTACTTAGTTCAGTATCAAACACTTGCATCATACGTGATACATTGAATTGCAAAGCATGTATATACCTCATTTCATTATCATTCTTATATAGATTCCTCGTCATAAATTACATTGCATAATATCGATATCATAGGCATCTATCATTTACAACATGTCAGATATTATGATTTCTTGAGGATTTTACTATTGATGAGAATTCTGGATTTTGGGGAAACCGCAAGAATTTTCCAAACTCATTATGTTTTAAAATATCAATTGCAGTTTTCTCGTGATGTATGTGTCGTCCACCATGAGTTTTCATGTTTTCTATTGGATTTCGAGACTCGATTCGAGGAGTGGAGGAACCGTCTCAGGTACATGGTGGGCCCGGTATGGTACCCAGGGGCGAGAGTGTTTTTGTGGGGATGGCGATGAGCCTGGATGGGGAAGACTACCTACCGGTGATGTCTGGCACGGAGGATATCCGGAGGATACCGACCGTTGTCGTGAGATTTGATGATATGGGCCGATCCGGACTGACGGAGCCCGAGGTATTGAGATTTTGACATAGTGATACAGTGAGACAGATATATATCCGTATTTTGTGTCGATGCTTGACACGGTTTTCGGATGGTTTCATTGATGATAGCTTAGCTATTGTACAGATATTTTTCTAAGTTAAGAATGCAGATATCATCATACTAAACACTTGAAGATTTCGTATTAATTTTGCATCCATGTGCATACATATTAGTAGCATCGCATCATATTTAGATATGCAGGTTGTGACGCATTGCGTGCATTCTTACGATAGCCTTATTAGATGTTACTTACTACTCACGAGCTAGCAACTCACCCCCGTTGTGCCACAGTGTCTTGCAGATCGGACCCGTCAGCCTTGCAGCGGCGGGCGTATCTTTTCATTGGCTTCTTTTGTTCGGAATCGCGACATTGCTCGTAGGTGGGTTGCGAGGACACTTTTGTACTATCATTGTATCTAGTATTCTCCATCTACCACTCTTTCTATTGTATATGCGACCTAGTGGTGAGACTGAGAGATTTATGTATATATAGTTCTTTTGGGGTCGAGCTCACTTGAGCCAACGTTATGTTTTTCTTACTTTTTTGTGTTTCTTTATGCTTTTTTTTTCTTGATGTTATATATATATTGCGTGTGGTTGTGATCCGCCTTGGACGAAGAGCTAGCTCCCGCTTAAGGATGCCATTATATCATTACAGGTTTATATATTCTTGTTTGTACCCGTTTGGGGCCAGTATTTACAAAGGAGACTCTGCCAAAATTTGCGGAAAATTTTGATGTTTTTAAAAAGAGATTAATATAACTTAATTGGTTTAAAATCGTTTTCATAAAAGGTTTTCCTTCATTCTTGTTGATTTTGGTTTAGATTTTCTGGGCTTTGGCTGACTTCGGTTACGTTACGCCTTGAGACGTCTTGTAATCTAAGTGTTAATCACGTTCCGTACCTTCGGGTCATGACAAAGTTGGTATTAGAGCTTGAGTTTTACCTTTCTGAGTATAGGACGACCCTTGGTAAATAGAGTAGGTGACTTAAGCAGAGTGGCGTAGCGTGTGTATGTTCCGCGGCATACTTACGATATGGTACTCCGCCTAAGTGACCTTAGGACATAATTATTTGTATTTCCTTTCTTGATTCCATACATCCTTTGATTCAATTGCAATCTTCTTATCGCTCCTGTTTCTTATTCCAGCTTCGATGCCGCTAAAGACTACAAGGGCTCAGAGGGCTTCTGCTAGGGATTAGATTCGAGCGGGCTCGTCTGAGGCGAGGATCGAGCGGGACGATACGCCTACCCCTCAGGGTCAAATTGATCTGCCTTCTCCAGGTCGTATTGCCAGATTAGAGGCCGGTATGCAGGAGTTATGGCAGATGATGGGATCTTTAGTTGAGGCCAGTCGGGCACAGAGATCTGAGGATGTTCCTTCCACCGCACAAACCACGATTGTACCTGCTGCCTAGAAAGTTGTTCCTGCTGCTACTGCAACTATCCTCGTATCACTATAGGTGTTTATGAGGCTGAGGCCTCCAGCCTTTTCCGGCACGGATGCAACAGAGGACCCGCGGGCATTTCTCGATAGGATGACTAGGATTTGCCGTTCGTTTAGATGTTCTGATGATAGATGGGTGGAGTTTACGAGTTTTCATCTGGAGGGCCTTGCTCATACGTGGTATGATTCAATAGAGAGAGGCCGAGCTGCAGGTCTACCTCCTATGACTTGGGACGAGTTCACAGCTGCATTTCTTGCCCGTTTTCTTCCGGAGAGTGTTCGAGATGCTCGAGCCCGTAGTTTTGAGTCTTTGTGCAAGACTCCTGGGATGACAGTGTCCGAGTATGATATACAGTTTACTCAGTTTTCTCGATATGCTCCGTACCTAGTAGACATTGAAGAGAAGTGGATAAAGAGGTTTGTACGAGGACTTGACACACAGTTATTCCTTACCATCGGCACCCAGCACTTTGACACATATGCAGCCGCGATGGATGCAGCCTACTTTTGGAGGAGCATATTTCTGAGACTCCGGTCGTTTCTGGACCGAAGCGGATTCGTACTGATATGCCAGCACAGCGGTAGATGGATAGACGCCGCGGCAGGCCCCTCCAGGCCGTGGTGATGGCGGAGACTTGAGACCAGGACAGTTATACAGTACTTATCCACAGGGACAGCGGCCGCCATTGGGATGTTTTCGATGTGGGAGCCTACATCACCGTATCGGAGATTGTACTATAGGGCGCTAGGGCACGGCGACAGTGCCATATGTGACCTTACCACCTTCACCGCCACCTCAGAGAGCCTTACTTTCTACCCCTGATGACGTTCCACGCCTGACAGATGCTCCTAAAGGTCGTGGGCGTGGCGGTCCTGTTCAGAGAGGACGAGGCGATAGAGGCAGAGGCAGAGGAAGAGGCAGAGGACTGCCAGCTATTAGTGGTGGACAGGCCCGAGTGTTCACTTTGACTCCTCAGGATGCACAGGCATCCAATGCCGTTGTGATAGGTACTTTACCAGTATGTTCTTTCGACGCGCGGGTATTATTCGATCCAGGCTCCACACATTCTTATGTATCCACATACTTTGCACCTATGTTCGGCCGAGAGTCATCTTCATTAGATCAGCTGCTTATCGTTATTACTCCGGTAGGCGAGACGTTTGTTGCTCGTTTTGTATAACGATCGTGTCCCGTTCGTATCGGGGAGAGAGATTCTTCAATTGATTTGATTCTCCTCGATATGCTAGACTTCGACGTTCTTCTTGGTATGGACTGGCTAGCCACCTGTTATGCATCTGTGGACTGCCGTGAAAAGGCAGTCAGATTCAGCTTTCCAGGTAAGCCGGTTCTTGTTATTCAGGGAGATCGTAGCGCTACCCTTCCCAGCTTGATTTCTTCTCTTCGCGCTGGTCAGCTCTTGTGGAAAGGGTGTCAGGAATTCTTAGCCTATGTTTGTAATACTAGAGCCACAGAGGTTCCGTTGGACCAAGTCCCTATTGTGAGAGAGTTTCCCGATGTATTCCCTAACGAGATGCCTGGTCTGCCACCAGAGCGCGAGATCGAGTTCTGCATTGACTTGATCCCCGGCACGGGGCCTATCTCTATACCGCCTTATAGGATGGCCCCGACGGAGCTTAGAGAGCTGAAGGATCAGTTGCAGGACTTGCTGGACAAAGGACTTATCCGACCGAGTGTGTCACCTTGGGGTGCTCCCGTCCTGTTTGTTAAGAAGAAGGACGGAAGTATGCGCTTATACATTGATTATCGCCAGCTGAACTGGGTTACTATGCGGAAAAAATATCCCCTACCCCGCATTGATGATTTATTTGATCAGCTCCACGGTACGGGGTATTTCTCGAAGGTTGATTTACGGTCAGGTTATCACCAGTTGCGGGTTCGGAAGGATGATATTCCGAAGACCGCTTTCCATACACGATATGGTCATTATGAGTTCTTGGTGATGTCGTTCGGGCTCACCAATGCCTCAGCAGCATTTATGGACTTGATGAACCGTGTATTCAGGCCGTATCTTGATCAGTTCATCATTGTTTTCATTGACGACATCTTGGTATATTCTCGGAGCTGGGAGGAGCACGAGCAACACTTGCGTATCACATTGCAGACCTTGAGGGAGCATCAACTGTTCTCTAAATTTTCCAAGTACGCATTCTGGCTAGACAGTGTCGACTTCTTGGGTCACATGGTGACGAAAGATGGTATTGTGTGGACCCAAAGAAGATCGAGGCAGTTCAGCGTTGGCCCAGACTGGTATCAGTTACTGAGGTTCGCAGCTTTCTAGGTCTGGCCGGCTATTATCGACGTTTTGTCCAGGATTTCTCCGTATTGCTGCACCATTGACCGGTTTGACCATGAAGGGGTTCCTTTTGATTGGACCGAGGCATGTGAGGATAGCTTCCAGCAGTTAAAGACTCGTCTGACTACTGCACCAGTGTTATCATTGCCTTCAGGATCGGGCGGTTTCGTGGTATATTGTGATGCTTCTCGAGTGGGGCTGGGATGTGTATTGATGCAGCATGGCAGGGTTATCGCGTATGCTTCTCGGCAGTTGAGGAAACACGAGCAGAACTACCCCACTGATGATTTAGAGATGGCTGCAGTGGTGTTTGCACTCAAGATCTGGAGACATTACCTATACGGCGAGTCGTGCCAGATATTCACAGACCATAAGAGCTTGAAATATATCTTTCAGCAGCGAGATCTAAATCTGAGACAGCGTCGTTAGATGGAGTTGGTGAAAGACTATGACTGCGAGATTCTATAGCATCCGGGCAAGGCGAACGTGGGGCAGATACTTTGAGTAGGAGGCCTGGAGGTAGCTTATCTTGTTTGAGCGCAGTACAGATGCAGTCGACGGCGGATTGGCAGGTTTTATATGACAGTAGAGTGCAGTTCGAGTTTACTCCTACAGGGGGACAGCTGGCCCATTTCAGAGCACGCCTACAGTTACTTGACCGTATCAGCAAGGCACAGTCCGGTGATGCCCATATTTTAGAGATTATCGAGCAGATTCGGCAGGGCAGAGTTTCCGAGTTCGTGATTGATGATCAGGGGATACTTCGATTTGGGACTCGACCGTGCATACCAAATTCTGAGGGATTGAGGCGTGATATTCTTGAGGAGGCACTTTGTCACGACCCGAAAGAGCACGTGACTGGCCCTTGAACCATATGAAGTCTATAGGACTCCATCTGATCCAAGTAAGCCAAAAGCCCAGCAATCTAAAACCATTTTAAGAGTAAATAAAGAAAACTAGTTTAAAGAAGTGAAGAAAAACATGTTTGAAAGTCAAGGTTTGTAAATAACTAAGCCGAATATGCATTTTAAAAAAAAAATGTACGGTCTTTTCTAAAAATTTCGGCAGAGTTTCTTTTGTAAAAACTGTCCCCAAACAGGGTACAACAAGAACAATATATATATATATATATATATATATATATATATATATATATATATGCAATGATAAAAGGTATCCCCAACCGGGTGCTAGCTCTTCGTCAATCGACGGTCACAACCACGCAAGCAATATAATATACAACGCCGAATGGCGAGATTCAAAACTCAACAGAAACCCAATAAGCATGAAAACCGAAATACTGCTAAGCGTGACTCTAAGGTCGAATAATACATCACTAGTGTCTAAGTCTGAAACAATATACAAGTTTTGGTTGAATTCTAGATACAATGAATAATACAAGTACAATGGTGGTTCTTGATACAAAAGAACCCACCTACCAAATGCAATTCACTCGCAAGAAAGCAGTGTGCCAAAAATGCCGCAATGGAACCTGTACGGCAAAACCTGCAAGAACTGTGGCACAACGGGGGTGAGTTGCCAACTCGTGAATAGAAATATCTACAAGCAGAAACCGAATGCAAGATATAATCCTAGGTCAATAAGATCAGTATAATATAAACCACAAGAGTACGTCTGAAGCGTGATAAGGTGGCAATGTAACATCTAAACATGTATGTAGTGCCAAGTACTCAGGTAATAACATGTCATCAGTATAAGGTATGTCTGCATGAAGTAAATATGATGAAGTATCAAATGGATATCAATACACATATATTAGCGTCTCATTCCACTAATATTGGTGTAAGGGTATATATAAAAACGCCCTCATACCCTGTTATATATACAATGAAGTATGATCAATGTAAATCCAGTCTGTATGTGATCAAGTCTGTATAAACGTGGAACCCGTCCACCCGTCACCCAATGACAATAAACGTGGAACCCTTCCACCCGTCACCCAATGACAATAAACATCATGTATGTAAATATGAGGATATAAACAAAATCATGGAAAACATCACGAAACCTGTGCCTAGCATCGGCACGAAAATCCTCATCTATCAGGCACTGTCACCAAGACTAGCCCTGATAGGTACGTATCATACGCTATATCGAAACCCGAGTGCCCAGCTTCGACCCTCGAATTGCGACGTATGCATACGTACAAGCTCCGGTCGGTATCCCCAAGATAACCGCCGAGTAAAAGGTAATATCACCGGACAGTATTGTTCCTGTAGGGTTCCTAGGCACCCCAAGGAGGTCTCACAAGGCATCAACCATGCCAATTTCAAAAATTACGGTGCCGAGAAACCCTAGTGTACGGATCGTTGGCTAGATGTTTAGGCGAAACAATAAACTAGTTAACACTTAACTAAGAGATACGGAAATACAAACTTTGTAGATCCGATTCTCCACCTCATAGCTCCGCAATGAAGTCTCCTCGCTGTCCATAACAAGTCCCGGGCTCTAGCGTCGGCTTCATCGGAGAATGGACGGGCTAGGTCATCGATGTCCATGCCGAAGATGATCTACGTCGAGGCATCGCTAAATCAAGCTCCGACTTCACCAAGTCAAGAAATTTGTGAAGAAAACACACTCTACTACTTGGCAAGAGGTAGAGGATGAAGAAATAGGAAGTGGGTAGACTTTAGAATTGGATTTCTCACTCTTTATCATCAATCACCATTGATGACCTCAAGGTTTTCTTCTTGAGTTCAAGGAAGAAGAAGAAGAAAAGATATGATAAGTTAATTTTAAAAAGAAAATAAATAGAATACTTATCATACTTTCAACCTTAGTTAAGTGTAGAGAAAAGACCATGGTTAATGGAATGGTTAGGGTTAAGGATAAGAACAAAATGGTCACTAGGTCAAAGTCTTCAAGAAGCTTCAATATGAAACAAAATTAGCCACCATTTTCTCTTTATGCCTTTTCTAATTATTTCCAAAATGAATAAATAGATAAATAAATAAGAAAAGGAAATAAAACCCTAATCATAAGTTTAACCATGGTTTAATTCTTTACACTTAACCAAGTAAACATGCTTCATCAAACATGATACAATAATATGCACAAAAAGTATATCACATATACAACTTGTACATCCAAGTGAGAAAATCCATATAAAGTGAACCAATACTAGTTAATGCAAAGTAATATATCAAATACATAATTATACATTAAATCATTAAATCAACACTTGATTCAATGATCCGGTCATGTCGCACATAACCGACTAGTATCCAATGTATCGGCTTATCGAATCAATCCTTGATTCGATATCTAGGTTATATCGAATATAACCAATCGATACATTCATCGCGAGAATGGAATACGGTATCACATACACGCATTATTCTCGGTCCCGCACATATCTCATATGCGCTCCTATTTCGTTTTGCTTGAGCCAGGAAACCTCCGTGTAGGACTCTAAAGACTCGTCAATACGCCGGCAGCAGATGATGATCATATCAAACACCCACAAGCCGCAAGCGGTCTGCTAAACGTAACGGCCACCCGGGTATTGAGCGATCTGAAGATCGACGAGCAAGCCCGCTCACACTCCAGTGAATCCAACCAGTAACACTACCGTACAGTCCGGTCTGATCGTCTGATATGTCGCATATCTTGCCTAGGGGTGGTAAACGTCAGACCCCAATAGCCCAATAAGTCATGTCGATATGAGGTCTATAACAATTCGAGAAACTACTGGTAACACTTACCAGTAAATCTCAGCAACCCTGGCCAGGGATTTCCTGTTATAGCCAATCGAACACAGCGCAACATCTACTCCCTATACCGGGAGAGACGAATCCCCTCCTATCGCTCATTGCCTCCATGTGACTCGGGACTGTACCCAAAAACCACCGTTTTGCACGCCCTCTTGGACGTGGTAAGATGGAAATCAAAGCACAGTGGGAACCACACAAGACTCTATGACGATCTCGGGTCAACAGACTACTCTGTACCAGTGTCACCAGAGAACTGCCATCTGACGTGAGGTATAATACCATCTGGGAGTTCTCGGCGAGTCCGTCCAGTGTACCCAGTCTCTACTGAGCACCCGTATATCATCTCCGATGTCAAACACCAATGTATATGGGATCAGCCATCGCCCATCTGTATGGGTCGAGAAGGTATACGCTAGTCTACTCTGGTATATCGATGCCCCGTCTCGATACACCCACGACTAGGGACCTTGAAGGATGTACTTATAGACTACCATGTCCCCACTAGTATGATCTGCATCATAGTCCAGGTAGTCAAGTACACATCCTAAGGGCTTTACCAACATGTAACAGAGAGACAATCAGCATACACGTTAAGGTAAAGGGTAACCAGATAGCATACTATCATGTCGAGCGAGAAAGTCCTCCCTATATATGTCCCAGCATCCACTACAATATACATCCTATGTATAGTAATGGCCTCTAGGGCATACATATAACTAACAATCTCCCACTTGCACTAGGGCCATCTGTAGCAGTGGTTGTAGTATCTCATACTCAACCATCCCATAAAAGTCTCTCTCTGGGAAAAGGCCTTTGTGAGTGGATCCGCCGTGTTGTCCTACAAGTCTGCTCTCCACCTCGATCACCCTGGAGATCAACCATCTCCATGATCAGGCGATACTGCCTTAGAATATGTCTGGATCACTGATGGGACGGACGTTCCTGGGCATAAGCCACAACTCCATTGTCACACAATGGGAGGAACTAAGTTCATCTCATGAACCAATATACACCCAGACAGCCTCTTTGGTAGCATCTTAAGTAGCGATGTATCCAGCCTTAATCATCTAGTATGTCACGGTATCTAGCTTGGAACTCTTCCAACATACCGTCCCTATACTGAGGGTAAAGACAATGCCTGTGACTGACATTCAGTCGTCTTTATCACCCTGGAACCCTTCCAGTGATTCTCGTCAGGATCGATTGATACCATCTCACTACATCTAGTGAGTACCCTAACATCCAATTATATCTATCTCATAGATAAATACTTAGGATTTAGGAGGTATCACTTTGATCCTGTATAGAGAATCCTTGTGATAAGCGGAGATTGACCGAGCGTAACATAGGAAACTCCTTCCCTATCAAGAGTATGTCATCCACGTACTCTACGAGGATCGCCAACATACTCCCTACTACCTTTTTGTTTATACAAGGTTCATCTACCATTTTGATGATGTCAAACTCTTTGACTAATCCATCAAAACAGATGTTCCAACTCCGCGATGCCTGCTTTATCTTATAAAGCATCTTGCACACGTTTCCGCTGCTCCCACTGTCTACAAAGCCCTCTGGCTGTGTACTTATAGACGCTCTCTTCTAAATCATCATTTAGAAAAGCAGTCATGACACCCAACCACCAGATATCGTAGTCATGGTATGTAGCCGTGGCAAGTAGGATCTGGATGGACTTAAGCATAGATCCTTAGAAAAAGTTTCATCATGATCCACACCTGGTCAATGATGAAAACCTTTAACAAGTCTAGCTTTGAAAGTCTCAACCTTTCCATGTACACCTAGTAATCTTCTCAAGATATACTTGCTCCTGATGGGGATTTAACCTTTCAGATATAGCAACCAAAGTCCATACTTTGTTGGTGTATAAGGATTCCATCTCAGATCGATAAACATCCAGCCATTCTTACAGAGTCTCACTCCTGATGGCCAGCTCGAAGCTAGTTGGGTCATCATCTCATGATGCAATCCTCGCTCCCACTGTCATAGAGAAACCGAAGTATCTCTCAGGTGGGTGAGGAACCCTACTAGATCGACGGAGAGGCTGAGGTTCGTTGGCATCTACTGAATCCTTTGGTTGTATCAAATCATCTGCTGCAGTTTGTATGGCTGGAACATTTCCAGTTCTACATTACAGACCTTGCCTCGAGCTTGTCCGGATTTTGCTTTTAGACATAGGCCGGACAACCCCAAATCTTAACTAGCTTAAGACATGGGCTCTTCCCTTTCCATATCTCATATGGAGCGGTAGGCAACTGATTTGATTTGAACCCTATTCAATAGGTATGCATCTACTCAAGTGCATAACTCCCAAAAAGAAATAGGTAACTCAGTAGTACTCATCATAGAGCACACCATATCAAATAGGGTGTGATTGCTCCGCCCTGATATACCATCGTGCTATGGTGTATTCAGAGGAGTAATGCTGAGAGAGAATCTCATTCTCCTTTAGAATAATCCAGGATTTCCGTGCTCAAGTATTCTCCTCCCTGATCTCATCAAAGGACGTAATACTTATACCCGTATTGGTTCTCTACTTCTAACTTATATTCTGTGAATATCTCAAAAGGTTCGGACTTGCGTTTCAACAAGAACATATGTCTGAATCTAAAGAGACTATCAGAGAATGTAATGAAGTATTAAGAACCTGTCCTGGCATGTGTAGACAGGGGACCTTTATACATCAACATGTATCATCCTAAGAGTTTACTAACTCTTTCTCTGTTTCCAGTAAACGGAGCTATGGTCATCTTATCTTTGTGACATGACTGGCGAGTTCCACAAGATGTAAATTCAAACTGATTTAAATATGCATCTAAATGTAACTCAGCCAGTCGGGTCGCATTGATATGACCTAGTCTACAATACCTCAAGAAGGATTCGTTCATTTCTGAACTCTTCCTCTTGTGTGTGTTCTGTATACTAAAGAACTGTAGTTTGATTTAGAACATCAATGCTTTTAGATAACGTGCCTGAACCGATCAACTTTTGATATAGGAAATGTTCAAAACATTATCCATCAATACAAAATTTTATCATTTCTTTATTAATAAAGAGATTGATATGATTTTGTATATCAGGTTCGGTATCTAACAACATTCGTTCAGAATCAATGTATTGTTAATACAGGGTGACAGTGACCAACAGACTTGGCTGCAACACTTGCCCCGGTTTCTGTCTCATGAAACTTATCACCCGTTCTCAGTTCTCTACCTTTTTGTAGCCCTATGTAACAGATTACATATCTGGGATCCTGATCTGGTATCACATACCCAGGACGCAGAGGATACTGAGAAACAGTTCTTTGTAATGAACACACCCGAAGATGATGCATCATCATGCACTCTCTTCGTTTGGGCGGCACGGGAAATCTGGTATTCCCCAAATTCCTGCTCTGTCTTATAACAATTATAAGTTGGAGCGGGACCAACGTTCCCCAGCTCAGTATAACAAGAGGGTTCGGTCAGTATTCCATATTATTATCTTGATTAAGGCGTGATATGGTCGCTACCTGGAGAGAGAGAGAAGAAAACACTCAGCGTGCGCTCTTTCAAGAATAGATTGGTTATTATTTTATCTAATCAGGTTGGCTCCCACTGCTTTTTATCAAATCTTCCTTCAAACCCTAAAAGGAAAGACTAGCCGGGATTAATTACACACTACAAGTTCGCCAATCTTTCAGCCAGGCCAGTGTCGGTACTTTGAGGGAGGTCCCCTGTGCTTTCGCACGAACCTAATTAATGTAAACCTCGTTTTCCCAGAGGCGTAACCTCGTTAACACCTTTCTAGACACCTACTTGATCGGCTAATTGTAATATGTAAAACTCTCCCAGGAGTAACTCTTACTCGCAGCGGGTATCGGGATCCAACTATCTCATAGAAGGTATGCAATCTCATTGCAAATTTCAACACTTGAAATTCCCGATAATATTTTGCCCCGAACAATCTATGACCTTGACAAGGTCAACAAACCATAGACCGCAAGTCAAGTTCAACCCGTCATTTCTTGATTGAATCAAACCCACCCGCACGACCCTTGACAAGGTCAACAAGGCCGCACGACTACCCTAACCCAATCTGCATCATATGCATAAGCAGATAAATACTGGTCAGCTACCGCACACTGCGCCTTGACAAGGTCAACAAACGCAGCACGAATACTAAACAGGATTTATCTGAAATGACGGAGGGCTACGACAGGTTTTTCTGAAAACCTATTGCGTAATGAACTTGATATCGTTGTAGAATCAAATGATTTTTAAAAATGGAGTGTTTTTGAGGCTTTTCTAGTTTTGCTAAAGGAGTCACTCCCGGTGAAGGGATCGTCGGTCCTTTCCTCGTCGAATGAGGTGCGAGATATATCACAAATATCACTGTGCAAAGCAAAAACTCTTAAAAGCAATCAAAAGACAAACCGAGTGTGTAGCATCTGCCAGTTATTGCTAAAGGAGTCACTCCCGGTGAAGGGATCTCGGTCCTTTCCTCATCGAATAAGGTGCAGGATATATCACATATACCGCTGTGCAAAGCAAGAACTGTAGCTACCTTTTTATTTTGAAATTCGATTCTACAACATCTTAGGTTTCTTTTTATTTTCATTAATCACATTAATGAAGTCCCATCATTTAAGTACCTAAACATCACAGATAAATACGACGTACACTTATGCCATCCGCATTCGCCTCGATGTCCCCTCGTGCACCGTTAGGTTAGGTAACTAACGGCAGAGCGGGGCAGGGCTAGCGCGGGTGTAAAACATAAGTAACGCCTATATAATATATCATATATACTATATACAGTATCTATCATAGAACATCACATGATCACATCACAGATATCGCAGCAGAAGAAACATATGAAATATTGGATATACTAGGACGTCCGTGTTTTCAATACGAGCCAGTATAAAACACGGATTCCACGGTCGTGATGAATATCCAAACCCACACCCCTAGACCCCTACGAGAGCGGCAAGCAACCCTACCAATTCTAGAGTTAGGAGACCCGGACTCGACTCCTCGAGTTGGTCTCCCACTGGACTCCAGAACCCGGTTACTTGTGCCCTCCTCCTTGGGTCTATCCTAGTGCGGAAAAGTAAATAATATACAAAAGGTGACAACTTCCGCAACCTGGAAGTGCCCCAAATAAAAGAATATTACATACAAGTTTTTACATGAATGAAAATGAAAAACACTCATCTCACATAAAAACCCCCGACTATTCAAACACGACGATCCAATATAACATATCCAGCAACACATAACATCGCATGTCATCAACGTAAGTAAACATGCGTATCCCAATTGTCGTTGACATATAGCAACGAAACCGGCGATATCACATATTACACTTACGGTCACAGAAAAGAAAGTGTAAAACTACAACAGTTGGAATCCGCATCCTCCTCAGACATCGCATGCCTGACCAAATAAATTACTTAGACATCGCATGCCTAACAATTATAAACCCCGCATTTTAGTCTCATTATCGAAAACACTTTTCAATATCAAGTCGGGCAATTCAACAAGATTCCCGACATCCTGATCGAATGCTCGTCGCAAACTTCAGTAGACGGCTGCACCCCTGATACCGTCGACAAAGTGCACCAAGGCAGAACACCGCTACAGCGAGCACCCGAACGGATGCTTTCGGCGACGGGGTTCTCCTACAGTCACTTGGTCGGGGCTATGGAGTGAGGCTGTCTATTAAGTTTACCCGGCGAGTATCCGCGTACGCTACGTGATTGCGACGGACTTTTGATCACATCAAAATTCCGTGGCAACCGATCAAGTGAGACTAAACTGCTATGTTTATAACATTCATTCAGTTATCACATAACTTATTATGAATTCCAATTATTGTATCACATTCCAGATAAATAGAAAATGTTAAACTTTCCGATCGAACATTCAAACACCCAAGTTTTCCCGAAACAGATCAACGCAAGAAATAGGTTTTAAAACATTCAGTTCATGCCTCAGTACCAACGGTCCAGCCGTAGAAGGGTCAAGCCAATGCCTCACATGTGGCACGCCGTACTGCCCCAAACCCGAAGGTTCAAAGGGCAGTTCAAGACGGTCACATAATCGAGTTAAGGTTTGTTGTCTTCTAGAGGGACCATCGCGTTACTTGCACTACTTAGAACGTCTTTAAACCTCGGAAATATCCAACACTTGGAAATTTTCCGTTAGGGGAAACATTGGGTATTTATATCCGGTCGAACTTTTTAACATATTCAAAAATATCCGGAAAGCCACACAGACAAAATTTGATAATCCGATCGAATGTGCGAACCCCCAATACACCCCAGAAAAATTCAACTCTTGAATCAATTTAAAAATTCCCAGAAAACTCAGGATAATTTATCAGGAATTACTGTGCAAAACATAAGGGCTGACGTCACCATAAGGTCGCGGAACCGCCGCAGAAGCCAGGCTTCTGCCGCGGTTCCGCCGCACAAATCACTGTTCACCAGAAACTTTTTGCACCGTAATTCTTATTTTTCTATGCTGAATTTTTTAGCAATTTTTAATTCTGGAAAAACCCAGATTTTAGAAAAAGTCCAGAGAGCATGTATTGGTTAGGGTTTCGGGTTCGTTCGGACTTCAAATTCCGTCTGGACTTCGCCTAAGGCTCTAGCGAGGCTCTGATACCACTGTAGGGTTCCTGGGCACCCCAAGGAGGTCTCACAAGGCATCAACCATGCCAATTTCAAAAATTACGGTGCCGAGAAACCCTAGTGTACGGATCGTTGGCTAGATGTTTAGGCGAAACAATAAACTAGTTAACACTTAACTAAGAGATACGAAAATACAACCTTTGTAGATCCGATTCTCCACCTCCATAGCTCCGCAATGAAGTCTCCTCGCTGTCCATAACAAGTCCCGGGCTCTAGCGTCGGCTTCATCGGAGAATGGACGGGCTAGGTCATCGATGTCCATGCCGAAGATGATCTACGTCGAGGCATCGCTAAATCAAGCTTCGACTTCACCAAGTCAAGAAACTTGTGAAGAAAACACACTCTACTACTTGGCAAGAGGTAGAGGATGAAGAAATAGGAAGTGGGTAGACTTTAGAATTGGATTTCTCACTCTTTATCATCAATCACCATTGATGACCTCAAGGTTTTCTTCTTGAGTTCAAGGAAGAAGAAGAAGAAAAGATATGATAAGTTAATTTTAAAAAGAAAATTAAATAGAATACTTATCATACTTTCAACCTTAGTTAAGTGTAGAGAAAAGACCATGGTTAATGGAATGGTTAGGGTTAAGGATAAGAACAAAATGGTCACTAGGTCAAAGTCTTCAAGAAGCTTCAATATGAAACAAAATTAGCCACCATTTTCTCTTTATGCCTTTTCTAATTATTTCCAAAATGAATAAATAGATAAATAAATAAGAAAAGGAAATAAAACCCTAATCATAAGTTTAACCATGGTTTAATTCTTTACACTTAACCAAGTAAACATGCATCATCAAACATGATACAATAATATGCACAAAAAGTATATCACATATACAACTTGTACATCCAAGTGAGAAAATCCATATAAAGTGAACCAATACTAGTTAATGCAAAGTAATATATCAAATACATAATTATACATTAAATCATTAAATCAACACTTGATTCAATGATCCGGTCATGTCGCACATAACCGACTAGTATCCAATGTATCGGCTTATCGAATCAATCCTTGATTCGATATCTAGGTTATATCGAATATAACCAATCGATACATTCATCGCGAGAATGGAATACGGTATCACATACACGCATTATTCTCGGTCCCGCACATATCTCATATGCGCTCCTATTTCGTTTCGCTTGAGCCAGGAAACCTCTGTGTAGGACTCTAAAGACTCGTCAATACGCCGGCAGCAGATGATGATCATATCAAACACCCACAAGCCGCAAGCGGTCTGCTAAACGTAACGGCCACCCGGGCATTGAGCGATCTGAAGATCGACGAGCAAGCCCGCTCACACTCCAGTGAATCCAACCAGTAACACTACCATACAGTCCGGTCTGATCGTCTGATATGTCGCATATCTTGCTTAGGGGTGGTAAACGTCAGACCCCAATAGCTCAATAAGTCGTGTCGATATGAGGTCTATAACAATTCGAGAAACTACTGGTAACACTTACCAGTAAATCTCAGTAACCCTGGCCAGGGATTTCCTGTTATAGCCAATCGAACACAGCGCAACATCTACTCCCTATACCGGGAGAGACGAGTCCCCTCCTATCGCTCATTGCCTCCATGTGACTCGGGACTGTACCCAAAAACCACCGTTTTGCACGCCCTCTTGGATGTGGTAAGATGGAAATCAAAGCACAGTGGGAACCACACAAGACTCTATGACGATCTCGGGTCAACAGACTACTCTGTACCAGTGTCACCAGAGAACTGCCATCTGACGTGAGGTATAATACCATCTGGGAGTTCTCGGCGAGTCCGTCCAGTGTACCCAGTCTCTACTGAGCACCCGTATATCATCTCCGATGTCAAACACCAATGGATATGGGATCATCCATCGCCCATCTGTATGGGTCGAGAAGGTATACGCTAGTCTACTCTGGTATATCGATGCCCCGTCTCGATACATCCACGACTAGGG
The DNA here is from genome assembly GCA_030015575.1 of Agapanthus africanus. Classification (NCBI taxonomy): domain Eukaryota; kingdom Viridiplantae; phylum Streptophyta; class Magnoliopsida; order Asparagales; family Amaryllidaceae; genus Agapanthus; species Agapanthus africanus. The sequence goes on along the minus strand of JASDDO010000018.1, from coordinate 333,372,146 downwards.
ACCTTGAAGGATGTACTTATAGACTACCATGTCCCCACTAGAATGATCCGCATCATAGTCCAGATAGTCAAGTACACATCCTAAGGGCTTTACCAACATGTAACAGAGAGACAATCAGCATACACTTTAAGGTAAAGGGTAACCAGATAGCATACTATCATGTCGAGCGAGAAAGTCCTCCCTATATATGTCCCAGCATCCACTACAATATACATCCTATGTATAGTAATGGCCTCTAGGGCATACATATAACTAACAGTTCCCCAGCCGGGCTCATCGGCTCATAGCACATCGACATCCCTTTCTTGCCCCGGGGTACTCCGGGCCCCACCATGTACCCTCATACGGTCTCGACGCCTCCTCGTAGGGGTATATAAATCAGAACCGATAAAACTCATGGTGGAAGCTGAAATATCATATCAAGGGTAACCGGATTTTAAAACATTTACATAATCTCTCGAAATATCCACGGTTCCCAAATCCAGAAATATCATGAAAACAAATATCCCAATGCGCATAATCAGAAAGCATGATGTATGTGACATATAGATGAAATGCAAGTATAACAGCATATCATGCAATCATAGAATAATGGTATGCACATACAAGGTCATATCCTGATGCAATAATACTACTGTGTAGTGACATGGCAATTATCGATGATGAAGTGTGTGAGCCGGCAAGCAGTGTACGTGGAACATATGCATCATCGATAATGGTGCTGGTGTCCTAACAGCATGATGGTAATATAGCAATAAACACATGCAAAGCGATGTGAATAGCATGAATATGCGGAAATCGAATAATCAACGCAACAGTAAAGAATCTACATCCATGTGTATATGTCATGCAGTTATGCCATTTGAAATAAGAAGAATCGGGGTTTCGGTAAAATAAGGATTACAGTGTTTTTAAGAATAGATACGTCTTTTGAAAATACCCGTAGAATCCCTTTACTTATCCTTAAGATATTCCCGATTCGTTAGTTTTGAAATAGGTATGACTCGGGTCTAGTCTAACATCTACTATGCAAACTATAAACTTAAGTATCAAGTAAACCGGGAGGGGTATGGAAACCACCTAAATCTGAGTCGATATGTATATATATATATATATATATATATATATATATATATATATATAATAGTCGGTGATCCCGCCTTAGTAGTATCGCGTATGATACAGTATATCTTATGACATCCTCAAGTCATGAGTGCGGATCTATCATCAATATAAAGCTCGTACGGTAAATCATCGCTCGGCATCCCAATAGCTGGGTACGGGTCAGTATCACATTCCTCTCATCAAATATCAGGTATCATTATCATCATATCACATAATCTGGGGTACTTTAAGTCTAGTACAAATCGATACCATCTATAAAGTATGAATGCAGGGGTAAACACACATCCAAAGCCCGCAAGAATCACATGTCGTATCCCAAATACGAATCATATCAAATCACCGATCTCACGGCACAAAGCCCAAAACCATCGACTCATCTCCAATGTCATCCAATATCATCATCAACACAGTGTAAATGTAAGGAATATGCAAGTGTGTGCGTATGGGTGTAAACCTATCCTAGGGTTCGCAACTAGGAAATATTCTAGCTTACTTCTAACCCTATCACATCTAACACATCTCAAATAATCCACGACACTATACTATCATATATAAACACATAAGGTATACCAACTACAGACTGCGGGGGTGCTATACGCCATCCACCCGACTTCCCCCTGTAGATATAATCTACTCACCTTGTGTCTTTATTTATCGATGTCGTCACGCGTTTGCTTATCATCCCGAAGTCTTCATGGGGTACCTACACATTAACGTATCGCAGATGCGTATCAAAACCAACTCAAATCTAAAACGACACACGAAAGCCAAAACGATACGCTATGGGGCCTATAGGTTAGAACCTATGGGTACGCTTCCAAAACCATCAACAACCCACGATATCGTCGTATAAACGCCAAGTAGTCGATGTAAAACACTATAAGCAAAATACACAAATTCAGATTTAAAAATACGGAATACGGAAACACGAATCCAAAACAACAACTAAGGAAAAATGCCCCAGATTTCACCCTAGGTCAAATTAGACAAATCTATATATACCAGGGATCTAATCTATACATGTAGGAGCAGCAAAACCAAAATGAGGCAAAATGGGACAGGTATGGCCGCAAATTGCGGCCAATTGCAATAAATTGGCGGCCTGGATTTGGAGTTGGGGGCTAGGGTTTGGTGTGGTGGCTCCATGGTGCCTGCACATCTCACGGTCAATTCAGTTTTATTTTTGGGGTCTCGGGGTGATAGCAGATTCCTAAATACGATCGCAGATTCACAGTTTTCTCCGATATCAATTCCGTCAATCCTTATTCTGTGTTCTAGCTTCAGGTTTGGTCCAATCTATCTTCACACCAGGGGTTCTAGGGTCATCACAAGCCTCAATTTCACTTTTAATCTCAGGTCTAACCCTAAACCCTAACTTGAAGTTCACAAGTCCATCAAACGACATCATATCGACATGAAACTAGAATTGATGCAATAAGAATTGAAATACTAAACTACGGGTGCAGAAATTACCTTCTTTGGCAACTCAAGAAAATTCTTGAGTTGCACAAAGTCCTCAAGATCAGCCCTTGCTTAGTCCAATATGTAGCTATTGAGCTTGGGAGCAATTTTTGTGAAATGGGGATAGGGTTTTGGTTAGGTTTTAATGGTGGATCTAAGTTGAAGAGGGGGGAGGAAGAAGAGGGAGAGGGCAGGAGCAGCAGCAGCTCTATGAAGGGGGGAGAGAAAATGAGGTGGAAATGATGGAGGAAAGGGTCAAAAGTCAAAAGCAAGCTACTCTCTCTCTCTCTCTCTCATCATCATGCTACTTTTTCCTTTTCTTTTCTTTTCCTTTTCTCTTAATTCCTTCTCACTTAAATAGTAAACCCAAATGAGAAACCATGGTAAAAAATGCACAAGTGTGAAAAAAGTGATATATGCATGTTTTGCACAAAATTGCTAAAAAACCGATTAGCGATTTTTAATCGCGATTAGCACTAAATTAGCATATAACAAATCATAAAACTTTAAAATGGCATAATTCTATAAATTAACCTATTTTAGAATTTTCCATAATTTTTCTAAAATTTTCCCCATTTATTTGTATTTAATAATACCAAAATATTAAAATATTCAATAAAATAATATTAAATTATAAAAATTCCCAAAAATAATATTTTATTTTTTTGAAATGTTACACACATAGATCAGTATACAGTTGTTGGAGATAGTGCCCTCAGAGTCAATTATTGGATCACAGGCACGTGATTGCAATGATTGAGGGAGGACCTATCCCGGTACGACAGTCTTACTCGAGATGATAGTATGCTATCTGGTTTACCTTTATCATCGTGTACTGCTTTAGGTGACCTGACAGGTCGCTATTGCACGTTGATAGAGCCCCTAGGATTCTTGATTGACTGCCGGCAGTATGAGGGCGATCATATAAGTGAGAGCTGGAGTCTATAAGCACATCCTTAAAAGGTCCCTAGTCGTGGGAGTTTCGAGACAGGGCATCGATTCTACAGAGTAGACTAGTGTATACAGTCGAGACCCCGACGAGGGGCGGTGGCCGGTCTCACAAGCCACTGGTGTCAGTTGGTTCACCTAAGATGTATATAGGTGCTCATTAAGTTATGAGTATACCGGAAAGGACTCGCCGGGAACATGCTAGTTGGTCTTATACCTTACGTCAGATAGCAGTTCCCAGGTGACATGTGTACAGGTTAGTTCATCGACCTGGGGATCGTCATTTGTCTCGTGTGAGTTCCCACTGTGCTTTGATTACTACCCTACCACGGCTCAAAGGAGTCGTGCAAACAGGTTTTAGTTGGGTACAGTCCCGAGCCACATGGAGGCAGTGAGCGGATCTTCAGGGGTTCGTCTCTCCCGGTATTAGGGGTGAGGTCGCGCTGTGTCTGGGAGAGCCATTACACGAAGTCCTTGGCCAAGGCAGGAGATTTACTGGTAGGTATTCCAGTAGTATCTCAGGGTGTTCTGGGCTACACTCCGACACGACTTGTACCGCTTTTGGGGGTCTGACTTTTACCCACCCCCTAGGCCCACCATGCGATGCTCATAGACGAACGGACCAGACTGTACGGATATTGTCACTGATAGGCTCAGTAGGGTGTCAGGATGAGTTCGCTCATCGACGTCCCTTTTGGTCAATAGCTGGTGGCCCGTTACGTATTGGCTTATACCTCTGACGTGCTAGTGGTTAAATCCACAGCCATAGTATTGACGAGTCTTTAGAGTCCACCACACATTCAGTTACTCAGCTTTCGGGCGAAACGCTGTAGAGGCCGTATGGAGATATGGCAGGGTCCGATCAGATACGTGCGGTATTGCACGGATCAGGATCGGACGGTTAGTACTAGAGGCCGTATAGATATATGGCTCGGTTCGATCAGATACGTGCGGTATTGCACGGATCAGGATCGAACGGATATTACTAGCCGGCTTTGGTTTAAGCCGGATCCTAGTATAGTACAGTGTAGATTTTGTCTCATTGCATTTGTATCCGGTCGGAATACAGATGCGGGTGTGTATGCACAGTATGGGGGTTTTCCTGTAATTTATTACGGGACCAGTTTTCTGGAGTTGCCAGTTTGCATTCCGTTCCGGCCGGTTTTCATTTGTTCCTTCCCGGCCGGACTTTTCCGATGGAGGGTGTTATTTGCAAGTTTGCAGATAACACATTGTGGAGGGGTTTCTTGCACTTGTATTCATTATGATAGGATAAGCATCTTTTCTTTTTTCATGATGGGTTTTTGCATTAATTGAGATAAGAAAGGGTTTGGGTCGATTAAGGGTTTGATTTGAAACTTGCCTTTTTTGATGGGGTCACCTTTTCTCATCTCCTACACTCACCTCCCTCTTATGCTTGATTAATCCTCCACCATTCTAAAAGATATATGGCCGGCCACTTCATGGAGGTGTGGGGGGTTGATTTCATTTTGGTGTGGCAAATTTTAGCATCCATCTCATTTTAGCTTGCCACCAAAAATTCCCAAGTTCATATCTTGTTGATTTCTCCATCAAGGCAACTTCACAAACCCCATGAGACATAGACTCTACACTACACATTCTACAGCAATTCTTGGGCATGTCGACTTGCCAGCTTCATGCCCGAGTTGCCTCGGTATTGTGGTGGGAGCCCGTAAAAGATGCAGATGATGTGGTGCCCTTCCGGCAAGGATGCGATGACCGGAGTTTCCGCAGGAGATCGGGACGACGACGAGAAGACCGGAGGACTCGGATCACTCGGTATATCTCTAACCCGTCTTGTTGTTAGCTAGATCTAGTTTAATGGCCCGATCCGGGGTTTAGTGCGCGGTGGTGCCGGTTTGCTAAGTTCGCAAAATTAAAGTTTATCACCGCTTCCGCATTTGGCCGTCGGATTGACGGCCGGAGCGCCGCCGTGCACTTACAGTGGTATCAGAGCCTCGCCATTAACTTCGTCTAGCTTTGTTTGATGTGTTTGCATTTCCGATCGACCAAAATTCCAAAAAAAACCACATTTTCCTCACATCAGTTTTCTGTCGATTTTTTTCTGGCTCTAAAATTTTTTCAGGTTGTAGAAAACTGATGTACAAGAAGTTCTAAGAGTTCTGGGAAAATTCGAGACATTGATCTCTCAGGTAGAGCGCGGAACCGCGGCAAAACCCCCCTTGTTGCCGCGGTTCCGCCGCCGTGTTGAGGGATCAATGCGTCAAAATTTTCCCATGGGCTGGTGGGCTGAAAATAGGGGTTTTGGAATATTAAAATTGGGCCCAGAATTTCTGTGAGTGCTACAGTATTGCTTGGGGGCCCACTTGTTAATTTTTGATCGATCGGATATTTTAAACACATTATTTCACAGTATTTACATTATATCTGCGACCGTGAATGTCACTCGATCGGTAAATCCGGTCTAACTGCTATAGCCCGGTTAGACGGATTTGCGAACGTGACTTTCACGTTGATGTTCTGTGTTTTGCTGTGATGTTGCGGATCGGTCGTGGGGGATAGCCTGGATGCAATGCTAGTACAGTTTTGTTGTATTATGTACATTTGATATTGCGGGGCGAGCGTCCGACATGTGGACTGCCGTCACTGCCTGTTTGTATTATTCTTTTGGGGTACGACCTGGTTGCGGTCGATGTACCCGTTGTATGTATATTTTACTTTCTGTACTAGGATTGCCCCGCGGTGGGGTGCACGGATAGCCGGGTTCTGGAGGGCAACAAGCCCGCATCTCATGGCATTAGGACGGAGGGGGCTTCGCTCTAGAATTGGCAGGCTATTCGCCGCACTCGTAGGGGGTACAGGTTGACCCAGGAGGGGTGCCTAAGTTACCGGATTCCGTGAAGTGCTGGGTGGTCCATTCACGGCGCTGAAGGGGGCTGCCTCGCTTCAGGTTTTGGCGGGTAACTTGCCGCGCCTGTAGGGGTCTAGGATTTCATTACACAGGCTATCCACACGACCAGGGGAACGTCGGGTTTTCAGTAGTGGCTCTGTGAAACCCGGGGATCCCAGATATCTGTATTGTTCTGTGATGCTGTACATTTCTGTGATGTTGCATTTTTATTCACGCCTTGAGCGAAATATAATATATTGGTATATATATTAGTAGATGTTGTATATGTTTTTCATCCGCGCTAGTCCAGTCCCCGCTCTGCCGTTAGTTAGCTAACCTAACGGGTGATGACGGGACCCAGTGGCGAATGCGGATGGCATATACGTACGTCAGTATATTTTCGTTCTTTGTGGTGTGATCAATTGATGGGGCTGCGTTGATTCGGATCAATGCAAGTTAAAACAAACCTATTCTGATGTTGTTGGAACACTTTTCAAAAAGCTGTTATTGCAAGGACGTTTACTTTTGTTTTGCATCGTGGTATTCATTTGGAATATCCTGCTCCTCAGTCGACGAGGCAAGGGCCGAGATCCCTTCACCGGGAGTGACCCCTTGGACAGGAGTTTGCGTCAGGGCATTAACTTCACTATAGCCGATTACTTTTGCTTTGCATCGTAGTATTCATTTAGAATATCCTGCACCCCATTCTACGGGGAAAGAGCCGAGATCCCTTCACCGGGAGTGACCTCTTTAGTAAAGGTTTTCGTCACTATATTTTCTAAAAAGCTATCCGTTCCTTCAACGATATCAAGTTCATTACGTTAAAGGTTTTCGCCAGAAACCATTCGTAGCCCTCCGTCATTTCATATGGGTAGTCAATAGTATTCAAGCTGTGTATGTTGGCCAAAGTCAAGGCACAGTGATTGGTAGCTATTGGGTATTCATATGCAGCATAGATAGATGCGTTGGTTTGGGACAGTCGTACTGCCATTTTGGCCAAAGTCAAGGGTAGGTACGGGTGGATTCAAATTAACCTGGAGAATGACGGGTAAAACTTGACATGTGACTTATGATATGTTGGCCAAAGTCAAGGTCATAAGAGCATGGGGTAAAAATCACATCGGGAGTTTCAAAAGAACTGAAACTTGCCAGATATGCGCATACCTTCTGGAGTGTGATAACATGAGCGGATTCCGTCACTTTATCATGCGATGAGAGTTGGATCCCGATTCCCACTGATGAGTTAGTTTACTCCTCGGGTATTCCCGACTAATTCTTCTTTTAGGTTTGGAGGAGAATTTGAGGTACAGTGGGAGGTTTCCAGATTAGATAAATTGGTAACCATTCTGATCTTGGTTAGAGTGCACGCTGAGTGTTTCTTTTCTCTCTCTCTTGGCAGCGACCATTGACCCGACCCTAGACTATGACTCAGTGACCAAGTTGACCGAACCTTCTTAAACACTGACTTTTGGATTGTCAGAGTTGCAGACCTCATTGCCACTCCTACTTTTACCCTTTTCTCCAGGACACCCCGTATTACTACGAACGTCCACTTCCATTGGACAAAACCATCGTATGGTTAGATACGAACTCGAAGGAATTCGAGGATGGTTTCCGGTTCTGGAGAAAACGGATAGGATTATTCAGTTGTCTTTTCCCTTTTACCTTCTCTCAAGTTGTGAGTACTCCTTGGTTTAGGAGATAGTACACCTATTATGCAAATTGGATAGTCTTCTTCCAAACTTTAGGCTGGTGCCGAACAGTGTGGAATGAAGAAGACCAATTAGCCTAAACGGTGTGCAGAAGGTATTAAGATTAAGACAAAGCAAGGGATTAGTAAGAGGGCAAAGTAAATTGCGACTGATATTCATGACCAAACCAAGTATTTCTTCGCCAATCCTAAATCACCTTTGTATTTCTCCAGGACACTCCGTATCACTACGAAGATCTACAGTTTATTGGATAATCCATCGTATGGTTATATACGAACTCGAAAGGAACTTGTTCCAGTTCGGGGATGGATTCTGGTCCAGGAGAAATAGGAATAAGGTTTATTCAGTTGTCTTTTATCTTCACCTTCTCTCGCATTGCGAGTGCTCCTAGGATTAGGACAGTACACCCATTATGCTTATTGGATAGTCTTCTTCCAAACCATAGGCTGGTGCCGAACGGTAGGGAAGGAAGAAAACCAATTGGCCTAAAGGGGTGTGCAGAAGGTAATGACTAAAGACATAATAAAAGGATTTGGAGAGGTGGCAAAGAACTATACGGTTACAGTCGTGAAACTGGAAGAGGCATTACTAGGAATACCGGGATACCCCAACGAAACATTTCAATGTTTCAGTTTCACTGTGTACTGTTAAAAGAAAACTGATTTCCCGATTAGATACTTACTCCAGGGTATGTATTTACCAGGTATGATTCTCACATCTGTATGGTTTTACAGATGATGAGTGGGAGTAGGTTATTGGGAATTAGGTGATCATCCTCATTATATCGGGATTCATTGTAATCGGTGATATTTGAGGAAATCACCTGGGTTGTTTGCCGGTCGGCAAATATTTGGTTTTGAATATCCGCTTTTATGCATCAATTTCAAATTGATATATCTGTACGTCTATTTTCATAGAGTGAGATATACCTTTTGATATTATGTCGATGACATTTACCTATATCAGTGGATGGTTAGGTAAGGAGCATTAAACAGCGGTGTAATTCTACTTAACCATAAGTACAGTTTTCAACCTACAACACACAGTGGAAGAGTTGTTAGACTCAGCGGACTTATACAGAGCATTGTATGTTGTCCAGTGTCCATTAGGAAAGAGGGGTTGGTCCTCATACTATATTCTGTTTACTTTTAACTTCTCTAGTTCTTAGACATGTGTTTCGTAGAAACACAGGGTCTAAGTTTTGAGGAGTTATAGGTATTTGAATAGAGTAGAGAACCAAGTGTAGCAAGTATCGGGATTCTTCAAAGTGATCGAAGATGTAGATACTTGTGTATGGTATTCAGTTGATAGTAATGATAAAGAGAAATTGCTTCTCTTTCAGGTTACTCATAATTGGAAGCATTCCTAAGTTGAGTAACGCTGATCGGCCTCCTTCCATTCAGTTGACATGCACTGGAGATAGCTGCATGATTTGAATCTGGTTCAATTAAATCAGTGCCTCTGGTTCTATATTGGATATAGTACAGTTCATATCTTAACATTGTTAAGGTACGGGGAGTTGTCCGGCTTATGATTAAAACCAGACTCTGGATAACTCAAGGCACGTTTCTGTAATGGTTGTTTGTAGGTTGACCCAGGCTATGACGAGGGTTGATTTTCTACCATCTGGGAGATCAATAGTAATATTGTTCTAGACTCGCCACAGTTTTAATAAAAATGGATTTTTTCAAAAACAGTAGTGGGAGTATGGTAGAACTGGAAGTGATTCCAGAACCGCAAACGATTACTGAAGATTTGATAAGGAACCTAAAGATTCAATCTGAATTGACATTCCATTGGCCACTCCGCAGATACGATGGGTAACTTCAGGCACCCGAGAGGTACTCCGGTAGCCTCAAGGACGGTGACAGGGAAGTTCTTGTTTACCCACACTTGCCATTGCTGTTGTTCCAGGCTGCGAGACCCGGTGGGAGGATGAGTATAGCGTCGTTCTAAACTAGCTTTAGAAGTGCACGTCTATATGACTCTGCCAGAGGGTTGTCGTAGTCAGTGGGAGCAGCGGAAGCATTGGTGGACATCAGGCTTATGTCTATTTATAGACTAAAGCAGATATAGCGGAGATAGATCATCTATTTCTGATGTGACAGTCATAAGTTTGACGTTATCAGAATAGGGGATGGATCTGTTGAGAAGGTAGTAGGGTGTGATATCCGGGGTTTGGATGACATACACAAAGTAGGAAGTGACATTCCTATACTACGATCGGTTATACTTTGGTCGTCACACAGTGGTTTCTCCACAAGGGACTTGGACATTATATCAGACATACTGGTTACTAGATCTATGGTTTTAGATCTAGATTTGGGTGGTTTCCCAATCAGGGTACTTTGACAGCATTCTAAGAGTATTTAGAATGGACGACTCCTGGCACGGTAGTGTACCTGCAGGTGATGGAGTCACCCTCTCTAAAGGTGTCTTATAGACTAAAGTAGAGAGGGATGTGCATGATTGGCAGATCACTTGCTTAGGCAATTGAGTAAATCATGAGATGTCAAGTACCACACCAGATGTTGTTCTTGCACTAGATGCAATAAGTTGACATTGATCCAATCCTGGAGAAACAGTCGGAAGCAGTTTTAGAACATAAGTGGATGTTCTAGGGATATGATAACGACAGCCTCATTTGGGAGACAGTTATCATTCCAGGCTTCCAAGGTGACCTGGACGACAAGGAGGTTGTCAGAGTTATAGTTTTCCCTCTGACGAGGGGCAGTATTTTGGACAGGTGATCCAAGGCAATACTGAGGGAGGCATGGCGCAGGATACTGATTAAGTTCAGTTGATGATACAGTCTAAGAAGTTTGGATTTGGAGTTCATTAATGAGCTAAGTCCCATCAGACATCCAGTCATTCTAAGACAGGTATTGCTCATTTCGGGAGATGGCTTTCTCTGCGAACTTGAGATATAGAGAGACATAGAAAGAAACATCTGAGCGGTTCCACTCACTGAGGCTATTCCTCGAACGCAATAGTCTTCCAAACAGGCTTTGTGAGACTGACTAGTAGAGGAGTTGGGTGTTCGGTATCACACGGGCTGTGAGTATGCGACATCGCAATAATTAGCCTTGAGTGCAAGTGGGAGATTGTTGGAGATAGTGCCCTCAGAGTCAATTATTGGATCACAGGCACGTGATTGCAATGATTGAGGGAGGATCTATCCCTGTACGACAGTCTTACTCGAGATGATAGTATGCTATCTGGTTTACCTTTATCATCGTGTACTGCTTTAGGTGACCTGACAGGTCGCTATTGCACGTTGATAGAGCCCCTAGGATTCTTGCTTGACTGCCGGCAGTATGAGGGCGATCATATAAGTGAGAGCTGGAGTCTATAAGCACATCCTTAAAAGGTCCCTAGTCGTGGGAGTTTCGAGACAGGGCATCGATTCTCCAGAGTAGACTAGTGTATACAGTCGAGACCCCGACGAGGGGCGGTGGCCGGTCTCACAAGCCACTGGTGTCAGTTGGTTCACCTAAGATGTATACAGGTGCTCATTAGGTTATGAGTACACCGGACAGGACTCGCCGGGAACATGCTAGTTGGTCTTATACCTTACGTCAGATAGCAGTTCCCAGGTGACATGTGTACAGGTTAGTTCATCGACCTGGGGATCATCATTTGTCTCGTGTGAGTTCCCACTGTGCTTTGATTACTACCCTACCACGGCTCAAAGGAGTCGTGCAAACAGGTTTTAGTTGGGTACAGTCCCGAGCCACATGGAGGCAGTGAGCGGATCTTTAGGGGTTCGTCTCTCCCGGTATTGGGGGTGAGGTCGCGCTGTGTCTGGGAGAGCCATTACACGAAGTCCTTGGCCAAGGCAGTAGATTTACTGGTAGGTATTCCAGTAGTATCTCAGGGTGTTCTGGGCTACACTCCGACACGACTTGTACCGCTTTTGGGGGTCTGACTTTTACCCACCCCCTAGGCCCGCCATGCGATGCTCATAGACGAACGGACCGGACTGTACGGATATTGTCACTGACAGGCTCAGTAGGGTGTCAGGATGAGTTCGCTCATCGACGTCCCTTTTGGTCAATAGCTGGTGGCCCGTTACGTATTAGCTTATACCTCTGACGTGCTAGTGGTTAAATCCACAGCCATAGTATTGACGAGTCTTTAGAGTCCACCACACATTCAGTTACTCAGCTTTCGGGCGAAACGCTGTAGAGGCCGTATGGAGATATGGCAGGGTCCGATCAGATACGTGCGGTATTGCACGGATCAGGATCGGACGGTTAGTACTAGAGGCCGTATAGATATATGGCTCGGTTCGATCAGATACGTGCGGTATTGCACGGATCAGGATCGAACGGATATTACTAGCCGGCTTTGGTTTAAGCCGGATCCTAGTATAGTACAGTGTAGATTTTGTCTCATTGCATTTGTATCCGGTCGGAATACAGATGCGGGTGTGTATGCACAGTATGGGGGTTTTCCTGTAATTTATTACGGGACCAGTTTTCTGGAGTTGCCAGTTTGCATTCCGTTCCGGCCGGTTTTCATTTGTTCCTTCCCGGCCGGACTTTTCCGATGGAGGGTGTTATTTGCAAGTTTGCAGATAACACATTGTGGAGGGGTTTCTTGCACTTGTATTCATTATGATAGGATAAGCATCTTTGCTTTTTTCATGATGGGTTTTTGCATTAATTGAGATAAGAAAGTGTATGGGTTGATTAAGGGTTTGATTTGAAACTTGCCTTTTTTGATGGGGTCACCTTTTCTCATCTCCTACACTCACCTCCCTCTTATGCATGATTAATCCTCCACCATTCTAAAAGATATATGGCCGGCCACTTCATGGAGGTGTGGGGGGTTGATTTCATTTTGGTGTGGCAAATTTTAGCATCCATCTCATTTTAGCTTGCCACCAAAAATTCCCAAGTTCATATCTTGTTGATTCCTCCATCAAGGCAACTTCACAAACCCCATGAGACATAGACTCTACACTACACATTCTACAGCAATTCTTGGGCATGTCGACTGTTAGTGTATATGCCCTAGAGGCCATTACTGTATCATACTAGTTTGTATATTACTTAATGGATGCTTGGGATATTCACCTTGTATATACAATCTTGCTCAAAATAGTAGTATGCTACTTGGTTTGTTTCTACTTCAATGTGTACTTGTGTTTATTTCAGTATATCACTTATACGCATTAGTGGAGCCCTTAGGATCTTTGCTTGATTACCAGCGTTGTGATGGCAGTCACACTAGTGGGGGCTGGGTAATCTATAAGCACATCCTTATTCAGGTCCCTGGTCGCAGGACTATCGAGACAGGGCATCGATACTCCGGAGTAGACCAGCGCATGCGCTTCTCATCCCAGTGTGGGAGACGGTCTGTCCCACAGCCGTCAGTACGTCGTACTTGAGATAGTATGCGGGTGCTCGTTAGGTTACGGGTACACTGGACAGGACTCGTCGGGAACTGACTAGTTGGTATTATACCTATCGTCAGTTATCAGTTCCCAGGTGACATGAGTACAGCTTAGTCCGCTGACTTGACACTGTCACTCCGCCTCGAGTGTGTTCCCACTGTACTTTGATCACTACCCTACCACGGCTCAAAGGAGTCGTGCAAACAGGTGGTGGTTGGGTGCAGTCCCGAAGCACTTGGAGGCAGTGACGGTTAGACAGGATTCGTCTCTCCCGGTATTGGGGGTTGACATCGCGCTGTGTCTAGGAGAGCCATTACACGAGTAGTCCCTGGCCAGGGCAAACGAGATATACTGGTAGGTTTCCAGTGTTATCTCAGGGTGTATTGGGCTTCACTCCGGCACGACTTGTACCGCTATTGGGGGACTGACGTTTACCGCCCCCTAGGCCCGCCATGCGATGTATCAGACGAACAGACCGGACTGTATGGAGAATGTCACGCTCAGGCTCAGTAGGAGTTCAGATGGGTTTCGCCTCGTCGGTCTTCTTGTCGGCATTACCTGGGGACCGTTACGCACAGCTAGTGCCGCTTGCGGTCTGTGGTTAAACCCACTGCCAGCGTAGTGTCGAGTCTTTAGAGTCCCACACAGAAAGCTTTTCGCCTTTAGGCAAAAGAGTAGAGGTCGCATGGTATTGCGACAGGTCGCATGGTTTTGCGACAGGGTTCGGTCACATCCGTGCACTTGTGCACGTACAGTGTCCGGACAGTTTACACTAGCGGGCTTTGGTTTAAGCCAGATCCTAGTGTACCTTATGGGATTGGATTTATCCAGTTTGCATTCGTGTTCCTCGGAACGCGGATGCGGGTGTGTATGCACAGTTGACAGGGAGGCAGAGGCAGTGGATTCTCATTAGGGTTGTTGACAGTTGACCGTTGACTTTTGACTTTTTGCTCAACCCTAATGAGAATATGATATGTGATTAACTATTATATTAATTAAGTATTATGGTGATATGGTTGTTGACTTGTTGACTTTTGTTGACTTGTTGACTTTGGTGACTTGTTGACCTTTGTTGACTTGTTGACCGGTTGACTAGGCTTGACTAGTTGACCATCATGATAACCATGGTTATCATTTCATGCCAAAGACTTTTTTTTCTTGCTTGTTTTTTGAGTAATATGAGTGCATGATATGATAACCTTATGGTTGCTTCTAACCATCACCAAAAGACTTTTTTGATATGATGAGTTATGATCACTTTGGATTATGAGAGGGTGAGAGAGAAAAGAGAGCCTCATTCTTTCTTGCTCATTCTCTCTCTTGTTCTTGAGCTCTCCCCTTGCTCTCACCCTCAACCTCTTGCTCCCTCTCTTGATCTATGGTTCTCTTGTCTCATGAGTTGAGAATCAAGAACCATAGATAAAATCCCATTCTATTTTCCTCTCTACTCATTCTAGTTCACTAGGTTTAGCAAACCAAGTGAACTAGTTTCTTCAAAGACCGAAGAAGGAGCTAAAGGTTGGAGCTTTCAAGTGGATCTATCTTCGGCGTACGGAGACGACTAGAAGGAGCCATCAGACCACCACCGGAGCTTGAAGAGAAGGAGTTCAAGTTTAGGTATAACCATCTTCATCCGAGTAGCTAAACATCTTTAGCTTAGTTTGCTAGTTTTAGTTTAGGTAACGATCCCGACCATAAGTTAGTCCATGTTGCCTCTTGCGATAAAAATTTTGATTTTATACCGTTTCCGCCTCCCCGTAAGAACCGGGGGTCGCAATATGGACTTACAGTGGTATCAGAGCCTAACTAAACTTAAACTAGCTAGGTAGTAAAGTGTAACGAAGTTCGGAACCGAAAAAAAATCACAAAACCGGAAAACTACAAAAACTGAGTTTCTGTTGAAATTTTTTCTGGTCAAAATGAAAAACTTCATACTCCTAAATTCGTCTCAGGGTTTTGTTAGAACACCCATGAAAAACGATTCACCAATTCGTCTAAACCGCCGCGCTTCCGCCGCGTGACCCTTCTTGGCCGCCGCGGAAGCGCCGCGGTTTGTTGTCTTTAGTGCGTCGTTTTTCGTGCAGTGTGTGTCTGTGTTGGTTTTGGGTTTTTTGAGATATATTATATGTGCCCAGATTTTACAGAAAAGAAATTTCCTTTTGGGGTCCTATAATTCCGTATTTTTTCCGAACTTCATTGCACTTTGACTATGATGGTTATATCTGTGATGTTTGCATGTATTGAACGTCGGCTAATCGCTATAAGTCGATTAGTCGGGGTTATACATGATCTGTAATGTGCTGGAATGTGTATATAAATATGTTGGATTGTCGCGGGTGAATAGCCGGGGGTTGTGAGACGAGAGTTTACTTTTCTTGCAATTCATGTAAATTTGTAAATTGATGTAATAATTATTTGTTTGGCCGCACAACCGGGTCGGGGTTGTAGCCGTCATTGTATAATTTCTTTTTACTGTTTTTGCTCCTAGGATAGACCCGTGGAGGGGTGCACAAACTACCGGGTATGCCGAAGTGTCGAGTGGCCTACTCATGGAGATGAGGGAGGTTGCTACGCTTCGGGTACTTGGCGGGTAGTTTGCCGTACCCGTAGGGGTCTTGGGTGGGGTATTGGCTATTCACCGCGACCGTGTTATCTGTTTTTGTTACAGGCTCGTACAAATTACAGATTACTAGTATATCCAATGTATTTATCTGTGATCTGAAATGTTTATCATTGCAGTATATCTATATAAGATATTATTTAGGCGTTGCTTATGTTTTACAGACGCGCTAGCCCAGCCCCCGCTCTGTCGTTAGTTAAGTAACCTAACGGGTAATGACGGGGCCCAGTGGCGAATGCGAATGGCATAAGCGTACGTCATATTTTGGTTGTTTTCTGCAATGGTAGGATTAAATGATGGGACGCATTAAAAGTACTAATGCAAGAATATCACGCATTAAAAGAACTAATGCAAGATAATAAACCAAGTTAAAGTCGTTGGAACACTTTCGAAAAACCACTCGGTTCTTTTCAAAAATAACTTTTAAATGCGGAGCTTGAGCCACTCCTTCTAAAAGCTATCTCGTTCCATCGATTAAATCAAGTTCACTACGTTCACGGTTTCGCCAAAACCATTCGTAGCCCTCCGTCGCTTCGCATGAATAGGCAATAGTATTCAAGCTATGTATTTTGGCCAAAGTCAAGGCATAGTGATTGGTAGCTATTGGGTGTTCATGTGTAGCATAGATAGATGCGTTGGTTTGGGACAGTCGTGCTGCCATTTTGGCCAAAGTCAAGGGTAGGTACGGATGGATCCAAATTAACCTGGATAGTGACGGGCAGAACTTGACATGTGACTTATGATATTTTGGCCAAAGTCAAGGTCATAAGAGCATGGGGCAAAAATCCACATCGGGAGTTTCATAAGTACTGAAACTTGCTAGTTTTGCATACCATTTGGAGTGTGATGATTCTGGTAGGATTCCTTCAGTTTCGTCACGCGATGATATTTGGATCCCGATCCTACTGTGAGTATATGCTACTCCTCGGGAAATTTCTCACTTAACGATCAATGCTATAAACCTAGTAGGTGCCTAGAAAGGTGTTAGCGGGGCTACGCCCCCAGGGAAAAGAGGTTCTCTAATTAAGGAACTTCGCGAAAGCGTTGGAAAACCTCCCTCGAAGTACCGACACCGGCCTGGCTGAACGGTTAAGCAAGTATTGTACGGTGGGATTGATCCTGACTAATTCTTCCTTTATGGTTTGAGGAGGGATTCGAGAAACAGTGGGAGCCATCCTGTTTAGACAAACTAAAAACCACTCTAAACTTGCAAGAGCATCATGCTGAGTGTTTCTTCTTCTCTCTCCTAATTGCAGCGACCAATCAACATGACTGGACTTAAGTTACTCCTAGATAAAAACAAGCTGACAGGGCCAAACTACAAAGATTGGCTCAGGAATGTCACGATAGCAATCACTTATGACAAGCTGGGGTATCTTCTTACCACCAAAGCTCCCCCTGTCCCTGGTCCAACTTCCAGCGTCGCGGATAAGGAAATCCGCAAGACTTGGGAGATTGATAGCGCGAAGGCCAAGTGCCTCCTGCTTGCCTCGATGGACAACGAACATCAGAGGAGGCATGAGAATATGGACATGGAGTCCATATTGCTCCATACAAAAGAACTGTATGGAGAGCAATCACGTATCGCTAGATACGAAGCGTCGAAAAAGTTATTTTCGACAAGAATGGCCGTCGGATCATCAGTAGCCGAGCATGTGCTAAAGATGATCGGCTTCATTGAGGAGCTCGCTGACCTAGGGATCACATTGGAGAGTGAGCTATATACGGATATAGTTCTCCAGTCCCTTCCTTCCACTTACGCCCAGTTTATACTGAACTTCAACCTACAAGAAAAAGAGGTTGAACTATCAGAGCTCCTCAACATGCTGAGGAGCGCAGAGGGCACCCTACAGAAAGGTAGGGAAACATCCACTTTGTTTGTAGGAGGATCATCTTCTTCTAGGTCCAAGGCGAAAGCCAAGGGAAAGAAGAAGAAGGCCCCCGCCAAACCAAGGGGCGGTGTTGGTAAAGTGGATACGAAGGGAAAAGGCAAAGCAACAAAGATAGCGGGGAAGCTTGTGGATAAGGAAGAATGCTTCTATTGTCATAAGAAAGGACACTGGAAGAATGATTGCAGGGCCTGGAAGGCCAGAACACAGGAATTGAAGCAGGTTGCAGCTTCAGCTTCAGGTGTGTATGTTATTGAAAATTGTCTTTCAATAAACTCTACTTCCTGGGTATTGGATACCGGATCAGGATCTCATATCTGTAATTCTTTGCAGGCGTTGAGAAACCGTAGGGTTTTGAAGGCAGGTGACATGACCCTCAAAGTTGCGAACGGAGCTAGCATGGATGCTAAAGCCGTGGGGGACTATCACCTGGGAATGTCAGATGGACATGTTTTGGTTTTGCGTAATTGCTTTTTTGTACCCAACGCAACTTGTAATATCATTTCTATATCTTTAGTTTCTAAAGAAGGTTATGAATTTGCGTTTGTAAGTAATGTTGTAAACATTCACCTTAATCAAGTATTGATTGGGTCAGGTACTCTGAGTAATGGTATATACGTGTTAAACCAACCACAGATTTTTAATGTCCAGAATACACACAAAAGAAAGTCTCCGGAAATAAATCAGACTTTCTTATGGCATTGTAGATTGGGTCACATCAATGAGAGAAGGTTGACTAAGTTACATACAGAAGGATATTTGAATGCGTTCGAATATCAATCGTATGCCACTTGTCAATCTTGTCTCAAAGGAAAGATGACAAAGACTCCGTTTACTGGACATGGAGTAAGAGCGAGCGAGCTCTTGGGACTCGTACACAGTGACGTGTGCGGTCCAATGTCTACACATGCCCGAAGCGGACATTCTTACTTCATTACTTTTACGGATGACTTCTCAAGGTACGGTTATGTCTTCTTAATGAAACATAAGTCCGAGGCCTTTGGAAAATTCCAGGAGTATAAGAATGAAGTAGAGAAACAGACCGGCAAAAGTATTAAGATTCTAAGATCGGATCGAGGTGGAGAATACTTAAGTGCCGAGTTCCTGGACTATTTAAAAGAGAACGGAATTCTCTCTCAGCTTACTCCTCCATACACCCCGCAACATAACGGTGTATCGGAGAGACGGAACCGCACCCTATTGGATATGGTGCGGTCCATGATGAGTAACGCTGAGTTACCGCGATCATTCTGGGGGTATGCGCTAGAATCAGCCGCATACCTTTTGAACCGAGTTCCCACTAAGACTGTGCCTACCACGCCATTTGAGATGTGGTGTGGGAAGAGACCCAATCTTAATCACATTAAGATATGGGGAAGTCCAGCTTTTGTCAAAAAGCAGCATACGGACAAGCTCGAGGCACGCTCAGTACTGTGCAAGTTTGTGGGATATCCAAAGAATTCCAAGGGATATTTCTTCTACTGTGAAGAGGAACAAAAAGTTCTTATTTCTCGACATGCCCACTTTCTAGAACACCAGTTCATAGAAAAAGAAATAAGTGGGAGCGCAGTAGAACTGGAAGAAATTCCAGAACCACAGACTGTTACTGAAAGCTTGATGGAACCAGAGGGTTCAACAGAACAGGACATTCCTACGCCGCTCCGCAGGAGTAGTAGGCAGTCTCATCCGCCCGAGGGATACTGCGGTTTTCTCATAGATGGGGATAGAGAGGATTGCATCATAGATTATGATGAGCCTACTAGCTTCCAGCAGGCCGTTCAGAGCGTTGACTCAGTGAAATGGCTGGATGCAATGCGGACCGAAATGGAGTCCATGTACACCAACAAGGTATGGACGTTGGACATTGCTCCAGACGGGGTAAAACCCGTAGGATGCAAGTGGATCTTCAAAAGGAAGATTGGTGTAGATGGACAGGTTGAGACCTATAAAGCTAGGCTGGTAGCAAAGGGTTTTCGTCAAAGACCTGGCTTGGACTACGACGAAACCTTTTCTCCAGTAGCCATGCTGAAATCCATTCGGATCCTTCTTGCCATTGCCGCCTTCCACGATTATGAGATCTGGCAAATGGACGTAAAGACAGCTTTTCTAAATGGAAATTTAGAAGAGTGTGTCTATATGGACCAGCCAGAGGGTTTCATTCAGAGTGGGAGCAGCGGAAAGGTGTGCAAGTTGCTTAAGTCCATCTATGGACTAAAGCAGGCATCGCGGAGTTGGAACATCTGCTTTGATGAGACGGTCAAAGAATTTGGCTTTATCAAAAATCCAGATGAACCATGCATCTATAGTAGATTTGTAGCGAGGACTGTAGTATTCCTCGTTTTATACGTGGATGACATTCTCTTAATAGGAAATGATATTCCTATGCTACAATCTGTCAAGGGGTTCTTGTCACAAAGGTTCTCCATGAAAGACCTGGGTGATGCCTCATACATCCTGGGGATCCGGATCCATCGTGATAGATCCAAGAGGATATTGGGACTTTCTCAGTCCAGGTACATCGACACCGTACTGAAAAGATTCAGTATGGAAGATTCCAAGCGCGGTAACCTACCGGCTTGTCACGGGATCACCCTCTCTAAAGAGATGTCTCCCAAGACTGATTTGGAGAGGGATCGCATGTCTATTATACCCTACGCTTCTGCGGTAGGCTCTATAATGTATGCGATGTTGTGTACCAGACCAGATGTAGCTTATGCACTGAGTGTGGTAAGCCGGTATCAGTCAAACCCTGGGGAGAAACACTGGATAGCGGTAAAGAACATTCTCAAGTACCTGAGAAGGACTAAGGAGATGTTCTTGGTGTATGGCGGAAAAGACCTCCAGATCGAGGCCTTTGCTGACTCCAGCTTCCAGAGTGACAAGGATGATTCCAAGTCCATGTCGGGTTTTGTCTTTACCCTCAATGGAGGGGCGGTGTGTTGGAAGAGTTCCAAACAGGAAACCGTTGCAGACTCGACGATGGAAGCGGAATACATCGCTGCATCTGATGCCGCAAAAGAAGCTGTCTGGATGAGGAAGTTCTTGAAAGAACTTCAGGTGGTTCCGTCCATTGTTGATCCAATACCTCTGTATTGCGACAACAATGGGGCTATAGCTTTAGCGAAGGAACCCAGGTCCCATCAGAAATCCAGGCACATCTTAAGGCGGTATCACCTGATCAGGGAGATCGTAGATCGCCAGGAGATCGAGGTTCGGAGAGTCGCTTCAGAAGATAACACTGCTGATCCATTCACCAAGGCCCTGCCCCAGACTCAGTTCGAGCGGCTGATCGAGATGATAGGTCTTCGATACGCCAGTACATGGCCTTAGTGCAAGTGGGAGATTGTTAGTGTATATGCCCTAGAGGCCATTACTGTATCATACTAGTTTGTATATTACTTAATGGATGCTTGGGATATTCACCTTGTATATACAATCTTGCTCAAAATAGTAGTATGCTACTTGGTTTGTTTCTACTTCAATGTGTACTTGTGTTTATTTCAGTATATCACTTATACGCATTAGTGGAGCCCTTAGGATCTTTGCTTGATTACCAGCGTTGTGATGGCAGTCACACTAGTGGGGGCTGGGTAATCTATAAGCACATCCTTATTCAGGTCCCTGGTCGCAGGACTATCGAGACAGGGCATCGATACTCCGGAGTAGACCAGCGCATGCGCTTCTCATCCCAGTGTGGGAGACGGTCTGTCCCACAGCCGTCAGTACGTCGTACTTGAGATAGTATGCGGGTGCTCGTTAGGTTACGGGTACACTGGACAGGACTCGTCGGGAACTGACTAGTTGGTATTATACCTATCGTCAGTTATCAGTTCCCAGGTGACATGAGTACAGCTTAGTCCGCTGACTTGACACTGTCACTCCGCCTCGAGTGTGTTCCCACTGTACTTTGATCACTACCCTACCACGGCTCAAAGGAGTCGTGCAAACAGGTGGTGGTTGGGTGCAGTCCCGAAGCACTTGGAGGCAGTGACGGTTAGACAGGATTCGTCTCTCCGGTATTGGGGGTTGACATCGCACTGTGTCTAGGAGAGCCATTACACGAGTAGTCCCTGGCCAGGGCAAACGAGATATACTGGTAGGTTTCCAGTGTTATCTCAGGGTGTATTGGGCTTCACTCCGGCACGACTTGTACCGCTATTGGGGGACTGACGTTTACCGCCCCCTAGGCCCGCCATGCGATGTATCAGACGAACAGACCGGACTGTATGGAGAATGTCACGCTCAGGCTCAGTAGGAGTTCAGATGGGTTTCGCCTCGTCGGTCTTCTTGTCGGCATTACCTGGGGACCGTTACGCACAGCTAGTGCCGCTTGCGGTCTGTGGTTAAACCCACTGCCAGCGTAGTGTCGAGTCTTTAGAGTCCCACACAGAAAGCTTTTCGCCTTTAGGCAAAAGAGTAGAGGTCGCATGGTATTGCGACAGGTCGCATGGTTTTGCGACAGGGTTCGGTCACATCCGTGCACTTGTGCACGTACAGTGTCCGGACAGTTTACACTAGCGGGCTTTGGTTTAAGCCAGATCCTAGTGTACCTTATGGGATTGGATTTATCCAGTTTGCATTCGTGTTCCTCGGAACGCGGATGCGGGTGTGTATGCACAGTTGACAGGGAGGCAGAGGCAGTGGATTCTCATTAGGGTTGTTGACAGTTGACCGTTGACTTTTGACTTTTTGCTCAACCCTAATGAGAATATGATATGTGATTAACTATTATATTAATTAAGTATTATGGTGATATGGTTGTTGACTTGTTGACTTTTGTTGACTTGTTGACTTTGGTGACTTGTTGACCTTTGTTGACTTGTTGACCGGTTGACTAGGCTTGACTAGTTGACCATCATGATAACCATGGTTATCATTTCATGCCAAAGACTTTTTTTTCTTGCTTGTTTTTTGAGTAATATGAGTGCATGATATGATAACCTTATGGTTGCTTCTAACCATCACCAAAAGACTTTTTTGATATGATGAGTTATGATCACTTTGGATTATGAGAGGGTGAGAGAGAAAAGAGAGCCTCATTCTTTCTTGCTCATTCTCTCTCTTGTTCTTGAGCTCTCCCCTTGCTCTCACCCTCAACCTCTTGCTCCCTCTCTTGATCTATGGTTCTCTTGTCTCATGAGTTGAGAATCAAGAACCATAGATAAAATCCCATTCTATTTTCCTCTCTACTCATTCTAGTTCACTAGGTTTAGCAAACCAAGTGAACTAGTTTCTTCAAAGACCGAAGAAGGAGCTAAAGGTTGGAGCTTTCAAGTGGATCTATCTTCGGCGTACGGAGACGACTAGAAGGAGCCATCAGACCACCACCGGAGCTTGAAGAGAAGGAGTTCAAGTTTAGGTATAACCATCTTCATCCGAGTAGCTAAACATCTTTAGCTTAGTTTGCTAGTTTTAGTTTAGGTAACGATCCCGACCATAAGTTAGTCCATGTTGCCTCTTGCGATAAAAATTTTGATTTTATACCGTTTCCGCCTCCCCGTAAGAACCGGGGGTCGCAATATGGACTTACAGTCGACTTGCCAGCTTCATGCCCGAGTTGCCTCGGTATTGAGGTGGGAGCCCGTAAAAGATGCAGACGATGTGGTGCCCTTCCGGCAAGGATGCGACGACCGGAGTTTCCGCGGGAGATCGGGACGACGACGAGAAGACCGGAGGACTCGGATCACTCAGTATATCTCTAACCCGTCTTGTTGTTAGCTAGATCTAGTTTAATGGCCCGATCCGGGGTTTAGTACGCGGTGGTGCCGGTTTGCTAAGTTCACAAAATTAAAGTTTATCACCGCTTCCGCATTTGGCCGTCGGATTGACGGCCGGGGCGCCGCCGTGCACTTACAACAGTGTTCATCCAGGTTCCACCAAGATGTACCATGATTTGAGAGAGGTTTACTGGTGGGACGGGATGAAGAAGGATGTCACGGACTTTGTATCGAGATGCCTGACTGGTCAGCAAGTCAAGGCCGAGCACCAGAGGCCAGCCGGCGAGTTACAGCCTTTGCCCATTCCTGAGTGGAAGTGGGAACAGCTCTCCATGGACTTCATTGTGGGTCTACCCAGGACCAGTCGAGGGTATGACTCTATTTGGGTGACCTACTGGGAAGTAGCCCCGGGTTCATTCAAAGGGAAAAAACCGTGCGGCTTCGGCCAGAGCGGACAATACCATCTGTGTTTGGGGGTGGGTCGTGACAGTTAAGCGGTGTTCTAAACACAGTTAAGTTCTCCTGATGAGCGCGAAGTACTTAGAGTCAAAGTTCTAGTTGATTTTAATTTACTGTGGGTATGCAAGAATGCAGTTTTGTGATTTGTGGGCTACGGAAAAAGGTGATGAAATCCTTTACTGTATCTTGTTTGATCCTTTTTCCCTTAAATCCGTATTAAGATGCAAATGCGCAATCAATAAAAGAATTCAAGACATCAAGCACTTTAAGCAATTCTTTTTCGTTTAAATTTAAGCGCTGTAAAAAATACGGTTAGTTCTCTGTGCAAATTGGTGGTAAGCTTGTGCGAAGAATCTTGCAGAAGATAGAATAGTGGAATGCATAGGATTTAAGAGGAATGTGTTAGGAAATACATACCGATATGATTTGGTTTAGAAAACCCCTTTGAAAGTGATCTGAGTCTTTGATTGTTCGCTTGCACGGGTCAAACTACCCGGATCTTTGGCACTATATTTCACTAACGTCTTGAAATTGAGTTTGAGCCTCGCTCTGCACGATCACTGGTCGTAATTCCGTGAAAAACCTGAAATGTCGGAAAATATGATATTTAGCGTTTAGTGTATGTCCGGTTGGACTAGGGACACTAGCGCCCATTTAGTCCGTGTCTCGTTAGTCGCTACTGACGACGCGTTCGACTCCGAAGTCGAAACTCCCTCAACTTCTTTTTCATCTTTACCTTCATCTTCACATTCATCATCTTCTAAAGAGATGTCAGGATTCAATCCTAACAACTCTTTACCTACCTCGGGACTGATTCCACCTCAACTGGGTGCGAATAACCCGCAACAAACTCCTGTTGAAGTGCCCCAACGAATCGCGCTCCAGGATCGTTTCTATCCTACCCGCTCCGCACTTTCTACTTGTCTTTCTATCCCGCCGGCTAATGGGGATAATTTCGAAATTAAACCCCACTTCATCAATATGTTGCCTAAATTTCACGAGCTGGAATCCGAAGATGCCTATATCTTCATTAACAAATTCCAGAATGTTTGTGCAATGATGAAGACCACCCAACTTTCCGATGATGCTATAAGGATACGAGTCATTCCCTTCACTCTATGTGACCTAGCTGAAAAGTGGCTATATAGTACTGCATCGCATTCTATAAACAGTTGGGAAGAGTTTGTTAAAGCGTTTCTAAGAAAGTTTTACCCACATCACAAGACCATGAGAATTCGTAATTAAATTAACTAATTTTCCCAGCTTCCTTCCGAACCTTTTTGGAAGTGTTTCGAACGATTCAAAGACCTTCTTGTTCAGTGCCCTCATCACGGTATCGAGAGATGGCTACTTTGCCAAACTTTATACGAAGGACTGAACCCAGCAACTAAGCAGTTGCTGGAAACCATTTGTCAAGGTCACTTCCTAACCAAATTTGACGAGGAAGCTTGGCAATTTCTCGACGATCTTGCTGAACAAACACTTCAGTGGGAAAGCACTAGATAGACCGCTTCATCCACTTCATCTACTTTCACCAGTCCGTCTAGGGCAGGTGTTCATCAACTTGATATGTCAATTGCAATGAAATCTGAAATGCCAGCAATTACATGAAAACTAGAAGTAATTGAGAGAAAATTCTCATCGCTTTCTCCTGCCCCCGCTTTACCCCCTCGCACTATATGCGCTTGTTGTTCGGATCCATCCCATTTGACTGAAGAGCGTCCTTACAACCCACCTGCTCATGGACAGGATCAAGTCAATATTGCCTTTCAGCAAAGACAAAGAAATGATCCATACTCTTCAACTTACAATCCTGGTTGGAGGAACCACCCCAATTTTGCTTGGAATCAAAATCAACAACAATTCCAAGGCAACAATAATTTCCAGAGGCCTCCTCCTCAACAACAAGCCCTTCAACAAACTCAATATCAGCAACCTTTCCAGCCCCAACCTTACCAAAATCAAATGAACAATTTTGCACCCAACAACTCTTTTCCTCAAAACAATTTTGTTCCACAAAATAACGATAAGGTTTCCTCGCTAGAATGAGGTCTAGATGCATTTTTAAAACATTCTACTTAATCCTCAGCCAATATCCAGTCTTCCATTCAGTCTTTGGTGCAACACACTACATCATATGGGCAAAGTATCAAAACCATTGATGCCCAAATTGCACAACTGAATACTGTTTTAAGCGAGCAAGAGAAGGGGAAGCTTCCATCTCAACCACTGCCAAATCCTGGTCCCCATAAAATACACACGTTGCTCATGAACAACAAAACCATAATGTGAGTGTCATGACTACATTGAGATCTAGAAGGATGTTGCACAACAATGTTGGCACTAATGATGACACCCCGGCCGCTGCCGCTTCTTCTTCTTCATCCTTATCTTCTTCATCTTCAGAGCCTGTTCTCCATTCTTCAGAAGGCTCTAATTCTTCTACTACTCCGAAAGGACCCACATCTCACTACACGAAAACACCAACACTGGGATCTGTTCCAACTCCGCAATCTCCTCCAAAAACATTGGACTCAACTAATTTTCAAAATATTCCATTTCCAAACAGGTTGAGATCCAATAAACAAACTCCACAAATAGAGAAGATTGTGGAGTTATTTAAACAGGTTAGCATTAACATTCCCCTCTTGGATGCAATCCAACAAGTCCCTTCTTACGCAAAAATCTTGAAGGACTTATGCACGAAGAAGAGGAAATCACAGGTACCTAAGAAAGTTTTCTTGGCTAGTGCAGTAAATGATGCTCTTACTCAACCTTTACCTCAAAAATGAAAGGACTTTGGCTGTCCTACAATTTCAATAACTATTGGGGATAAGAACATCAACCGCGCACTTTTAGATCTTGGTGCCAATGTTAACCTGCTTCCTTATTCAGTATATGAGCAATTAGGCGTTGGAAAGATGAAACCCACACATTGTACTCTCCAAATGGCCAACCGATCAATCACCCATCCTAGGGGTGAGTTAGAGGATGTGTTGATTAAAGTAGGGGACTTCATATTCCCCGTTGATTTCATTGTTATGGACACACAGCCTGTAGCTAACCCCCGGAGTCAAATTCCGGTGATACTCGGTCGACCATTCCTTGCAACATCTAATGCGGCGATCAATTGTTGAAATGGTTCGATGAACCTATCTTTTGGAAATATAACAATTGAGCTCAACATTTTTAAGTTGGGGAATCACCCCTCCGAACCTAATGCTAATATACTTGATGTTTGCTCGATCCAAGAGATCACCCAGGAGGACTGTGAGCTCGAGAAATTTCTGTTCGATCACAACAATTTTGACACCACTAGTGCGTTCCTCCTTGAATCTGATACTGCTTTCATGCCCTATAATGATTACGAGTGTTTCACTTTCTCGAATGATTTTGAAGAATCACCACTCGAGTTTGAATCCTTTGAA
The DNA here is from genome assembly GCA_030015575.1 of Agapanthus africanus. NCBI lineage: Eukaryota > Viridiplantae > Streptophyta > Magnoliopsida > Asparagales > Amaryllidaceae > Agapanthus > Agapanthus africanus. The sequence continues at coordinate 333,344,514 of JASDDO010000018.1, read as the reverse complement.
TTTTCGGATGAGTTAACTGAACCATCCGACCTGGTTGCTTACACTCGTTTTGAACCTCTGTTGGAATCTTTCGAGTTTGAGACAATTTCACCAATATTACCTTCAATTGTTTCGCCTCCAATACTCGGACTCAAGCTATTGCAGTCTCACCTTAAATACGCTTACTTAGGTAAGAATGAGACCCTTCCTGTTATCATCTCGGCTTCTTTAGCCCCCGAGCAAGAGAAAGCCCTTTTAACGGTCTTACAAAGCAATCGACAAGCTTTTGGCTGGACTATGGCGGACATCAAGGGGATTAGTCCCCTAATTGTTGAACATCATATTCATATGATGGATGATTCCAAGCCAGCAGGGGATCTACAGAGACGACTCAACCCAGTAATGAAGGAGGCTGTTAAAAAGGAGATCGTAAAATGTCTAGATAGTGGTATCATTTACCCTATCTTTGATAGCCAGTGGGTTAGCCTCATTCACGTTGTCCCAAAGAAATCGGGCATAATGGTCATAACTAATGAGGCGAATGAGTTAATACCTACTCGCACCCAAACTGGGTGGCGAGTATGCATCGATTATAGAAAACTCAATGCCGCGACACGAAAAGACCACTTTCCATTACCTTTTATTGACCAAATGCTAGAACGATTGGCTGGGCATGAGTTTTATTGCTTTTTGGATGGCTATTCCGGCTATAATCAAATCCCCATTGCTAAAAAAGACCAAGACAAGACCACATTCACTTGTCCTTTCGGTACGTTTGCTTACCGTCGCATGCCCTTTGGGTTATGCAATGCACCCGCTACCTTCCAGCGGTGTATGATGGGTATTTTTTTAGACATGCTGGAAAAATTCTTGGAGATCTTTATGGATGATTTCTCCATTTTCGGCGACTCCTTTGATGAGTGTTTGCTACATTTAGACACAGTCCTTACCCGGTGTAAGGATAAGAACCTTACTTTAAATTGGGAGAAGTGCCACTTCATGGTATAAGAAGATATTGTCCTAGGACATATAATCTCACAAAATGGCATTGAGGTAGATAAAGCTAAGATTGAAGTCATTTCCAATCTTCTTCCTCCCAAATGCGTCCGAGACATTCGAGCCTTCCTTGGCCATGCCGGTTTCTATAGACGGTTCATCAAGGATTTTAGCAAGATTGCTAGACCCTTGACTCTTTTGTTTGCCAAGGACACCATATTTGATTTCGACTCAAGCTGTATGAAGGCGTTCGAGTCATTGAAAAACTCACCTACTTCTGCTCCCATTCTTTCATCTCCTGACTGGACGCATCCATTTGAAATTATATGCGATGCATCTGATTTTGCCATTGGAGTTGTCCTTGGACAGCACATCAATAAAATGCCGCATGTGATTTATTACGCTAGCCGAACCTTGAACGAGGCCCAATTAAATTACACAACAACCGAGAAGGAATTCTTAGCTGTTGTGTTTGCGTTAGAAAAGTTCAGGCCCTATTTAATTGGCTCTCCAGTCATCGTTTACAATGACCATTCGGCTCTTCGCTATCTTTTTGCGAAGAAGGACGCTAAATCTCGGCTGATACGTTGAATTCTCTTACTACAAGAGTTTGACCTTGTCATCAGAGACAAGAGAGGATGCGAAAACGTAGTCGCCGACCATCTTTCACGCCTCCCTTCTTCTCCAACGCTTCAATTTCCTATAAAAGACGTTTTTCCAGATGAGCAGCTCTTGACTGTATCATGCGAACCTTGGTTCGCAGATATTGTGAATTATTTGGCCACCGTACTTATACCAAATGAATGGTCGAATCAGGACAGACTCCGATTTCTATCCCAGGTAAAACATTTTTACTGGGATGAACCTTACCTATTCAAATACTGTCCCGACCAAATTATTCGTTGGTGTGTCCCCGACAATGAGTTTAAGAGCGTGCTGTCATTTTGCCACGATCAAGCGTGTGGCGGATATTTTAGCCTTAAAAAGACAGCCGAAAAGATCTTGCAGTGTGGTTTCTACTGGCCACAACTATTTAAAGACGCACATGATTACTGCAAGACATGCTCCTGGTGCCAACACTTGGGCTGGATATCCAGGAGAAACGAAATGCCGCTCTAATTAATATTGGTTGTCGAAATTTTTGATGTTTGGGGGATAGATTTTATGGGACCGTTTCCCAATTCTTTTGGGAATGTGTATATTCTCCTCGCTGTTGATTATGTTTCTAAGTGGGTCAAGGCTGTGCCCAGCCGAACTAATGACAACAAGGTTGTCGTTAGATTCCTCAAAGAAAACATTTTCTCTCGGTTTGGGCACCCCCGCGCAATCATGAGCGATAATGGAACTCATTTCTGTAATAGGACTTTCGAGTCCTTAATACGGAAATATTCCATTAATCACAAGCTATCAACGCTCTATCATCCCCAAACTTATAGGCAAGCCGAGATTTCAAATCGGTAAATTAAACAGATATTGGAGAAAACGGTTTCCAAAAACCGTAAAGATCGGTCTTCAAAACTTATTGATGCCCTTTGGGCATTTCGAACAGCCTATAAGACCGATCTTGGCATGTCTCCATATAGGCTTGTTTATGGAAAGGCTTGCCACCTTCCAGTTGAAATTGAGCATTGAGCATTTTGGGCAATTAAAGAGTTGAATCTATCTCTCAGAGATGCGGGCAGCCATAGAAAGCTGCAATTGAATGAATTGAACGAGCTTCGGGATGAAACTTACGAGAACGCCGTTGTCGTAAAAAACCGAACGAAGTTGTTTCACGATAAACACCTTATGCGCAAAACTTTCAAACCTGGTCAACAAGTTTTACTTTACGACACCCGGCTACATTTCTATCTCGGCAAGCTCAGATCTCGATAGAAAGGGCCATTTTTGGTACGCACCGTATATCCGCACGGTGCGATCGATTTAGAAAATCCTGAGGATGGTTCACTATTCAAGGTGAACGGACATAGACTTAAACCGTTCCTCACAGCGGACCCTTCAGAGGAGCTCCTGCTGTTGCAAGAGCCGATTTACATTGACTGATCTTCCCCTATCTACCCCTAAATTTCGGTTATTCAGCCATAAACAGTGGAAACACTGTTTCAAATAGGTTTGGGGGTATGTACCACTTTTAAATATAAAACAAAATGAAAAAATGAAAAAAAAAGATTTTAGGGTGTATTTTTGTAAATTTTCAGTTTTAATAAAAAATAAAAAAATTTATTTACAAATAAATTTCTCTTTTTAAGAGGACCTTTTTACAAATAACCAAAATATAGCCCCTATAAATACAAGCCGATCTCTCCTCTGCAATTACCAAACCCTAATTTCCCACTCTCTGAAAACCCTAGCCGCAGCAGCAGCAAGTTCAGGGAGATCTCTCAAGAGTGCGGCGCAACCGCCGCTGTACGTGCCTTCTCGCAGCGCAACCGCCGCGCCTTTGCTACGTTACCCTCTGAAAACTTCAGAGGAGGTTTGCACTTTCTTTTCCTTCTCTGTAAAATCTCTAATTTTTAAATTAGCTCTCTGTGATAGCGCCAACTCTGCAGTTTGAGAGGGACTTTTCCCAAATCTTTGCACACACGATCTACGATAGCTATTTCGGTGAAGAGATCCGAAGGCGAGGGTAGAATTTCTTACTTTTTAACCATCCAAACTCCTTCGCTCTTCCAGATCTCGTCACCCAATTTTACGAGTGCATGGAGGATGGTTGCCTCTCACAACACGGTTATATTAGGCTAATTTGGGGTGATGGGAAATAATAATCGATAGGGACTTCATCCATGAAGTCACCTTAATTCCTAGACTACCTACTCATGACCAACCCCTCCAATTCGAGGATTACCTACCCTTGATGGGTAATGATTGTTTGAGGGAGCCACGTAAAGACATCCAGTCTAGAACCTTCTTTGCGAATGTATTAACTGTGTGCCGTTGGGCACAAAATAACATTTTTGGTAGTTCGCACAATACTACATTTTTCACACCATCCCTTCATATCGTGCACACCTTGATGACTAGGAACCCCAGCTATAATATGTGCACAGTATTACTTCACTCCATTGGTGTGGGAAAGAGGGCTGCAAATTACCCATGCCCTATGTTGGTGACACAATTGTGTCGCCATTTCCTCCCTGTGGAGAAATTCGAGTTTTATATGCATGGAGGTATCCCCATTAGACCTCTTCTTAAGGGCGTATCCACGTCCTACACACGCTTAAATGATGTATGGTCCCGCACTGAGCCAGCCGAGGATGTACCCGCTAAGAAACCCAGCTCCAGCTCGACCGCGTGTGAGGAAGAGCTTACCCCCGCAGCACATGCACGTTTACTTAGGAAAGCCACTAGGGGGATAGACAGATGATGGTGACCAATCTGGATTAGCGAGTGACAGAAATAGAGCATGGCATGACCACCCTACTGGCAAGAGGGGAACGTTCCCGTTCACGTTCGAGGGGACAGCGAGGTCATGAGCAGTGAGGATACTGCTTTTGATAAGTTTGGGGGTGGAGGTGGTTTGTAAATAGTTATATTTGTATTTGCATATTTTTATTTTTTGTACATATTTGTTTTTCTTTCTTTCTCTGCATATTTAATTCCGCATTGCATCTTTATAAAAAAAAATATAAAAACTGAGAAAAATGAAAATAAAAACAAAATAGAAAAAATAAAATCAAATAAAAAATTTGTAAAATTTTTAAAAAAAATTATAAAAATTGAAAAGTTCAATTTTGGCCATATTTGACTTAAGTTCAACATGACAGTTGAATAGTAGGGAAAAACTAGATCCTAAACTTAGTAAATTGAAAACCCCAAAAATAACCTTTATTAAAGTTTAACTGTAGAAAATATATGTCCTTTTAGTTTATTTAGAAATAGGCAAATTTTGAGTTCAGTTCTTGGGCTAAGTCAAAATAAGAGAAGAGTATTGAATTTTTATTTGAAGTGTAAGTTTGAAAAATAATTATGAACCTTAAATCTAAATTCTGAAAATATATACCCTACAACTCGCAAATACACGCACCTTGAAACTTGGGATAGTAGAGAATACCTTGAAATGCTCTTGTCTAAAATTCTTAGTATGAAGGAAAATAAAATAAGAGTATAAGTGTGAATAAAGAGATAAAAAAAAATGAACACTGGTTTTGTAATTACTTAAGGCTGCATAAATAAAAAATATAGCGAGGGTGCTTTATCACCTAGTGCCTTAGACCAACTGGTTTGGGAGTCACTGCTAAGCCTTAGGTATTATAAGACGAGGAATTACGCCTAAATACACGAACACATTTTGTAATTGGTCGTTAGTACCTCAAGAAGTATTAACGGTCGCATGAAGAATGGGTGAGCAATTTCATCTAAAAGTCACCAATTAAAAGTTCTTTGGACGATGGACAAGAGTATGATAGCTTGAATTGAATTTCTAAGTGTAGGGGTGATACATACATACATGTAGAGGTATATGATTAGGGTTTGGATGAGAGATAGGGATGAAAGATAAGGCTTATACCTTTAGTAGAGATGATAAAAATTCCTAAGTTGAGATGGAACCTTAGAAGGAAAATTCAAAAGATGCTGAAAGCTTAATAAATTTGCAGAACATATACGATCTTAAGTTAAATGAAAAGAAAGCGTGAAAAATATGGGTTGATGATTTCTAACTTGAAGATAATAGAATTTCTTACTAGAATACTGAATTGAAGAATGAGAGTCAACAGGCCAAATTGATCGGATTTTGTGGGTAGTATCCGCTGAAAACCCTTAGGAGACAACACTCCTCCTACTAGGGACACCTAGAGGTTTAACGGCTTGTTGCATGAGCTTAGTGCAATCGCGTTCCCTGCGAAAGTGAGGTTAGGTTTTTTCGAGAATAAAATTGGCTTTGCTCGGGACGAGCAAAAGATATGTTTGGGGGTATTTGTTCATATCAGAATTTTGCATTATTATATCACCCATTCTTATTCATATTACAAATAAATAGGTGCTTTTGATCCATGTCTACTTAATAGTTTCAGGTTACAGGTTCTCAAAACAATACAGTGAAATTCATGAAAAGACGTTACAAATATGAGACTACAATAGATGAATCCATATGATGCTGCCTACCAGTTCAAGGAACAAATGAAGATCAGTAGACAGTTCAATGCACAAAGCACAAGGGTAGTACAAGATTCAAGACTTCAACGTGAAGCTCACGGCAAAAAGTCCACAACATTCTGCACTGTGGAAATCTAGAAGAAAATAGAAGATATTCTGTGGAACCAAGTGAAGAAAACAGAAAGAAAAAGCAATATGAAGCAACCCTAGAAGTTTGATACCAAGATCGCACAACATGGTGGCGGAACCGTGGCCAAACATGGCTTTCTGCCGTGGAACCGCGGTCGTGCAGTGCACGTGTCGGTGCACGTGTCGGTGGGTGTCGGTGCTTTGACCCATCTTTCTTAGGGCAGTTTTGTAAATTCAAATATGGATCAGATGTAAAACCTAGGGTTTCTCCTATCTATAAATAGGAAAGCTGAAAGCCTAATTAGGCATGCCACTTTATAATTCGCAGATTTAAATTTTTTTTAATTTCATTGTAAACGTTGAAGAGGTATCAATAAAGTAAGTTTCCTTTCTATCCTGTATTTTTTATCTGAATTTTAATTCCTGAAATTTCTTATCTGTTCTTTATTATCTGCAATTTAGTTTTCTAATATATAAAAAAATATAAATATTAATTTGATTGTCACTTCCCTAATGAGTGGGTAATTCCTCACTTGTTAGGGTTAGGATAGGGAAGGTTTGAGAGAAGGAAATCTCTCTCACTCTTTTCCTTATCCATATAATTTAATTAGGACTCTAGTTAATTTAACCACACACCGCTCACTACGGTACCCTATCCTACATGATAGCGGTGATTCCCTAGTTAGACCGGTTGTGGTTGAATTAACCGGAGGTTAGGGCAAAGAGTCATGAAAGGACGGATAAGGACCAAAAGGAAGAAACTACGTTTCTTCCTAGTCGTGCTAATCCCCTTTGTTGACTATTACCCTAACACCTATGTTCTTAACCAGGGCATTGTTAGTGGTGAGAAGATTCCATATTTCAAACTAACCTAATCCTAATCTTAGCAAGACTTTAAATCAATTGAATCTTATTCTTATATTTCAAAACAAAACCTACCAAAAATAGCACTTAACTCGTTAGAACTTAAAGAAAATAACACCTTTTCCCTGTGGACCGACCCGTACTTAACCGGATAGCTACCAAGCGACACCGTCTTGATTGCGGTATTCTTAATTTAAATTTTAAAACGCACGCATACGCAAAAACCTCAATCAATCAGTCGCCAAACTACGGAACACCATGTCTAGACTCTGATCGTCCCGATCGCGCAAACACAACACAATAAAATACGAGAAAGATAATAGATATCACTTCGCAACGACCAATTGAACTCACGTCGGAAGAACACCTAAACCTAGTAAGCAACTTATCGCAATATTTTGCACAAGTCTAAAACTAAAACCATTCTAGCGGTTCCAAACATCGCAAAGCGGCTTAACTATGTTATCCAAACCGTTTCCATAATTTTAAACCCGCCCAATTTGGCTTTATTAAAACCTAGTAAGCAAAAACTTCATTAGTTAATTTAGGAATTATCAATAATTATCATTCACAAGATTAAGTTTCCAAAGTCCTCATTTTAACCATTATCCATCACAAACCCTAACTTGATTTTCTTTAAAATTATAAAGAATGAATTAAACATAAGTTTAAAGCTATAATAATCCAATTAATTAGCTATCTTAATGATTTAGCATAACAAAAGAGGATTAGGGTTAGAATTTATATCTCTTAAGAACAAATTCTAGCAATAAGATTCCATCAACTTTTGCCTCCGAAGATCAAGTTTTTCAAGAAGAACTAAGCAAGTTTAGTGAAAGAAAATGATGGTTAAAGTTTTATTTAGGGTTTTGTGGATTTATTTTGGAATTTTTGGTGAGTTTTTGAGTGAAAGAAAATGGAGAAATGAGCTAAGGAAAGTTTGGGGCAGAAATGGGGGAGCTCGGCCTAGGGTGATGGGGGGGGGGGGTGTTTGTGAAATTAAAATGAAGAAAGTTCTAGCTTAAAACATTAAATGCAACCATTTCATTCTTTTTCTTTTCTTTTTAAATCTTAAATCCTTTTTGCACAAAAGAATCTAGATATTTGAAGAGAAGCTTCCAAACTAATTCTAGTGATAAGATTAAAATGATTCTTATTAGAAGTAATTTAACCCAAACCAAAAATGTAATTACCACTTAAAATAATATTTAATTAGGAAAAAATTCTATATGAACCAAAACTTTCCATTGACCCCCAAATTTCACGCACTAGCTTTATTCTAGCTAAACTAAGTTTATACGGAAGTTTGATCACAATCGGATTAAAACGGAAAATACCGACTATTTTACCCTAAAACGAAAAAATTCGTATAACGATTTCTAAAACGTTACAATCTCCCTCCTTATAGAAATTCGGTCCCCGAATTAAAATTTAACTACGCGTACCTTCGAAGAGATGAGGGAATTTCTTCCGCATCTCGCTCTCGGCCTCCCAAGTGATCTCCTCACTAGTAGGGCTACGCCAAAGAACCTTTACAGATGGCAAGACCTTTGACCGAAGTTTCTTCACCTGCCGATCCAAAATAACTACCGGCTGCTCAGTGAATGAAAGATCGCGCTCAAGCTGAACGGTCTGGTGCTGAATCATGTGAGACGGATCATGAAGGTATCTACGAAGCATCGATACATTGAAAACGGGGTGAACATCCGGAAAACTAGGCGGGAGCGCCAAACGATAAGCAACGGAACCCACTCGCTCAAGGATCTTGAAGGGTCCTACAAATCTGGGACTGAGCTTCCCCTTCCTCCCAAATCTCATAACGCCCTTCATTGGAGAAATTATCAGGAATACATGATCCCCCACTGCGAACTCAGGTCTGTGACGACGACGGTCGGCATAAGACTTCTGCCTGCACTGGGCTGCTCTCATCCTGTCCTGAATCTGCTGGATCATCTCCATAGTCTCCTGAACTAGCTGGGGTCCTAAAACTCTACTCTCGCTGAGTTCGTTCCAATAGACTGGCGATTGACCCTTCCTACCATACAAGGCCTCAAAAGGTGCCATCTGAATAGTCTCCTGAAAGCTGTTGTTGTAGGAGAACTCAATCAACGGCAAGTGACGATCCCAACTGCCATCAAAATCAAGCACACATGCACGGAGCATATCCTCCAGAGTCTGTATAGTCCGCTCCGACTGACCATCGGTCTGTGGATGAAAAGCGGCGCTAAAACTCAACCGGGTACCCAAAGCTTCCTGAAGCTTCTGCCAAAGATGGCTAGTAAACTGGATGCCTCTGTCGGATACTATGCATGTGGGAACACCGTGCAAATACACAATCTCATATATGTACAACTGAGCATAACCGAAAGTGGTCTTCACTGTAAGGAAGTGAGCCGCTTTCGTCAACTAGTCAACAATCACCCAAATGAAGTCATACCCTCGACTGGTCCTGGGTAGACCTACAATGAAGTCCATGGAAATCTGCTCCTATTTCCACTCTGGAACGGGTAAAGGCTGCAACTCTCCAGCCGGTATCTGATGCTCAGCCTTGACTTGCTGACAAGTCAGGCACCTCGAAACGAAGTCCGAAATATCACGCTTCATCTCTTCCCACCAGTAAAAATCCCTTAAGTCATGGTACATCTTGGTGGAACTGGATGAACGCTAAAGGCCGACTGATGTACCTGCTCTAGGATCTCGTGTCTCAACCCATCAGCATCTGGTACACACAAGCGAGTCCCGCATCATAGCACACCCTGGTCATCAATCATGAACTCCGAAACTGTACCATGCTGAACAAGCTCAAGAATCTCAGATAAACGGGCATCACTGGGCTGCGCCTCACGGATACGATCAAGTAGTAGTGGACGAGCGTAGACATGAGCAAGCTGTCCCCCAGTGGAAGTGAACTCGAACTGTACTCTACCATCATACAAGAGCTGCCAATCTGCATAAGACTGTCGCTGAACTGCGCTCAACTGAGACAAGCTATCCCCGGGCCTACGACTCAAAGCATCAGCTACTACATTCTCCCTGTCCGGGTGATAAAGGTTCTTACAATCATAATCCTTCACAAGCTCCATCCAATAGCGCTGTCGCAGATTCAGATCCCGCTGCTGGAAGATGTACTTTAAGCTCTTGTGATCCGTGAAGATCTAACACGACTCCCCGTACAAATAGTGTCTCTAAATTTTCAACGCAAAGACCACCACGGCCATCTCAAGATCGTGAGTGGGGTAATTCTGCTCGTGCTTCTTCAGCTACCTAGAAGCATAAGCAATCACTCTATCATGCTGCATCAGTACACAACCGAGCCCCACTCGAGAAGCATCACAGTAAACAACATAGCCGCCCGATCCAGAAGGCAAAGATAGAACTGGTGCTGTCGTCAACCGAGTCTTCAACTGCTGAAAACTCTGCTTGCACGCATCAGTCCAAAGAAAAGGAACTCCCTTCCGGGTCAGTCTAGTCAGCGGTGCAGCGATACTCAAGAAATCCTGCACAAAACGGAAATAATAACCAGCTAAGCCCAAAAATCTGCGGACCTTCGTCACCGATACAGGTCTGGGCCAAAGCTGCACAGCCTCGATCTTCCTCGGGTCCACCAGAATACCATCACCAGTCACCACATGACCCAGGAAGTCAACTCTATCAAGCCAAAATGTGCACTTTGAGAATTTAGCATACAGATGGTGCTCTCTCAATATCTGCAAAGCAATCCTCAAATGCTGCTCATGCTCCTCACGACTCCTATAGTAGACCAGTATGTCATCAATAAATACAATAATAAACTGGTCGAGGAACGGCCTGAAAATCAGGGTTCATCAGATCCATGAACGCTGCTGGCGCATTGGTGAGTCCGAACGACATCACCAGAAACTCATAATGCCCATAGCACGTACGAAAAGCAGTCTTCAGAATGTCATCATTCCGAACCCACAACTGATGATAACCCGAACGCAAATCAATCTTAGAAAAATGTTTCGCACCCTGGAGTTGATCAAATAAATCGTCAATGCGAGGTAAAGGATAACTATTCCGCACCGTAACTGACGATAATCCATACACAACCACAAACTGCCGTCCTTCTTCTTGACGAACAGAACAGGAGCTCCCCACGGCCAAACACTCGGATGCACAAGTCCCCTATCAAGAAATTCTTGCAATTGATCTTTATGCTCTCTAAGCTCTGCCGGAACCATCCGATAAGGCGGTATAGAAATAGGCTCCGTGCCAGGAATCAGATCTATGTAGAACTCAATATCGTGCTCTGGCGGCATCCCAAGTAACTCATCGGGAAAGACGTCGGGAAACTCTCGCACGGTAGGAACCCCGTCCAACGACTCCACTGTGGCTCCATTATCATGAATGAATGCCAAGAATCCCCGAAATCCCCTCCTCAAAAGCCGACTAGCGCAAAGGACAGAAATCAAACTGTGAGGGATGGCACCATGGCCCCCCTGCACAACACACACTGACTCGCCGAGAAAACAAAACCTAACTGTCTTCTCGCGGCAGTCCACAGACACGAACCAAGTAGCTAACCAGTCCATGCCCAGGAGAACGTCGAAGTCTAACATCTCAAGAAGGATCAAGTCGATGGACAAATCTCTATCTCCTATACGGACAGCACACGACTGGAACACGTGTCGTGCAACAAATGACTCTCCAACAGGAGTAGTCACGACAAGAGGTTGATCTAGCAAAAACGACTCTCGTCCTAACCTCGGCATGAAGTGCATAGAAACATACGAATGCGTAGATCCCGGATCGAAAAGAACATGTGCATCATAAGAACATACAGAAAGGATACCTGAAACCACAGCATTGGACGCCTGCGCATCCTGATGAGTCAAGGCAAACACCCGAGCTTGCCATCTAGCGGCACCTGGCTGACCACCGCCTCTACCATCCCGCCTTCTCAGAACAAAACCCCCGCGACCCCGACCTCTCTGCACATGAGTCTGACGCAGAGCAACAACCGGCATAAGGGAAAACGCCCTCTGAGGTGGAGAAGGTGGTAAGGTAACCTGCGGTACAGCTGCTTTGCTCACACGTGGCTCAGCACAATCTCGAACCCGATGACCTATACACTTGCACCGGTAACATCCAGATGCAAACTGCTGACCCTCCTGAGGGTAAGAACTAAAAAGCCGACCTCGTCCCGAACCTCCACTACCTCCAGTATCTGAACGAGAACTGTCGCGACGTCTAAACGCCCTCCTCCCTACCGAATCACCAGTACGAACCCTCTTCGGTTTCGGAGCAACTGACTACTCAGAAAGACGCTCTTCCACCAATAGGGCTGCATCCACTGCTGCCGCATACGTGTCACAATGCTGAATGCTGATGGCTAGGAACAACTGGGTAAGCAGGCCGTGAACAAACCTCTTCACCCTCATCTCCTCAGTCGCCACAAAGTACGGACCATACACAGATAGCTCGGTAAACAGTACATCATACTCAGACACCGTCATCCCCGGAGTCTGGCGTAACGACTCAAATCTGCGCGCTCGCACATCCCTGACGCTCGGTGGAAGAAAATGGGCGAGAAACACAGTCACAAACTCAGCCCAGGTCATAGGAGCCAGACCTGCGGCTCTGCCTCTCTCCAAGGACTCACACCTCTTCTGGGCCAGACCCTCCAGACGGAAACTCGCGAACTCCACCCATCTCTCGTCGGATCATCGGAGCGAACGATAAATCCTGGCCAACCGGTCGATAAACGACTGCGGATCCTTAGCAGCATCTGTGCCAGTGAACACCGGAGGCCTCAGCCTCATGAACTCGGTCAGTGACACGGTAATAACCTCCGGAGCTGTAACTGCGACTGCCGGAACTGTAGGTACAATCGTGGTTCCTGCAACAGGTGTAACAACTGCCTGCCCCTGTGCTCGAATGGCCTCAACTAAAGTCCCTATCATCTGGCACAGGTCCTGCATACCAGCCCTAAACATAGCAATGTGCTCCGTTACAACAGGCGTACCGCCCTGGTTAGTCCTTGCCTCAGACGAGTCGACTCTGAGCTCGGCCCTCGTGGCCGCTCTCTGTGCCCTCGTAGTCTTTGGGGACATATAGGCTGGAAATTGAAACAAGATTCGATAAGGATACAGAAATCGAATCACAAGGATGTATATAAATCGCGAAAGGAATTTCAATCAACAAGTCCTAAGGTCACTTAGGCGGAGTACCGCTTCGTAAGTATGCCGCGGAACATACACACGCTACGTTACTCTGCTTAAGCTATCAACTCTATCATACCAAGCTCATCCTACACTCCGAAAGGTAAAACCTAGCGCTCTGATACCAACTTTGTCACGACCCAAAATTAGGCGCATGACCGGCCCTTAAACTACGTAAAGTCTACAGGCGCACGTAATTTAAGTAAGCCTAAACCCAGAAATCTAAACCACCCCAAAAAGGGATAAATGGAGAAAAACATAGTTTAAAACATACGGAAATCTCAAGTAAAAATCATTAATTTTAGTTTTCTTTCTTGAAAATTTCGGCAGCGCCTCCTTTGTAAAAACTAGCCCCGAAAACGGGTACAACATAGATAAAATATAAAGAATCCCAAATGGGAGCAAATCACGCCCAACGGCGGAGACAACCACCACAAACATATATACGATGCCGAATCGAAGAAATATAAAAGAAAACTGCATAAAGAAGTAAAACTTTTCAACAAAACCGGCTCCCACGAGCACGACACCCAAGGTCACCAAAATAATAATACAACACCGAATCCTCACAACTCGTCTCTAAGTTAAATACAAGAAGTGGTAGATGGAGAATACTAGATCCAACAAAAAAGATATACAATGTACGAACGGATAACCGCAAAACCCACCTAAAAGAAAAGGTCTCACAGCCAACCGTATTGGTATCCGCAAAAGTAGAGATGATAAGGCGCCCTGCCGCGACTACACTGAGGGTAAGCCCTGCGAAACACTGTGGCACAACGGGGGTGAGTTGCCAACTCATGAATAGAAAATAACATCATACTGAAATCGCAAGTATGTACTAACAGCAATGATTAATAACATGTAAGCTGGTAGCATGAGTATTGAAATATGAATATGCAACTATCATGATCGAGGTACACTACCAGGGTACTATATCTACATGAATCACATGCATATCAACTGAATACTGAGTGCGGGATAATAAATAATTTCATGCATAAATCATAAGCATGGAAAAACCCGGTGTAAATCAACAACACCCCAAATCCCAAAATACTCAGATCGGCCCCCAAATCCTGTAAGTCTCATGGAATCTGAGTGTCAAAAATCGACACTCTAAAACATCTTGAAAACTAGTGCCTAACATCGACACATAAATACTCGTATTCATACGTTCCTCGAAACCCAAGTATCCTACTTCGACACTTGTGTTCCACGTATCGGTCTTTCTGATATCCATACGTTCCTCGAAACCCAAGTATCCCACCTCGACACTTGTGTTCCACGTATCGGTCTCTAAAATCCATATATCTCTCGGAATATAAGTGCCTAACATCGACACTTGAAATTCCCAAATCGCATGAAAACATATCTCAAATGCGTAAATCCATGTAAAATAACATATGCAACATAAAACATTAATATGAGCATATCACGGGAAAAGTCCGCTATTTAAATGCATCAAGTCGTTAAATATATCTCGCGGTTCCCAAATATCCAAATCCAAAATACATATATATACAGCGTCCCATTCTACCGATATATATGTTATAAAAATCTGATCATGTAACAATAGCAAAGTATATGTGCGAGCATGTAGGTATAGTATGGCATATGTATAAGCATGTAGGTACACAGGTATGCTATATGTCATATACGCTATCGCACCAGAATAAATGCCTCTATGTCGCTAACCATTAGCAAGGTATATCAATGAATATTTGTGTTGTGCGTATCATGACAATTACCGACAGTGTGTGTGTAGCATATCATTGGTGCTCGTGCAACATGGACTGTCAATAATAGTGCAGTGTACAATGGATACAGGTTCATGCACAATAAGTAACTATACGCAATGAAATTCATGCATCATCTCTATATGAGCATATAAACATGCGGCTAATATCATATCATATCTAGCCCTGACGAATGCCATACGGGCGAATTCCCCGTAGATCTTAAATTTACTCACCGATGGTCTCGAGCTATAAAAATCCGACCACCTGCTTCCCCTTGTTCGCAGGGCCCGAAGTCCCCGCTTGCGACCCTAAAATTTCACAAACACATCACATAAGCTAAATATCCTACGCCGACAAAAAGATAACGAAACGCAAGGATAACACCTAGAAAACTACACTGCGCACCTAGCGCACTAAACGCGCACGACATCGGCAAAAACCCTAACTAGGTCGCCAAACTACGGAACACCATGTCTAGACTCCGATCGTCCCGATCGCGCAAACACAACACAATAAAATACGAGGAAGATAAGATATCAACTCGCAACGACCAATTGAACCCACGTCGGAAAAACACCGAAACCTAGTAAGTAACTTATCGCAATATTTTGCACAAGTCTAAAACTAAAACCATTCTAGCGGTTCCAAACATCGCAAAGCGGCTTATCATTGTTATCCAAACTGTTTCCATAATTTTAAACCCACCCAATTAGGTTTTATTAAAACCTAGTAAGCAAAACTTCATTAGTTAACTTAGGAATTATCAATAATTATCATTCACAAGATTAAGTTTCCAAAGTCCTCATTTTAACCATTATCCATCACAAACCCTAACTTGATTTTCTTTAAAATTATAAAGAATGAATTAAACGTAAGTTTAAAGCTATAATAATCCAATTAATTAGCTATCTTAATGATTTAGCATAACAAAAGAGGATTAGGGTTAGAATTTATACCTCTTAAGAACAAATTCTAGCAACAAGATTCCATCAACTTTTGTCTCCAAAGATCAAGTTTTTCATGAAGAACTAAGCAAGTTTAGTGAAAGGAAATGATGGTTAAAGTTTTATTTAGGGTTTTGTGGATTTATTTTGGAATTTTTGGTGAGTTTTTGAGTGAAAGAAAATGGAGAAATGGGCTAAGGAAAGTTTGGGGCAGAAATGGGGGAGCTCGTCCAAGGGTGATGGAGGGGGGGGGTTGTTTTTGAAATTAAAATGAAGAAAGTTCTAGCTTAAAACATTAAATGCAACATTAAATGCAAATGCCAACATTTCATTCTTTTTCTTTTCTTTTTAAACCTTAAATCCTTTTTGCACAAAAGAATCTAGATATTTGAAGAGAAGCTTCCAAACTAATTCTAGTGATAAGATTAAAATGATTCTCTTTAGAAGTTATTTAACCCAAACCAAAAATGTAATTACCACTTAAAATAATATTTAATTAGGGAAAAATTCTATGTGAACCAAAACTTTCCATTGACCCCCAAAGTTTGCGCACTAGCTTTATTCTAGCTAAACTAGGTGCCGGCAAGTTTATACGGAAGTTTGATCACAATCGGGTTAAAAGGGAAAATACCGACTATTTTTCCCTAAAACGGAAAAATTCGTATAACGATTTCTAAAACGTTACAGTATGGCTTCATATGAAGAAACGAACAAGCTTGCTCAATATTTTCGAGGCCGAAGATGATCTACGTCGAAGAGACTCGAGCTCATGCTAGCTCTTCACTAATGGTGAAATTAGTGAAGCAAACAAGCTAAACTAAATGGCTAATAGTAAAGGATGATGATATAGGAAGTGGGCTCACTTTAGATTTATTTTTCTCACTCAATTTCATCACTTCATGAAAATCAAGAGAGCTTCAAAGAGTAAGAAGAAGATGAAATGAAAGTGATGAAGAGAAAAAATCTTTTGAGGTTAGAAATGCAACCATGGTTGGTATATATCATGTCAAACCCTTGTAAAGAATAAACCAAGGCTAAAGGTTAAGGGTTGGGTTAATAAATATCTTAAGCTGGACTAACAAGTGGACTAAGTCAATGTTCTACTAGCTTCTCCAAGCTCATCCATGACTAATTCCAAATGTTTGAATTATTTAAAACAAATAAAACCCTAGTATTAACCTAGCATGATGTGAGTCTCATACAAACATGTTGCATGTGTAACCTTGCATGACACAACAATATATATCACATATATATTTTTTGCAAAAAGAAAATAATACATTTAACATATATTACATATATATCAATGTATCATAAGTAAGAGAAATGAATACTTAAGTGAGCTAATATTAGTTAATATAATGTAATATATCAAATATATAATTATACATTAAATTATTAAATCAACACTTGATTTAATAATCCGGCTATATCACATATAACCGACTAATATCAAATGCAACAACTTATCGAATCAACACTTGATCCGATAACCCGGCTATATCACATATAACCGACCAATGTCACAAGTCGCGAGAATAGAATGCGGTATCACATACGCGCATTAATCTCGGTCCCTCATATATCATATATGTGCTCCTACTCCGTTTCTCATGAACCAGGAAACCTCTGTGTATGACTCTAAAGACTCGTTAATACGCCGGCAGTAGGTGATGATCATATCAAACACCCACAAGCCGCAAGCGGTCTGCTAAACGTAACGGCCACCCGGGTATTGAGCGATCAGACGACCAACAAGAGAGCCGGCTCGTACTCCTCCGAATCCAATCAGTAACACTACCGTACAGTCCGGTCTCTTCATCAGATATGTCGCATATCATAGCCTTGGGGTGGTATAACATCATACCTCAATAGCCTGATAAGTCATGCCGATGCAAGGTTCATAACGGTTTGAGAAACTACTTATAACACTTACCGATAAATCTCAGAAACTACTGATAACACTTACCAGTAAATCTCAGCAACCCTGGCCAGGGATTTCCTGTTATGGCCAATCGAGCATAGCGCAACATCAACTCCCAATACCGGGAGAGACGAAACCCCTCCTATCGCTCATTGCCTCCATGTGACTCGGGACTGTACCCAAAAACCACCTTTTTGCACGATCTATTGACCGTGGTATGGTGAAAATCAAAGCACAGTGGGAATCACACAAGACTCTATGATGATCTCGGGTCTACAGACTAACCTGTACCAGTGTCACCAGAGAACTGCTATCCGATGATAGGTATAATACCATCTAGGAGTTCTCGGCGAGTCCGTCCAGTGTACCCAGTCTCTACTGAACACCCGTATACCTTCTCTGGTGTCAAACACCAATGGATGTGGGATTATCCATCGCCCATCATATGGGTCGAGAAGCATATACGCTAGTCTACTCTGGAGTATCGATGCCCTGTCTCGATACTCCCATGACTAGGAACATTTGAAGGATGTACTTACCGACTACCCTGTCCCCACTAGTATGATCTACATCATAATCCTGGTAGTCAAGTACTCATCCTAAGGGCTTTATCAACATGTAATAGATAGAGACAATAAGTGTACATGTTAAGATAAAGTGCAACCAGATAGTATACTATAATATCGAGCAAGAAAGTCCTCCCTGTATATATCCAACCATCCACTACAATATACATCGCATGTACAATAATGGCCTCTAGGGCATACATATAACTAACAGTGATTTCGTCGGAGATGCTCCGGTCGTCAAGTTTGGCTCGCTACTCCACTTGAGGGGCTTAACTCCACTTGGCACTTAGAGAGTTTTGAGAGAATTTTTGCTAGAATTTCAGAATAATGAAGAGCTAAGGTATGGGGTGGTATTTATAGTGCAGAATTAGGGTTTGGTAATTAAAAATGTTGATTAAAATGCATTAAAAAGGTGTTAACTGGCGAATTGAAGAGTCTCTGTTTGATTGCAGGAAAATCAAACGGTGCAGGGGAGTTAAGGGGAGTCGAAGGGGTGTGTGTGCAAAGCACGGAGGCAAATGGGGCATTTTGTACCGTCGACGCCGGCCTTTTGAAGGAAATGGGTGGTCGAGATTGAGGCATCGCCTCGAGATTTATGCCATGTGGTGAAATCAGTGTGTACACCTCATTGCGCCTGTTTGATTTTTTGAAACTTTTCGTTTCTCCGTGTATTGCACGTGCAACTCTTGGGCTTCCAAAAAATTAAAAAGAAAAATCTGAAAAAATATAGAGTCTGATGGGATTTGAACGCATAGGCTATGTCACAGCAGTGTAGAGGATTTTGTTAGTGATATATGCCATATAGGCCATTATTGTATCATACTGGATTGTATATTACATTTTGGAAACTTGGGATATTCACAGTTATAATAACAGTCTTGCTCAAAATGGTAGTATGCTACTTGGTTTGATTCTACCTCAATATGTGCATGTGTTTCTTTTAGCATATCGCTTATACATATTGGTAGAGTCCTTAGGATCTTTGCTTGACTACCAGCGTTGTGATGGCAGCCACACTAGTGGGGGCTGGGTAGTTTAAAATCACATCCTTATACAGGTCCCTAGTCATAGGATTATCGAGATGGGGCATCGATACTCTGGAGTAGACTAGTGTATACGCTTCTCATCCCAGTAGGGGAGATGGTATGTCCCATAGCCATTGGTACGTCATACCGGAGATAGTATAAAGGTGCTCATTGGGTTATGAGTTACACTGGACGGACTCGATGGGAACTGCTAGTTGGTATTATACATATCGTCAGGTAGCAGTTCCCGGGTGGCATGAGTATGGGTTAGTTCGTTGACTTGATATCACTATTTATCTTCAGTGTGTTCCCACTGTACTTAGATTACTACCCTACCACGGCTCAAAGGAGCCATGCAAACAGGTAGTAGTTGGGTCCAGTCCCGAAGCACTAGGAGGCAGTAGTGGTTAGATAGGATTCGTCTCTCCCGGTATTAGGGGTTGATATCTGTAAGGCTACGCCAGCGCCCCGGACGTCAATCCGAGGCCAAACGCGGAACACAAACTTTTAAAACCGGCGCTAACGTAACCCTAAACTACGGATCGTGCCATCAACCCTATATTAGTTATACTGAAAAGAGTTTAGAGAGGTTATACTGATCGATCCGTGTCCTTCGGTCTTCAACCTCTGTCCAATCTCCTCGCGACTACCCCGATGTAGTTCGCTCTGCGGTCTCCCTCATCGAAGACGATCCACGTCGAGGATTAGTAATACGGGCTCCTGCTTCAAAAACCGAAGCAACTTGAGCAACTAGTTTGCTAGCCTAGATGCCCAAGTTGAAGTAGAGAGAGTGTGTGAATATTTTGTCTCAATACACTCAATGATTCTCAACACATGAGATGGGATGAGTGGAGGTGATGAAGAAGCCAAGTGGTGGAAGTTGTGAGCACAAGAAAAATGAGCAAGTGAGGAAATGAGCTTGCCGTTGTTTTTCTTTACTTGTGAGGTATTTATGAGTGTAGCAAGTGAAGAAAATCCCAGCACAAGTAATATGAACTGCCCCCACAAACAAATATCTCACAAAACAATAAAAGAATCAAACATGGCACAAGTAAACACACCATGAGTCACCAAATTGTGCATGTGCCACCATCAATGCACCAAGTGCCATGATCAATGCTTCATGCCAAGACTTGCACTCACAAATTCTACACAATAAACATTAAAACTTAATGTTTAATCAAAGAAAACAAATGGCATCTTCAAAGTAAACTTGTAACGAATTACAAGAACACCCCTCATCTGTATATACATAGCTGCATCCGTATTCCGACTGAATACGAATACAATGAGACGAAAGTAATCCAACAATATAATGGTAGGATCCGGCTTAAACCAAAGCCCACTAGTATTATCCGTCTGATCATGATCCTGTAGGTTTTTCCTTAGCACCACTACTAGGGTTTGGTAGCATCACACATGCCATATTAAAAAATTAGATGGTGCTAATGAAACCAACCTAAGGATCACACTAGAAAAGCTAGGGTAACAAAAGATTTAACACATTCCACAAGTAGTAAAAGGCTAGGGTTAGAGAATACAACCTTTGTAGCTCCCTTTGCTAGACTCCTTGGCTACTTGAGGGTTGAAAGAAGCTTGCTTAAGATCCTCCAAGTCCACGATGATCCACCCGGAGTCCTCTTTGTCCAAGTTTGAAGCTCCACTTGATCAAGAGAAGAAGTAGAAGCCAACACTCTAAACTAATCGGCAGGAGTAGTGTAGAATGGTGATGTGGTTTGTTTTCTCACTTCAAAACCCTAACTTGATCACTCTCTTACTCACTAATGAAAGCTAGAGAGCAAGAGAGAGGAGGAAGAAGATGATGGCAAATGAGAGCTCAAGAGATAATGATAAGCTTGAAGATAAAAATGAGAATAGAAAATATATATATTTTCTCTTCTCATTCTTAACCCAAGTTAATAAATATCTAGATATTTCATTTGGAACAATAATGGCCATGGAAAGATAACTCAAGGTTAAGAAATGGTTTAGTGGAAGAATAAAATAATCAACCATGATAGATATTTTCCATTTCCATTAATCCAAAAAAATAAATATCAACATATTTATTAAGGTGTGAGTCTTATATTGCCACCATCCAATATATCAACAACCATGATAGAATTGTGTATGCATGTATGATGCATGCACATCCATATGTGCATCAAAGTGAACATGTGCATACGTGCATGCATACAACAAAAACAAAAGGGTCCAAAGTAAAAAGCTAATGGTCAATGTTAAATCAACACTTGATTTAGCACACCGGTCATATCTCATACGACCCGACCAATTAATATACAGTATCATATACATGCATTTAATCGGGTCCCCGCATATATCATATATCCACACCACATCTTTTCGCCTGGACTAGGTAACTCTATTGTGGGACTCTAAGACTCGTCAATACGCCGGCAGTGGGCGATGATCATATCAAGCACCCCCAAGCCGCAAGAGGTCAGCTAAACATAACGGCCATCCGGATATTGAGCGATCAGAAGAAAACAAGCGAACCTGTCACAACTCCCATCAAGCCAACCGGCAACACTACCGTACAGTCCAGTCTCTTCGTCAGATATGCTGCATATCGAGTCTAGGGATGGTAACGTCGACCCCAATAACTCAATAAGTCATGCCGATGAATGGTCTATAACAGATCGAGAAACTACTGATAACACTTATCAGTAAATCTCAACAGCCCTGGCCAGGGACTTACTGATATAGCGAATCGAGCACATCACAGTATCAACTCCCAATACCAGGAGAGACGAAACCCCTCCTATCGCTCATCATCTTCGTGTGTCTCGGGACTGTACCCAAAAGCCACATGTTTGCATGACTCAGTAAAGCCGTGGTAGGGCGGTAATCAAAGTACAGTGGGAGAACATACAAGACTCTATAACGATCTCGGGTCTACAGACTAACCTGTATCAGTGTCACCTGAGAACTGCTATCTGACGATAGATATAATACCAAATAGGATTTCTCGGCGATTCCGTCCAGTGTACCCAGTCTCCACTGAGCACCCGCATATGATCTCGATGTCAAACATCAATGGATATGGGAACATCCATCGCCCATCATATGGGTCTAGTATCATATACGCTAGTCTACTCTGGTATATCGATGCCCCATCTTGATACACCCACGACTAGGGACATTTCAGGATATTCTTATAAACTAGTGACGTCCCACTAGTATAATCTCCATCATAATCACAGTTTTCAAGCAAATATTCTCAGGGCTTTATCAATATGTGTAAATGAATAAAAGCATGATCAAGTCAACATGTCAGATAAAGAAAAACCAGATAGCATACTATCATGTCGAGCACGAATGTACACTGAATTTATATATACATGTATAAATACATCTACTATCATATAATGGCCTCTAGGGCATATATATATCCAACAATCTCCCACTTGTACTAAGGCCAGTTGTTGGCGTATCTCATACCCAACATCTCAAAAAGTCGCTCATGCTGCGGCTGAGGGAGGGCCTTGCTGAGTGGATCCGCGGTGTTATTCTTTATGTCTACTCTCCTTATCTCGATCTCGCAGTGATCTGCAATCTCCCGGATCAAATGAAAGCGCCTCAGGATGTGTCTGGACCGCTGATGGGACCTGTGCTCCTTGGCTAACGCCATAGCCCCATTTTTATCATAACACAATGGTATTGGATCAATAATGGTTGGAACTACTCTTAGCCCCGAGACGAACTTCCTCATCCAGACGGCTTCCTTGGCGGCATCATTCGCAGCAATGTACTCAGCCTCCATCGTAGAGTCTGCAACGGTATCCTGTTTGGAACTCTTCCAACTTACCGCCCCTCCATTGAGGGTAAATACAAACCCAGAGATAGATTTGCTGTCGTCCTTATCGCTCTGGAAGCTCGAATCGGTAAAGGCCTCCATTTGGAGATCTCCATTACCATACACCAAGAACAATTCATTAGTCCTTCGCAAGTACTTAAGAATTTTCTTCACAGCTGTCCAGTGATTCTCCCCTGGGTTGGATTGATACCTGCTTACTACACTAAGTGCATAAGCTACATCTGGGCGTGTACATAACATCACATCATTATAAATCCTACCGCCGAAACATAGGATATAATGCTCATGCGAGCTTTCTCTTCATCGGTCTATGAGCAAAAGTCCTTAGAGAGAGTGACCCTATGGCAAGCGGGTAAGGCACCCTGCTTGGAGTCTTCCATACTAAACCTTTTTAGGATGGTGTTAATGTACCTGGTTTGGGACAATCCCAATAACCTCTTAGATCTATCCCTATAAATCCGAATGCCTAGAATGTATGTGGAATCACCCAGGTCCTTCATGGAGAACCTTAGTGATAAGAAAGATTTGACCGACTGTAGCATAGGAATATCATTTCCTATCAGAAGAATGTCATCCACGTACAATACGAGGAATGTGACAGCTCTCTCTACAGTCTTCTTATAAACACAAGGTTCATCTGGATTTTTGATGAAATCAAACTTTTTGATCACATCATCGAAATAGATGTTCTAACTCTGTGATGCCTGCTTTAATCCATAAATGGATTTAAGCAATCTACATTCTTTCCCGCTACTCTTAGTGTCAATGAAGCCCTCTGGCTGATCCATATAAACGCATTCTTCTAAATCTCCATTTAGAAATGCTGTTTTAACATCCATCTGCTAGATTTCATAGTCGCAGTGAGCAGCAATTGCAAGTAGGATCCGAATGGATTTAAGCATGGCTACGGGAGAAAAAGTTTCGTCATAGTCCAGACCTGGTCTTTGACGAAAACCCTTCACCACAAGTCTTGCCTTATAGGTCTCTACCTGCCCATCTACACCAATCTTTCTTTTAAAGATCCATTTGCACCCCACAGGTTTTACCCCTGGGGGTACAACGTCTAAAGTCCATACTTTTTTGGTGTACATCGACTCCATTTCAGATCTCATGGCATCCAGCCACTTCACTGAGTCTCCACTCGTGATAGCTTGCTGAAAGCTGGTAGGATCATCATCCTCTATGATGCAGTCTTCTCTGTCACCATCAATGAGGAAACCGTAGTACCTCTCCGGTGGGCGAGAAGTCCTACCAGACCTACGGAGTGGCCGAGGTTCATCAGTTTTTGTTGCAACAGCTGGTTCAACCAAGTCGTCATTTGTAATTTGTGTTTCTAGAAGTTCTTCTAGGTCTACCACACTGCCATCTGTATCATTTGTAAAAAATTCTTTTTCTAAAAATGTGGCATGCTGAGAAACAAACACCTTTTGTTCCTCCTTGTGGTAGAAAAGATATCCATATGAATTCTTTGGATATCCCACAAAATTACACATGACCGACCATGTCTCGAGTTTGTCCGGATTTTTCTTTTTAACATAGGCTGGACAACCCCAAATCTTAATTCGGTTAAGAGATGGTCTCTTCCCATGCCATATCTCATATGGTGTGGTAGACACGGTTTTGGTTGGGACCCTGTTCAGTAGAAACGCTGCAGTCTCCAATGCATGCCCCCAAAACGAGACGGGTAACTCAGCATCACTCATCATGGAACGAACCATATCTAATAGGGTCCGATTCCGACGTTCTGACACACCGTTGTGCTGTGGTGTGTAAGGAGGAGTGAGCTGAGAGAGAATCCCATTCTCTTTTAGGAAGTCTGCAAATTCTGTACTGAGATACTCCCCACTTCGATCTGATCGAAGCATTTTGATGCTCAAGCCGGTCTTTCTTTCTACTTCGAGTTTATATTCAGTGAATTCCTCGAAAGCTTCGGACTTGTGCTTTAATAAAAATACATGACCGAATCTTGAGAAATCATCAGTGAAAGTAATGAAGTATGAAAAACCGTCTCTAGCCTGTGTAGACATTGGCCCACATACATCACTATGTATGAGACCTAAGAGTTCTGTAGCTCTTTCTCCGTGTCCTGAAAACAGAGTTTTGGTCATTTTACCCTTGATACAAGACTGACAAGTCGTATAAGATTTATATTCAAAAGGGTTTAAATATCCATCTTTGTGTAACTTGTTTAGTCTTGTTCGTTAATATGACCAAGTCTACAGTGCCAAAGAAAAGCTTCATTTATTTCTGAAAGTTTTTTTTT
The DNA here is from genome assembly GCA_030015575.1 of Agapanthus africanus. Classification (NCBI taxonomy): domain Eukaryota; kingdom Viridiplantae; phylum Streptophyta; class Magnoliopsida; order Asparagales; family Amaryllidaceae; genus Agapanthus; species Agapanthus africanus. The sequence continues at coordinate 333,318,965 of JASDDO010000018.1, read as the reverse complement.
ATTAGTTTGTTGTATGCTGAAAACTGTGTGTTGATTTAGGACGTATATCCCGTTATTAAGTATACCAAACCCAACCAACATTTGATTCAGGTGAATGTTCATAACATTGTTCTGCAATACAAAATTATATCCTTCATTGTCTAACAAAGAAATAGATATTATATTACAAAGCATACTAGGTATATAATAACATGGGTTCACAACCAATATACATCCAGACGGCAACCCCAAGTGATACTCTCCTACTGCAACTGTATGTTCATTGGAACCATTTCCAACGCGGAGAGTATGGTCACCTGTCTTCAAAATCTTGCTATTTCTCAGCCCCTGCATAAAATTGCAAATGTGAGAACCTGAACTGGTATCTAATAACCAGGAAGCAGAGTTTATTGAAAAACATTTTTCTGTTACAAACATACCTGAAGCGGAAGCATCCCCATGTTTCTTCTTAAGATCCAAGTACTTCGTACAGTTGCGCTTCCAGTGTCCTGTTTTGTGGCAGTGATAACATTCCCCTTTCCCCGATTCCCCAGCCTTGGACTTGTCTTTCCCCTTAGCCTTTTTGACTCCACCCTTAGGTTTGGTGGGTTTCTTCTTCATCTTTCCCTTGGCTTTAACCTTCGGGCGAGAGGAGGAAGATGGCCCAACACTCAAAACGGGAGTCTACACCAACTTCAGCGTGCTCTCTGCACTCCTTAACATATTAAGGAGTTCAGGTAGTTCCTTCTCCATGTTTTGCATGTTGAAGTTAACTATAAATTGAGCAAAGGTGGAGGAGAGAGACTGCAGAATAATATCAGCATATTGCTCATTGTCCATTGTCCACCTAAGGTCCTCAAGTTCCTCTATGAGAGCTATCATCTTCAGAACATGGCCTCCTACTGGTGTGCCAAGGGCCATTCGCATCTGAAACAACTTTCTGAATGCTTCGTATCGTAAGACATGAGATTTCTCTCCATACAACTCCTTTGTATGGAGGAATATGGCTTGGACGTCCATATTCTCGTGCTGTTTTTGATGTGTGTTATCCATCGATGCAAGCGCGAGGCATTTGGCCGTGGCACAGTCAGCGTCCCATGTCTTGCGGACTTCCTTATCCGCAACCGAAGATTTAGGACCTGGGATGGACGGGGCTGGAGCCGTGAGGACATATGATACGTTATCATAAGTCAAGGCAATGTTAAGGTTCCTCAGCCAGTCTTTATAATTGGTCCCATTCAGTTTATTTTTATCTTGTAGAAGCTTGAGCCCTATCATTGTTATCTGCTATTAAGAGAGAGAAAAGAATACACTCAGCGAAAGCTCTTGCAAAGATAAGATTGGTTATTATCTTATCTAATCGATGTCTCGCACTGCTTTTATCAAATTTCCCCTCAAACCGTAAAAGGAAAACTAACCAGGATTAATTACATTCGACAACTTCGCTAACTGTTCAGCCAGGCCAGTTGTCGGTACTTGAGGGAGGTTCCCCGTGCTTTCGCACGGACCTAATTAATATAAACCTCGTCTTCACAGAGGCGCAGCCTCGTTAACACCTTTCTAGATACCTAATGGGTTAGCTAATTGTAAACTGCAAAACTCTCCTGGGAGCAACTATTGCCTACAGTGGGATCGGGATCCAACCATCATATGGAAGCCATGCAATCTCATTGCGAATTTCAACTCTTGAAATTCCCGATATGGCTTTTACCCTTAGCACTTATAACCTTGGCTATGGTCAACAAATCACAAGCACTAGTCAAGTTCAACCCGTCATTTCTTGATTAATTAGACCCGTTCATATGACCCTTGGCTAAGGTCAACAAAGTTATATGCCCGTCCCAATTAATCTGCATCATATGCATTGTAGGAAGACATCACTTAGCTACCGTACACTACGCCTTGGCTAAGATCAACAAACATAGCACGAATACTAAGTACTCTACTTCCAAAAATGACGGAGGGTTGCGGATGGATTTTAAGAAAACCTTTAACGTTTTGAACTTGATATCGTTGTAGAATCAAATGGTTTTCAAAAGGAGTGGCTCAAGCTCCACAATTTTGAAATGTAGCTTTTTCGTAAAAAGTCGAGTAGTTTTTCAAATCCGATTCTACAACATCTTTTTAGGTTTATTTTCTTTACATTAATCATATTAATGTAGTCCCATCATTTAAGTCCTTAAGCCAATCACAGAAAAGAAACGAAAATACAACATACTCTTATGCCATCCGCATTCGCCGCAATGTTCCGTTATGCACCGTTAGGTTACTTAACTAACGGCATACCAGGACGGGACTAGCGCGGGTGTAAAACAAAATCAACGTCTATTATATATCTCATATATAATATAGCATTCGTCTCAGATATATTAAGCGATCACATCACAGAATATAGGCAGCAGTAACACATATATGATAATATAGGATATACTAGGACGTCCGTATTTAGTATTTAGCCAACAATAGAAAATACGGATTCCACAGTCGTGATGAATAACCAATCCCACACCCTAGACCCCTACGAGAGCGGCAAGCGACCCTACCAATTCTAGAGTTAGGAGACCTGGTCCCGACTCCTCGAGATAGTCTCCCACTGGACTCTAGAACCCGGTAACTTGTGCTCTCCACCTTGGGTCTATCCTAATGCGGAAAAGTAAATAATATACAACAATGGTGACATCAACCTCAACCCGGAAGTGCCCGAAATAAAAGAATATTACATTAAAAAAGAATTTTACATGAATGAAAAATAAAACTCTCATCTCACAAAAAACCCCCCCGACTATTCGATCACGACAATCCTATACATCACAACACAGCAACACATAACATCACATGTCATCAACGTAAGCAAGTATGCGTACCCCAATTGCCGTTGACATATAGTAACGAAACCGGCGATACGCATACTACACTTACGATCGCAGAAATAAGTATCACATACTACTAGGTGATGTTAAACCCTTCGATCGAATTAACGAACACCCATATTCCCCAGCAAGCTCAACACTTGAGCGCCGTTAAACAATACCCAAAGTCTATACCACAGTATTTAATGGACCAGCCGTAGAAGGGAAAACCCAAGCTTCATTTGTGGCGCAACTAACTACGGTAAACCCGAAGGTTTAGTCGCAGTTTGGTGGTCACATCTCGAGTTAGGGTTTCTTTCTACTAGAGGGTCTATAGGAATACCTGCATTATATATCGAGTACGTTCAACCTAGAAAATACCAGTGTTTGATAATTCGTTCGACTTGTTTAACGTCGCCAAAGTTACCAATACAATGCTATAAAAATACGAATACGAAATACTCCGCAAAGAACCCATTTCCAAACTAACATCACATGCAAATTTGGACTTCAAAATAATACCAGAAACCCCAAATTATGATGTACAGAGCACTGGTGAAAAACGAGGAGGAAGGGAGCAAAATGGGTCGGCGTCGCCGGAATTCCTGGCTTGCTCGCCGGCCAGGAACCGAGCACCCCCCTCGTTTTCCCCTGTGTTCTTATATCATCTTAAATGTCACTCTGCAGTTGCTTAAATAATTTTTAGACCACTTTTTGAAAAATTTACAGAGAGCATTTTCATGGGTTTTCTAAAATCATATTTTTGCGGGGTTTTTCATTTTCGTATTGTCCTAACATCGTCTAGACTTCTAGTTAGGCTCTGATACCATGTACGTTTTTCCTTAGCACCACTACTAGGGCTTGGTAGCATCACATATGCCATATTAAAAAATTAGATGGTGCTAATGAAACTAACCCAAGGATCACACTTGAAAAGCTAGGGTAACAAAAGATTTAACACATTCCACAAGTAGTAAAAGGCTAGGGTTAGAGAATACAACCTTTGTAGCTCCCTTCGCTAGACTCCTTGGCTACTTGAGGGTTGAAAGAAGTTTGCTTAAGATCCTCCAAGTCCACGATGATCCACCCGGAGTCCTCTTTGTCCAAGCTTGAAGCTCCACTTGATCAAGAGAAGATGTAGAAGCCAACACTTTAAACTAATGGGCAGGAGTAGTATAGAATGGTGATGTTGTTTATTTTCTCACTTCAAAACCCTAACTTGATCACTCTCTTACTCACTAATAAAAGCTAGAGTGCAAGAGAGAGGAGGAAGAAGATGATGGCAAATGAGAGCTCAAGAGATAATGATAAGCTTGAAGATAAAAATGAGAATAGAAAATATATATATTTTCTCTTCTCATTCTTAACCCAAGTTAATAAATATCTAGATATTTCATTTGGAACAATAATGGCCATGGAAAGATAACTCAAGGTTAAGAAATGGTTTAGTGGAAGAATAAAATAATCAACCATGATAGATATTTTCCATTTCCATTAATCCAAAAAAATAAATATCAACATATTTATTAAGGTGTGAGTCTTATATTGCCACCATCCAACATATCAACAACCATGATAGAATTGTGTATGCATGTATGATGCATGCACATCCATATGTGCATCAAAGTGAACATGTGCATACGTGCATGCATACAACAAAAACAAAAGGGTCCAAAGTAAAAAGATAATGGTCAATGTTAAATCAACACTTGATTTAGCAAACCGGTCATATCTCATACGACCCGACCAATAGCAAACCACCCGATTAATATACGGTATCATATACACGCATTTAATCTGGTCCCCGCGCATATCACATATGCACACCACATCGTTTCGCCTGGACTAGGTAACTCCATTGTGGGACTCTGAGACTCGTCAATACGCCGGCAGTGGGCGATGATCATATCAAGCACCCCCAAGCCGCAAGAGGTCAGCTAAATGTAACGGCCACTCGGGTATTGAGAGATCAGAAGAAAACAAGCGAACCTGTCACAACTCCCGTCGAGCCAACCGGCAACACTACCGTACAGTTTGGTCTCTTCGTCAGATATGCTGCATATCGAGTCTAGGGATGGTAACGTAGACCCCAATAACTCAATAAGTCGTGTCGATGAATGGTCTATAACAGATAGAGAAACTACTGATAACACTTATCGGTAAATCTCAACAGCCCTGGCCAGTGACTTACTGATATAGCCAATCGAGCACAGCACAACATTAACTCTCAATACCAGAAGAGATGAAACCCTTCCTATTGCTCATCGTCTTCGTGTGTCTTGGGACTGTACCCAAAAGCCACCTGTTTGCACGACTCAGTAGAGCCGTGGTAGGGTGGTAATCAAAGTACAGTGGGAGAACACACAAGAATCTATGACGATCTCGGGTCTACAGACTAACCTGTACCAGTGTCACCTGAGAACTGCTATCCGACGATAGATATAATACTATATAGGAGTTCTCTGCAAGTCCGTCCAGTGTACCCAGTCTCTACTGAGTACCCACCTATGATCTCGATGTCAAACATCAATGGATATGGAAACATCCATCGCCCATCATATGGGTCTAGTATCATATACGCTAGTCTACTCTGGTATATCGATGCCCCATCTCGATACACCTACGACTAGGGACATTTCAGGATATGCTTATAAACTACTGACGTCCCACTAGTATGATCGCCATCATAATCACAGTAGTCAAGCAAATATCCTTAGGGTTTTATCAACATGTGTAAATGAATAAAAGCATGATCAAGTCAACATGTCAGATAAAGACAAACCAGATAGCATACTATCATGTCGAGCAAAAATGTACACTGAATATATATATACATGTATAAATACATCCACTATCATATAATGGACTCTAGGGCATACATATATCCAACAGATCCGTGCACAAGTGCACGAATATGATCGAACCCTACCATAAAACCATACAGCCTCTACAACGTTTCGCCCGAACCAGGGAAACCCTCTGTGTGGGACTTTAAAGACTCGTCAATACGGTGGCAGTGGGTTTAACCATAAGTATGTCAGTGGCACTGGCTGTACGTAACGGCTGCCCAGGTATTGAGTGAAAGGGAAGCCGACGAGCGAACTCATCCTGAAACCCTACTGAGCCTGACAGTCACAATATCTGTACAGTCCGGTCCGTTCGTCTATGAGTATCGCATATCGGGTCTAGGGGTGGATAAAGTCAGACCCTTAATAATGCAATATTCAGTGTCGGTATGAAGCCCATCACCACCTGAGAAACTACCGATCCTAGATCAGTAATTCTCGACTACCTTGGTCAAGGATTTCTGGTGATGGCCACCCGTGCACACCGCGACATCAACCCCAATACCGGGAGAGACGAATCCCCTTACGATCCGCTTAATGTCTCCATTTGGCTCGGGACTGTACCCAACTAAAACCTTTTTGCACGACTCCTTTGAGCCACGGTAGGGTAGTAATCAAAGCATAGTGGGAACTCACACGAGACAAATGACGATCTCAAGTCGATAGACTAACTTGTACACATGTCACTAGGGAACTGCTATCTGACAATAGGTATAATACCAACTAGCATGTTCCTGGCGAGTCCGTCCGGTGTACTCATAACCCAATGAGCACCTGTATACATCTTAGGTGAACCAACTGACACCAATGGCTTCTGAGACCGTCCACCGCCCCTCGTCGGGGTCTCGATCCGTATACACTAGTCTACTCTCGGAGTATCGATGTCCAGTCTCGAAACTCCCACGACTAGGGACACTTTAAGGATGTGCTTATAGATTAACCAACACTCACGTATATGATCGCCATCATACTTCTGGTAGTCAAGCAAGAATCCTATGGGCTCTATCAACATGTAATAGTGATCTGTAATGTCACTTGAAGCATGTACACGATGATAAAGACAAACCAGATAGCATACTATCATCTCGAGTAAGACTGTTCTACCGGTATAGGTCCTCCTTCAATCATTGCAATCACGTGCCTGCGATCCAATAATTGACTTTGAGGGCACTATAGCCAACAATCTCTCACTTGAACTTAAGGCTAATTATTGTGATGTCACATACTCATAGCCCGTGTGATACCGAACACCCAACTCCTTTACTAATCAGTTTCACAAAGCCCGTTTGTGAAACTATCGCGTTCGAGAAATAGCCTCAGTGAGTAGATCCGCTCTGATGTTTCTTTCTATATCTCTCTTTATCTCAAGTTCGTGGAGAAAGCCATCTCCCGAAATGAGCAGTACCTGTCTTAGAATATGTATGGATATCTGATGGGACCCAGTTCACAAATGAACTCCAAATCCAGCAAACTTCTTAGACTGTATCGACCACTGAACTTAATCAGTATCCTGCGCCATGCATCCCTCAGTATCCGCTTGGACCACCTGTCCAAACTACTTGCCCTCAAAAGAGGGAAAACTATAACTTTGACAGTCACTCTGTTATCCAGGTCACCTTGGAAGCCTGGAATGATAACCGTCTCCCAAAGGAGGCTGTCGTTATCAAATCCTTAGAACATCCACTTATGTTCATAAACTGCTTCCGAACGTTTCTCCACGATTGGATTAATATATCAACTTATTGCATCAAGTGCTAAAACAACATCTGGTGTGGTACTTGACATCTCAGATTAACTCAATTGCCTAAGCAAGTGATATGTCAATCATGCACATCTCTCTCCCATTTAGTCTGTAAGACACCTTTAGAGAGGGTGACTCTATCACCTGCAGGTACACCACCATGCCAAGAGTCGTCCATTCTAAAACACCTTTAGAATGTTTTCTAAGTACCCGGATTGGGAAACTACCCAAATCTAGATTTAAAACCATAGATCTAGTAACCAGAATGCCTGATATAATATCCAAATCCTATATGGAGAAACTACTGTGTGACAACCACAGTATAACCGATCGTAGTATAGGAATTTCACTTCCTACAATGTGCATTTCATCCATATACCAGGACATTACACTCTACTACCTTCTTAACAGATCCTTCTCCTATTCTGATGAAGTCAAAGTCTATGACTGTCACATCAGAAATAGATGATCTATCTCCGCCATACTTGCTTTAGTCTATAAACAGACACAAGCTACTTGTCCACTATACTTCCGCTGCTCCCACTGACCACAACAACCCTCTGGCAGAGTCATATACACATGCACTTCTAAAGCTAGTTTAAAATGATGCTATACTCATCCTCCTGCCGGGTCACATAGTCTAGAACAGCAATAATGGCAAGTCTGGGTGAACAGGAACTTTCCTGTCACCGTCCTTGAGGATACCGAAGTACCTCTCGGGTGCCTGAGGTTACCCACCATATCTGCGGAGTGGCTAATGGAATGTCAATCCTGATTGAATCTTTAGGTTCTATTAAATTTTCAGTAATCGTTTGCGGTTCTGGAACCACTTACAGTTTTACCATACTCCCACTAGTATTTTCTGAAAAAATCCATTTTACTAGAACTGTGGCGAGTCAAGAACAATATCACTATTGATCTTTCAGATGGTAGAAAGTTAACCCTCGTCATAGCCCGGGTTAACTCACAAACTGCCATTACAGAAACGTGCCTTGAGTATGTCCAGAGTCTGGTTTTAAGCATAAGCCGGACAACTCCATATACCTTAACATCGTTAAGATATGAACCATTCTATATACATTATAAAAACAGAGGCACTGATTTAATTAGAACCAGATTCAAATCATGCTGCTGTCTCCAGTGCATGTCAACTAAATAGAGAGAGGCCGATCAGCATTACTCAACTTAGGAGTGCATCCAGATACGAGTAACCTGAAAGAGAAACAAGTTCTCAAAACCATTACTATCAACTGAATACCAAACACAATTATCTACATTTTCTATCACCTCGAAGAATCCTGATACTTGCAACACCTGGTTCTCTACTTTAATCTTTTACCTATAACTTCTCAAAACTTGGACCTTGTATTTCAATAAAATACTTGTCTAAAACTTGAGAAGTCGCAATTATACAGAATATAGTACACGTACCAACCCCTCTGTCCTAATGGACACTGGACAACATACAATACTTTGTATAAGTCCCCTGAGTTGAATAACTCAAACCCTGTGCGTCGTAGGTTGAAAACTGTACTTATAGTTAAGAAGAATTACACCGCTGTTGAATGCTCCTTACCTAACCATCAACTGATATAGGTAAATGTCATGGACATAATTTCAAAAAGTTATATCTCACTTTATAAAATAAACGTACAGATATATCAATTTGAAATTGGTGCATAACAACGGATATTCAAAACTAAAAATTTGCCGTCAGGCAAAACCCCAGGTGATTTCCTCCACTATCACCAATTACAACGAATTCCGATATAATGAAGATAATCACCCAATTCCCAATAACTTACTCCCACTCATCATCTGTAAAACCATACAGATGCGAGAATCAAGTCTGGTAAATGCATACCCTGGAGTAAGGATCTAATTGGGAAATAAGTTTTCAATTAACAACGCATAGTGAAACTGAAAAATGAAAATGTTTCGAAGGGGTATCCTGGTGTTCCTAGTAATGCCTCTTCAATTATCCAGATTCATGACTGTAACCGTATATTTTCTTGCCATCTCTCCAAATCCCTTTATTTTTCTTTATTCATTACCTTCTGTACACCACCCTTAGGCTAAAAGGTTTTCTTCCTTCCCTACTGTTCGGCACCAGCCTATGGTTTGGAAGAAGACTATCCAATAAGCGTAATAGGTGTACTCTCCTAATCCTAGGAGTACTCGCAACTTGAGAAAAGGTAAAGATAAAAGACAACTGAATAAACCTTATTCTATTTCTCCCGAACCAGAATCCATCCTCGAACTGGAACAAGTTCCTTCGAGTTCGTATGTAACTATACGATGGATTATCCAATAACTGTGGATCTTCGTAGTGATACGGGGTGTTCTGGAGAAATACAAAGGTGAAGTAGGTGTCACGACCCGAAATTTAGTTTGTGACCGGCACTTATATCACGCAACGTCTAAAGGCGTACGTAACTTAAGTAAGCTGAAGCCCAGAAATCTAAACCTTTTTAAAGAAAATAAACGAGGTGAAGTTTTGAAATAAAAGTATGATGAAATCAAACGTTTTCTTAAATGCATAGATAATGGAACATGAAAATGCAAGTGGATTATACTAGTTGAAAAACATGTTTCGTCTTTTAAAAATTTGGGCAGCACCTCCCTGGTATATTTTGATCTAAAACCACATATACAAGATAATATAAAAGGCATCCCTAAGCAGGAGTTAGATCTTCACCAATCGGTGGAATCACAACCACGCAAGACAGAATATAAGTATACGATGCCCAACGACGAAGATCAACACAAAAGGAAAATGTAAAGCAAGACATCAAACCCACCAAGCAAACATATAACCCATCGCTCTAAGTCTCACAACCACAAGTATTTCTAAGTCTTACTATTTATACAAATACTAGTTTTGATTGATGGAGTTGACTAGATACAATAGGAATAATAATACAAGAGTGGCACGATCCAATATGTACCACCTACTAAAGAAAACCACCCGAAAGCAAGCTGTGTGCCGACGATGCCGCTACTGATCCATGCGGTCAACCTGCAAGAACTGTGGCACTACGGGGGTGAGTTGCCAACTCGTGAGTAGAAAACATTATCTGGTAGAAATCGAATAAAACAACGATTCCTAGGTCAACTATATCATAAAGGTAATACTATGATATCTAAGGTGACCGTATCTGCATATGTGCCAACAATATAATCAATACCTATCAGCATGTGGATAACATCTACGTGTCCATCAATGACACAACAACATCATGCATGTAAGTATCATGAAAGCATATGCATGTAAATATAAGGATATCAATCAATGTGTGTCCATCAACGACACATCAAAATCATGGAACCTGAGTGTCCAACATCGACACTCGAAACATCATGAAACCCGTGTCCAGCATCGACACGTAAATCCTCATATCTCAGGTGCCGCATTCTCAGATCAGCCCTCCGGCGCCGTATACTCTAGTCGGCCCTCATACCAATCTCACGACTCCGGTCGGTATCCTCCGGATAACCGCCGAGTCCAAATACCATCACCGGTAGATAGTGCTCCCCTGCCAGGCTCACCGCCTCACTATACGAGTCTTCTTGCCCCGGGGTACCTCACCGAGTCCACCATATACCCATAGACGGTGCCTACCGCTTCTCGAATCGGGTTTCAAATGCCAATCTCAGAACCGAGAAAAGAACCGAGAAAACACATGGTGGACGTCTCGAAATATCATATCAAGAGAAACCGGGTTTTTAAAACAATACATACTTTCTTTTGAAATATAACCAAACTTCTCAAATCCAGAATCTCATGAAAACAGCATCTCAATGCATATAATCGTAATGCATGATGTATGCAAACATAGAACAGAAGTGTAAGCATATCCAATATATCATGCGACAAGGTATACTGATTTGAACATAGCAAGTATATCATGCAACATAGCATAATGATGTGAGCATAGCAATTTATCATAGCATGATGTAGCAATTCTACTGTGTAAGTGACATAGCAATTATCGATGATGAAAGTGTGTGAGCCGGCAATCTTTGTCAGTGCAACATACGCATCATCGATAATTGTTCAGGTGTACTAGCACAGGTATATAATGCAATGAGGATATCATGAACGTAGCAGAAAGTAAATCGTAAGCGCAATGCTATAAGGTATACGTTTCTACAACATATCCGAGTCGATGAATTTATCAATCGGCATCCAGCCTCACAACATCACGTACGGTATAATCCATCGTACGGCATCCTTTAGTCAAGGGTATAGATCAATCATCAGATAACACTCATCACGTACGGTAATCTATCGTACGGTGGCATTAAAAAATTAGGGATTTTATCAACCTATATGACAATGAGGGTACGGACCTAATGTCTCGTATGACATATCACTCATGATCCACAACATTATATATATACCTATCTCTCAGGTCACATCCGTATCAATCTCATATCATGGGACCGACAAAGGTATCAATTATCTCATATTGACTCGCATCTGTATAACGACATATCAAACTAAGTCATCATATCTCATCGTATACTCTTTTTATCATGTCAATATCTCACATCAAATCATCTTATAAATCTCATGTCGTATTTTATCGATCTCATTACATGCCACTATAATCTCATATTTATTCTCTTGCAACTATATATCTATATATCGTGATTCACATTCACTTTTCATATCCTTATATATCAATTCGAGACATCATTTCTATCATATCATGTCAAAGAGTCATATCCCTATAGCTTTCATCTCATATCTCGATATATATATTCAATCATTCATATCATCTTTAACTATCTTTTTAAACATATACATAGTTTTCTAATATAGGTTTCCTTAAACATATTCTATATATCGGTTTCCATCAAAATTTGCGGGGGTGCTATACGCCATCCACCCGACTTCCCCTATAGATATAAATCTACTCACCTGTGGAATTCCTCGTTCAGCTGTAGTCGATGTGCTTCATCATCTTGGAAGTTCACGCGAGGTACCTACAAATCAACACATATCGCATTGTTATGAAAACCAAGTCCGAAAACCGATGTGGCACACGAATTGCTTATAGGTTAGAACCTATAACCTACGCATGCAAAAACAACCAAACAATCATCGTCGTTGACGTACAAACATGTCACGACCCAAAATTTAGCCCATGACCGGCACTTAAATTACGCAACGTCTAACGGCATGACGTAAATCAAGTAAGCCGAAGCCCAGAAAATCTAAATCTTTTTGCGGAAAATAGTGGGGGTGCAGTTTTGAAATAAGGGTATAATGAATCATGTTTTTCTTTAGATGCATAGCTAATGAAACATGAAAATGCAAGTGGATTATACTAGAGTTGAAACCATATTTCGTTTTTTAAAAATTTGGGCACCACCTCTCTTGTATATTTTGATCCAAAACATATACACAATAATATATAGGCATCTCCATGTGGAAGCTAGCTCTTCGCCAACTTGCGGAATCACAACCACGCAATAACATATATATACGACGCCCAACAACGAAGAATCAACCCAGAAAGAACAAATAGTGAAGCAAGACATCAAAACTAAAGAAAGCGATCATAAACCCATTGCTCAAGTCTTGCACAAAACCCAAGTCTGACTAGGTCTGCCAATATACAATTCTAGTCTCTGATTTGATGTGATGGAGTTTATCTAGATACAATAGAATATAACAGTACGAGAGTGGGCACGATCCAACATGTGTCCCACCTACCAAAGCAAAACACCCTGGATGAAGCTGTATGCCAGCGATACGGAAACTGATCCCAAGCGGTCAAACCTGAAAGAACTGTGGCATAACGGGGACGAGTTGCCAACTCGTGAGTAGAAAACATCGGCAAGTAGAAATCGAATAAAACAACGATTTCTTAGGTCACTATATCCTGAAGGTAATACTATGATATCTAGGGTGACCACAAATGCATATATGTCAACAATCAAATCCATGCAATGACATATATAAATAAACAACCGACGTCATATGCCTATGTGCATGTGGATATGATCGACGTGTCTATCAACAACACAAACAATATCATAGAACCTGAGTGTCCCACACCGACACTCGAACATCATGAAAACATAAGCCTGTATATATATATATATATATATATATATATATATATATATATATATATGAGGATATAAACTACGTGTGTCCATCAATGACACATCAAAATCATAGAACCTGAGTGTCCAACATCGACACTCGAAATATCATGAAAACATAAGCATGCATATATATATATGTGTGTGTATATATATATGTGTTTGTGTGTGTATATATATATATATATATATATATATATATATATATATATATATATGAGGATATAAACCACGTGTGTCAATCAATGACACCTCAAAATCATAGAACATGCGTGTCCAACATCAACACTCGAAACATCATGAAAACCCGTGTCTAGCATCGACACGTAAATCCTCACATCTCAAGCGCCGCATACTCATATTGGCCCTCATATTTATCTCATCTCAGGAACCGCATCATCAGATCGGTCCTCATATCCATCTCATATCATAACTCCAAAACGGTATCCTCCGGATATTCGCTGAGCTCTATACAATCACCGGTAGGTAGTGTTCCCTCTGCCAGGCTCATCGTCTACACCACGAAAATCATCTCTTGTCCCGGGGCACTATACCGGGTCCACCATGTACCCGCAGACGGTGCCTCCCGCTCTTCGAATCGGGTTTCCCATGGCAATCTCAGAAATGAGAAAACATATGGTGGACGCACTGAAATATCATATCAAGAGAAACCGGGTTTTTAAAACAATACACCATTTCCTTTGAAATATACCACGGTTCTCAAATCCAGAGATCTCATAAAAATAGCATCTCAATGCATATAACCATAAAGTATGAGGTATGCAACATAGAGTAGTGATATGAGTATATCGGGTATATCATGCAAGCATATAACCATAAGGTACAATGTATGCAGCATAGAGTAGTAATATGAGCATATCGGGTATATCATGCAAGCATGTCAAGTGATGGTACCGAACAATAAGTCTACTTTTACTTTTAAGATTAATATCATGATAGGGCAGTTCTCCTGTGTAAATGGCCCGACAATTCTACTGTATAAGTGACATGGCAATTCTACTGTGTCGGTGACATGGCAATTACCGATGAAGAATGTGTGTGAGCCGGCAAATCTGTGTATGTGTAATATGTGCATCAACGGTAATGGTGCAGGTGTACTAGCAAATAATATCATATAGCATTAAATACCGGCACATGGCATGTACATCACGAGGGGTAATATCCTACACAACATAAACAATAAATGGGTGTATCTATCTACACAAGAATCATACGGTCACTTTTTACACGACACACATCGTCGTTTTTAAAATAGGTATGGTTCAGGTGGCAATCTTATATCGGCGATCCCGCCTCATAACATCCGATATGACAATAATCATCGATCCTCATCCTCAAATCACTAGCGCGGATCAATCATCCGGCATATCTCATCGTTTACGGTAATCCATCGTACGGGGTCATCAAACAGAATAGGGAATCTATCGACCTATACAATAATGAGGGTATGGATATAAAGTCTTGTATGACATATTACTCAATTCACATTAGTATAAACGTCATATCTTATTAATTTCACAACACCTCTATCTCAATCTCGTATCATGTTTATCGATCTCGAACTCATATCCTATCATTATCAACCAATACTAGTCATCTTTCAATTCGTACCTATCATGATTCACTTTTCATTTCATATTCTCAAGCCAATATATAATTATTATTGTCAACTTTAATCATGTCATATCTTGCTAAATCCTATAATAAGGTTATCTTTAGCTCGTAGCATATCCTAAATCATATTAGAATTTATATCACAATCTTCCATATTAATGGTTGCGGGGGTGCTATACGCCATCCACCCGATTTCCCCCCATAGATATAATCTACTCACCTGCTAAACTCCTCGCTTAGCTGAAGTCGATGCGCTTCGTCGTCTCGGAAGTCCACGCGAAGTACCTACAATCAATACACCATCGAAATGCAAAAACAATCAATATCCAAAAACCGATACGGAACATGGATTGCCTATAGGTTAGAACCTATAGCCTACGCATGCAAAGACAACAAAACAACCCTCATCGTCGATGTACAAACATCCAACGACTCAATAGAATATCAAATATCAAAACCAAGAATTCAAACATCTGGAAAACTTAACCAAAACCACTCACAACAGCTCCCAGATTCTCTCTCTGGCAAAATGGGATTAAACTAGCAATGCAGTGGGGTTGTATATGAAGTAACCGAGCTACGGACCAAACATAGGCACCGAATACCCCAATGAGGCCGGCCACATCACCATGAAAACCGGATAGCTCGGCCCGGGGTGCTCCGTTGGGGTCCGTCTTCTCACGGTGGTCTCCAAGTGTCTTAAACAGGTCTCTGGAGTTGCTAGTTTTTCTCAGAAATTCCCCAGGTTGCCCCAGATCCCTGTAGGCCTTAAGGTTTCACAAAACCAACACGGAACAATCTAACTTCGTGTATCGGGTTCTAAACTCATTTCTAGGCCTCTAAATCAATTTCTAAAGTCTTGTAAACACTCACTACACCTCAATTGGTCACTTAACAGCAACTTGTAATTTCCTAATATCACATATCCTAATTAACTCAATTTCTAAACTAAAATACGATATAACACATACTAATCTAAAAGTGAAGTGATTACCTTGTTTGGACACCTAGGAAAATTCTAGAGTTGTTCCAAGTCTTAAAAATCCAAACTTGAAAGGTTCTAAGGTCTTAAAATGGCTTGGTGCATGTTTTATGTGAAGGGTGCATAGGGTTTTGTGAAGGAATTCGAGATGATGCATTGGAGTAGTGGAGTGAATGAAATGAAGAATTGAGTTGAAGAATAATGGGGAGGATGAAGAGAAAGGGCAGCCAAGTCTTCCTCTCTCTCTCTTACCCTCACTCTCTTCACAAATATCTTTCCCCTACACTCACCTCTCACAAAATATCTATTTTTTCCATGGCATCAAAT
Source organism: Agapanthus africanus (assembly GCA_030015575.1). NCBI lineage: Eukaryota > Viridiplantae > Streptophyta > Magnoliopsida > Asparagales > Amaryllidaceae > Agapanthus > Agapanthus africanus. The sequence goes on along the minus strand of JASDDO010000018.1, from coordinate 333,302,486 downwards.
TTTTATTCCTTTCATATACACTTTTCTTTTCTTTTCTTTGATTTTCTTTTCCTTTGCTTTTCTTTTCTCATAAATCTTACAAGTCACAAACACAACATGCATATGATATGGTGCACAAGTCACGGAAAAATGTAAAAACACGGATTTGACCAAAAATCCGATAAATATCATTAAAATAAATAAATCATTCTAATCTCCGATAAATTTCCAAATATTGGTATATACTTATACCATTTTACGAAAAATCCCTATTCGTAAATCGAATTGTTTGCGCGAAATATATTATTTTAAATATTAAATTTCCAAAAATAATATTTTATATTTTCTGAAATGTTACAGTCTTCCCCCCTTAAATAAATTCGGTCCCCGAATTTAAAATTTAACTCCCCAAATATTAAAACATTTTAATAATCAGCTCAAATCTATGTGGTTCCGAAATCACGGAAGATACAGAAATACCACAGCGCATCATGTGCGCCTGAAAACGAGTACGAAACTCAAATCAAACTCCATCAACTATCACGCAATCATCGGAGTTAAAATGGAAATACGAATCTCGAATTCCACCATTGGAATCCAAATGCATTATAGTCAAATCATAATACGTATATAGTACGCATCTTTGTAAAACTATTTTAAAAACTGAATGAAATACATGCAAAATCTTTCCCAAATCTCCGTACTATGCGTAGCTCACGGCATAAGTGGCGTACGATCATTTGTAAAGTAATGAATATATACTTATATATATTTTGCCCAATTTATACGTCCTGCCTTTTTGAAATATCCCAGATGGTTCTCCTTATAAAATTTTGTGTCACTTGCGGATACGTACTACATAGTGAGACTATAGGTCTTTTTTGAAAATCTCTGTTTTGAAAAGCTCTTGGTAAACTTTTTATGCATGCAAAAGTATTAAGGTACTGTCCTCAAACCAGTCCTGCTCGGCTACTATATAATATAGTATCCATCATCAAAACGTGATACTCATAAATAAAATCATCCTCAAAAGGCGTATCCAACATCACATACGTCTGGTGCGCACGGAAAACCAAATCCAATACAAATGCCACAAATATGCACAAAAGCAAAACTCGGTGCAATGGGCGTGCACGAAAGCATCTGTCTTGTGCAACGGATGTGCACGACAACAATATCAAATGCATCTATAGTACACGAAAGGATCTGTCTTGTGCAACGGATGTGCACGACAACAATATCAAATGCATCTATAGTACACGAAAGCATTTGTCCAGTGCAATGGATGTGCACGACAATCTCAACCCGGTGCAACGAACATGCACGAATGAAAGTCCCAATCAAGTGCATCCAACATGCACGAATAAAAATCTCAATCAAGTGCATCCTGGTGTGCACAAAATATCATATCATGCGCCCAATATGCGCGAAAATCCAAATCAAGTGTGTCAGGTCCGTATAAACATCCAGTGCAATAGTATGCACGATAACGAACATCAAGTGCAGACGCTCACGAAAACATAATCTGGTGAAACAAGTGTAACGTCTTAAAATTAAATAATTAAATAATTAAATAAATAAAATTCTTTAAGTGAATTTTCTGATTTTCGAAAAAATAAACTGTATTTTCCGTAAACTTAATTATAAATAATTTTCTTCATAAATTTAAAAATACCTATTTTAATTATGTAATTACTAGTAAATGGTGTTTATTTAGTCATTTATAAATTTTTAGTTTAATTAAATATTTTTCCTAAATTAATTATTTTAAATATTAACATAAGCTTTATTTATACACTAAATTAGTGTTTACAAATTTGAATGGGTTTAATTTGCAAAAATGAACCATTGCATATTAGAATCTAGTGTTTATCATGCAAAATTTATTTACAAATTTTTCCATGATTCTAGAATTTTCTTTAGTTGTTTTAGAGAAGAAAATTATTAAATAAAGAATTTAAGGAAAAGACATAAAGGATGGTTGCTTTGGGAGAAGTTTCTACATCTTTCTTCACACTTTTCTTTCTCTCCCTCTCCTCCTTGAAGTGGCCGGCCCTCATCCTTTGGCTGCCCCAAAAATCCACCCACTTCACTTTGCATTAAAAATCAACAAAATTCCATCAAAAATTCCAAAATAAACCTCAAAATCCATATTCAATCTTTACCCAATATTCTTTAACCTATTTAGTATGGATCTTGGAGATGGAAACCATTATTTTGGAGGCTTATCTTCATGTTTGGATTTCATGTTGTGGAGGTATAAATCTTATTCTTTTGATTTATTGTTATTAGATGTTTCATTTAAGCATAATTAGATTTAATAAATTAATTTTATTTACAAGTTTCAAAATTCAAGTTAGGGTTTGTAAAATCAAGTTATGAATTTTATTAATTAAGTAGGGTTATAATAACTAGTTTAACATTTTTAGAAGTGGAAAATCTTGTATGGGTGATATATTGTAAATTGTTTTTCCAAAATTGTTTAAATTAAACCATTTTTTGCAAACTAGATTTCTATATATTGTATATATTTGTGAGATAAAATTCCAATTAATGTTTGTAACACTAGATTGTGGTTTTAATGGGGATATTAACTTGTTAGTGGAATGAAAAACTTAATTTGGTTACTAGTTTTTATTGATAATTGAAAAATAGTGATAAAAATGATATTTTTGCTAACTAGATTTTAGAAACTCTTAAATAAATGAGGTTTAAAATCCAAATTATGATTTCATTATATTATTATCATCATGAATTGTAGTTTAATACATTAATTTAGGCAAAATCAAGTTTATTCATGAAATTATGAAATTTTGCTTGCTAGGTGTTGAAATGGATAAAATTGCAAACTAGGAATTTATTTTTAATATAAATTAGTGTGATAAAAATATGGTAATTGTTTCTATAATCTAGTTAGGTTATTTAATGAATATTATGACCATTAGTTTCTTTTAAACATCAAGTTTTGAAGTAAAACGGAAAATTGGCATTTTCGGGTTTTACGAAATCGGACGATTTGATCGATTTTTTGGGTTTCGATGAATTAAACTGAGTTTTATATTATAAGTAATGTGTTTTGAAATTACGGGTTGTTTATTGGTTTTTATCTCGATCAATCGGCGTTTGTACGCCGATATCGAGCGATATTTGGTTGTTTTGCGTGAACGGGACATAGGTTTTAACCTATGCGCGTTCCGTGCGTCGTTTTGACTTTTGTCCGTGATTCAGTTTACGATACTATATATGTTTGCATATAGGTACCCCTCATGTGGACTGCGGACGATGAAGAAGAGGATGGCGACACCGTCTTCGGCAGACAAGGACCAGATGAGTAGATGTATATCTACGGGGGAAGTCGGGTGGATGGCGTTTAGCACCCCTGCAAACGTAGAATAGGAATAGTACTTATTGTCATTAGGAAGCCAGGCGTGACCTTAGATTCTTGATGAGTAGGACCCTAGCAATGATCCTTGGTTGGACTAGACTGATTTAGAAAGACCATATCAGATGATGAATACCTTGGAAGAGATTCGTAGGCTTCAGGTAGATACACACACGCGCACACACTGAGACTCGACATGGTGTATACGTGTATGTTGTAGGGTTCCTAGGCACTCTCAAGAGTTCTCACAAGGCATCAACCATGCCAATTTCAAATTTTACGGTGCCGAGAAACCCTAAACTAGATCGTTAACTAGAATTTTAGGCGACAAAGTGAAACTAGTTAACTACTTAACTAAAAGAAAGATGCTACAACCTTTGTAGATCCGGTTCTCCACTTCCTTAGCTCCACGTAGACGTCCTCTCGCTGTCCGTCTCGAATCCCGGACTCAAGCATCGGCTTCATCGGAGAAATGGGCGGGCAAGGTCGTCGGCTTCGTGCCGAAGATGATCTACGTCGAGGTTACACAAGATCAAGCTCCAACTTCACCAAGTTGTGAAACTTGTGAAGTAAACACCCTATACTACTTGGCAAGAGGCATAGGATGAAGAAATAGGAGGTGGGTTCACTTTAGAATTGGATTTCTCACTCATTTGCTCAAGTTGCCATTGATGAAGGCAAGGTTTTTCTTGAAGAAGAAGAAGGAGAAGATGAAGAATATTATGATAAGTCTTTTAAAATGAAAAAGAAAATGAATACTTATCATAATGTAAACCATGGTTAGGTGTAGAGAATTGACTATGGTTAGATGAATGGTTAGGGTTAAGCATGAATACAAAATGGTCACTTTGGTCAAAGCTTCATGAAGCTTCAACAAGCTTCAAGAATGAAAGCAACCCTTTTGTTTTCTTTTGCCATTTCTTTTTAATCCAAATAAAAAAGGATAAAAGAATGAATAAATAAAAACCCTAACCATTTACTTAACCAAGGATTAATTCTTTACACTTAACCAAATGAGCAAGTATCATCAAACATGATACAAACATGTGCATAAAAGTATATCACATATATAACTTGCACATCAAGTGAGAAAAACCATTTAAAGTGAACCAATACTAGTTAATGCAAAGTAATATATCAAATATATAATTATACATTAAATCATTAAATCAACACTTGATTTAATGATCCGGTCATGTCGCACATAACCGACTAGTATACAATGTATCGATTTATCGAATCAACGATTCGATAACAAGGTTATATCACATACAACCAATCGAAACATTCATCGCGAGAATGAAATACAGTATCACATACTCGCATTATTCTCAGTTCCGCACATATCTCATATGCGCTCCTATTTCGTTTCGCTTGAGCCAGGAAACCCCTGTGTAGGACTCTAAAGACTCGTCAATACGCCGGTAGCAGATGATGATCATATCAAGCACCCATAAGCCGCAAGCGGTCTGCTAAACGTAACGGCCACCCGGGTATTGAGCGATCAGAAGATCGACGAGCTAGCCCGCTCACGCTCCTGTAAATCCAACCAGTAACACTTACCGTACAGTCCGGTCTGTTCGTCTGATATGTCGCATATCAAGTCTAGGGGCGGTAAACGTCAGACCCCAGTAACCGATAAGTCGTGCCGATGTGAGGCCCATAACGGGTCGAGAAACTACTGGTAACACCTACCAGCAAATCTCTGATCAGCCCTGGCCAGGGACTTCCCTGTTACGGCCAATCGAGCACAGCGCAACATCAACCCCCAATACCGGGAGAGACGAAACCCCTCCTATCGCTCATTGCCTCCATGTAACTCGGGACTGTACCCAAAGACCACCGTTTTCCACGCCCTCATGGACGTGGTAAGGTGGAGATCAAAGCACAGTGGGAATCACACAAGACTCTATGACGATCTCGGGTCTACAGACTAACCTGCACAAGTGTCACCTGAGAACTGCCATCTGACGTGAGGTATAATACCATCTGGGAGTTCTCGGCGAGTCCGTCCAGTGTACCTAGTCTCCACTGAGCACCCGTATACCATCTCTGATGTCAAACACCAATGGATATGGGATCATCCATCGCCCATCTCATGGGTCGAGAAGCATATACGCTAGTCTACACTGGTATATGGATGCCCCGTCTCGATACACCCACTACTAAGGACCTTGAAGGATGTACTTATGGACTACCATGTTCCCACTAGTATGATCTGCATCATAGTCCAGGTAGTCAAGTACACATCCTAAGGGCTTTATCAACATGTAACTATAAGACAGTATAAAGAGACAAGTGTACATGTTAAGATAAAGAGCAACCAGATAGCATACTATCATATCGAGCAAGAAAGTCATCTCTATATATGTCCAAGCATCCAATATAATATACATCATCTGTACAATACTGGCCTCTAGGGCATACATACAACTAACAATCTCCCACTTGCACTAGGGCCAACTGTTGTAGTATCGCATACCGAGCATCCCGAAGAGTCTCTCAAACTGTATCTGGGGAATGGCCTTCGTGAGTGGATCCGCCGTGTTGTTCTTCGTGTCAACCCTCCTGACCTCGATCTCCCGGCGATCAACTATCTCCCGGATCAGGTGATACCGCCTCAGAATATGCCTGGATCGCTGATGGGACCTAGGTTCCTTGGCCAAAGCCACTGCTCCATTGTTATCGCAATACAAAGGTATTGGATGCTCAATGGATGGAACCACTCTAAGTTCAGTAATGAACTTCTTGATCCAGACAGCCTCTTTAGCAGCATCGTTGGCAGCGATGTATTCAGCCTCCATCGTCGAGTCTGCCACGGTTTCCTGCTTGGAACTCTTCCAGCTAACCGCCCCTCCGTAAAGGGTAAAAACAAATCCCGACTGCGACTTAGAGTCGTCCTTATCACTCTGGAAGCTCGAATCGGTAAAGGACTCCACTTGGAGTTCTCCATTACCATACACCAAGAGCATCTCTTTAGTCCTTCGTAAGTACTTGAGAATGCTCTTCACAGCTATCCAGTGACTCTCTCCAGGATCAGCTTGATACCTGCTCACTATACTTAGTGAGTATGCTACATCGGGTCTGGTACATAGCATCGCATACATGATAGAGCCTACAGCCGAAGCATAGGGTATCCCTTGCATGCGAGCTCTCTCCAAATCAGTCTTGGGAGACATCTCTTTGGATAGAGTGACTTCAGAGATCGTGGGCAAGTTCCCACGCTTGGATTCTTCCATACTAAACCTCTTTAGTATGGTGTCAATGTACCTGGATTGGGACAATCCCAATATCCGTTTGGATCTATCTCTATAGATCCTAATTCCCAATATGCAAGAGGCATCACCAAGATCTTTCATTGAGAATCTTTGTGATAAGAAGAGCGTGACCGACTGCAGCATAGGAATATCATTTCCTATCAAGAGTATGTCGTCTACGTACAATACGAGGAAGACAACCTTACTCTCTGCCACATTCTTGTAGATACAAGGTTCATCTGGGTTTTTGACGAAATCAAACTCTTTGATAACGACGTCAAAGCAGATGTTCCAACTCCGCGATGCTTGCTTTAATCCATAAATGGATTTAAGCAGCTTGCACACCTTTCTGCTGCTCCCACTGTTTACGAAACCCTCTGGCTGAGTCATGTACACGCACTCTTCTAAATCACTGTTTAGAAAGGCGGTTTTAACATCCATTTGCTAGATTTCGTAGTCATGATATGCAGCGATGGCAAGCATGATCCGGATGGATTTAAGCATAGCCACTGGAGAAAAGGTTTCGTCATAGTCCACACCTGGTCTTTGACGAAAACCCTTTGCAACAAGTCTAGCTTTGAAAGTCTCCAGTTTCCCATCTACACCAAGTTTTTTCTTGAAGATCCACTTGCTCCCGATGGGTTTTACCCTTTCAGGAGCAACATCCAAAGTCCATACTTTGTTGGTGTACATGGATTCCATCTCGGACCGCATAGCATCCAGCCATTTCACTGAGTCCCTACTCGTGATGGCCTGCTCGAAACTAGTAGGGTCATCATCCTCCATGATGCAATCCTCGCTCCCACTATCCATAAGAAAACCGTAGTATCTCTCAGGTTGGCGAGGAACCCTACTAGATCGGCGGAGAGGCTGAGGTTCATTTGGAGCTACTGAATCTTCTGGTTCCACTAAATCTTCAGTTACGGTTTGTGTATCTGGAACTTCTTCCAGCTCTACCACTTTGCCACTAATTTCTTTTTCAAGGAATTCCTTTTCTAAAAAGGGGGCATATTGAGAAACAAACACCTTTTGTTCTTCAGTATGGTAGAAAAAATATCCTTGTGAATTCTTAGGATATCCCACAAATTTGCAAAGAACTGACCGTGCCTCGAGTTTGTCTGGATTTTGCCTTTTGACATAGGCCGGACAACCCCATATCTTAACTCGTTTAAAATATGGTATCTTCCCACTCCATATCTCATATGGTGTGGTAGGTACAGATTTAGATGGAACTTGATTCAATAGGTATGCAGCTGTCTCCAGCGCATATCCCCAGAAGGAAATAGGTAACTCAGCTGTGCTCATCATAGAGCGCACCATATCTAATAGCGTGCGGTTCTTCCGTTCTGATACACCGTTGTGCTGTGGTGTATATAGAGGAGTCAGCTGAGAGAGAATCCCATTCTCTTTTAGGAAGTCCAGGAATTCATTGCTCAAGTATTCACCTCCTCGATCAGATCGTAGGATTTTAATACTTTTTCCGGTTTGGTTCTCAACTTCTTGTTTATATTCTCTAAATTTCTCAAAAGCTTCTGATTTGTGTTTCATCAGGAACACATACCCGAACCTAAAGAGATCGTCAGTGAATGTAATGAAGTATGAAGAACCATCCCTGGCATGTGTAGGACCGCATACATCACTATGTATCAGTCCCAAGAGTTCGGTAACTCTTTCTCCGTGTCCCGTAAACGGAGTTTTGGTCATCTTGCCTTTGAGACATGACTGGCAAGTGTCATAAGATGAAAATTCGAATGGCTTCAAATATCCATCCTTATGCAACTTAGCCAGTCGTGTCACATTGATGTGACCCAGTCTACAATGCCACAAGAAGGATTCGTTCAGTTCTGAACTCTTCCTCTTGTGTGTGTTTGTTATGCTCAGAACTGTTGATTGATTTAGAACATAAATGCCATTGCACAAAGTGCCTGATCCAACCAACTTTTGGTTACGGAAAATGTTCATAACATTGTCCTGTAATACAAAATTATATCCCTCTTTACACAACAAAGAAACCGATATAATGTTGCATATCAGGTTCGGTATGTAATAGCATTCGTTCAGAACCAATGTATTACCAGTTGATAATGCAAGGTGATATTCCCCGACAGTCTTAGCTGCAACTATTGCACCATTTCCAACTCTAATGTCTTTATCACCTTCTCCAAGTTCTCTACCTTTCCTGAGCCCATGTAACTGATTACATATATGGGATCCTGACCCAGTATCTAATACCCAGGACGTAGAGCAAATGGAGAAACAGTTCTCTGTAACGAACACACCCGAAGAAAATGCATCAACATGTACTTTCTTCATTCGGGTGGCAAGGGAGTCCTGGTATTCCCCTATGTCCTGTTCATTCCTATAACTCTTATAAGAAAGAACGGAACCAACGTTCCCCAGCATAGTATAACATGCGGGTTCGGTCAATACATCCATATTATTATCTTTATTAGGGCATGACATGGTCGCTACCTGGAGAGAGAGAGAAGAAAACACTTTAGCGTATGCTCTTGCAAGATCAGATTGGTTATTATCTTATCTAATCAGGATGGCTCCCACTGGTTTTTATCAAATCTTCTTTCAAACCCTAAAAGGAAAGACTAGCCGGGATTAATTACACACTACAAGTTCGCCAATCTTTCAGCCAGGCCAGTGTCGGTACTTTGAGGGAGGTCCCCCGTGCTTTCGCACGAACCTAATTAATGTAAACCTCGTTTTCCCAGAGGCGTAACCCCGTTGACACCTTTCTAGACACCTACTTGATCGGCTAATTGTAATGTGTAAAACTCTCCCAGGAGTAACTCTTACTCACAGTGGGTATCGGGATCCAACTATCTCATAGAAGGTATGCAATCTCATTGCAAATTTCAACACTTGAAATTCCCGATAATATTTTGCCCCTAGCTGCTATATGACCTTAACATAGTCAACAAATCACAAGTGCTAGTCAAGTTCAACCCGTCATTTCTCGATTGAATTAAACCCACCCATACGACCCTTAACATAGTCAACAAAGTCGCACGACTACCCTAATCCAATCGCATCATATGCTTATACAGATAAGCACTAATTAGCTACCGCACACTACGCCTTAACATAGTCAACAAACGTAGCACGAATACTAACTAGTACTTATCTGAAATGACGGAGGGCTACGACAAGGTTTTTCTGAAAACCTATTGCGTAATGAACTTGATATCGTTGTAGGATCAAATGAAGTTTTGAAATGGAATGATTTTGAGGCTTTTCTAGTTTTGCTAAAAGGGTCACTCCCGGTGAAGGGATCGTCGGCCCTTTCCTCGTCGAATGAGGTGGGGGATACATCATATATATCACTGTGCAAAGCATAAACTATAGAAGCAATCAAAAGTCAAACCGAGTGTGTAGCATCTGCCAGTTATTGCTAAAGGAGTCACTCCCGGTGAAGGGATCTCGGTCCTTTCCTCATCGAATAAGGTGCAGGGTATATCATATATACCGCTATGCAAAGCAAGAACTGTAGCTACCTGTTTTATTTAAAATTTGATTCTACAACATCATTTGGTTTCTTTTATTTCATTAATCACATTAATGAAGTCCCATCATTTAAGTCACCTAAACATCACAGATAAATACGACGTACACTTATGCCATCCGCATTCGCCTGGATGTCCCCTCGTGCACCGTTAGGTTAGGTAACTAACGGCAGAGCGGGGCAGGGCTAGCGCGGGTGTAAAACATAAGTAACGTCTATATAATATATCATATATACTATATACAGTATCTATCACAGAACATCACATGATCACATCACAGATATCGCAGCAGAAGAAACATATGAAACATTGGATATACTAGGACGTCCGTGTTTTCAATACGAGCCAGTATAAAACACGGATTCCACGGTCGTGATGAACAGCCAATCCCACACCCCTAGACCCCTACGAGAGCAGCAAGCAACCCTACCAATTCTAGGGTTAGGAGACCCGGACTCGACTCCTCGAGATGGTCTCCCACTGGACCCTAGAACCCGGTTACTTGTGCTCCCCTCCTTGGGTCTATCCTAATGCGGAAAAGTAAATAATATACAAAGGGTGACAACTTCCGCAACCTGGAAGTGCCCCAATAAAAGAATATTACATACAAGTTTTTACATGAATGAAAATGAAAAAACACTCATCTCACATAAAAACCCCCGGCTATTCAAACACGACGATCCAATATAACATATCCAGTAACACATAACATCACATGTCATCAACGTAAGTAAGTATGCATACCCCAATTGTCGTTGACGTATAGCAACGAAACCGGCGATATCGCATATTACACTTACGGTCACAGAAAAGAAATTGTAAAACTACAACATTTGGAATCCGCAACCACTTTAGACATCGCATGCCTAACACTTATAAACCCTGCATTTTAGTCCCATTATCGAAAACTCTTTTCAATATGAAGTGAGACTAAACAGCTAGATTTATAACATACTCTCAGTTATCTCATAACTGTGTGTGAATTCCAATTATTGTATCCCATTCCGGATAAATAGAAAATATTAAACTTTCCGATCGAACATTCGAACACCCAAGTTTTCCTGAAACCGTCCAACACATGAAATAGGTTCAAAGACATTCACTTCATGCTTCAGTACCAACGGTCCAGCCGTAGAAGGGTCAAGCCAATGCCTCACATGTGGCACGCCGTACTGCCCCAAACCCGAAGGTTCAAAGGGCAGTTCAAGACGGTCACATAATCGAGTTAAGGTTTGTTGTCTTCTAGAGGGACCATCGCGTTACTTGCACTACTTTGAACGTCCTTAAACCACAGAAAAATCCAACACTTGGAAATTTTCGGCAGGGGAAAAGTTGGGTATTTATATCCGGTCGAACTTTTTATCATATTCTAAAATTATCCGGAAACCACATAGACAAAATCTGATAATCGGATCGAATCAGCGAACTCCCAAAACACCCCAGAAAATTCAACTCTTGAATAAATATTAAAAATTCCCATAAAACTCAGCACTGTAAAATAGGAGTTACTGTGCAAATTTGGAGGGCTTACGTCATCATGTAGCCGTGGAACCGCCGCAGAAGCTAGGCTTCTGCCGCGGTTCCGCCGCATGTTGGAGGCATCATTTCTCTAATTTTGCACCGTAATTCTTATATCTTCCTGCTGAATTTTTTAAGCATTTTTAATCTGGAAAAAACCCAGTTTTTAGAAAAAGTCCAGAGAGCGTGGAAAATTTAGGGTTTCGGTTCGATCGGGTTTCAAACATCGTCTAGACTTCGCCTAAGGCTCTAGCTAGGCTCTGATACCACTGTAGGGTTCCTAGGCACTCTCAAGAGTTCTCACAAGGCATCAACCATGCCAATTTCAAATTTTACGGTGCCGAGAAACCCTAGACTAGATCGTTAACTAGAATTTTAGGCGACAAAGTGAAACTAGTTAACTACTTAACTAAAAGAAAGATGCTGCAACCTTTGTAGATCTGGTTCTCCACTTCCTTAGCTCCACGTAGACGTCCTCTCGCTGTCCGTCTCGAATCCCGGACTCAAGTATCGGCTTCATCGGAGAAATGGGCGGGCAAGGTCGTCGGCTTCGTGCCGAAGATGATCTACGTCGAGGTTACACAAGATCAAGCTCCAACTTCACCAAGTTGTGAAACTTGTGAAGTAAACACCCTATACTACTTGGCAAGAGGTAGAGGATGAAGAAATAGGAGGTGGGTTCACTTTAGAATTGTATTTCTCACTCATTTGCTCAAGTTGCTATTGATGAAGGCAAGGTTTTTCTTGAAGAAGAAGAAGGAGAAGATGAAGAATATTATGATAAGTCTTTTAAAATGAAAAAGAAAATGAATACTTATCATAATGTAAACCATGGTTAGGTGTAGAGAATTGACTTAGGTTAGATGAATGGTTAGGGTTAAGCATGAAGACAAAATGGTCACTTTGGTCAAAGCTTCATGAAGCTTCAACAAGCTTCAAGAATGAAAGCAACCCTTTTGTTTTCTTTTTCCATTTTTTTTTAATCCAAATAAAAAAGGATAAAAGAATGAATAAATAAAAACCCTAACCATTTACTTAACCAAGGATTAATTCTTTACACTTAACCAAATGAGCAAGTATCATCAAACATGATACAAACATGTGCATAAAAGTATATCACATATACAACTTGCACATCAAGTGAGAAAAACCATTTAAAGTGAACCAATACTAGTTAATGCAAAGTAATATATCAAATATATAATTATACAATAAATTATTAAATCAACACTTGATTTAACAATCCGGTCATGTCGCACATAACCGACTAGTATACAATGTATCGATTTATCGAATCAACGATTCGATAACTAGGTTATATCACATACAACCAATCGAAACATTCATCGCGAGAATGAAATACAGTATCACATACTTGCATTATTCTCGGTTCCGCACATATCTCATATGCGCTCCTATTTCGTTTCGCTTGAGCCAGAAAACCCCTGTGTAGGACTCTAAAGACTTGTCAATACGCCGGTAGCAGATGATGATCATATCAAGCACCCACAAGCCGCAAGCGGTCTGCTAAACGTAACGGCCACCCGGGTATTGAGCGATCAGAAGATCGACGAGCTAGCCCGCTCACACTCCTATGAATCCAACCAGTAACACTTACCGTACAGTCCGGTCTGTTCGTCTGATATGTCGCATATCAAGTCTAGGGGCGGTAAACGTCAGACCCCAGTAACCGATAAGTCGTGCCGATGTGAGGCTCATAACGGGTCGAGAAACTACTGGTAACACTTGCCAGCAAATCTCTGATCAGCCCTGGCCAGGGACTTCCCTGTTACGGACAATCGAGCACAGCGCAACATCAACCCCCAATACCGGGAGAGACGAAACCCCTCATATCGCTCATTGCCTCCATGTGACTCGGGACTGTACCCAAAGACCACCGTTTTGCACGCCCTCATGGATGTGGTAAGGTGGAGATCAAAGCACAGTGGGAATCATACAAGACTCTATGACGATCTCGGGTCTACAGACTAACCTGCACAAGTGTCACCTAAGAACTGCCATCTAACGTGAGGTATAATACCATCTGGGAGTTCTCGGCGAGTCCGTCCAGTGTACCCAGTCTCCACTGAGCACCCGTATACCATCTCTGATGTCAAATACCAATGGATATGGGATCATCCATCGCCCATCTCATGGGTCGAGAAGCATATACGCTAGTCTACACTGGTATATCGATGCCCCGTCTCGATACATCCACGACTAGGGACCTTGAAGGATGTACGTATGAACTACCATGTTCCCACTAGTATGATCTGCATCATAGTCCAGGTAGTCAAGTACACATCCTAAGGGCTTTATCAACATGTAACTATAAGACAGTATAAAGAGACAAGTGTACATGTTAAGATAAAGAGCAACCAGATAGCATACTATCATATCGAGCAAGAAAGTCATCTCTATATATGTCCAAGCATCCAATATAATATACATCATCTGTACAATACTGGCCTCTAGGGCATACATACAACTAACATATGTGTATATATATATATAGGACTAGGTGTAGGTATATATATATATATATATATATATATATACCATACATATATGTGATGCAAGGATGTGATATGATACGCGGGGATGAAACAATATAACTGGGCATGATGCCGTGATTCTTGGCTATACGGTCGTGTTATGATGTTAGCGGATCATTAGGAAATGAGATAATGAATAGGTATACATAAATAATAAAGGGTGGTGATGATATTGAAGTACATGGGACTCTAAATTAGAACCCGGACCGTAACCTGTGCCTGAAGGTCTGATATGATATATTTGTGAATTGATTACGACATCATATATGTGTGACTTGATTTCGATATCATATATGTGTGACTTGATTACGATATCATATAGGTGTGACTTGATTACGATATGATCTAAGTGTGACTTAATCACAATATGATATGTATGACATGATATTTCTGAGGATAAATTAACGATGTATATTTATGCTGGCAATGATATATGATTGATGTATGCGATTACAGTATAGCACCTTGATCATGACATGTGTTGATGATGGTATTACGAATGATGAGACACGTAGGTGATACTTGACCCGTACCCCGATATTGGGATGCCGTACGATGGATTTTACTGTACGAGGCATAAATATGATGATTGATCCGCACTCTTGAATCGAGGAAGTCGTACGTGACGCTATTGAGGCTGGATCACCGACTATTAGAGATATAGACTCAGATTTTAGGTGTACTCTTATTTCTTATCGACTAGTTTCTTAGGTTTAGTTCTTTAGGAGGTTGGATGGACACTAGTTTAGGCTCGAGTCATATAGTTGTAGTTATACTTGTATATCAAATGAGTGGTTATTACACATCTGTCTTTACATTCAGACCGTAATCATTATGGTGCATGTTCATACATATGTTTCTATAATCAGAATAAAAATTTGCCTGTTAGGACACCAGCACCATTACCGATAATGTGTATATTCCACGCACACTTATTTGCCGGCTCACACACATCATCATCGGTAATTGCTATGTCACGTACACTTTAGATCATATTATCTTTTATTGATAGAATCAGCTAATAGATAGATTGATATAATATTGTGATTACTCTTTGGTGTTAGTATAGACATGGCATTTATTATTTAGACATTTCATGCATTCACATTTTCATGTTATCATGCAGTATTATGGGGCATATGCCGACATTTATCATATACTTACTCATGATTTTGGGATTTTGGATTTCTATGAGATTTCTGGATTTTGGGGGGAAACCGCAAGAATATATAAAAACTTCTCTCTCTCCTCCTCTCTTTTTAAAATATAAGATGCGGTTTTCTCATGATGTATGTGTCGTCCACCATGAGATTTCATGTTTTCTTTTGGATTTCGAGACCCGATTCGAGGAGTGGATGAACCGTCTCGGGTACATGGTGGGCCCGGTATGGTACCCCAGGGCAAGAAGATCGAGTTGTAGACGATGAGCTTGGCAGGAGAGGACTACCTACCGGTGATGTCTGGCGCGGAGGATATCCGGAGGATACCGACCGTTGTCGTGAGATTTGATGATATGGGCCGATCCGGACTGACGGAGCCCGAGATATTGAGATTATGAGGTATTGAGACTTGAGATTTACATGTTTTGTGTCAATGCTGGACACGGATTTCCGTGGATTTCATCATTGATATTTCAGATTTCTATACACATTTTACCTTGATAAAAGCTAAAGATTTCTTATACAGATATATCTAGATTTCAGGATTGGTTATTTAAAACACGGATTCCACGGTCGCGGTGAATAGCCAAACCCACACCCCAAGACCCCTACGAGAGCGGCAAGCAACCCTACCAATTCTAGAGTTAGGTGACCGGGACTCGACTCCTCGAGTTGGTCTCCCACTGGACTCCAGAACCCGGTTACCTGTGCCCTCCTCCTTGGGTCTATCCTAGTGCGGAAAAGTAAATAATATACAAACGGTGACATCTTCCGCAACCTGGAAGTGCCCCAATAAAAGAATATTACATACAAGTTTTTACATGAATGAAAATGAAAAAAACACTCATCTCACATAAAAAAAACCCGGCTATTCAAACACGACGATCTAATATAACATATCCAGCAACACATAACATCACATGTTATCAACGTAAGTAAATATGCCCATTCCAATTGTCGTTGACATATAGCAACGAAACCGGCGATATCACATATTACACTTACGGTCACAGAAAAGATAGTGAAAAACTACAACAGTTGGAATCCGCAAACTCTTTAGACATCGCATGCCTAATCAAATGAATTACTTAGACATCGCATGCCTAACAATTATAAACCCCGCATTTTAGTCTCAAAATCGAAAACACTTTTCAATACCAAGTCAGGCAATTCAACAAGATTCCCGACATCCTGATCGAATGCTCGTCGCAAACTTCAATAGACGGCCGCACCCCCGATACCATCGACGAAGTGCACCAAGGCGGAACACCGCTGCCGCGAGCACCCGAAAGGATGCTTTCGGCGATGTGGTTCTCCTACAATCACTTGGTCGGGGCTATGGAGTGAGGCTGTCTATTAAGTTTACCCGGCGAGTATCCGCGTACGCTGCGTATTGCGACGGACTTTCGATCACATCAAAATTCCGTGGCAACCGATCAAGTGAGACTAAACCGCTAGATTTATAACATTCATTCAGTTATCTCATAACAACTTGTGAATTCCAATTATTGTATCACATTCCGGATAAATAGAAAATGTCAAACTTTCCGATCGAACAACCAAACACCCAAGTTTTCCCGATACAGCTCAACACATGAAATAGGTTTAAAAACATCCAGTTCATGCCTCAGTACCAACGGTCCAGCCGTAGAAGGGTCAAGCCAACGCCTCACATGTGGCACGCCGTACTGCCCCAAACCCTAAGCTTCAAAGGGCAGTTCAAGACGGTCACATAATCGAGTTAAGGTTTGTTGTCTTCTAGAGGGTCCATCGCGTTACTTGCACTACTTAGAACGTCTTTAAACCACGGAAAAATTCAACACTTGGAAATTTCCCGACAGGGGAAAAATTGGGTATTTATATCCGGTCGAACTTTTCAATACATTCTAAAATTATCCGGAAAAACACAGACGAAGTTAAACTTCCCGATCGAAACACCGAGTCCCCAATACAACCCAGAAAACTCAACTCTTGAGTAAAAGTTAAAATATCCAAGAAAATACAGCACTAAAAAGTATGAATTACTGTGCAAATTTTATTGCAAGAACCTACCTTACTGCCGCGGAACCGCCGCATTAGGCATGATAATGCCACGGTTCTGCGGCGGTTTCATCGAATTACGAGCACGAATTTCACTGTAACTACTAAAATTGCCAGCTGAATTTTTTGGGTATTTTTAATTGGGAAAAATCCACATTTTCAGAAAATGTACAGAGAAGGATTATAGATTAGGGTTCGGGTTCAATCGGGTTTCTAACTTCGTCTACTCATCGCCTAAGGCTCTAGCTAGGCTCTGACACCACTGTAGGGTTCCTAGGCACACTAATGAGGTCTCACAAGGCATCAACCATGCCAATTTCAAAAAATTCCGGTGCCGAGAAACCCTAATACGATCGTTGACTAGAGTTTTAGGGCGATAACTACAACTAGTAAACTGCTTTACTAATAAGTGAACGGAAATACAACCTTTGTAGATCCGGTTCTCCACCTTCATTGCTCCGTGATGAAGTCCCTCCGCTGTACCCATCGGATCCCAGACTCTCACTGTAGGGTTCCTAGGCACACAGTAGAGGTCTCACAAGGCATCAACCATGCTATTTTACAAAATTATGGTGCCGAGAAACCCTAGTTAACGGATCGTTGCTAGAAATCTAGGCGAAAAGTAAACTAGTTAACACTTAACTACTAGGATATGGAAATTACAACCTTTGTAGATCCGGATATCCACCTCCACGGCTCCGCAACGAAGTCTCCTCGCTGTCCAAGTCGAACTCCGGGCTCTAGCATCGGCTTCATCGGAGAATGAACGGGCTTGGTCATCGACGACGATGCCGAAGATGATCTACGTCGAGGCATCGCTAGATCAAGCTCCCACTTCACAAAGTAATGAAACTAGTGAAGGAAACACACTCTACTACTTGGCAAGAGGTAGAGGATGAAGAAATAGGAGGTGGGTTCTCTTTAGAATTGGATTTCTCACTCTCAAGCTCAAGTTGCCATTGATGGCCTCAAGGTTTCAAACTTGAAGATGAAGAAGATGATGAGCTAGAAATATGATAAGTCTTTTTAAAATAAAAAGAAAAAGGAATACTTATCATAATTCTTACTAGGGTTAAGTGTAGAGAATAGACCATGGTTAATGGATGGGTTAGGGTTAAGCATGATGACAAGAATGGTTAAGAAATCAAAGCTTCATGAAACTTCAACTAAAAGACAAAGAAAGCCACCATTCTTTTTCAAATCATTTCCAAATAAATAAATGAACAAATAAATAAATGAATATGCAAAACCCTAATCAACACTTAACCATGGTTTTAATTCTTTACACTTAACTAAATAATCAAGTATCATCAAACATGATACAAGTATGTGCACGAAAATATATCACATATACAACTTGCACATCAAGTGAGAAAATCCATATAAAGTGAACCAATACTAGTTAATGCAAAGTAATATATCAAATATATAATTATACATTAAATCATTAAATCAACATTTGATTCAATGATCCGGTCATGTCGCACATAACCGACTAGTATTCAATGTATCGATTTATCGAATGAATGATTCGATAACTAGGTCATATCGAATATAACCAATCGAAACATTTATCACGAGAATGAAATGCGGTATCACATACACGCATTATTCTCGGTCCTGCACATATCTCATATGCGCTCCTATTTCGTTTCGCTTGAGCCAGGAAACCTCTGTGTAGGACTCTAAAGACTCGTCAATATGCCGGTAGCAGATGATGATCATATCAAGCATCCACAAGCCGCAAGCGGTCTGCTAAACGTAACGGCCACCCGGGTATTGAGCGATCAGAAGATCGACGAGCTAGCCCGCTCACACTCCTGCGAATCCGACCAGTAACACTTACCGTACAGTCCGGTCTCTTCGTCTGATACGTCGCATATCAAGTCTAGGGGTGGTAAACGTCAGACCCCAATACTCGATAAGTCCTGCCGATGTGAGGCTCGTAACGGGTCGAGAAACTACTGGTAACACTTACCAGCAAATCTCTGATCAGCCCTGGCCAGGGACTTCCCTGTTACGGCCAATCGAGCACAGCGCAACATCAACCCCCAATACCGGGAGAGACGAAACCCCTCCTATCGCTCATTGCCTCCATGTGACTCGGGACTGTACCCAAAGACCACCGTTTTGCACGCCCTCATGGACGTGGTAAGGTGGAGATCAAAGCACAGTAGGAATCACACAAGGCTCTATGACGATCTCGGGTCTACAGACTAACCTGTACAAGTGTCACCTGAGAACTGCCATCTGACGTGAGGTATAATACCATCTGGGAGTTCTCGGCGAGTCCGTCCAGTATACCCAGTCTCCACTGAGCACCCGTACACCATCTCTGATGTCAAACACCAATGGATATGAGATCATCCATCGCCCATCTCATGGGTCGAGAAGCGTATAAGCTAGTCTACTCTGGTATATCGATGCCCCGTCTCGATACACCTACGACTAGGGACCTTGAAGGATGTACTTATGGACTACCATGTCCCCACTAGTATGATCTGCATCATAGTCCAGGTAGTCAAGTACACATCCTAAGGGCTTTACCAACATGTAACCATAAGACAGTTTAAAGAGACAAGTATACATGTTAAGATAAAGAGTAACCAGATAGCATACTATCATATCGAGCAAGAAAGTCATCTCTATATATGTCCAAGCATCCAATATAATATACAACGTCTGTACAATACTGGCCTCTAGGGCATACATACAACTAACAATCTCCCACTTGCACTAGGGCCAGCTGCTGTAGTATCGCATACCGAGCATCCCGAAGAGTCTCTCAAACTGTATCTGGGGAATGGCCTTCTTGAGTGGATCCGCCGTGTTGTTCTTCGTGTCAACTCTCCTGACCTCGATCTCCCGGCGATCAACTATCTCCCGGATCAGGTGATACCGCCTCAGAATATGCCTGGATCGCTGATGGGACCTGGGTTCCTTGGCCAAAGCCACCGCTCCATTGTTATCGCAATACAAAGGTATTGGACGCTCAATGGATGGAACCACTCCAAGTTCAGTAATGAACTTCTTGATCCAGACAGCCTCTTTGGCAGCATCGTTAGCAGCGATGTATTCAGCCTCCATTGTCGAGTCTGCCACGGTTTCCTGCTTGGAACTCTTCCAGCTAACCGCCCCTCCGTAAAGGGTAAAGACAAAGCCCGACTGCGACTTAGAGTCGTCCTTATCACTCTGGAAGCTCGAATCGGTAAAGGACTCCACTTGGAGTTCTCCGTTACCATACACCAAGAACATATCTCTAGTCCTTCGCAAGTACTTGAGAATGTTCTTCACAGCTGTCCAGTAACTCTCTCCAGGATCATCTTGATACCTACTCACTACACTTAGTGAGTATGCCACATCGGGTCTGGTACATAGCATCGCATACATGATAGAGCCTACTGCCGAAGCATAGGGTATCCCTTGCATGCGAGCTCTCTCCAAATCAGTCTTGGGAGACATCTCTTTGGAGAGAGTGAGTCCAGAGATCGTGGGCAAGTTCCCACGCTTGGACTCTTCCATACTAAACCTCTTTAGTATGGTGTCAATGTACCTGGATTGGGACAATCCCAAAATCCGTTTGGATCTATCTCTATAGATCCTAATTCCCAATATGCAGGAGGCATCACCAAGATCTTTCATTGAGAATCTTTGTGATAAGAAGAGCTTGACCGCTTGCAGCATAGGAATATCATTTCCTATCAAGAGTATGTCGTCCACGTACAATACGTGGAAGACAACCTTACTCTCTGCCACCTTCTTGTAGATACAAGGTTCATCTGGATTTTTGACGAAATCAAACTCTTTGATAACGACGTCAAAGCAGATGTTCCAACTCCGCGATGCTTGCTTTAATCCATAAATGGATTTAAGCAGCTTGCACACCTTCCCGCTGCTCCCACTGTCTACGAAGCCCTCTGGCTGAGTCATGTACACGCACTCTTCTAAATCACCGTTTAGAAAGGCGGTCTTAACATCCATTTGCCAGATTTCGTAATCATGATATGCAGCGATGGCAAGCATGATCCGGATGGATTTAAGCATAGCCACTGGAGAAAAGGTCTCGTCATAGTCCACACCTGGTCTTTGACGAAAACCCTTTGCTACAAGTCTAGCTTTGAAAGTCTCCACTTTCCCATCTACACCAAGTTTCTTCTTAAAGATCCACTTGCTCCCAATGGGTTTTACCCCTTCAGGAGCAACGTCCAAAGTCCATACTTTGTTGGTGTACATGGATTCCATCTCGGACCGCATAGCATCCAGCCATTTCACTGAGTCCCTACTCGTGATGGCCTGCTCGAAGCTAGTTGGGT
This sequence comes from Agapanthus africanus, assembly GCA_030015575.1. Lineage (NCBI taxonomy): Eukaryota > Viridiplantae > Streptophyta > Magnoliopsida > Asparagales > Amaryllidaceae > Agapanthus > Agapanthus africanus. Next base: position 333,280,767 of record JASDDO010000018.1, on the reverse strand, counting down.
CATCATCCTCCATGATGCAATCCTCACTCCCACCATCCATGAGAAAACCGTAGTATCTCTCAGGTGGGCGAGGAACCCTACTAGATCGGCGGAGAGGCTGAGGTTCGTCGGAAGCTACTGAATGCTCTGGTTCCACTAAATCTTCTGTTGTGTTTTGTTCAGCTGGAACCTCTTCCAGTTCTACCTCAGAGCCACTAATTTCTTTTGCAAGAAATTCCTTTTCTAAAAAGGTGGCATGTTGAGCAACAAATACTCTTTGTTCCTTACTGTGGTAGAAGATATACCCTCGCGAATGTTTGGGATATCCAACAAACTTACACAAAACAGATCTTGCCTCGAGTTTGTCCGGTTTTTGTCTTTTGACATAGGCCGGGCAACCCCATATCTTTATAAAATTAAGATATGGTCTCTTTCCTTCCCATATCTCATATGGTGTGGTAGGCACAGATTTGGTGGGAACCCTGTTCAGTAGGTATGCTGCTGTTTCCAGTGCATATCCCCAGAAGGAAACAGGTAACTCAGCTACACTCATCATAGAGCGCACCATATCTAATAGGGTGCGGTTTCTCCGTTCTGATACACCGTTGTGCTGTGGTGTATATGGAGGAGTCAGCTGAGAGAGAATCCCATTCTCTTTTAGGAAGTCCAGGAATTCATTGCTTAAGTATTCTCCTCCTCGATCAGATCGTAGGATTTTAATACTTTTTCCGGTTTGGTTCTCAACTTCTTGCTTATATTCCCTAAATTTCTCAAAAGCTTCTGATTTGTGTTTCATCAGGAACACATACCCGAACCTAGAGAGATCGTCAATGAATGTAATAAAGTATGAAGAACCATCCCTGGCATGTGTAGACATGGGACCGCATACATCACTATGTATCAGTCCCAAGAGTTCGGTAACTCTTTCTCCGTGTCCCGTAAACGGAGTTTTGGTCATCTTGCCTTTGAGACATGACTGGCAAGTGTCATAAGATTAAAATTCAAACGGATTTAAATATCCATCTTTATGTAACTTAGCTAGTCGTGTCATATTGATGTGACCCAGTCTAAAATGCCACAAGAAGGATTCGTTCAGTTCTGAACTCTTCCTCTTGTGTGTGTTTGTTATGCTCAGAACTGTTGATTGATTTAGAACATAAATGCCATTGCACAACGTGCCTGATCCAACCAACTTTTGGTTACGGAAAATGTTCATAACATTGTCCTGTAATACAAAATTATATCCCTCTTTACTTAATGAAGAAACCGATATAATGTTGCATATCAGGTTCGGCATGTAATAGCATTCGTTCAGAACCAATGTATTACCAGTTGGTAATACAAGGTGATATTCCCCGACAGACTTGGCTGCAACAATTGCACCATTTCCTACTCTTATGTCTTTATCACCTTCTCCAAGTTCTCTACCTTTCCTAAGCCCATGTAACTGATTACATATATGGGATCCTGACCCGGTATCCAATACCCAGGACGTAGAGCAAATGGAGAAACAGTTCTCAGTAACGAACACAACCGAAGAAAATGCATCAACATGTACTTTCTTCAATCGGGTGGCATGGGAATCCTGGTATTTCCCTATATCCTGTTCATTCCTATAACTCTTATAGGAAAGAACGGAACCAACGTTCCCCAGCACAGTATAACATGCGGGTTCGGTCAATACATCCATATTATTATCTTTATTAAGGCATGAAATGGTCGCTACCTGGAGAGAGAGAGAAGAAAACACTTTAGCGTATGCTCGTGCAAGATCAGATTGGTTATTATCTTATCTAATCAGGATGGCTCCCACTGCTTTTTATCAAATCTTCCTTCAAACCCTAAAAGGAAAGACTAGCCGGGATTAATTACACACTACAAGTTCGCCAATCTTTCAGCCAGGCCAGTGTCGGTACTTTGAGGGAGGTCCCCCGTGCTTTCGCACGAACCTAATTAATGTAAACCTCGTTTTCCCAGAGGCGTAACCTCGTTAACACCTTTCTAGACACCTACTTGATCGGCTAATTGTAATGTGTAAAACTCTCCCAGGAGTAACTCTTACTCGCAGTGGGTATCGGGATCCAACTATCTCATAGAAGGTATGCAATCTCATTGCAAATTTCAACACTTGAAATTCCCGATAATATTTTGCCCCAAGCATCCTATGACCTTAACGGAGGTCAACAAACCACAGGGTGCAAGTCAAGTTCAACCCGTCATTCCTTGATTGAATCAAACCCACCCGCACGACCCTTGACGGAGGTCAACAAGGTCGTACGACTACCCTAATCCAATCTGCATCATATGCATAAGCAGACAAATACTAGTTAGCTACCGCACACTACGCCTTGACGGAGGTCAACAAACGTAGCACGAATACTAACTACTACTCATCTGAAATGACGGAGGGCTACGCCAGGTTTTTCTGAAAACCATGAGCGTAATGAACTTGATATCGTTGTAGAATCAAATGAAGTTTTGAAATGGAGTGATTTTGAGGCTTTTCTAGTTTTGCTAAAGGAGTCACTCCCGGTGAAGGGATCTCGGTCCTTTCCTCGTCGAATGAGGTGCGGGATATATCATATATATCGCTGTGCAAAGCAAAAACCCAAAAGCAGTCAAAAGCAAACCGAATGTGTAGCATCTGCCAGTTACTGCTAAAGGAGTCACTCCCGGTGAAGGGATCTCGGTCCTTTCCTCATCGAATAAGGTGCGGGGTATATCATATATACCGCTATGCAAAGCAAGAACTGTAGCTACCTGTTTTATTTAAAATCTGATTCTACAACATCTTAGGTTTCTTTCCTTTCATTAATCACATTAATGAAGTCCCATCATTGAAATACCTAAACATCACAGATAGATATGACGTACACTTATGCCATCCGCATTCGCCTCGATGTCCCCTCGTGCACCGTTAGGTTAGGTAACTAACGACAGAGCAGGGCAGGGCTAGCGCGGGTGTAAAACATAAGTAACGTCTATATAATATATCATATATATCATATACTATATCCATCACAGAGTCACAACACAGATATCGCAGCAGAATGAACATATGAAATATTGGATATACTAGGACGTCCGTGTTTTCAATACGAGCCAGTATAAAACACGGATTCCACGGTCGTGATGAATAGCCAATCCCACACCCCTAGACCCCTACGAGAGCGGCAAGCAACCCTGCCAATTCTAGGGTTAGGAGACCCGGACTCGACTCCTCGAGTTGGTCTCCCACTGGACCCCAGAACCCGGTTACTTGTGCTCCCCTCCTTGGGTCTATCCTAATGCGGAAAAGTAAATAATATACAAAGGGTGACAACTTCCGCTACCTGGAAGTGCCCCAAATAAAAGAATATTACATACAAGTTTTTACATGAATGAAAATGAAAAACACTCATCTCACATAAAAACCCCCGGCTATTCGAACACGACGATCCAATATAACATATCCAGCAACACATAACATCACATGTCATCAACGTAAGTAAGTATGCATACCCCAATTGTCGTTGATGTATAGCAACGAAACCGGTGATATGAACATACTACACTTACGGTCACAGAAAAGAAAGTGTAAAACTACAACAATTGGAATCCGCAACTGCTTTAGACATCACATGCCTAATTATTATAAATCCCGAATTTTAGTCTCATTATCGAAAACTCTTTTCAATATCAAATGAAACTAAACCGCTAGATTTATATCATTCATTCAGTTATCACATAACTGTTTGTGAATTCCAATTATTGTATCCCATTCCAGATAAATATAATATATTAAACTTTCCGATCGAACATTCGAACACCCAAGTTTTCCCGAAACCATCCAACACATGAAATAGGTTCAAAGACATTCGTTTCATGCCTCAGTACCAACGGTCCAGCCGTAGAAGGGTCAAGCCAACGCCTCACATGTGGCACGCCGTACTGCCCCAAACCCGAAGGTTCAAAGGGCAGTTCAAGACGGTCACATAATCGAGTTAAGGTTTGTTGTCTTCTAGAGGGACCATCACGTTACTTGCACTACTCAAAACGTCCTTAAACCACACAATAATCCAACACTTGGATATTTTTGGCAGGGGAAAGATTGGGTATTTATATCCGGTCGAACTTTTTAACATATTCAAAAAATTATCCGGAAAACACTTAGACAAAGTTCGATAATCCGATCGAATCGTCGATTCCCTACACAACCCCAGAATACTCAAACCTGGAGTCAAATTAAAATTCCCAGAAAACTCAGAACAATTAATCAGGAATTACTGTGCAAAAACCAAGGGCTGACGTCACTATTTAGCCGCGGAACCGCCGCAGAAGCCTAGCTTCTGCCGCGGTTCCGCCGCACTTTGCACTGTTCACAGGAAACGTTTTGCGCAGTAATTCTTAGATTTTATTGCTGAATTTTTAAGCATTTTTAATCGACAAAAAACCTCAAATTTGAAAAATTTCCAGAGAGCTATTTTGGGGTTGGGTTTTCGGTTCGTCCGGGTTTCAAACTCCGTCTAGACTTCGCCTAAGGCTCTAGCTAGGCTCTGATACCACTTGTAGGGTTCCTAGGCACACAGTAGAGGTCTCACAAGGCATCAACCATGCCATTTTACAAAATTATGGTGCCGAGAAACCCTAGTTAACGGATCGTTGCTAGAAATCTAGGCGAAATGTAAACTAGTTAACACTTAACTACTAGGATATGGAAATTACAACCTTTGTAGATCCGGATATCCACCTCCACGGCTCCGCAACGAAGTCTCCTCGCTGTCCAAGTCAAACTCCGGGCTCTAGCGTCGGCTTCATCGGAGAATGAACGGGCTTGGTCATCGACGACGATGCCGAAGATGATCTACGTCGAGGCATCGCTAGATCAAGCTCCCACTTCACAAAGTAATGAAACTAGTGAAGGAAACACACTCTACTACTTGGCAAGAGGTAGAGGATGAAGAAATAGGAGGTGGGTTCTCTTTAGAATTGGATTTCTCACTCTCAAGCTCAAGTTGCCATTGATGGCCTCAAGGTTTCAAACTTGAAGATGAAGAAGATGATGAGCTAGAAATATGATAAGTCTTTTTAAAATAAAAAGAAAAAGGAATACTTATCATAATTCTTACTAGGGTTAAGTGTAGAGAATAGACCATGGTTAATGGATGGATTAGGGTTAAGCATGATGACAAGAATGGTTAAGAAATCAAAGCTTCATGAAGCTTCAACTAAAAGACAAAGAAAGCCACCATTCTTTTTCAAATCATTTCCAAATAAATAAATGAACAAATAAATAAATGAATATGCAAAACCCTAATCAACACTTAACCATGGTTTTAATTCTTTACACTTAACTAAATAATCAAGTATCATCAAACATGATACAAGAATGTGCACGAAAATATATCACATATACAACTTGCACATCAAGTGAGAAAATCCATATAAAGTGAACCAATACTAGTTAATGCAAAGTAATATATCAAATATATAATTATACATTAAATCATTAAATAAACATTTGATTCAATGATCCGGTCATGTCGCACATAACCGACTAGTATTCAATGTATCGATTTATCGAATGAATGATTCGATAACTAGGTCATATCGAATATAACCAATCGAAACATTTATCACGAGAATGAAATGCGGTATCACATACACGCATTATTCTCGGTCCTGCACATATCTCATATGCGCTCCTATTTCGTTTCGCTTGAGCCAGGAAACCTCTGTGTAGGACTCTAAAGACTCGTCAATACGCCGGTAGCAGATGATGATCATATCAAGCATCCACAAGCCGCAAGCGGTCTTCTAAACGTAACGGCCACCCGGGTATTGAGCGATCAGAAGATCGACGAGCTAGCCCGCTCACACTCCTGCGAATCCGACCAGTAACACTTACCGTACAGTCCGGTCTCTTCGTCTGATACGTCGCATATCAAGTCTAGGGGTGGTAAACGTCAGACCCCAATACTCGATAAGTCGTGCCGATGTGAGGCTCGTAACGGGTCGAGAAACTACTGGTAACACTTACCAGCAAATCTCTGATCAGCCATGGCCAGGGACTTCCCTGTTACGGCCAATCGAGCACAGCGCAACATCAACCCCCAATACCGGGAGAGATGAAACCCCTCCTATCACTCATTGCCTCCATGTGACTCGGGACTGTACCCAAAGACCACCGTTTTGCACGCCCTCATGGATGTGGTAAGGTGGAGATCAAAGCACAGTAGGAATCACACAAGGCTCTATGACGATCTCGGGTCTACAGACTAACCTGTACAAGTGTCACCTGAGAACTGCCATCTGACGTGAGGTATAATACCATCTGGGAGTTCTCGGCGAGTCCGTCCAGTGTACCCAGTCTCCACTGAGCACCCGTACACCATCTCTGATGTCAAACACCAATGGATATGGGATCATCCATCGCCCATCTCATGGGTCGAGAAGCGTATACGCTAGTCTACTCTGGTATATCGATGCCCCGTCTCGATACACCCACGACTAGGGACCTTGAAGGATGTACTTATGGACTACCATGTCCCCACTAGTATGATCTGCATCATAGTCCAGGTAGTCAAGTACACATCCTAAGGGCTTTACCAACATGTAACCATAAGACAGTTTAAAGAGACAAGTATACATGTTAAGATAAAGAGTAACCAGATAGCATACTATCATATCGAGCAAGAAAGTCATCTCTATATATGTCCAAGCATCCAATATAATATACAACGTCTGTACAATACTGGCCTCTAGGGCATACATACAACTAACACTCGCGGTGGTTTCATCGAAGAAATGATCGGGCTAGGTCGTCGACTTTGATGCCGAAGATGATCTACGTCGAGGCAACACAAGATCAAGCTCCCACTTCACCAAGTCATGAAACTTGTGAAGAAAACACCCTATACTACATGGCAAGTGGTAGAGGATGAAGAAATAGGAAGTGGGTTCACTTTAGAATTGGATTTCTCACTCTTTTTCTCAAGATGCCATTAATGGTAGCAAGCTTTCTTCTTTGTTCAAGAAGAAGAAGAAGAAAAGAATATGATAAGAATAAAAAGATTAAGTTAAAAAGAAAAAACCTTTCATTCTTATCATATTGCAACCTTAGTTAAGTGTAGAGAATGAACTAAGGTTAGTTGAATGGTTAGGTTTAGGAGATGAAGACAAAATGGTCATTTTTAGTCAAAGATGCATGAAGCATCAAGAAAGTTCTAAAAGCAACCATTTTGTTTTCCTTTTCTTTTAATCAAAAAAGAATAGATAAATAAAAGAAATGAAACCCTAACCATTCACTAAACATAGTGTATAGCATATACACACCCAAGGTTGCAAGTATCATCAAACATGATATAAACAAGTGTACAAAAATATATCACGTATACAATGTGCACTTCAAGTGAGAAAATTCATTTAATGTGAACCAATACTAGTTAATGCTAAGTAATATATCAAATATATAATTATACATTAAATCATTAAATCAACACTTGATTTAATGATCCGGTCATATCGCATATAACCGACTAGTATCAAGTGTATCAATGTATCGAATTAACACTTGATTCGGTAACCCGGCTATATCACATATAACCTGCCGATGATACAAATCGCGAGAATAGAATACGGTATCACATCCATGCATTATTCTCGGTCCCGCACATATCTCATATGCGCTCCTATTTCGTTTCGCTTGAGCCAGGAAACCTCTGTGTAGGACTCTAAAGACTCGTCAATACGCCGGCAGCAGGTGATGATCATATCAAACACCCACAAGCCGCAAGCGGTCTGCTAAACGTAACGGCCACCCGGGTATTGAGCGATCAGAAGATCGACGAGCAAGCCCGCTCACACTCCTGTGAATCCAACCAGTAACACTTACCGTACAGTCCGGTCTGTTCGTCTGATATGTCGCATATCTCGCCTAGGGGTGGTAAACGTCAGACCCCAATAGCTCGATAAGTCGTGTCGATATGAGGTCTATAACAGTTCAAGAAACTACTGGTAACACTTACCAGTAAATCTCAGCAACCCTGGCCAGGGATTTCCGGTTATAGCCAATCGAACACAGCACAACATCAACTCCCTATACCGGGAGAGATGAATCCCCTCCTATCGCTCATTGCCTCCATGTGATTCGGGACTGTACCCAAAAACCACCGTTTTGCACGCCCTCTTGGACGTGGTAAGGTGGAAATCAAAGCACAGTGGGAACCACACAAGACTCTATGACGATCTCGGGTCAACAGACTACTCTTTACCAGTGTCACCAGAGAACTGCCATCTGACGTAAGGTATAATACCATCTGGGAGTTCTCGGCGAGTCCGTCCAGTGTACCCAGTCTCCACTGAGCACCCGTATATCATCTCTAATGTCAAACACCAATGGATATAGGATCATCCATCGCCCATCTGTATGGGTCGAGAAGGTATACGCTAGTCTACACTGGTATATCGATGCCCTGTCTCGATACACCTACGAGTAGGGACCTTGAAGGATGTACTTATGGACTACCATGTCCCCACTAGTATGATCCGCATCATAGTCCAGGTAGTCAAGTACACATCCTAAGGGCTTTACCAACATGTAACAGAGAGACAATCAGTGTATACGTTAAGGTAAAGAGCAACCAGATAGCATACTATCATGTCGAGCAAGAAAGTCCTCCCTATATATGTCCAAGCATCCACTACAATATACATCCTATGTATAGTAATGGCCTCTAGGGCTTACATATAACTAACAATGTATTGAGTTCACGTGTTCAGCTTGCGACGCTACCTTTTTCGTATTGCCTTAGTATCGTGTTGCAGGATTCTAGCTTATGTGTATTCTTTGTGTAAATTCTAGGTTCGCAGGTCGGTGTTTCGGACGCCGCAAGGAAGGGGAAGCAAGTAGTCGGCTACACTTAGCACAAGATCACGGTGAGTATATTTAACATCTATGGGGAAATCGCCCATATGGCGTTAAGCGTCAGGGCTTGATAGGATATTGTAGTCGCATATATATATTTATATGTATATTGCTTGTGCATATGTACTATTGTAGTGTACCCATCCCTTGTTGCATATAGAAACAGTAGCTATGTAACACCGCACTGTCACTAACGGTTCAAGCTGCACGAGCACTATTTATATGTTACACTCACACCGTTAGTGATTTCCATGACACTCACACTATATGATTTCTATGAACCATACATCATTTTGATTACCGCATCATTGATGATTAGACATGATTCTGTCGCATATTAGCACATATACATACTGTACACTCATGTTGCACATATACACATTGTATATCCATATTGGTGCACACATACGTTGATATATCCACTTGCATATCTATGCCTACATACATACATACTCTTGCACATACATAGATGATGCTGACTTTGATTTGAAAATTGGGGACCGCATGAAATGTTTTCAACTGGATCCTTTTAAAAGAGCTGTTTTCCACTTTTACTCATAGTACGATTTTATGCGGCATACGACACATTGCATGGATTTACGCATTGAGTTTTGGATTCGTGTGATTTCTGGATGTGAGAACCGAGGTATCATTTCAAGAAAATATGCACTGTTTTGAAAACCCGGTTTCTCTTGATATGATATTTCAGTATGTCCACCATGCATTTTCTCGGTTCTGAGACGTGTGACATATGAACCCGAATCGAGGAGCTGGATGAGGCCGATTGCAGGTACATGGTGTGTAAGTCTACGGTAGCACCCCGGCCGTCTTTCGAGGCCAAAATGCAGAAACGAAAACTTTTCTTAACTTGAAAACCGGCGCTATCGTATGCTTAAATCCCGGATCGTAACCATTAACCTACTACCAGCTATCTAGAGAAGGGATAGAATGCAATACCGATCGATCCGTGTCCTTCGGTCTTTGGCCACCATCCTAAGCTCCTCTCGGCATCTCCGATCTCGATATCCTCGTCGGAAAGGGCACTATATCATCGATTCTTTTTACGGGCTCCTGCTTCATCCGAAGCAACTCGGGCATGAAGTGTGCTAGCCGACGTGTCCAAGGTGTTGTAGAGAATGTTTTGATCACTTTGTCTCTTGCATCCATTACTTGGATGGAGGTTGAAGGTGTTGCCATTGATGAAGACAATGAGCTAGAGGAAGAAGAAGAAGAGAAGGCTTTCTTTTTCTTTTCTTTTCTTGTGATGGAATGAGAGTGAGAGAGTGATAGAAAAAGAAATACAAGAGCTAACATATCATATGGCAGCCCCTTCTCTCTCCTTCTCATTTCATGACTCAAATTAATCCACAAATGTGACATTTTTGCTAAAAATGAGACCATGAGTCATGATATATGTCTATGTCACATTAATGCATCTCATGATGAAATTCTAGCTTATTATTTCCACCATCAAAACATAAATCCAAATGTTTGGTCCAACAAAGAAAAATCCGGCAACATCTAAAGTAAACTCGTGACGGATCAGAAGGATACCGCTCACCTGTATATACATACCTGCATCCGCATTCCGACTGAATGCGAATGCGACAAGACTAAAGTAATCCAACAAATCTAATACTAGGATCCGGCTTAAACCAAAGCCTACTAGTATGATCCGTCCGATCAAGATACGTGCAATACCGCACGTATATGATCGGACCCTGCCATATAGGATACGGCCTCTACAACGTTTCGCCCGAAACTTGAGAAACAGTCTGTGGGGGACTCTAAAGACTCGTCAATACTTTAGCTGTGGATTTAACCACTAGCATGTCAGAGGTACTAGCTGTACGTAACGGGCTACCAGGTATTGACCACAAGGGAGGTCGATGAGCGAACTCATCCTGACACCCTACTGAGCCTGTCAGTGACAATATCCGTACAGCCCGGTCCGTTCGTCTATGAGCATCGAATGGCGGGCCTAAGGGGTTGGTAAAAGTCAGACCCCAAAAAGCGGTACAAGTCGTGTCGGAGTGTAGCCCAGAACACCCTGAGATACTACTGGAATACCTACCAGTAAATCTCTTGCCTTGGCCAAGGAATTCGTGTAATGGCTCTTCTAGACACAGCGCGACCTCACCCCCAATACCGGGAGAGACGAACCCCTGCCGATACGTTCACTGCCTCCATGTGGCTCGGGACTATACCCAACTAAAACCTGTTTGCACGACTCCTTTGAGCCGTGGTAGGGTAGTAATCAAAGCACAGTGGGAACTCACACGAGACAAATGACGATCTCAGGTCGATGAACTAACCCGTACACATGTCACCAGGGAACTGCTATCTGACGTCAGGTATAATACCAACTAGCATGTTCCCGGCGAGTCCTGTCCGGTGTACTCATAATCCAATGAGCACCTATATACATCTTGGGTGAACCAACTGACACCAGTGGCTTGTGAGACCGGCCACCACCCCTCGTCGGGGTCTCGACTGTATACACTAGTCTACTCTGGAGTATCGATGCCCCGTCTCGAAAACTCCCACGACTAGGGACCACTTTAAGGATGTTCTTATAGACCCCAGCTCCTACGTATATGATCGCCATCATACTGCTGGTCGTCAAGCAAAAATCCTAAGGGATCTATCAACGCGCAATAGTGACCTGTAAGGTCACCTAAAGCAGTACACGATGATAAAGATAAACCAGATAGCATACTATCATCTTGAGTAAGACTGTCCTACCGGTATAGGTCCTCCCTCAATCATTGCAATCACGTGCCTGTGATCCAATAATTGACTCTGAGGGCACTATATCCAATAATCTCCCACTTGCACTCAAGATGAATTATTGCGATGTCGCATACTCACAGCCCGTGTGATACCGAACACCCAACTCCTCTACTAATCAGTCTCACAAAGCCCATTTGCGAAACTATTGTGTTCGAGGAATAGCCTCAGTTAGTGGATCCGCCATGATGTTTCTTTCTATGTCTCTCTTTATCTCAAGTTCATGGAGAAAGCCATCTCCTGAAATGAGCAATACCTGTCTTAGAATATGTCTGGATATCTAATAGGACCTAGTTCATAAATGAACTCCAAATCCAAACTTCTTAGACTGTATCGTTAACTGAAACCAATCAGTATCCTGTGCCATGCCTCCCTCAGTATCCGCTTGGACCACCTGTCCAAAATACTGCCCCTCGTCAGAGGGAAAACTATAACTCTGACAGCCACTCTGTCATCCAGGTCAACTTGGAAGCTTGGAATGATAACCGTCTCCTAAAGGAGGCTGCCGTTATCAAATCCCTAGAACATCCACTTATGTTCTAAAACTGTTTCCGATCGTTTCTCCAGGATAGGATTAATATCAACTTATTGCATCTACTGCAAAAACAACATCTGATGTGGTACTTGACATCTCATGATTGACTCAATTGCCTAAGCAAGTGATCTGCCCATCATGCACATCCCTCACCCCTTTAGTCTTTAAGACACCTTTAGAGAGGGTGACTCCATCACCTGCAGGTACATTACCATACCTGGAGTCGTCCATTCTAAATATCTTTAGAATGCTGTCTAAAGTACCCAGATTGGGAAATTAACCAAATCTAGATCTAAAACCATAGATCTAGTAACCAGAATATCTGATATAATATCCAAGTTCTATGTGGAGAAACAACTGTGTGACAACCAAACTATAACCGATCGTAGTATAGGAATTTCACTTCCTATTCTGTGTATGTCATCCAAATACCAGGACATCACACCCTAATACCTTCTTAACAGATCCATCCTCTATTCTGATGAAGTCAAACCTATGACTGTCACATAAGAAATAGATGATCTATTTTCACTATATCTGCTTTAGTCCATAAATAGACATAAGCTACTTGTCCACTATGCTTCCGCTGCTCCAACTGACTACGACAACCCTCTGGCAGAATAATATACACGTGCACTTCTAAAGCTAATTTAGAACGACGCTATAGTCATCCTCCTGCCGGGTCTCACAGTCTGGAACAACAGCAATGGAAAGTCTGGGTAAACAAGAACCTCCCTGTCACCGTCCTTGAGGCTACCGAAGTACCTCTCGGATGCCTGAGGTTACCCGCCATATCTGCGGAGTGGCCAATGGAATGTCAATCCAGATTGAATCTTTAGGTTGTTATCAAATTTTCAGTAATTGTTTGCGGTTCTGGAATCACTTCCAGTTCTACAATACTCCCACTACTGTTTTCTGAAAAAATCCATTTTACTAAAACTGTGACGAGTCAAGAACAATATCACTATTGATCTTCCAGATGATAGAAAATCAACCCTCGTCATAGCCCGGGTCAACCCACAAACAGCCATTACAGAAACGTGCCTTGAGTTATCCAGAGTCTGGTTTTAAGCATAAGCCGGACAACTCCCCGTACCTTAACAATGTTAAGATATGAACTATTCTATATCCAATATAGAAATAGAGGCACTGATTTTTTCACGCCCCGCTTCCCAAAATACGGAATACGAGGGGTAGACAAGGCCGGCCATGCTCCTACGGTCAAGGAAATGTCCTGCCGTAGTCACACTTCGGCTTCTAGTTTTTCATGGTAAACAGTAAATGATGCACAGGTAATGAGAATTGCAGTAACTGGAAGAAATAATGTAAAGACTGACCTGAAGTGGAACAAACGAATGTAACTCGGACTGGCAAGTCAAGAAGTCTGTGATGCACGTCTAGTTCTGGTCCAGGCTAAATCTTCTCCTCACACTGAGCATGCATACTCAGGTCGTCAGAGCGACACAATAGCAATATAATATATATAAAATCAAGTGACAGTTCTGACAGTGGTAATAGATATGAATAACAGTAAATCAATGACAACATGAATATGAATGTGCAGTAATCAATGCAGCGGAGCAGTAAAACAGTAGAACGATATGTCACGTATGTCAACACACTATACAAGGTATATAAATGCCCGTATCCCTATCAGTCTCTAAGTCTCACTGTACAGGTCACTAAGCCTATCGTCAATCCAAGTGTGAGAGTCAACCACTCGCGAGTATTCTCCACCCAAGGGTAGAACCCAAGGGCAAGGGACCACGGGCCCAACATATAACATGTATATCACGGTGAATATCACATACCCTGTAAATCTCCATATATCTCCCTAAATATATAAGCCGGCATGGGACTCCCGAGATTCTGTTGAACTCACACTTAAACTACCCCACACCCCATGGTCTACATCAAACGCTAACCATAACCCTAAATACTAATCGATCCGTGACAAGTCTGCGCGAGAATCCCCATGGTCTACATCAAACGCTAACCATAACCCTAAATACTAATCGATCCGTGACAAGTCTGCACGAGAATTGGAGGCAGGACCTCCATCAAGCACGTCCCAACTAATATCTAAGATAAATGACAGTGTCTGATGCCTTATCTGTGACACCTGTGCAAGCGCTTCCATAAGTATCCCATACCACTTATAGTCACACGTACACGCATCCCACAGACGTCGACAATGCAATAGAATAATAGGGTTACTGATTGTGTACAAGTACGAATCACTTTCACTTAATCACGGATACACAAACACTGACGTACTTGCCACAATCATCACTAAAATCTAACACTGGGTAAATGCACGATATCACTAGGTTATCACTGCAATGATATGGGTATGATATGATACGTAAACAGTATATGAAGTATGATTAAGGGGTCATAAAGTAGTATTCTACCACTTGCACGATTTATCAAGAAACGTACGTGTATAGTTTAGTGAACGATAAACAGGTAATAATTAGTATGTTCGGTTGTCCATCCATCGAATTTAGTTTCATGCCAATCGGGTTCCAGGATCATTAATTATAACAATTTCATTTTTAAGCGCTCGCGGCTGGAAATCCGGTTTCAGAATCAGAAGTCCGTTTCGCAACGCATTTTAATCCCTGTTGGGATCAGAATTTAGCGATGCTACAGTTAAATGAAACCTAGGGTTCTCAGTAAGGTTTTCAACGCAATAGACGGATCTTTGATCGCGTCTGTACGTCAGGAGATATACACTGTTTAATACCAATATGTCAGTTCTGATTCTGCTGGGACTGTTATGCGTCCCGATCTATTAAATTACAGATTAAATAACAAACAGTAACGAAACAGAATGAAATCAATTGTGTTGTCTAGCTAACAGAGTTACCTATAATAATCAGTGGTGTTCCACAATCTACGAGTTAAGGAGATCTTGTGGTACCCAATACGGAACAGCAAGCAACGACTGGAGTCGCTCTGGACTGCAGTCCAGAGTCGCACTCCGATCCAAATATCATCACAATTTAAGTATAGGAATACCAGGAAACTAGTATAGGATAAAAGTTCGTCGAGTCAGCTTCGATTTGAGCCCTCGAAAGCGCCATTACAGTATGTATATGATTTATGGTGAATTTAACGGTTTTCAAGTACAATAAAATTACAGTTTTACGATTAAACTTGGGGGTAGTTGTTTTAGTCGTTAGCAGTCATATTATCCAACTAAACTTGCACAAGATATTCATCACACCAAGGGCCAACAAGAACAATCTAGGTCCGCCAAATTAGACAAGTAATTTCATTGGGATCACACATCAAACGGTTGCAACGTGTAATTTATCGAGGATGTTTAGTATAAAATTTATAAGATTATAGTTCGTAACAAATACTAATTAGCATGTAGCAAGTATAAAACTTGCCTGGACCCGCACGGCAGCGAAGTACAGCACGGGCGCACGAAGAACTGGCACGGCGACGGCAGCGGCTCCGGGTGAGCTCGGGCAGTGGGGCTCGTCGACGTCGTCGGGGTGTCTGCGGTGATCGAAGCTTTTGATGGCGGGGATGCAGTGAGTTCGGGTGGCCGGTGATGCACAGAGGAGCTGAAGGTCACCGGTGCAGCTCAGGCGGTGGCACGTCGGAGTTCCGGTGGTTGGAGCTAGGTGAGGAGATGTTGTCGGTGATGCAAAGGTGGTTTTGGTGAGGAGTTTATCGGCGGCGGTCAAAGACGGTGGCTGCAATGGTGTCGTGGTGGTGTGGCCGGAAGTGAGCTCAGGGTTGAGCCGGTGGTGGTAGCAGGTGCTTGGAGCTTGGTGAAGGTGCTCGGCAGAGGTTGTCGAATGGGTCTCGGGTTGATGGAGTTCTCGCCGTTGATGGTGTCTCGGGAAGAAGACGATGAGTGTCGCGCAGGGCCTGGCCACGACGGAGGCACCGGCGAGTGGCTTGCAGCGGTGTGCTCGGGTCGACAGTGAGCGGGTGCGCAGTGCTCGAGCTTGGCGGTGTTGGTACTCGTGACAAAGGTTGAGGACGAGGGTGGAGGCTAATTAGGTGGAGGCAGGCGGTGGTGAGTGCGACGCGCAGCCGTGGGCGCGAGTTCGAGAGAGAGAAAATGGGAGAGATAGAGAGTGGGGGAGCGGGAAAATGAAAGAGGGAGGGAGAGAGAACGTGTGTGTGTGTGTGGGAGAGAGAGAGAGAGAATGAGAGAACGAGAGGAGAGAGAGGGTAACGTGCGTAAATTAACGGGGAAAATAAGATGAGAGAGAGAGAGAGATGGTAATTGTTGTGAGTGATAGGGAGAGAGAGAAGAGGTAAAGAGAGAGAGAACGTGCGTAAGTAATGGGGAAATTAAGCTGAGAGAGAGAGAGAACGGTAAGAATAAAGGAAATTAAAGGAAAATGGGGAATGAGTAAATAAAATTAATATGGAAAGTAATGGAGGGATTAGATGAGGGTTAATGGAAATTTATGGGGGAAGATTAAGAGGAAAAATATAAGGAGATTTGAAATGAAGGAAGGAAAATGAGGAGCTTGGACCGGGCTCTTGACGGGCTGCAGGGTTGGGCTGAGTAAAAATTTAATTATTCTATCATTCATTAAGGGATGGGCCGAGGATTACAATACAAGGATTGTACTGAATTGGGAAAGAGGGCCGAGAAAATATCGGGAATTAAATTTAATTAAAAGGAGAACTTTGGGCTGGGTATGCTGGGCTGAATATAAAACGAATTATAAGGGAAAATAGAAAATGGGCTGGGGTTTTAAAGGAAAAATTAAATGGGAAAATAAAAGGGGTTTACAAGAAATAAATTTATAAATAAAAGAAATAAAATTATAAATAAGGATAAATAGAATTCTAGAGTAACTTAATACAGATTTTGGTACAAAAGGAGCTGGGTATTATATCATACCATCCTTACAAAAAATTTCGTCCTCGAAATTTAAAATAAAAGATAAGTTGTAAAATCAAAAGCGAAAGCTACCATATCACAAATTAACTCATCATGGTTTACTAAAAACGGGTGAATGAATTTTTTTTTTTTGAAGATGTATACATGCAAGAACAACAAGCAAAAGGATTGATTGAAATAAGTATACGGCAGGAACAACTATACGGATGAACTACAAGTGCACGAGAATATAGATAACAATAACAAACAAAAATAATCACGGCGTGTTCAATAAAGTCGAAACCCAAATGTGTGTTCAAATAAGTATATCAAAAGTAGCAAGGTAGAAATAATAAGTATACGACACAATCTTTTATAATAGTAAACATAGGCACAACACCCGGAAATATAGTAACGACAATGAGGCAGTGAAAGCTTAGTCAGTAGGTTAAAACATTTTAGGGTAATTTATCGATCGAATAGTTTTAAAATAACCTAGAAAACTCACATAAAGAAAATGAGAATATGGAACAAAATATGCGCGGTGTATGTTTGCGCTACTGACAAAATATAGGGATAATAGTAGTGTGTTTTAAAATACATAAAGCTAAGTAGTCAATAATACGCACTTTTCGACAAATACAAGATAATGAAAACCAAATTTTCGACTAATAAAGTCTTTAAATGTACATAGGGTAATAAGAGAACACACACAAAAAATGTATAAGACTAGATAGGGTAAGGATCAAAGGTCGAGGTGTGGCGGCTTTAGGCTGAAAATCAAGGAGATTGGGATCGGGTCAGCCCAGGAAGTAATGGTGTGCAACAAAGGACTACAAAGGGAAAGTATGAGGAGGATAACGGTCGGTATATCTTATGAGTCAAAATTTTTGAAGGGTTAGCTAACTCGGAAATTCAAAAGAAAGGTCCTCATCCCAGAAGGATCTCAAATGAGACACAGACGAAGGATGGAGGGTGAAACTCAAAAGATCGGGTGTGGTACTTGTTAATCTGAGTGAGGGTCGAAACGGCACGAGGTGTAGGTGTGGACAGTAAGGGTCTCAGGAGGAAATGGAAAAGGGACAAATCGAAGCATCGAGTGAAACAGTAAATAAAAGATTTGCGAACTCAGAAGATTTATTTCATTCCAGAAGGTTTTTAAACAAAGCATCATGAAAAACGAAATGTGGCCCTAAACTATATACAGATTTTATTTGGCCAAGGAAGGCAGCACCTAAAAGAAGTCCCGTCAGTCGCGGTTGTGGAGATTCAGCAGGTTGCGGTAGGCTCGCGCACTCAGGTAGTGGCGTACGTTTCCATAACACCTCGAGGGTATCGCCATTGGAAGTTCTTCCACAGCAGGGTCTTGATCTTCTGGTCCTTCTTCCTCGGATGTTGCTTCTTCATCGAGATCCGATTCCATGTGATTCCCTTCTTCTGGATTTTCTTCCACGGGATTTTCCTCAACTGGATTTTCTTCTATCGGGTCTTCATCGGGATCTTCCTCTATCGGGTCTTCCTCTATAGGGTTCTCTTCAGGATCTCCTTCTTCTCCGTCGGAATCAGCTATCATGTCAAACTCTGGGGCGGCTGCTCCTCCGCCCTCTGGATCGTGGTTTCCGAAATTGACTTGGGGACCGTTGATCTCATCGTCAGAACTCAACAGCGTGTGGTCTAAGGAAATGCAAGATTGTGCATCCTCATCCAGATACGGCGCTGCTCCAGGGTGGGCCATGGTCTGAAAAGAAAAGTCATGATTAGACAGTGGAATACATCAAGGAAAAAGCTCAGGGTACGACGTATAGGAAAATATGCGGTTGCAGGAACTGAAAGATCAAGATTAAAATACTGTGATAATGAATCGAATTAGATAAAGAGAAATCAAGGGAATGATACATATATTACGATTCAAATTTTTATTGCATTCAATCAAAAGTTCAGCTGATACAAGATTTCAAACGGAAAGAAATATTCATAAAAAGATGACAACATTATTACTGAAAGTAGATAACATGAAAAAAAATCCTTCTTCGACTACTATAACGTTGCATTCTCGTCGCGTGAGTTGAATCCTGCATTAGGTCCGCCTTATCGTCGAAGTTCGAACTACGCGATAATCCTCACTTGGCAGGAGTGGGGAGTGTGGACGAGTTTCCTCTTTGTAGTTTTTTCCTTTCTGGGCAACCGTTGATGAGATGTTCGCTGGATCCACAAATCAGACATTTTCCTTGGGCGCGGCGACAATCCCTCTGAAGATGTCCTGGCCTCTTACAATACCCACAACATGGGGTCTTCTGCTGCTTCCGTCGCGGGGAAACAAATTGACGCTTCATCTTCTTCTCCTTTTCTCGTCTAACGGGAATCCCTTTATGATAAGAGACTCCCGCTGGGGTCTGACTCACCTGCCTTCTCAGCCCTTCAGCTAAAAAAAGTCGTTTGTTCGCTCCTGGGCTTCCTTTAAACCTTGCAGTACACTAAGGATCTCAACAGTCTGATTCTGGGGAGCGGATATAGACGAAGAGTCGTTGAAAGACATGATCCTGAGACAACAATTTTGAGAATGATATAAGTCACAAGCCAAACTAATCTAAATATAATATGGATAGGACAAAGATTCAAGAATATCAGAGATGATGAATTTATTACAAGTGGAGAATCAACCGTATGACTTTAAGTCACTTAAA
The DNA here is from genome assembly GCA_030015575.1 of Agapanthus africanus. Classification (NCBI taxonomy): domain Eukaryota; kingdom Viridiplantae; phylum Streptophyta; class Magnoliopsida; order Asparagales; family Amaryllidaceae; genus Agapanthus; species Agapanthus africanus. The sequence goes on along the minus strand of JASDDO010000018.1, from coordinate 333,261,010 downwards.
CAGGGTACGGCAGAGCAATTGCAACCACGTAACCTTGTCAAGTGGCCTGAAACCCTAGCGAATGGATAGTAGAACACCCAAAGTGAATATGGATCAAGAATGACAAATTTACGACCCAGACCAAGGAATGGCCTAGATTGCCAAGCTATACACAGAAAACTGCAATCCCAATCGAAGAAAAACCTGGGCTCTGATACCAACTAAACCATGTAACGCCCCGCTTCCCAAAATACGGAATACGAGGGGTAGACAAGGCCAGCCATGCTCCTACGGTCAAGGAAATGTCCTGCCGTAGTCACACTTCGGCTTCTAGTTTTTCATGGTAAATAGTAAATGATGCGCAGGTAACGGGAAATGCAGTAACTGGAAGAAACAATGTAAAGACTGACCTGAAGTGGAACAAACGAATGTAACTCGGAATGGCAAGTCAAGAAGTCTGTGATGCACGTCTAGTTCTGGTCCAGGCTAAATCTTCTCCTCACACTGAGCATGCATACTCAGGTCGTCAGAGCGACACAATAGCAATATAATATATATAAAATCAAGTGACAGTTCTAACAGTAGTAATAGATATGAATAACAGTAAATCAATGACAGCATAAATATGAATGTGCAGTAATCAATGCAGCGGAGCAGTAAAACAGTAGAACGATATGTCACGTATGTCAACACACTATATAAGGTATATAAATGCTCGTATTCCTATCAGTCTCTAAATCTCACTGTACAGGTCACTGAGCCTATCGTCAGTCCAAGTGTGAGAGTCAACAACTCGCGAGTGTCCTCCACCCAAGGGTAGAACCCAAGGGCAAGGGACCACGGGCCCAACATGTAACATGTATATCACGGTGAATATCACATACCCTGTAAATCTCCATATATCTCCCTAAATATATAATCCGGCATGGGACTCCCGAGATTCTGTTGAACTCACACTTAAACTACCCCACACCCCGTGGTCTACATCAAACGCTAACCATAACCCTAAATACTAATCGATCCGTGACAAGTCTGCGCGAGAATTGGTGGCAGGACCTCCATCAAGCACGTCCCGACTAATATCTAAGATAAATGACAGTGTCTGATTCCTTATCTGTGACACCCGTGCAAGCGCTTCCATAAGTGTCCCATACCACTTATAGTCACACGTATACGCATCCCACAGACGTCGACAATGCAATAGAATAATAGGGTTACTGATTATGTACAAGTACGAATCACTTTCACTTAATCACGGATACACAAACACTGACGTACTTGCCACAATCATCACTAAAATCTAACACTGGGTAAATGCACGATATCACTAGGTTATCACTACAATGATATGGGTATGATATGATACGTAAACAGTATATGAAGTATGATTAAGGTGTCATAAAGTAGTATTTTATCACTTGCACGATTTATCATGAAACGTACGTGTATAGTTTAGTGAACGATAAACAGGTAATAATTAGTATGTTCGGTTGTCCATCCATCGAATTTAGTTTCATGCCAATCGGGTTCCAGGATCATTAATTATAACCATTTCATTTTTAAGCGCTCGCGGCTGAAAATCCGGTTTCAGAATCAGAAGTCCGTTTCGCAACGCATTTTAATCTCTGTTGGGATCATAATTTAGCGATGCTACAGTTGAATGAAACCTAGGGTTCTCAGTAAGGTTTTCAACTCAATAGACGGATCTTCGATCGCGTCTGTACGTCAGGAGATATACACTGTTTAATACCAATAAGTTAGTTCTGATTCTGCTGGGACTGTTATGCGTCCCGATCTATTAAATTACAGATTAAATATCAAACGGTAACGAAACAGAATGAAATCAATTGTGTTGTCTAGATAACAGAGTTACCTATAATAAGCAGAAGAGTTCCACAATCTACAAGTTAAGGAGAACTTGTGGTACCCAATACGGAACAGAAAGCAACGACTGGAGTCGCTCTGGACTGCAGTCCAGAGTCGCACTCCGATCCAAATATCATCACAATTTTAGTACAAGAATACCAGGAAACCAGTATAGGGTTAAAGTTCGTCGAGTCGTCTTCGATTTGAGCCCTCGAACGCACCATTCCAGTATGTATATGATTTGTGGTGAATTTAACGGTTTTCAAGTACAATAAAATTACAGTTTTACGATTAAACTTGGGGGTAGTTGTTTTAGTCGTTAGAAGTCATATTATCCAACGAAACTTGCACAAGATATTCATCACACCAAGGGCCAACAAGAACAATCTAGTTCCGCCAAATTAGACAAGTAATTTCATTGGGATCACACATCAAACGGTTGCATCGTGTAATTTATCGAGGATGTTTAGTATAAAATTTATAAGATTATAGTTCGTAACAAATACTAATTAGCATGTAGCAAGTATAAAACTTGCCTGGACCCGCACGGCAGCGAAGTACAGCACGGGCGCGCGACGAACTGGCACGGCGACGGCAGCGGCTCCGGGTGAGCTCGGGCAGTGGGGCTCGTCGACGTCGTCGGGGTGTCTGCGGTGATCGAAGCTTTTGATGGCGGGGATGCAGTGAGTTCGGGTGGCCGGTGATGCACGGAGGAGCTGAAGGTCGCCAGTGCAGCTCAGGCGGTGGCACGTCGGAGTTCCGGTGGTTGGAGCTAGGTGAGGAGATGTTGTCGGTGATGCAAAGGTGGTTTTGGTGAGGAGTTTATCGGCGGCGGTCAAAGACGGTGGCTGCGATGGTGTGGCCGGAAGTGAGCTCAGGGTTGAGCCGGTGGTGGTAGCAGGTGCTTGGAGCTTGGTGAAGGTGCTCGGCAGAGGTTGTCGAATGGGTCTCGGGTTGATGGAGTTCTCGCCGTTGATGGTGTCTCGGGAAGAAGACGATGAGTGTCGCGCAGGGCCTGGCCACGACGGAGGCACCGGCGAGTGGCTTGCAGGGGTGTGCTCGGGTCGGCAGTGAGCGGGTGAGCAGTGCTCGAGCTTGGCGGTGTTGGTACTCGTGACGAAGGTTGAGGACGAGGGTGGAGGCTAATTAGGTGGAGGCGGGCGGTGGTGAGTGCGACGCGCTGCCGTGGGCGCGAGTTCGAGAGAGAGAAAATGGGAGAGAGAGAGAGTGGGGGAGCGGGAAAATGAAAGAGGGAGGGAGAGAGAACTTGTATGTGTGTGTGGGAGAGAGAGAGAGAGAATGAGAGAACGAGAGGAGAGAGAGGGTAACGTGCGTAAATTAATGGGGAAAATAAGATGAGAGAGAGAGAGATGGTAATTGTTGTGAGTGATAAGGAGAGAGAGAAGAGGTAAAGAGAGAGAGAACGTGCGTAAGTAATGGGGAAATTAAGATGAGAGAGAGAGAGAACGGTAAGAATAAAGGAAATTAAAGGAAAATAGGGAATGAGTAAATAAAATTAATATGGAATGTAATGGAGGGATTAGATGAGGGTTAATGGAAATTTATGGGGGAAGATTAAGAGGAAAAATATAAGGAGATTTGAAATGAAAGAAGGAAAATGAGGAGCTTGGGCCGGGTTCTTGACGGGCTGCAGGGTTGGGCTGAGTAAAAATTTAATTATTCTATCCTTCATTAAGGGATGGGCCGAGGATTACAATACAAGGATTGTACTGAATTGGGAAAGAGGGCCGGGAAAATCTCGGGAATTAAATTTAATTAAAAGGAGAACTTTGGGCTGGGTATGCTGCGCTGAATATAAAACGAATTATAAGGGAAAATAGAAAATGGGCTGGGGTTTTAAAGGAAAAATTAAATGGGAAAATAAAAGGGGTTTACAAGAAATAAATTTATAAATAAAATTATAAATAAGGATAAATAGAATTCTAGAGTAACTTAATACAGATTTTGGTACAAAAGGAGCTGGGTATTACATCATACCACCCTTACAAAAAATTTCGTCCTCGAAATTTAAAATAAATGATAAGTTGTAAAATCAAAAGCGAAAGCTACCATATCACAAATTAACTCATCATGGTTTTACTAAAAACGGGTGAATGAAAATTTTTTTTGTGAAGATGTATACATGCAAGAACAACATGCAAAAGGATGGATTGAAATAAGTATACGGCAGGAACAACTATAAGGATGAACTACAAGTGCACGAGAATATAGATAACAATAACAAACAAAAATAATCACGGCGTGTTCAATAAAGTCGAAACCCAAATGTGTGTTCAAATAAGTATATCAAAAGTAGCAAGGTAGAAATAATAAGTATACGACACAATCATTTATAATATTAAACATAGGCACAACACCCGGAAATATAGTAACGACAATGAGGTAGTGAAAGCTTAGTCGGTAGGTTAAAACATTTTAGGGTAATTTATCGATCGAATAGTTTTAAAATAACCTAGAAAACTCACATAAAGAAATTGAGAATATGGAACAAAATATGCACGGTGTATGGTTGCGCTACTGACAAAATATAGGGATAATAGTAGTGTGTTTTAAAATACATAAAGCTAAGTAGTCAATAATACGCACTTTTCAACAAATACAAGATAATGAAAACCAAATTTTCGAATAATAAAGTCTTTAAATGTACATAGGGTAATAAGAGAACACACATAAAAAATGTATAAGACTAGATAGGGTAAGGATCAAAGGTCGAGGTGTGGCGGCTTTAGGCTGAAAATCAAGAAGATTGGGATCGGGTCAGCCCAGGAAGTAATGGTGAGCAACAAAGGACTACAAAGGGAAAGTATGAGGAGGATAACGGTCGGTATATCTTATGAGTCAAAAATTTTGAAGGGTTAGCTAACTCGGAAATTCATAAGAAAGGTCCTAATCCCAGAAGGATCTCAAACGAGACGCAGGCGAAGGATGGAGGGTGAAACTCAAAAGATCGGGTGTGGTACTTGTTAATCTGAGTGAGGGACGAAACGGCACGAGGTGTAGGTGTGGACAGTAAGGGTCTCAGGAGGAAATGGAAAAGGGACAAATCGAAGCATCGAGTGAACCAGTAAATAAAAGATTTGCGAACTCAGAAGATTTATTTCATTCCAGAAGATTTTTAAACAAAGCATCATCAAAAACGAAATGTGGCCCTAAACTATATACAGATTTTATTTGACCAAGGAAGACAGCACCTAAAAGAAGTCCCGTCAGTCGCGGTTGTGGAGATTCAGCAGGTTGCGGTAGGCTCGCTCACTCAGGTAGAGGCGTCCGTTTCCATAACACCTCGCGGGTATCGCCATTGGAAGTTCTACCACAGCAGGGTCTTGATCTTCTGGTCCTTCTTCCTCGGATGGAGCTTCTTCATCGAGGTCCGATTCCATGTGATTCTCTTCTTCTGGATTTTCTTCCGCGGGATTTTCCTCAACTGGATTTTCTTCTATCGGGTCTTCATCGGGATCTTCCTTTATCGGGTCTTCCTCTATAGGGTTCTCTTCAGGATCTCCTTCTTCTTCGTCGGAATCAGCTATCATGTCAAACTCTAGGGCGGCTTCTCCTCCGCCCTCTGGATTGTGGTTTCTGAAATTGACATGGGGACCGTTGATCTCATCATCAGAACTCAACAGTGTGTGGTCTAAGGAAATGCAAGATTGTGCATCCTCATCCAGATGCGGCGCTGCTCCAGGGTGGGCCATGGTCTGAAAAGAAAAGTCATGATTAGACAGTGGAATACATCAAGGAAAAAGCTCAGGGTACGACGTATAGGAAAATATGCGATTGCAGGAACTGAAAGATCAAGATTAAAATACTGTGATAATGAATCGAATTAGATAAAGAGAAAGCAAAAGAATGATACATATATTAGGATTCAAATTTTTATTGCATTCAATCAAAAGTTCAGCGGATACAAGATTTCAAACGGAAAGAAATATTCATAAAAAGATGACAACATTATTACTGAAAGTAGATAACATGAAAAAAAAATCCTTCTTCGACTACTATAACGTTTCATTCTCGTCGCGTGAGTTGAATCCTGCGTTAAGTCCGCCTTATCGTCGAAGTTCGAACTACGCGTTAATCCTCACTTGGAAGGAGTGGGGAGTGTGGACGAGTTTCCTCCTTGTAGTTTTTTCCTTTCTGGGCAACCGTTGATGAGATATTCGCTGGATCCACAAATCAGACATTTCCCTTGGGCGCGGCGACAATCCCTCTGAAGATGTCCTGGCCTCTTACAATACCCACAACATGGGGTCTTCTGCTGCTTCCGTCGTGGGGAAACAAATTGACGCTTCATCTTCTTCTCCTTTTCTCGTCTAACGGGAATCCCTTTATGATAGGAGACTCCCGCTGGGGTCTGACTCACCTGCCTTCTTAGCCTTTCAGCTAAAAAAGTCGTTTGTTCGCTCCTGGGCTTCCTTTAAACCTTGCAGTACACTAAGGATCTCAACAGTCTGATTCTGGGGAGCGGATATAGACGAAGAGTCATTGAAAGACATGATCCTGAGACAACAATTTTGAGAATGATATAAGTCACAAGCCAAACTAATCTAAATATAATATGGATAGGACAAAGATTCAAGAATATCAGAGATGATGAATTTATTACAAGTGGAGAATCAACCGTATGACTTTAAGTCACTTAAACAGGGTACGGCAGAGCAATTGCAACCACGTAACCTTGTCAAGTGGCCTGAAACCCTAGCGAATGGATAGTAGAACACCCAAAGTGAATATGGATCAAGAATGACAAATTTACGACCCAGACCAAGGAATGGCCTAGATTGCCAAGCTATACACATAAAACTGCAATCCCAATCGAAGCAAAACCTGGGCTCTGATACCAACTAAACCATGTCACGCCCCGCTTCCCAAAATACGGAATACGAGGGGTAGACAAGGCCAGCCATGCTCCTACGGTTAAGGAAATGTCCTGCCGCAGTCACACTTCGGCTTCTAGTTTTTCATGGTAAACAGTAAATGATGCGCAGGTAATGAGAATTGCAGTAACTGGAAGAAACAATGTAAAGACTGACCTGAAGTGTAACAAACGAATGTAACTCGGAATGGCAAGTCAAGATGTCTGTGATGCACGTCTAGTTCTGGTCCAGGCTAAATCTTCTCCTCACACTAAGCATGCATATTCAGGTCGTCAGAGCGACACAATAGCAATATAATATATATAAAATCAAGTGACAGTTCTTACAGTGGTAATAGATTTGAATAACAGTAAATCAATGACAGCATGAATATGAATGTGCAGTAATCAATGCAACGGAGCAGTAAAACAGTAGAACGATATGTCACGTATGTCAACACACTATATAAGGTATATAAATGCCCGTATCCCTATCAGTCTCTAAGTCTCACTGTACAGGTCACTAAGCCTATCGTCAGTCCAAGTGTGAGAGTCAACCACTCGCGAGTGTCCTTCATCCAAGGGTAGAACCCAAGGGCAAGGGACCACGGGCCCAACATGTAACATGTATATCACGGTGAATATCACATACCCTGTAAATCTCCATATATCTCCCTAAATATATAAGCCGGCATGGGACTCCCGAGATTCTGTTGAACTCACACTTAAACTACCCCACACCCCGTGGTCTACATAAAACGCTAACCATAACCCTAAATACTAATCGATCCGTGATAAGTCTGCGCGAGAATTGGAGGCAGGACCTCCATCAAGCACGTCCCGACTAATATCTAAGATAAATGACAGTGTCTGATGCCTTATCTGTGACACCCATGCAAGCGCTTCCATAAGTGTCCCATACCACTTATAGTCACACGTACACGCATCCCACAGACGTCGACAATACAATTGAATAATAGGGTTACTGATTGTGTATAAGTACGAATCACTTTCACTTAATCACGGATACACAAACACTGACGTACTTGCCACAATCATCACTAAAATCTAACACTGGGTAAATGCACGATATCACTAGGTTATCACTACAATGATATGGGTATGATATGATACGTAAACAGTATATGAAGTATGATTAAGGTGTCATAAAGTAGTATTCTATCACTTGCACGATTTATCATGAAACGTACGTGTATAGTTTAGTGAACGATAAACAGGTAATAATTAGTATGTTCGGTTGTCCATCCATCGAATTTAGTTTCATGCCAATCGGGTTCCAGGATCATTAATTATAACCATTTCATTTTTAAGCGCTCGCGGCTGGAAATCCGGTTTCAGAATCAGAAGTCCGTTTCGCAACGCATTTTAATCCCTATTGGGATCAGAATTTAGCGACGCTACAGTTGAATGAAACCTAGGGTTCTCAGTAAGGTTTTCAACGCAACAGACGGATCTTCGATCGCGTCTATACGTCAGGAGATATACACTGTTTAATACCAATATGTCAGTTCTGATTCTGCTGGGACTGTTATGCGTCCCGATCTATTAAATTACAGATTAAATATCAAACGGTAACGAAACAGAATGAAATAAATTGTGTTGTCTAGCTAACATAGTTACCTATAATAAGCAGTGAGTTCCGCAATCTACAAGTTAAGGAGAACTTGTGGTACCCAATACGGAACCGCAAGCAACGACTGGAGTCGCTCTGGACTGCAGTCCAGAGTCGCACTCCGATCCAAATATCATCACAATTTAAGTACTGGAATACCAGGAAACCAGTATAGGGTTAAAGTTTGTCGAGTCGGCTTCGATTTGAGCCCTCGAACGCACCATTCCAGTATGTATATGATTTATGGTGAATTTAACGGTTTTCAAGTACAATAAAATTATAGTTTTACTATTAAACTTGGGGGTAGTTGTTTTAGTCGTTAGCAGTCATATTATCCAACGAAACTTGCACAAGATATTCATCACACCAAGGGCCAACAAGAACAATCTAGTTCCGCCAAATTAGACGAGTAATTTCATTGGGATCACACATCAAACGGTTGCATCGTGTAATTTATCGAGGATGTTTAGTATAAAATTTATAAGATTATAGTTCGTAACAAATACTAATTAGCATGTAGCAAGTATAAAACTTGCCTGGACCCGCACGGCAGCGAAGTACAGCACGGGCGCACGACGGCAGCGGCTCCGGGTGAGCTCGGGCAGTGGGGCTCGTCGACGTCGTCGGGGTGTCTGCGGTGATCGAAGCTTTTGATGGCGGGGCTGCTGTGAGTTCGGGTGGCCGGTGATGCACGGAGGAGCTGAAGGTCTCCGGTGCAGCTCAGGCGGTGGCACGTCGGAGTTCCGGTGGTTGGAGCTAGGTGAGGAGATGTTGTCGGTGATGCAAAGGTGGTTTTGGTGAGGAGTTTATCGGCGGCGGTCAAAGACGGTGGCTGCGATGGTGTCGTGGTGGTGTGGCCGGAAGTGAGCTCAGGGTTGAGCCGGTGGTGGTAGCAGGTGCTTGGAGCTTGGTGAAGGTGCTCGGCAGAGGTTGTCGAATGGGTCTCGGGTTGATGGAGTTCTCGCCGTTGATGGTGTCTCGGGAAGAAGACGATGAGTGTCGCGCAGGGCCTGGCCACGACGGAGGCACCGGCGAGTGGCTTGCAGCGGTGTGCTCGGGTCGACAGTGAGCGGGTGCGCAGTGCTCGAGCTTGGCGGTGTTGGTACTCGTGACAAAGGTTGAGGACGAGGGTGGAGGCTAATTAGGTGGAGGCAGGCGGTGGTGAGTGCGACGCGCAGCCGTGGGCGCGAGTTCGAGAGAGAGAAAATGGGAGAGATAGAGAGTGGGGGAGCGGGAAAATGAAAGAGGGAGGGAGAGAGAACGTGTGTGTGTGTGTGGGAGAGAGAGAGAGAGAATGAGAGAACGAGAGGAGAGAGAGGGTAACGTGCGTAAATTAATGGGGAAAATAAGATGAGAGAGAGAGAGAGATGGTAATTGTTGTGAGTGATAGGGAGAGAGAGAAGAGGTAAAGAGAGAGAGAACGTGCGTAAGTAATGGGGAAATTAAGATGAGAGAGAGAGAGAACGGTAAGAATAAAGGAAATTAAAGGAAAATAGGGAATGAGTAAATAAAATTAATATGGAAAGTAATGGAGGGATTTGATGAGGGTTAATGGAAATTTATGTGGGAAGATTAAGAGGAAAAATATAAGGAGATTTGAAATGAAGGAAGGAAAAAGAGGAGCTTGGGCCGTGCTCTTGACGGGCTGCAGGGTTGGGCTGAGTAAAAATTTAATTAATCTATCATTCATTAAGGGATGGGCCGAGGATTACACTACAAGGATTGTACTGAATTGGGAAAGAGGGCCGGGAAAATCTCGGGAATTAAATTTAATTAAAAGGAGAACTTTGGGCTGGGTATGCTGTGCTGAATATAAAATGAATTATAAAGGAAAATAGAAAATGGGCTGGGGTTTTAAAGGAAAAATTAAATGGGAAAATAAAAGGGGTTTACAAGAAATAAATTTATAAATAAAATAAATAAAATTATAAATAAGGATAAATAGAATTCTAGAGTAACTTAATACAGATTTTGGTACAAAAGGGGCTGGGTATTACAGATTTAATTGAACCAGATTCAAATCATGCAGCTGTCTCCACTGCATGTCAATTAAATAGAGAGAGGTCCATCAGCATTACACAACTTAGGAGTGCTTCCAATTATGAGTAACCTGAAAGAGAAGCAAGTTTTCTTAATCATTACTATCAACTGATTACCATACACAAGTATCTATATCTTCGATCACTTTGAAGAATCCTGATACTTGCAATACATGGTTCTCTACTTTATTCTTATACCTATAAGTTCTCAAAACTTAGACTTTGTATTTCTACGAAACACATGTCTATAAACTAAAGGAGTCATAAGTAAACAGAATATAGTACGAGGACCACCCCCTTTGTCCTAATGGACACTGGACAACATACAATACTCTGTATAAGTCCCCTGAGTCTAATAACTCATACCCTGTGCGTCGTAGGTTAAAAACTGTACTTATGGTTAAGAAGAATTACACCGCTGTTCAATGCTCCTTACCTAACCATCCACTGATATAGGTAAATGTCATAGACATAATTTCAAAAAGTTATATCTCACTCTATAAAAATAGACGTACAGATAAATCAATTTGAAATTGGTGCATAACAACGGATATTCAAAACCAAATATTTGTCGTCCGGCAAACAGCCCAGGTGACTTCCTCAAAATCACCAATTACAACGAATCCCGATATAATGAGGACAATCACCTAATTCTCAATAACTTACTCCCACTCATCATCTGTAAAACCATACAGATGTGAGAATCAAACCTGGTAAATACATACCCTGGAGCAAGGGCTAATTGGGGAATCAGTTTTCTTTTAACAATACACAGTGAAACTGAAACATGTAAATGTTTCAAAGGGGTATCTGAGTATTCTTAGTAATGCCTCTTCCATTATCCAGATTCATGACTGTAACCGTATACTTCTTTGCCATCTCTCCAAATCCCTTTATATTTCTTTAGTCATTACTTTCTGTACACCCGTTTAGGCTAAATGGTTTTCTTCCTTCCCTACCGTTCGACACCAACCTATGGTTTGGAAGAAGACTATCCAATAAGCGTAATAGGTGTATTGTCCCAATCCTAGGAGCACTCGCAACCCGAGAGAAGGTAAAGGTAAAAGACAACTGAATAAACCTTATTCCTATTTCTCCTGAACTAGAATCCATCCCCGAACTGGAACAAGTTCCTTCGAGTTTGTATATAATCATACGATGGAGTATCCAATAAACTATGGATCTTCGTAGTGATACGGAGTATTCTAGAGAAATACAAAGGTGATGTAGGATTGGCGAAGAAATACTTGGTTTGGTCGTGAATAGCAATCGCAATTTACTTTGCCCTTTTACTAATCCCTTTATTTGTCTTAACTTAATACCTTCTGCACACCTTTTAGGCTAAATGGTTTTCTTCATTCCCTACCGTTCGGCACCTGCATGTGGTTTAGATGAAGACTATCAAATAAGCGTAATAGGTGTACTGTCTTAATCCAAGGAACACTCGCAACCTGAGAGAAGGTAAAAGGAAAAGACAACTGAATAGTCCTATTCGTTTTCTGTAACAACTCCATTTTTAATGTACAAAGAATTGATTTAAATTCAATATATACTTGGAGTATTTATTGCGTCTGATATCTTTTTAAGTAATTATTTCACTCCATAATTACAAGAAAGAGCTTGTAGCTCATTGGTAACACCTTGCACTGCTGAACCAAGCCACCAGAGTTCAAATCCCACGCCCCACATTATTTTTTATATTTATTTTGTTTTAAATTTTTGGAAAGTCAACAGTCAAACTGTCATAACTCACAAAATTTATACTGAACATAAAAAACTAAATGCACCAAAATTCCCCCTATGAGTTTCCCCACACGACGGTTCCCTGACTCGGCCCGACTCGGGCCGGCGCCGCCGGCCGGACTCGGCCGGACGGCCGAGTCGTCAACACGGAATTTCTCCATGTTGACCTGGTCTTTCCCCCTGGATACTTTATTTGTTCGGATCGGTTACAGAGAGCCCCATAAAACCCTTTTACTCTAAAATTTAATGATTTTTAATATTTTTATATTTTTTTTGTTTAAAACCCTAACCCTAGCCTAACCCTATATAAACACCCCTACCCTCTACCCTCTCACCCTACATTCCTAAGTCCACTCTCTAAAAATTTCAAGAGAACTCGGTACATTAGAAAACGAGCGAAAGGCGAAGCGCTGCCGAAATCGACGGCGAATCCCGGCGATCGTACTAGGACTCTTCACGACATTTCGACACACCAACCAACCCACTACATTTCTATCACTCTCTAGCGTTTTCCAAACTCGTAAGTCCCATTTTCTACCTTTCTTTTCCTTCAAAATAATACGACTTTTTAAAACCCGACGGAAATCGGAACAAACCGATCTCCGATTCGGTTTTCTATCAAAACTCACTTGTCACTAATTCCATAATGCTTAAACATATTCATGTTGACTACTAATCACTTAAAAATCAATTTGGGTAAAGTTTCTCACATGAAATGATAACTTTTGCAGAATACCGTATTTTCGCACTTAAATACCATAATGTTTAGTTTTCACATTTAACCCCTAAACTTGGCTATACCTTAAAATAGATCACGAGGTAATGACCTACCTCCACACACACATGCAAATACAACCCTAATTGATATCATCAAAACTTAGAATACGATAATACAAGACTTTTCATTAAAATACCATTTTCTTTATAAACCTTTTCTGAAAGTTTTAAGTTGTATACAATTTTAAAACAAAATCTTTTAATAGGAAAATACGATATGTCATGGACATCGATCGTTTATCTAAACCTGACTTTGTGGTGTCTAGGCTAAGCAAGTGAGCTTAGGTAACTTTAAAAGGCCCGTCTCACGATTCGTGAGCGGATCTCTCCTTCCTCAGTTGTACTTACATGGCCACAATTGGCGGTGAAGAGGCGATTTGAGACTTCTAATGACGTGTCGTTTAGACCATTTAGAAATAGGCTAGTTGGCTTAGGAAACCCTAGAATCTAAAATACGGAAATTTACACCCTTTTACAAATAAATACCTTATTTTTATAAAACTGTTTTCTAAATGATTAGTATTTATAAAATCTTTGCAAGGCGCCACTACAACCCACATTTGGGGAACCCGTTAGGGATTGTACGGTTTATCGAGCACCCTCGGGTTTAGTAGTGCGATATTCAGACCTCCGCAAGGAGCATTCGGTTTCGAAAGGTTTAGAATACGACATTTATGAAAAATGAGATTTTTTGGAAAATAAAATATTTATTAAAAATTATTCTTGTATAAACATATATATATTTATCATTTAAACACCTACTTTATTATAAGATAAAGTTTCCACCTTTTTCTAAAAATTACAAGAGTAAAAGTTACATTAAAATACCATGAATTTCAAATAAATCAATATTACAAATTAATATCTTTATTAGGATATATTCACTAGAAATAAGACAAAATAAAATCACACTCATTATAACCATAAAGAAGAATAATAAATACTTGAGGTGTATCTTGAAAACTATACAAAAGTACTTTTTACATATAACCCCTCAAGTTTTATAATTTACAATAAAGACCCTAACAATTATAGAACTTCAAATTACATTTCTTTTAGTCTGACTTGGGTTTGAGTCTGATTATTTTTGACTTGAATATGATTCAAGTCAATCTATATTCTTTAATATTTCAACTCAATATGAACACATGAATCCCAGAATCCAGTTAACAATCTATTCAACTTGACTGAATCAAACCATGGATATATATCCATTATTCCGTTATTCCATTTACCTGAGTATGCAGTTACAATATGTTTACTGATATCATGGTTTTCGTCAGTCGTCCAACTTATACAATACAATACAACAATACCATCAAAACACTATGGGGTTTAAGGGGTAGATTGGTATGGCAGGTGTTAAAGGTGGCACGAGGTGGTCAGATTAAGATACCTAACCATATTCCGTTGCTGTTATACCATGGCTTAACGGTTCCTTGTACATTTCGTTTGCCTTGGTCTCTAGCATATAGAGACCCCTCTCGTATACACTGGTATCTTTCTGTACCAAGCTACAAACAACAGCGTTAACACAATATTCCATAATATTCTACAACATACTACTTTAGAAAATACTCTTATACTGTCTTTCTAATTCTTCCTTATCTTTGGGACTTACCGAGCGACCTGTTCGCTGACGACATTCTATTTCTTTCTTCTTTGAATGTCGTCAGGTGCTTTGGACCCAGCAGAGATCAAGCCAACCGGTGAAGACTTGGAGCAGTTTCATGAAGACCCCGAGCTCTAGATATTGTACCTTGTTCTATTCAGTATTTTCATTTCCTGTTATGCCACTGTTTAGGCATCGCTTTTCATTTCAGTTGTATTTACTTTTCATGCATTGTACAAAAGAATGTTATTAATAAAGTTGATGTTATTTCTATATCTCTTGTCTCTTGTGATTTACTTTTATATTGCTTAGATACGCTTAGCGTATGTACTTCTAAGTATATACGTAGCGGACCTCGTCACGTCCTCTTCGCCGTACACCGGGAAGCGGGGCGTGACAGGTTTTGTTGGTGGCCCATGCAGGTCAGAGCTGTATGATTCCCTGTCATGCAGTTCTGGTTTGCGTAAACAACCTAAGCAATATAACACAAGAACCAGCAACTAAAACATTCTTTACAATCCATGTTTCTTGAATCTTACAAATTTCTATTCTTTGAATCTTATCATTTCATTTATTTGAATCTGTCCTAACCTAAATTTTTCTTCAAGGTTATGGATTCCCCGAACAACACTAGCACCAATGTCAACAACACACCTCCAGCACTACCTCTCGCACCAGCTGTTCCTGCACCACCCACAGAGCAAACAGTGCTACTTGAGGCGATTCGCAGCCTTCTCGAGGGACAACAACAACTCCTGAACCGTCCTGAGACCGACGCACCAGGGGTAAAGCAAATCAGGGCTTTGCACCCCAAGCAGTTCTCTGGTAAAGAAAGCCCTCTTGAAGCTGAAGGATGGGCATAAAGTATCGAAGATGAGATGGCAGCAGCTCAAGTGCCAGACCTCGCTTGGGTCCGTTTACCAAACTACAACTCACGGATAATGCTTGCAACTGGTGGAAGGCGGAAGAAAGCCGCCTGGTACAACCGATTGAATGGAAGACTTTTCACGAGAAGTTCGAGGCGAAATACTTCCCTGTGACTGCCAAGTTTGCTATAACAGGGTTCAATGTGGGACAAATCAGTAGATGAATACGATGCTGAATTCACCATGTTAAGCCGGTAAGATATGTCACAATAGTTCAATTTTTTAAAAATCACATACTACACAGCTAACACAATCTTTAAACAGATTCGTGCACACTTGATACCGACGGACGAGATCAGAGCCCGTCGCTTTCAACAAGGACTGGACACGGAGATTCGGGCTGCTCTAGCCACGGGAAAGATTTTGACTCAGGGGGATGCTCTAGAAGCTGCCCGCAGTTATGAGGCAGTGATAAAAGCAAGGGGAAGACCTCAGTCTGCAAGAGTCAAGCGCCCTGCCAACCGGATGGCAGGTGGATCCTCGTCCAGGCCACCTTTCGTGCCAAGGCGACCCAGAGTACCGACCCATCGTCCCAGGCCATCCCTTTGCACCTACTGCAAGAGAACTGGACATATGATGAAGGAATGCCGTCGAGCTAACCTCCTTTGCTTATTCTGCGGCTCAGCTACTCACGATATTGGGTCTTGTCCCCAAAGACAGAACCCAGTTACTGTACCCAGGCCAGCAATTACTTATCCGCAGCGACCAGCTCTTCAGGCACCTGCTCCCAGACCTGCACTACCTGCACCACCCAGAGGACCACAAGCTGCACCACCTCCTCGTCAGTTCCATCAAGCTCAAAGGAATGTTCCGAGGAATGCTCCTCAGGCCAGGAGGAATGTATCAAGGCGCCAGGCTTTCACGATGTCCGTGGAAGAAGCTGAGGCCACTGGACAAGTCATCACTGGTAAACTTTTCTTTTCAAACTTTTCTTTTCTATCCTGCTACTTAGTTATGTATTTTCTATACCTAAAAAAAATCCCACATACCTTAGGTACAATCTTAGTATCCTCAATCCCTGCACTTGCACTGTTTGATACTGGAGCATCACACTGCTTTATGTCGCAACGGTTTGGCCGAACCCATGCGATTCCAGTCTCACCGCTTGTATCCAGCTGGAATGTCAGTTCAGGAAATGGCGTTCTAAAGGCAACTATGGGATACAGCTTGTGTCCAGTCGTCGTCTGCAGTCGAGAGTTTTATGCTGACTTCAAAGTACTGGACATACCGAACTTCGATGTGGTTCTAGGAATGGATTGGCTTGGAACTTTTTATGCTACCATCGACTGTCGTAAAAGGAGGGTAGTATTCGAGATCCCAGACCATCCGGTCTTCTATTTCAAAAGCGGAGACCGTACACTGGAGCCAACTACCTACAAAGCGAAGCCAAGAGAAGCAATAGTTGCAGCATCTCAAGCAGAGGAAGAATCAAGACCAGATGTGGTTCGAGAGTTCGACGATATATTTCCTGACGATATATCAGGTTTGCCTCCCGATCGAGCTCTTGAATTCAGTATTGATTTAGTACCAGGAGCACAACCGGTGATCAAAGCACCCTATCATTTAAGTCCGGAAGGTTTGAAGGAAGTCCGAACACAGTTGGACGAATTACTGGCGAAAGGATGGATTCGTCCCAGCACTTCAAGTTAGGGATCACCTGTATTACTTATGAAGAAGAAGGAAGGTTCATATAGAATGTGCACCGATTACAGGGCCTTGAACGAAGTCATTATAAAGAACAAGTATCCACTCCCGCGCATCGATGATCTATTTGATCAGCTAAGTGGATCTTGTGTTTTCTCTAAATTAGATCTTCGTTCAGGTTATCATCAAGTGAAGGTCAAGGAAGTTGATATTCACAAAACAGCTTTCAGAACTCGCTATGGACATTACGAATTCCTAGTGATGCCATTTGGAGTGACCAACGCACCCGCAATATTCATGAACCTTATGAATCAAGTTTTCCGGGAGTACTTAGACAGGCTTGTTGTTATCTTCATCGACGACATCCTGGTGTATTCTAAGAGTCGGAAAGAGCATGCAGAACATCTACGAATTGTCTTAGAAACTCTTCGACAACATCAGCTTTATGCCAAGTACAGCAAGTGCGAATTTTGGCTAAATCAAATTGGTTTTCTTGGACATATCGTATCAAGAGAAGGAATCTTTGTAGATCCAGCGAAAGTTTCAGCAGTTAGCGAATGGCCTACACCAAAGTCAGTAAAGGATATTTGAAGTTTCTTGGGTTTAGCTGGATATTACAGAAGGTTTATTAAAGGCTTTTCGATGATAGCAACGCCCCTGACCAAGCTCACACGTAAAGATGAAGAATTTGTGTGGTCAGAAGCATGCGAACAAGCTTTCGTAGAACTCAAGTCAAGGTTGACATCAGCACCTATTCTCGTCATACCGGATCAATCTGGAGGATTCGAAGTGCATTGCGATGCATCCGGTAAGGGATTAGGCTGTGTTCTACATCAGCACGGTAAGGTTGTGGTTTATGCTTCAAGACAGCTGAAGATTCACGAGCGCAATTATCCGACGCATGATTTGGAGTTGGCAGCCGTCATCTTTGCTCTTAAGATTTTGCGCCATTACCTACTTGGTGAACGAGTGAACATCTACACAGATCATAAGAGCCTGAAGTACGTGTTTACTCAGAAGGAGTTGAATATGCGGCAGAGAAGATGGTTAGAACTCATGGCGGACTTTGACATCAACTTGCAATATCACTTAGGGAAGGTGAATGTAGTACCTGATGCTCTTAGTCGTCAACCATTAGCAATGAATCTCACCGCTCAGTGGAAGCTTCAACAAGACTTGCATCAGATGGAGATTGAACTAGTCATGCCAGGTAATGCTTCAAGTTTGATGAATTTACGAGTTCAATCAACCATTGTCAATCAGATAAAAGCAGCTCAAGCCAGCGATGCTAAGTTGCAAAAGATTAGAGAATAAGTGGAGAATGGACTCAGAACAGACTTCATCATCCATGAAGACGGATCTTTGAGATACGGCAGCAGATTGTATGTACCAAAAGGTCCTGTACGGGAAGAGTTAATGAAAGAAGCTCACAGCTCTCCCTACTCAGTACATCCTGGAGGTACCAAAATGTACAAAGATCTACGTCAGAATTATTGGTGGCATGGAATGAAGCGTGAAGTAGCCAGAAGCGTCGCAAAATGCTTGGTGTGTCAGCAAGTAAAGGCTGAACATCACAGGACTGCTGGATTACTTCAACCGTTACCAATCCCAGAATGGAAGTGGCAACACATCACGATGGACTTTGTGACTGCTCTTCCTCGCAGCACAAAGGGTAACGATGCCATATAGGTCATTGTGGATCGACTCACAAAGTCGGCTGACTTCATCCCATTTCGAGTTAGCCAATCAACTGAGACACTAGCAAAGAAGTACATGGAGGTAATAATCTAATTTAGATTTAAAACTCTTTATAATGTACTATCTCTGATACCCATGAACTCATACAGGAAATTGTGAGACTTCATGGAGTACCGGTCTGCATTGTCTCCGATCGTCACACCAGATTCCGATCGCAATTTTGGCAGAGTCTGCAAGCAAGCTTGGGAACAAGTCTGAACTTCAGCACGGCTTATCATCCACAAACAGATGGTCAGTCGGAACGAACTATTTAGATCTTGGAGGATATGCTCAGAGCGTGTATGTTAGACTTCAAAGGATCGTGGGAAGATCAGCTACATCTTGTGGAGTTTTCATACAATAACAGCTACCACGAAAGCATAGGAATGGCACCTTTTGCAGCATTGCATGGAAGGAAGTGTCGATCGCCATTAAGTTGGGACGACATCGGAGATAGAGAACTTCTTGGACCGGAGATGATATTAGCAACTGTTGATCTGGTTCGTAATATCAGGGAAAGGATGCGCATAGCCCAAGATCGATAGAAGCACTGGGCTGATGCAAAGAAGCGACACTTGGAGTTCCAGCCAGGAGATCACGTAGTCTTGAAGATATCTCCGAACTGCGAAGTGATCCATTTTGGAAGACGGGGTAAGCTAAGTCTGAGATATATTGGACCGTTCGACATACTCGAACGAGTCGTTGAAGTGGCATACCGTTTAGCGCTTCCACCCTCATTGGAAGGAGTGCATAATGTATTCTACATATCCCAACTCAGAAAGTATGTAAGTGACCCCAGCCATGTTCTCGATCATTCCGAGCTCACTATACAGCCCGAATTGTCTTGTGAGCAACAGCTGTGGAAATCCTGGGCAGGAAAGTGAAGACATTCGGAACAAGGAAGTTAACTTGGTTCGAGTGATGTGGAGGAAAGATACTCCAGGAGAGTCCACTTGGGAAAGAGAGGATGAAATGCGTACTACATATCCACACCTCTTTGTAAACTAGTCCTCAAATAAAAGTTGTAAATTTTGAGGACGAAATTTTTGTAAGGAGGGTAGACTGTAACAACTCCACTTTTAATGTACAAAGAATTGATTTAAATTCAACGTATACTTGGAGTATTTAATGCGGCTGATATCTCTTTAAGTATTTATTTCACTCCATAATTACAAGAAGGAGCTTGTAGCTCATTGGTAACACCTTGCACTGCTGAACCAAGCCACCAGAGTTCAAATCCCACGCCCCACATTAATTTTTATATTTATTTTGTTTTAAATTTTTGGAAAGTCAACAGTCAAACCGTCATAACTCACAAAATTTATACTGAACATAAAAAACTAAATGCACCAAAATTCCCCCCATGAGTTTCCCCACCCGACGGTACCCTGACTCGGCCCGACTCGGCCAAGTCGGCCGGCGGACCGGCCGACTTGGGCCGGCGCCGCCGGCCGGACTCGGCCGAACGGCCGAGTCGTCAACACGCTCCGTGTTGACCTGGTCTTTCCCCCTGCATACTTTATTTGGTCGGATCGGTTAAAGAGAGCCCCATAAAACCCTTTTACTCCAAAATTTAATGATTTTTAATGTTTTTTTTTATATTTATATATTTTTTTGATTAAAATCCTAACCCTAGCCTAACCCTATATAAACGCCCCTACCCTCTAACCTCTCACCCTACATTCCTAAGTCCACTCTCTAAAAATTTCAAGAGAACTCGGTACATTAAAAAACGAGCGAAAGGCGAAGCGCTGCCGAAATCGACGGCGAATCCCGACGATCGTACTAGGACTCTTCACGACATTTCGACACACCGACCAACCCACTACATTCCTAGCACTCTCTAGCGTTGTCCAAACCCGTAAGTCCCCTTTTCTACCTTTCTTTTCCTTTATAATAATACGACTTTTTAAAACCCGACGGAAATCGGAACAAACCGATTTCCGATTCGGTTTTCTATCAAAACTCACTTGTCACTAATTCCATAATGCTTAAACATATTCATGATGACTACTAATCACTTAAAAATCAATTTGGATAAAGTTTCTCACATGAAATGATAACTTTTGCAGAATACCGTATTTTCGCACTTAAATACCATAATGTTTAGTTTTCACATTTAACCCCTAAACTTGGCTATACCTTAAAATAGATCATGAGGTAATGACCTACCTCTACACACACACGCAAATACAACCCTAATTGATATCATCAAAACTTACAATACGATAATACAAGACTTTTCATTAAAATACCATTTTCTTTATAAACCTTTTCTGAAAGTTTTAAGTTGTATACAATTTTAAAACAAAATCTTTTAATAGGAAAATACGATATTTCATGGATATCGATCGTTTATCTAAACCTGACTTTGTGGTGTCTAGGCTAAGCAAGTGAGCTTTGGTAACTTTAAAAGGCCCGTCTCACGATTCGTGAGCGGATCCCTCCTTCCTCACTTGTACTTACCTGGCCACAATTAGCGGTGAAGAGGCGATTTGAGGCTTATAATGACGTGTCGTTTAGACCATTTAGAAATAGGCTAGTTGGTTTAGGAAACCCTAGAATTTAAAATACGAAAATTTACACCCTTTTACAAATAAATACCTTATTTTTATAAAACCGTTTTCTAAATGATTAGTATTTATAAAATCTTTGCAAAGCGCTACTACAACCCACATTTGGGGAACCCGTTTGGGATTGTACGGTTTATCGTGCACCCTCGGGCTTAGAAGTACGAGATTCAGACCTCCGCAGGGAGCATTCGGTCTCGAAAGGTTTAGAATACGACATTTTTGAAAAATGAGATTTTTTGGAAAATAGAATATTTATTAAAAAATATTCTTGTATAAACATATATATATTTATCATTTAAACGCCTACTTTATTATAAGATAAAGTTTCCACCTTTTTCTAAAAATTACAAGAGTAAAAGTTACATTAAAATACCATGAATTTCAAATAAATCAATATTACAAATTAATATCTTTATTAGGATATATTCACTAGAAATAAGACAAAATAAAATCACACTCATTATAACCATAAAGACGAATAATAAATACTTGAGGTGTATCTTGAAAACTATACAAAAGAACTTTTTACATAAAACGCCTCAAGTTTTATAATTTACAATAAAGACCCTAAAAATTATAGAACTTCAAATTACATTTCTTTTAGTCTGACTCGGGTTTGAGTCTGATTATTTCTGATTTGAATATGATTCAAGTCAATCTATATTCTTTAATATTCCAACTCAATATGAACACATGAATCCCAGAATTCAGTTAACAATCTATTCAACTTGACTGAATCAAACCATGGATATATATCCATTATTCCGTTATTCCATTTACCTGATTATGCAGTTACAATATTTTTACTGATATCATGGTTTTGGTCAGTCATCCAACTTATACAATACAATACAACAATACCATCAAAACGCTACGGGGTTTAAGGGGTAGATTGGTACGGAAGGTGTTAAAGGTGGCACGAGGTGGTCAGATTAAGACACCTAACCATATTCCGTTGCTGTTGTACCGTGCCTTAACGGTTCCTTATACATTTCGTTTGCCTTGGTCTCTAGCATATAGAGACCCCTCTCGTATACACTGGCATCCTTCTGTACCAAGCTACAAACAACAGCGTTAACACAATATTCCATAATATTCTGCAACATACTACCTTAGAAAATACTCTTATACTGTCTTTCTAATTCTTCCTTATCTTTGGGACTTACCGAGCGACCTGTTCACTGACGACATTCTATTTCTTTCTTCTTTGAATGTCGTCAGGTGCTTTGGACCCAGCAGAGATCGAGCCAACCGGTGAAGACTTGGAGCAGTTTTATGAAGACCCCGAGCTCTAGATATTGTACCTTGTTCTATTCAGTATTTTCATTTCCTGTTATGCAACTGTTTAGGCATCGCTTTTCATTTCAGTTGTATTTATTTTTCATGCATTGTACAAAAGAATGTTATTAATAAAGTTGATGTTATTTCTATATCTCTTGTCTCTTGTGATTTACTTTTATATTGCTTAGATACGCTTAACGTATGTACTTCTAAGTATATACGTAGCGGACCTCGTCTCGTCCTCTTCGCCGTACACCGGGAAGCGGGGCGTGACATTTTCTCCAGAACCGGAAACCATCCTCGAATAAGTTCCTTCGAGTTTGTATATAACCATACGATGGTTTTATCCAATGGAAGTGGATGTTCGTAGTAATACGGGGTGTTCTGATGATAAAGGGTAAAAGTAGGAGTGGCAATGAGGTATGCAACTATGACAATTCAAAAGCCAGTGTTTTAAGAAGGTTCGGTTAACTTGGTCACTGAGTCATAGTCAAGGGTCGAGCCATGGTCGCTGCCAAAGAGAGAGAGAAAAGAAACACTCCGCGTGCACTCTAACCTAGATCAGAATGGTTATCACTTTATCTAATCAGGAAACCTTCCACTGTAACCTCAAATTCTCCTCCAAACCTGAAAGAAGAATTAGTCGGGATCACCCGAGGAGTAAACAAACTCATCAGTGGAAATCAGGATCCAACTATCATCGCATGATAACATGATGGAATCCACTCACGTTATCACACCCAAGAAGGTATGCGCATATTTGGCAAGTTTCAGTTTCTTTAGAAACTCCCGATGTGATTTTTACCCCATGCACTTATGACCTTGACTAAGGCCAACAAATCATAAGTCATATGTGTTAGTTGTATGTATGCCCTAGAGGCCAGTATTGTACAAATGATGTATATTATATTGGATGCTTGGACATATATAGAGATGACTTTCTTGCCCGATATGATAGTATGCTATCTGGTTGCGCTTTATCTTAACATGTATACTTGTCTCTATTAAACTGTCTTATAGTTACATGTTGGTAAAGCCCTCAGGATGTGTACTTGACTACCTGGACTATGATGTGGATCATACTAGTGGGGACATGGTAGTCCATAAGTACATCCTTCAAGGTCCCTAGTCGTGGGTGTATCGAGACGGGGCATCGATATACCAGTGTAGACTAGCGTATACGCTTTTCGCCCCATGAGATGGGCGATGGATGATCCCATATCCATTGGTGTTTGACATCAGAGATGGTATATGGGTGCTCAGTGGAGACTGGGTACACTGGACGGACTCGCCGAGAACTCCCAGATGGTATTATACCTCACGTCAGATGGCAGTTCTCTGGTGACACTTGTGCAGGTTAGTCTGTAGACCCGAGATCGTCATAGAGTCTTGTGTGATTCCCACTGTACTTTGATTTCCACCTTACCACGTCCATGAGGGCATGCAAAACGGTGGTTTTTGGGTACAGTCCCGAGTCACATGGAGGCAATGAGCGATAGGAGGGGTTTCGTCTCTCCTGGTATTGGGGGTTGATGTTGCGCTGTGCTTGATTGGCCGTAACAGGGATGTCCCTGGCCAGGGCTGATTAGAGATTTACTGGTAAGTGTTACCAGTAGTTTTTTGACTCGTTATGAGCCTCACATCGGCCCGACTTATCGGTTATTGGGGTCTGACGTTTACCACCCCTAGACTTGATATGCGACATATCAGACGAGGAGACCGGACTGCACGGGTAGTGTTGCCGGTTGGCTCGACGGGAGTTGTAGCAGGTTCGCTTGTTTTCTTCTGATCGCTCAATACCCGGGTAGCCGTTACGTTTAGCTGACCGCTTGCGGCTTGGGGGTGTTTGATATGATCATCACCCACTGCCGGCGTATTGACGAGTCTTAGAGTCCCACAAAGGAGTTACCTAGTCCAGACGAAACGTTATGGTGCGCATATGCGATATGCGCATGGACCCGGTTAATATACGGTATCTCATACGCGCATTTTAACCGGGTCCAAGCGCATATCGCATATGCGCACTACAACGTTTCGCCTGGACTAGGTAACTCCTTTGTGGGACTCTAAGACTCGTAAATACGCCGGCAGTGGGTGATGATCATATCAAACACACCCAAGCCGCAAGCGGTCAGCTAAACGTAACGGCTACCCGGGTATTGAGCGATCAGAAGAAAACAAGCAAACCTGCTACAACTCCCGTCGAGCCAACCGGCAACACTACTCGTGCAGTCCGGTCTCCTCGTCTGATATGTCGCATATCAAGTCTAGGGGTGGTAAACGTCAGACCCTAATAACCGATAAGTCATGCCGATGTGAGGCTCATAACGGGTCGAGAAACTACTGGTAACACTTACCAGTAAATCTCTAATCATCCCTGGCCAGGGACTTCCTTGTTACGGCCAATCGAGCACAGCGCAACATCAACCCCCAATACCGGGAGAGACGAAACCCCTCCTATCGCTCATTGCCTCCATGTGACTCGGGACTGTACCCAAAAACCACCGTTTTGCATGCCCTCATGGACGTGGTAAGGTGGAAATCAAAGCACAGTGGGAATCACACAAGACTCTATGACGATCTCGGGTCTACAGACTAACCTGCATAAGTGTCACCAGAGAACTGCCATCTGACGTGAGGTATAGTACCATCTGGGAGTTCTCGGCGAGTCTGTCAAGTGTACCCAGTCTCCACTGAGCACCCGTATACCATCTCTGATGTCAAACACCAATGGATATGGGATCATCCATCGCCTATCTCATGGGTCGAGAAGCGTATACGCTAGTCTTCACTGGTATATCGATGCTCCGTCTCGATACACCCATGACTAGGGACCTTGAAGGATGTACTTATGGACTACCATGTCTCCACTAGTATGATCCACATCATAGTCCAGGTAGTCAAGTACACATCCTAAGGGCTTTACCAACATGTAACTATAAGAGTATAATAGAGACAAGTATACATGTTAAGATAAAAAGCAACCAGATAGCATACTATCATATCGAGAAAGAAAGTCATCTCTATATATGTCCAAGCATCCAATATAATATACATCATCTGTACAATACTGGCCTCTAGGGCATACATACAACTAACAATCTCCCACTTACACTAGGGCCAGCTGCTGTAGTATCGCATACCGAGCATCCCGAAGAGTCTCTCAAACTGTATCTGGAGAATGGCCTTCGTGAGTGGATCCGCTGTGTTATTCTTCGTGTCAACCCTCCTGACCTCCATCTCCCGGTGATCAACCATCTCCCAGATCAGGTGATACCGCCTCAGAATATACCTGGATAGCTGATGGGACTTGGGTTCCTTGGCCAAAGCCACCGCTCCATTGTTATCGCAATACAGAGGTATTGGATGCTCAATGGATGGAACCACTCCAAGTTCAGTAATGAACTTTTTGATCCAGACAGCCTCTTTGGCAGCATCGTTGGCAGCGATGTATTCAGCCTCTATCGTCGAGTCTGCCATGGTTTCCTGCTTGGAACTCTTCCAGCTAACCGCCCCTCCGTAAAGGGTAAAGACAAATCCTGACTGCGACTTAGAGTCGTCCTTATCACTCTGGAAGCTTGAATCGGTAAAGGACTCTATTTGGAGTTCTCCGTTACCATACACCAAGAGCATTTCTTTAGTCCTTTGCAAGTACTTGAGAATGTTCTTCACAGCTGTCCAGTGACTCTCTCCACGATCAGCCTGATACCTACTCACTACACTTAGTGAGTATGCTACATCGGGTCGGTACATAGCATCGCGTACATGATAGAGCCTACAGCTGAAGCATAGGGTATCCCTTGCATGCGAGCTCTCTCCAAATCAGTCTTGGGAGACATCTTTTTGGAGAGAGTGACTCCAGAGATCGTGGGTAAGTTCCCACGCTTGGATTCTTCCATACTAAACCTCTTTAGTATGGTGTCAATGTACCTGGATTGGGACAATCCCAATATCCTTTTAGATCTATCTCTATAGATCCTGATTCCCAATATGTAGGAGGCATCACCTAGATCTTTCATTGAGAATCTTTGTGATAAGAAGAGCTTGACCGATTGCAGCATAGGAATTTCATTTCCTATCAAGAGTATGTCGTCCACGTACAATACGAGGAAGACAACCTTACTCTCTGCCCATTCTTGTAGATACAAGGTTCATCTACGTTTTTGACGAAATCAA
The DNA here is from genome assembly GCA_030015575.1 of Agapanthus africanus. Lineage (NCBI taxonomy): Eukaryota > Viridiplantae > Streptophyta > Magnoliopsida > Asparagales > Amaryllidaceae > Agapanthus > Agapanthus africanus. The sequence continues at coordinate 333,234,151 of JASDDO010000018.1, read as the reverse complement.
ACTCTTTGATAACGACGTCAAAGCAGATGTTCTAACTCCGCGATGCTTGCTTTAATCTATAAATGGATTTAAGCAACTTGCACACCTTCCCGCTGCTCCTACTATCTACGAAGCCCTCTGGCTGAGTCATGTACACGCACTCTTCTAAATCACCGTTTAGAAAGGCGGTCTTAACATCCATTTGCCAGATTTCGTAGTCATGATATGCAGCGATGGCAAGCATGATCCGGATGGATTTAAGCATAGCCACTGGAGAAAAGGTTTCGTCATAGTCCACACCTGGTCTTTGACGAAAACCCTTTGCAACAAGTCTAGCTTTGAAAGTCTCCACTTTCCCATCTACACCAAGTTTTTTCTTGAAGATCCACTTGCTCCCAATGGGTTTTACCCCTTCAGGAGCATCTTCCAAAGTTCATACTTTGTTGGTGTACATAGATTCCATCTCGGACCGCATAGCAACTAGCCATTTTACTGAGTCCCCACTCGTGATGGCCTGCTCGAAGCTAGTTGGGTCATCATCCTCCATGATGCGATCCTCGCTCCCACCATCCATGAGGAAACCGTAGTATCTTTCAGGTGGGTGAGGAACCCTACTAGATCTGCGGAGTGGCTGGGGTTCATCGGGAACTACTGAATCCTCTGGTTCCACCAGATCTTCTGTTGTAGCTTTTGTAGCTGGAACCCCTTCCAGTTCTACCTCATGACCACTAATCTCTTTTGCAAGAAATTACTTTTCTAAAAAGGTGTCATGCCGAGAAACAAACACTCTTTGTTCCTCAGTGTGGTAGAAGATATACCCTTGTGAATTCTTGGGATATCCTATAAATTTGCATAGAACAGACCGTGCCTCGAGTTTGTCCAGATTTTGTCGTTTGACATAGGCTGGACAACCCCATATCTTAACATAGTTAAGACATGGTCTCTTCCCTTTCCATATCTCATATGGAGTGGTAGGCACAGATTTGGTGGGGGCCATATTTAATAGATGTATGGCTGTCTCTAGCGCATACCCCCAGAAGGAAATAGGTAACTCAGCTGTGCTCGTCATAGAGCGCACCATATTTAATAGGGTGTGGTTCCTCCGTTCCGATACACCGTTGTGCTGTGGTGTATATGGAGGAGTCAGCTGAGAGAGAATCCCATTCTCTTTTAGGAAGTCCAGGAATTCATTGCTCAAGTATTCACCTCCTCGATCAGATCGAAGGATTTTAATAATTTTTCCGGTTTGGTTCTCGACTTCTTATTTATATTCTCTAAATTTATCAAAAGCTTCAGACTTGTGTCTTATCAAGAACACATGTCCGTATCTTGAGAGATCGTCAGTGAATGTAATGAAGTACAAAGAACCATCCCTGGCATGTGTAGACATGGGACCGCATACATCACTATGTATCAGTCCCAAGAGTTCGGTAACTCTTTCTCCGTGTCCCGTAAACAGAGTTTTGGTCATCTTGCTTTTGAGACATGACTGGCAAGTGTCATAAGATGAAAATTCGAACGGTTTCAAATATCCATCCTTATGCAACTTAGCTAGTCGTGTCACATTGATGTGACCCAGTCTACAATGCCATAAGAAGGATTCGTTCATTTATGAACTTTTCCTCTTGTGTGTGTTTGTTATGCTCAGAACTGTTGATTGATTTAGAACATAAATGCCATTGCAAAACGTGCCTGATCCAACCAAGTTTTGGTTACGGAAAATGTTCATAACATTATCCTGTAATACAAAATTATATCCCTCTTTACTTAATAAAGAAACAGATATAATGTTGCATATCAGGTTCGGCATGTAATAGCATTCGTTCAGAATTAATGTATTACCAGTTGGTAATACAAGGTGATATTCCCGGACGGTTTTAGCTGCAACAATTGCACCATTTCCAACTCTTATGTCTTTATCACCTTCTCCAAGTTCTCTACCTTTCTTAAGCCCATGTAACTGATTACATATATGGGATCCTGACCCGGTATCCAATATCCAGGACGTAGAGGAAATGGAGAAACAGTTCTCTGTAACGAACACACCCGAAGAAAATGCATCATCATGCACTTTCTTCATTCGGGTGACATGGGAATCCTGGTATTCCCCTATGTCCTGTTCAGTCCTATAACTCTTATAAGAAAAACGGAACCAACGTTCCCTAGCACAGTATAACATGCGGGTTCGGTCAATACATCCATATTATTATTTTGATTAAGGCATGACATGGTTGCTACCTGGGGAGAGAGAGAGAGAAGAAAACACTTTAGCGTATGCTTTTGCAAGATCAGATTGGTTATTATCTTATCTAATCAGGATGGCTCCCACTGTTTTTTATCAAATCTTCCTTCAAACCCTAAAAGGAAAGACTAGCCGGGATTAATTACACCCTGCAACTTCGCCAATCTTTCAGCCAAGCCAGTGTCGGTACTTTGAGGGAGGTTCCCCGTGCTTTCGCACGGACCTAATTAAAGTAAACCTCGTTTTCCCAGAGGCGTAACCCCATTGACACCTTTCTAGACACCTACTTGATCGGCTAATTGTCCTGTGTAAAACTCTTCCGGGAGTAACAATTACTCGCAGTGGATATCGGGATCCAACTATCTCATAGAAGGTATGCAATCTCATTGCAAATTTCAACACTTGAAATTCCCGATAATATTTTGCCCCTAACGTGCTATGACCTTGACGAAAGCCAACAAACCATAGCCCGCTAGTCAAGTTCAACCCGTACATTTCTTGACTGAATTAAACCCACCCGCACGCCCCTTGACGAAAGCCAACAAAGCTGTACGACTACCCTAATCCAGTCGCATCATATGCAGCAGATAAGCAGCATATAGCTACCGCACACTACACCTTGACGAAAGCCAACAAATGTAGCACGAATACTATATACAACTTATCTGAAATGATGGAGGGCTACGACAGGTTTTTCTGAAAACCTATTGCGTAATGAACTTGATATCGTTGTAGAATCTAGTGAATTTTGAAATGGAGTGATTTTGAGGCTCTTATTAGTTTTGCTAAAGAGGTCACTCCCGGTGAAGGGATCTCGGCTCTTTCCTCATCGAATAAGGTGCAGGATATATCATATATATCACTATACAAAGCAAAAATCCAAAAGCAAACCTGGTGTTGTAGCATCTGCCACTTTTACTAAAGAGGTCACTCCCGGTGAAGGGATCTCGGCTCTTTCCTCATCGAATAAGGTGCGGGATATATCATATATATCGCTATGCAAAGCAAAACTATAGCTACCCTTTTTGAAAAAATTTGATTCTACAACATCTTTTAGGTTTCTTTTCTTTCATTAATCACATTAATGAAGTCCCATCATTTAAGTCACCTAAACATCACAGATAAATACGACGTACACTTATGCCATCCGCATTCGCCTCGATGTCCCCTCGTGCACCGTTAGGTTAGGTAACTAACGATAGAGCAGGGCAGGGCTAGTGCGGGTGTAAAACATAAGTAACGTCTATATAATATATCATATATACTGTATACTGTATCCATCACAACATATCAAATGATCACATCACAGATATCGCAGCAGAAACATAGATATAATGTGGGATATTCTAGGACGTCCGTATTTAATATTTAGCCAATAATAGAAAATACGGATTCCACGGTCGTGATGAATAGCCAAGCCCACACCCTGGACCCCTACGAGAGCGGCAAGCAACCCTACCAATTCTAGAGTTTAGGAGACCCGGCCTCGACTCCTCGAGATGGCCTCCCACTGAACCCCAGAACCCGGTCACTTATGCTCCCCTCCTTGGGTCTATCCTAATGCGGAAAAGAAAATAATATACAACACTGGTGGCATCAACCTCAACCCGGAAGTGCCCCAAATAAAAGAATATTACATTACATTTGAATTTTACATGAAAGAAAAATAAAACACTCATCTCACATAAAAACCCCCCGGCTATTCGATCGCGACAATCCTGCACATCATATCTCAGCAACACATAATATCATATATCATCAACGTAAGTAATTATGCATACCCCAATTGTCGTTGATGTATAGCAACGAAACCGGCGATATCGACATACTACACTTACGGTCACAGAAAAGAAAGTGTAAAACTACAACATTTGGAATCCACATTCTCTTTAGACATCGTAAATGCGAAATATCACATATTTCGTATTTCATGCCTAACTATATGAATTCCACATATTGTATCACATTCCAGATAAATAGACAGTATTAAAGTTTTCGAACGAATGATCAAATTACCCAAAATTCCCTAAAGCTCAACACTTGAGCGGAGTTCAAAAAGCCGGAGTGTGACACAGTAGTAGCGGTCCAGCCGTAGAAGGGTCAAGCCAACGCCTCACATGTGGCACGCCGTACTGCCCCAAACCCTAAGGTTCAAAAGGCAGTTCAAGACGGTCACATAATCGAGTTAAGGTTTGTTGTCTTCTAGAGGGTCCACCACATAACTTGCACATATTTCCGAATGATTTAAACCCCGTGAAAAGTGAGCAAACGACACTCGTTCGAACAATTCAATACTTTCTAATTATCCCGAAAAAACATGAAGTTAAAATTCCGATCGAATCAATGAACCCAAAACAATCTCCAGAACAAATAACACTTAAAAATACCCAAAAATATACACAAGCAGGTAGTAAAAACACTGTACAAAAACGAGGCAGTGAGGCATCTGTACGGCCGCGGAGCCGCGGCCTAAGCAAGCTTTGGCCGCGGTTCCGCGCTAGGGTTTACTGTTCACAGCTTCGTATTTCACAGTTTGTCTTAGATTTCCCTGCTGAATTTTTTGCATATTTTTAATTCTGGAAAATAACAGTTTCAAAAAAATGTCCAGAGAGTGTCCCGAAAATCCGTATTTCGGTTCGATCAGAGTTTTTACTTCACTAAAATGTCGCCTAATGTTCTAGGTCGGCTCTGATACCAATGTTAGGTTTACCTAGCACCTTATGAAAGGTTTGGAAGTATCACATGTACCAAAGATTAGATTTTTATGGTGCTAAGTAAGCATACAAAGGATCTATCCTAGAAAATTAGGGTTTCATAACGGGTTGAGAAACCCTAATTTTCTATGATAGATCCTTTGTATGCTTACTTAGCACCATAAAAATCTAATCTTTGGTACATATGATGCTTCCAAACCTTTCATAGGGTGCTAGGTAAACTTAACAATATGTCAAGTTCTACCTGTCATTGTCCAGGCTAATTTGAACCCACCCGTACAAGCCCTTGACTAGGGCCAACAAGGCTGTACGACTGTCCCAAAACAACGCATCTATCTATGCAGCAGAAAAATAACAAATAGCTGCCATACACTATGCCTTGACTAAGGCCAACAAACATAGCATGAATACTAAGTGCTACCTTTCTGAAATGACGGAGGGCTACGAATGGTTTTTGGCGAAAAACCTTTAACGTAATGAACTTGATATCGTTGAAGGAACCGGATAGCTTTTATAAAAATATAGTGGCGAAAACCTTTGCTAAAGAGGTCACTCCCGGTGAAGGGATCTCGGCTCTTTCCCCGTAGAATGAGGTGCAGGATATTCCAACTGAATACCACGATGCAAAGCAAAAGTAATCGACTATAGTGAAGTTATTGCCCTGATGCAAACTTCTGTCCAAGGGGTCACTCCCGGTGAAGGGATCTCGGCCCTTGCCTCGTCGACTGAGGTGCTGGATATTCATAACCGAATACCACTGTGCAAAACAAAAGAGAAAGTCTTTGCAATAACAGCTTATTTTTTGAAAAATGTTCCAACAACATCAGAATAGGTTTGTTTAGCTTGCGTTGATCCGAATCAATGCAGTCCCATCAATTAATCACACCACAAAAGAACGAAAATATGATGTACGTATATGTCATCCGCATTCGCCACTGGGTCCCGTCATCACCCGTTAGGTTACTTAACTAACGACAGAGCGGTGACGGGACTAGCGCGGGTGTAAAATATATACAACATCTACTGGTATATATATCAATATATAATAATCGCTCAAGCCGTGATAAAATGCAGCATCATAAAAATGTAATAAGTATCACAGAACAATGCAGATATTTGGGATCCCCAGGTTTCATAGAGCCGCTACTGAAACCCGACGTTCCCCTGGTCGTGTGGATAGCATGTGCAATGAAATCCTAGACCCCTACGGACGCGGCAAGTTACCCGCCAAAACCTGAAGCGAGGCAGCCCCCTTCAACAACGTGAATGGACCACCCAGCACTTCACGGAATCTGGTAACTTAGGCACCCCTCCTTGGGTCAACCTGTACCCCCTACGAGTGCGGCGAATAGCCTGCCAATTCTAGAGTGAAGCCCCCTCCATCTCAACGCCATGAGATGCGGGCCCGTTGTCCACTAGAACCCGGCTACCCGTGCACCACTCCATGGGGTAATCCTAGTACAGAAAGTAAAATATACATACAACGGGTACATCGACCTCAGCCCGGTCGTGCCCCAAAAGAATAATATACAGACAGGCAGTAACAGCAGTCCACTTGTCGGATGCTCGCCCCGCAATATCGAATGTACATATACAACCAAACTGTACTACCATTGCATCCAGGCTATGCACCACAACAAATCCGCAACATTACAGCACAACACAGAATATCAACGTGAATGTCACGTTCGCAAATTCGTCTAAAAGGGCTATAGCAGTTAGACAGGATTTACCGATCAAATGACATTCACGGTCGCAGATATAATGTAAATACTGTGAACTAACATGTTTTAAAAATTTCGATTGACAAAGTTTCCCGAAGTGGGCCCCAAGCACAATACCCAGTACTCAAAAAAATCTGGGCCCAAACAGAATATACGAGAAACCCCAATTGCAAGTCAGAGACCACCTGAAGAAATTTGGTAAAGTAAAGCTACAGTACAGCCGCGGAACCGCGGCCAAAGCATGGGTACGGCCGCGGTTCCGCCGCGCTACAGTAAAAACAGAGTACCAAATTTTGTCAGAATTCTTAAAAAAGCCTGCCTAATTTTCTGCAATGCACCAAATAATTTTTTGACAATAGAAAAATTTCGACAGAAACTGATAACTTGGAAACGCGGTTTTTGAAATTTTCGTTCGATCGAAGTTCTAAACACATTAGAGCAAGCTAGAAAAGGTTAATGGCGTGGCTCTGATACTATGTAAGTCTACGGTAGCGCCCGGCCGTCTTTCCGAGGCCAAAATGCGGAAACGAAAACATTTCTTTACTTGAAAACTGGCGCTATCGTATGCTTAAATCCCGGATCGTAACCATTAACCTACTACCAGCTATCTAGAGAAGGGATAGTATGCTATACCGATCGATCCGTGTCTTTCGGTCTTTGGCCACCATCCCAAGCTCCTCTCGGCATCTCCGGTCTCGATCTCCTCGTCGGAAAGGGCATCACATCATCGATTCTTTTTACGTGCTCCCGCTTCATCCGAAGCAACTCGGGCACGAAGTGTGCTAGCCGACGTGTCCAAGGTGTTGTAGAGAATGTTTTGATCACTTTGTCTCTTGCATCCATTACTTGGATGGAGGTTGAAGGTGTTGCCATTGATGAAGACAATGAGCTAGAGGAAGAAGAAGAAGAAGAGAAGGCTTTCTTTTTCTTTTCTTTTCTTGTGATGGAATGCGAGTGAGAGAGTGATAGAAAAAGAAATAGAGCTAACATATCATATGGCAGCCACCTTCTCTCTCCTTCTCATTTCATGACTCAAATCAATCCACAAATGTGACATTTTTGCTAAAAAAAGAGACCTTGAGTCATGATATATGTCTATGTCACATTAATGCATCTCATGATGAAATTCTAGCTTATTATTTCCACCATCCAAACATAAATCCAAATGTTTGGTCCAACAAAGAAAAATCCGGCAACATCTAATGTAAACTCGTGACGGATCACAAGGATACCCCTCACCTGTATATACATACCTGCATCCGCATTCCGACTGAATGCGAATGCGACGAGACTAAAGTAATCCAACAAATCTAATACTAGGATCCGGCTTAAACCAAAGCCCACTAGTATGATCCGTCCGATCAAGATCCGTGCAATACCGCACGTATATGATCGGACCCTGCCATATATGATACGGCCTCTACAACGTTTCGCCCGAAACTTGAGAAACAGTCTGTCAGGGACTCTAAAGACTCGTCAATACTTTGGCTGTGGATTTAACCACTAGCACGACAGAGGTACTAGCTGTACGTAACGGGCTACCAGGTATTGACCACAATGGAGGTCGATGAGCGAACTCATCCTGACACCCTACTGAGCCTGTCAGTGACAATATCTGTACAGTCTGGTCCGTTCGTCTATGAGCATCGCATGGCGGGCCTAGGGGTTGGTAAAAGTCAGACCCCCAAAAGCGGTACAAGTCGTGTCGGAGTGTAGCCCAGAACACCCTGAGATACTTCTGGAATACCTACCAGTAAATCTCCTGCCTTGGCCAAGGACTTCGTGTAATGGCTCTCCTAGACACAGCGCGACCTCACCCCCAATATCGGGAGAGACGAACCCCTGCCGATACGCTCATTGCCTCCATGTGGCTCGGGACTGTACCCAACTAAAACCTGTTTGCACGACTCCTTTGAGCCGTGGTAGGGTAGTAATCAAAGCACAGTGGGAACTCACACGCGACAAATGACGATCTCAGGTCGATGAACTAACGCGTACACATTTCACCAGGGAACTGCTATCTGACGTCAGGTATACCAACTAGCATGTTCCCGACGAGTCCTGTCCGGTGTACTCATAATCCAATGGGCACCTGTATACATCTTAGGTGAACCAACTGACACCAGTGGCTTGTGAGACCAGACACCGCCCCTCGTCGGGGTCTCGACTGTATACACTAGTATACTCTGGAGTATCGATGCCCCGTCTCGAAAACTCCCACGACTAGGGACCACTTTAAGGATGTGCTTATAGACCCCAGCTCCCACGTATATGATCGCCATCATACTGCTGGTTGTCAAGCAAAAATCCTAAGGGCTCTATCAACGCGCAATAGTGACCTGTAAGGTCACCTAAAGCAGTGCACGATGATAAAAATAAACAAAATAACATACTATCATCTTGAGTAAGACTGTCCTACCGGTATAGGTCCTTCCTCAATCATTGCAATCACGTGCCTGTGATCCAATAATTGACTCTGAGGGCACTATATCCAATATGGTGGACCCGGTATGGTACCCCAGGGCGAGAATGGATTGTTGTGCTGTAGACGATGAGCCTGGCAGAGGGACTACTACCTACCGGTGATTGGTCGGATCTAGCGGTTATCCAGAGGATACTGACCAGAGTCTGGAGATGGATACGGGATGATCGTACTGTCGGGGCCGAGGGCCGATTCCGCAGACGGAGCCCATGGGCCGATCCGGACTGACGGAGCCCGATATATGAGGATTTGCGTGTCGATGCTGGACACGATTATTTCATGATGTTTTCGGGTGCCGATGTTAGGCACCCCGTTTCTGTGAGATTTACAGGATTGAGGGCCGGATAGAGTGACGGCGCCTAAGTTATTGGGATTTTGGGGTGTTTTTGGTGGACACCGGGGTTTTTCTGCGATGATGATTCGTGTAGATCATATTTTATCCCATGTTCAGTATTTATTGTTATGCATCGCATCATGTAGTCGTAGTACCTGATAGAGTACTTTAGCATGATTATTGCATACCCTGCTCATCAATTAGATGTTATCTGATTGCACATGTTAGAGTATCGCAATACGTGCATACTCGCGATTACCTTTATATGTTATTTACTATTTACGAGTTGCAACTCACCCCCGTTGTGCTACAGTGTTTGCAGGTTGACCCTCAGAATAGTTGCGACAGGGCTATCTCTTGTATCTTTTTTCTACGGATACCATTGCAAATGGCGTGCGAGCCGTTTGCTTATAGGTGGGTTTTTACGGTATCCGTTTATTTTCCATTTGTACATTCTATTGTATCTAGTATTCTCCATCTGCCATTTCATGTATTGACTTAGTGACCAGTTGTGAGGACGATGTATATTATCATTTGTATTCTGGATGTCGAGCTCGTGTGAGCCTGCTTTATTTTTGCAGTTTTATCTTTTATGTTGTTTTTTACTTTTTGCTCATTCTTCGCTACGGCGTCGTATATTGTTGTTGTGGTGGTTGTTTCCGACGTTGGGCGTGATTGCTCCCGTTTGGGAATGCTTCATTCTTATTATATGTCATTTTTACTTATATCATGTCTTATACCCGGTTTTGGGGCTAGTTTTTACAAAAGAGGTACTGCCGAAATTTTTAAGAAAATAACTCAAACTTTAATGATTTTACTCGAGTTTTCTAAATGTTTTAAACCAATGTTTTCAAAACTCACTACTTTTAATGGTTTTGATTTCTTGGTTTCGGCTTACTTAGTCGCGTTACGCCTGTAGACGTTATGTGGTTAAGTGCCGGTCACGGGCCGAACTTTGGGTCGTGACAAAGTTGGTATCAGAGCGTAGGTTTTACCTTTCGGAGTGTAGGATGACCTTGGTATGATGGAGTAGGTAGCTGAAGCAGAGTGGCATAGCATGTGTATGTTCCGCGGCATAATCACGACACGGTACTCTGCCTAAGTGAACTTACGACTTATTGATTGAAATTCCTTCATGATTATATACATTCTTGTGATTCGATTTTCATGTCCTTATCGAATCCTATTTTCTTATCAGCCATTATGCCGCCAAAGACTATGAGGGTGTAGAGAGCGGCCGCGAGAGCCGAGATTATACTTGACTCGTCTGAGATGAGGACTAACCCGGGCAGTACACCTATTGTACCAGAGTAGACTGTTCCTCCTTCGACAGACCAGATCGCCATGCTAGGGGCCGGTATGCAGGGGATGCGCCGGATGATAGGGTCATTAGTTGAGACACTTTGAGCACAGCGACAAGAGGTAGTCCCACCTATTACGGGGACCGTGATGGTACCTACAGTTCAGGCAGTTTCCTCTGCAGCTACAGAGGTTATTATAGTATCGCAATATGAATTTATGAGGCTGAAGCCTCCGGTCTTCACAGGCACCGATGCAGCCAAGGACACAATCATTTATCAATAGGATGGCCCGGATATGTCGTTCACTCAGATGCTCAGATGCGAGATGGGTGGAGTTCGCGAGCTTTCGCCTGGAAGGTCTTGCACAGAAGTGGTATGAGTCGGTAGAGAAGGGCAGAGCAGCAGGTCTTCCTCCCATGACCTGGACTGAGTTCGTGACAGTGTTCCTTGCCCGTTCCTTCCACAGAGTGTCAGAGATTCTAGAGCACGCAGGTTCGAGTCTTTACATCAGACGCCGAATATGACAGTGGCAGAGTATGATGTGCAGTTCACTAAGCTATTTGTTTATGCCCCATATTTAGTGGCTACTGAGGAGATGTGAGTCAAGAGGTTTGTTCGAGAATTGCTTACCCCGTTGTTTCTCGCCATCATCGCACAGCATTGCGAGACCTATGTAGCGTAGATGCAGCCCTATTAGTTGAGGAGCGCCTTACTGAGACTTCGCTAGTTCCAGAGCCGAAGAGAGTTCGTACTGATACACCAGCACAGAGACGGCCGTTTAGGCGCCGTGACAGACTTCATGCAGGTGGCAGAGACTTGGGGCGAGGCCGATTGTTTAGCTCTTATCCCCGGGAGGGTCCGCAGCAGACACCGTCTATATGTTTCCGGTGCGAGAGTACTTATCATCGTGTGCGAGATTGTCCTAAGCCACGTGAGGACAAGACCGCCGTACCATACGTCACTTTACCACCTTCACCACACCAGAGGGCGTTGCCTCTTGTACCTGCTGTTGCTCCGCGTCAGACTCATGCACAGAGAGGTCGTGGTCACGGAGGGTTTACTCAGAGAGGACGAGGTGGCCGAGGAAGAGGATAGCCAGTTGCTAGTAGGGGACCGCCGGTCGCAGGTAGAGGACAGGCACGAGTATTCGCTTTGACGCATCAGGACGCGTAGGCATCCAATGCAGTGGTCTCAGGTACCCTTTCAGTATATTCTGTTGACGCACACGTGTTGTTTGATCCGGGATCCACGCACTCATACGTTTCCACATACTTCGTGCCGAGTTTGGGTAGAAAGTCTGGTTTGCTTGATCAGCCGATTTCTGTGACCACTCCTGTGGGCGAGTCGTTTATTGCTAGACACGTGTTCCGATCGTGTGTTGTCCGTATTGGCAAGAGAGAGTTGCCTGTCGACTTGATCCTTCTTGAGATGTTGGACTTCGACGTTCTTCTGGGCATGGACTGGTTAGCCACATGCTACATGTCTATGGACTGCCGCGAGAAGACAGTTAGGTTCTGTTTTCCCGGCGAGTCAGCTTTTGTTGTGCAGGGGGACTGTGGTGCCACCCCTCACAGTTTGATTTCGTCTCTTCGCACTGGACAACTTTTAAGGAAGGGATGTCAGGGATTTCTAACCTATGTTTGCGATACTAGAGCTACAGAGGTTCCGTTGGACCAGGTCCCGATTGTTAGTGAGTTCCCTGATGTTTTCCCTGACGAGCTTCCTGGGCTACCGCCTGAGTGCGATATTGTTTTCTGCATTGACTTGATTCCCGGCACGGGACCTATTTCCATAACACCTTATCGGATGTCCCCGGCGGAGCTTAGAGAGTTGAAAGGTCAGTTGCAAGATTTGCTGGATAAAGGGCTTATTCGACCTAGTGTATCTTCTTGGAGTGCTCCGGTCCTGTTTGTCAAGAAGAAGGACGACAGTTTGTACTTATGTATTGATTACCGCCAGCTGAACAGGGTTACCGTACGGAACAAATATCCTTCACCTTGCATCGACGACTTGTTCGACCAGCTTCACGGTGTAGGATACTTTTCGAGGATCGATTTGCGATCAGGCTACCATCAGTTTCGAGTTCGGTAGGAGGATATTCCGAGGACGGCTTTTCGTACGCGTTACGGGCACTATGAGTTTTTGGTGATTTCGTTCGGACTCACCAACGCACCAGCAGCATTAATGGACTTGATGAACCGTATTTTCAGGCCGTATCTTGATCCGTTCATCATCGTATTTATTGACGACATTTTGGTGTATTCCCGGAGCCGAAAGGAGCACGAGCAGCACCTGCGGATCACATTGCAGACTTGGAGGGAGTATCAGCTGTTCGCGAAATTCTCCAAGTGTGCGTTCTGGCTTGATAGCGTAGATTTCTTGGGTCACGTGATTATGCGAGATGGTAAATGTGCGGACCTGAAGAAGATCGAGGCCGTTCAGCATTGGCCCAGACCGACATCTGTTACGGAGATCCACAGTTTCCTAGGACTGGCCGGTGACTACCGACGATTTGTACAGGACTTCTCCCATATTGCTGCACCGTTGTCTGGGTTGACCCGGAAGGGAGTTTCTTTTGATTGGACGGAGACGTGCGACATAGCTTTCAGCAGTTGCAGACTCGTTTGACTACGGCGCCGGTGTTATCATTACCTTCGGGATCGGGCGGATTTATGGTCTATTATAACGCTTCTCGAGTGGGGCTAGGGTGCGTATTGATGCAGCACGACAGGGTGATCGCATATGCTTCTCGGCAGCTGAAGAAACACGAACAAAACTCCCCCACTCAGGATTTGGAGATGGCTGCAGTGGTCTTTGCACTCAAGATCTGGCTACATTACTTATACGGCGAGTCATGTCAGATATTCACTGATCACAAGAGCTTGAAGTACATACTTCAGCAGCGAGACCTGAACCTTAGACAGCGCCGTTGGATGGAGTTAGTGAAGGACTATGATTGTGAGATCCTTTATCACCCGGGCAAGGCGAATGTAGTGGCGGATGCTCTGAATAGGAGGCCCGGGGGTAGTCTATCTTGTTTGAGCGCAGTCCAGAGGCAGTCGTCGGCAGATTGGCAGATTTTATGCGACAGCCAAGTGCAGTTCGAGTTCAGTCCGATCGGGGGACAACTTGCGCATGTCCGTGCACGTCCACAGTTGCTTGACCGTATCCGTGAGGTGCAGCCCAGTGACGATCGTCTTTTAGAGATCAGAGAGCATATTAGACAGGGCAGAGACTCTGAGTTAGTGATCGATGATCAGGGGATACTTCGATTTAGAACTCGACTATGTGTACCAGATTCTGAGGGACTGAGGCGTGAGATTCTTGAGGAGGCGCATCGATGAGTGTACAGCGTTCATCCAGGATCCACCAAGATGTACTATGATTTGAGAGTTGTTTACTGGTGGGACAGAATGAAGAGGGACGTCAAAGACTTTGTGTCGAGATGACTGACTTGTCAGCAAGTCAAGGCCGAGTACCAGAGGCCCGCGGGAGAGCTAAAACCATTACCCTTTCCGGAGTGGAAATGGGAGCAGATTTCTATGGACTTCATTGTGGGTCTACCCAGGACTAGTCGAGGGTATGACTCCATTTGGATGATCGTGGATCGATTGACGAAAGCGACTCACTTCCTGCCGGTGAAGACCACTTTCGGATTTTCTCAGTATGCCCAGATATACATCGACGAGATCGTACGACTGCATGGAGTTCCGACATGAATCGTGTCTGACCGAGGTACCCAGTTTACCAGCCGACGATAGCATAGGCTTCAGGAGGCTTTAGGCACCTGCTTGAGTTTCAGCACAGCATTTCATCCGCAGACCGACGGCCAGTCAGAGTGGACTATTCAGACTCTCGAGGACATGCTCCGAGCGTGCGTCTTAGATTTCGGAGGTAGCTGGGATCACCATTTGCCCTTAGTAGAGTTCTCCTACAACAACAGCTTCCAGGAGACCATTCAGATGGCACCATTCGAGGCTCTATATGGGAGGAGATGCAGATCGCCCGTCTGTTGGACAGAGCTCAGCAAGGGCAGCATTTTGGGGCCGCAGATTGTTGAGGAGACGACCGCAAAGATCCAGTTGATTCGCGATAGGATGAGAGCAGCCCAGGGCAGGCAAAGATCTTATGTGGACCGTCGTCGGTGCAGAATTGAGTTTTCTGTTGGTGATCATGTTTTCTTGAGGGTCTCCCCAATGAAAGGTGTGATGAGATTTGGGAAGAAGGGGAAACTTAGTCCCAGATATGTGGGCCCCTTTGAGATCCTCGAGCGTATTGGTGCAGTTGTGTATCGGTTAGTTCTTCCACCCAGTTTCCCAGACGTTCACCCCGTCTTCTACGTTTCGATGCTCCACAAGTATCTTCATGATCTTTCGCATACGATTCAGCACCCGACGATCCAGCTGGAGCGCGACCTTTCTTTTGTAGAGCAACCGGTGGTCATCCTGGATCGGCAGGTGAAGAAATTGAGATCGAAGGTTTTATCGTCCGTCAAGGTCCTTTGGCGTGGCCCGAGCAGCGAGGAGGTTACCTGGGAGACCGAGGGCGAGATGAGGAAGAAATATCCCTATATCTTTGAAGGTACGCGTAGCTAGATTTTAAATTCGGGGATTGAATTTCTTTAAGGGGGAAGATTGTAACGCTTTGAAATTCGTTAGATTAATTTTCGCGTTAATTAGCGGTAATGCGTGTTTTTCATAAAATCCCGTAAATTTTAAATTTCCACTTAAACTGAAATAAAATCAGTTTTAATTGTGATAAGGTGTGTTTTTATATATAAATGGGTTTTATTAATTATAAATTAGCATAGTGTTCACTTAATTAGCAAATTCTGTTAACTAATTTTCCTAAGCCAAATTTAGTTAGCATGCACAACCCTAATCACCTAGGTTAAGTGATAACATGTATTTATTTTCTTTTTACCTCTTGCATGGTACATATATCTCCACAAAAATTAAGTCAAACTTGTTTTTAAAAATGAAATTTAAAGAATAGGAGGCATGAGGGTGTTAGGTGAAGAATTGGGCTTGACTTTGACACCATACCTCTCTCTTTTCTCTCTCCCCCTCTCATTTCTGGAAATTTCCAGCAGAGGCAGCAGCAGCAGCAACAACATATTCTTCTTCTTCTTCATTTGCTTCTCTTGGTATCCAAACACAATCCCTACACAAAAACTCACCTTTTCTTCATAAAAACCTTGCACAATGCCTCTTTTGTGGGTCTTGGTGGCAAATCCTTGGCTTTTAAGGCAAGTGCTGCAAGTTAGGTTCCCCTAAGATCATTTGGAGGTATTAATCGCGCCCTAATCACTCTATTGCTTAACTTGTAGTTTTATAGGCTAAAAATTGTGTTTTTGTGCGTTTTAGTGCTAATGAGATGGATTAAGTGATGTTTAGTGTAAGTTAGGGTTTTTAAGTTTTGATTAACTTAATTACGTGTTATATGTGCTGTGTAAACCTACTTGTATCAATGGATTTTGCTAAAACACCTTAACATCCCAAATTTGAGTTTTAAATACGATTTTTATCTAGTTTTGTGATACGAGTGATATGCTATGTCTGCGATTATTTTCTTATGTTGCAAACATATACAGAATAGTGTACAGGGAAGATAGGGTTTTGGGTTGAAGTTCGAGCCCGTTCCACACCAGAAAATCCGGCGACCTCCCTTGCAATTCCGGCGTCGCCCCCTGTGCTTTGGGTGTTGGTGTTTTGCAGGGTGGTGTCTGTGTTGGTTTTACAGTGTTTGGTTTTGTTTGTTTTCTGGGTTTTCTTCCAGATAAAAATCTGGGACCAGTTGCCCTTAATTAGAGTTTTTGTGTTTAGCGCGACACGTACGCTTTGTGATGGTCTGGTGAGTTTTGTGCATCACAGCGCATTGGGGTAGTTCTGGGTTTAGCACACGCACGTCTTAGTATATTGAGTTCACGCGTTTAGCTTGCGACGCTACCTTTTTTGTATTGCCTTAGTATCGTGTTTTTGCAGGATTCTAGCTTATGTGTATTATTTTTGTAAATTCTAGGTTCGCAGGCGGGTGCTTCGGACGCCGCAAGGAAGGAAAAGCAAGTAGTCGGCTACACTTAGCACGTGATCACGGTGAGTAGATTTAACATCTACGGGGAAATCGCCCGTATGGTGTTAAGCGTCAGGGCTTGATAGGCTATTATAGTCGCATATATATTTATATATATTGCTTGTGAATACGTCCTATTGTAGTGTACCCATCTCTTGTTGCATATAGAAACAGTAGTTATGTAACACCGCACTGTCACTAACGGTTCAAGCTGCACGAGCACTATTTGTATGTTACACTCACACCGTTAGTGATTGCCATGACACTCACACTATAGGATTGCTACGAACCCTACATCATTTTGATTACCGCATCATTGATGATTAGACATGATTCTGTCGTATATTGGCACATATACATACCGTACACTCATGTTGCACATATACACATTGTATGTAGGGTTGTATAGAACGACAACAAGGTTTACTAAGGCATCACAGATGCCATTTTATAAAAATTTGGGGTGCTAAACAAACCCAACCAAGATCTTAACTAGAGACTTAGGGTTAACATAGAAAGTAAACAACTTTACTTCTAAGAGTTTAGGATTACAACCTTTGTAGTTCGTTCCTTCGCTTCATAAGCTCCGTGTTGAGGTCCCTTCGCTGCGATCATCAACTACCCGGACTCTAGAGAGGCTCCATGAAGAGAAAGATGGAAGCTTGCTTCCAATCTTCAACAACTAAGATGATCTACCTTGAAGAATCTCAAACCCATGCTCTTGCTTCACTAATCAAGTATTAGCAAAGAAAACACCCTAATCTAAGTGGCTAGAATAGATGAGGATGATGAAGTAGGAATTTTGCTCTCTTTTGTTTTCAATTTCTCACTTATAAACATCATAAAAGAAAAAGGTAGTGAAGGTTTTCTTCATCAAGAAAAAAGAAGAAGATGAACCAAAACCTTTTTTGATGAATAATGAAAATCATTGTTGTGGTTACAAATCAACCATGGGTTAAGAATGAAGGCTTAACCCTTGTAGAGAATCAACTAGGGTAAAGGGTTTCGGTTGGGTTAAAAAATATCTGCACAAAATATCAAAGGTCAAAGTCAAAGCTTCAAGAAGCTTCATGAAACCTTCATCCAAGCTTAACCCTAATCCAAACTCTTACCATGTTTAAACTCCACAAAACATGTTGCATTTGTAACCCTAACTTGTTACAATATTATATATCACATATATAATATATTTTGTAACAAAAGAAAATAATACAATTAACATATATCGCATATATATCAATGTATTATCCCGTGAGAAAATGAATCAATAAAGCGAGCTTATATTAGTTAATGTAAAGAAATATATCACATATATAACTATAGACTAAATTATCGAATCAACACTTGATCCGATAATCCGGCTATATATATATAACCGACTAATATAACATGTAATTTTTCATCGAATCAACACTTGATCCGATGACCCGGCTATATCACATATACCCGGCCGATATCTCATATCGCAAGAATAGAATACAGTATCACATACTCGTATTATTCTCGGTCCTGCACATATCACATATGTGCTCCTACTCCGTTTTGCTTGAGCCAGGAAACCTCTGTGTAGGGCTCTAAAGAATCGTCAATACGCCGGCAGTAGGTGATGATCATATCAAACACCCACAAGCTGCAAGCGGTCAGCTAAACGTAACAGCTACCCAGGTATTGAGCGATCAGAAGATCAACAAGCAAGCCTGTACATTCTCCTGCGAATCCAATCAGTAACACTCTCGTACAGTCCGGTCTTTTCGTCTGATATATCGCATATCTAGTTTAGGGGTGGTAAACGTCAGACCCCAGTAACCGATAAGTCATGTCGATTTAAGCTCCATAACAGTTCGAGAAACTACTGATAACTTTTACCAGTAAACCTCAGCAACCCTGGCCAGGGATTTCCAGTTATAGCCAATCGAACACAGCACAACATCAACTCCCTATACCCGGAGAGACGAAACCCCTCCTATAGCTCATTGCCTCCATGTGATTCGGGACTGTACCCAAAAGCCACCATTTTGCACGCCCTCTTGGACGTGGTATGATGGAAATCAAAGCACAGTAGGAATCACATAAGACACTATGACGATCTCGGGTCAACAGACTAACCTGTACCAGTGTCACCAGAGAACTGCCATCTAACGTGAGGTATAATACTATCTGGGAGTTCTCGACGAGTCCGTCCAGTGTACCCAGTCTCCACTGAGCACCCGTATACTATCTCTGATGTCAAACATCAGTGGATATGGGATCATCCATCGCCCATCTACATGGGTCAAGAAGCATACGCTAGTCTACTTTGGTATATCGATGCCCTGTCTCGATACACCTACGACTAGGAATATTTGAAAGATGTACTTAGCGACTACACTGTCCCTACTAGTATGATCTGCATCATAGTCCTGGTAGTCAAGTACTCATCCTAAGGGCTTTATCAACATATAACATAGAGACTATCAGAGTACATGTTAAGATAAAGAGCAACCAGATAGCATACTATCATGTCGAGCAAGAAAGTCCTCCATATATATGTCGAAGCATCCACTACAATATACATCGAATGTACGGTAATGGCCTCTAGGGTATATATATCACTAACAATCTCCCACTTGCATTAGGGCCATCTGTTGTAATATCTCATACCCAACAATCAGCCGTGGTTGAAGTATCTCATACTCAACCATCCCATAAAAGTCTTTACTGGGAAATAGGCCTTTGTGAATGGATCCGCGCTATTGTCCTCTATGTCTACTCTCCTAACCTCGATCTCCCTGGAATCAACCATCTCCTTGATCAGGTGATACTGCCTTAGAATATGTCTGGATCACAGATGGGACGGGGTTTCCTTGGCAAAAGCCAAATCTCCATTGTCACACAATGGTAGGAACGAAGTTCATTTCATGAACTAGTGTACATCCATACTATTTCTTTGGTAGCATCCTTGGTAGTGATTTATCCTGCCTTTATCGTCTAGTATGTCATGGTATCTAGCATGGAACTCTTCTAACATACCGTCCCTCTACTGAGGGTAAAGACAATGCCTGTGACTGACATTCAGTCGACCTTACCACCTGGAAGATTTCCAGTGATTCTCCCCAGGATCTATTGATACCGTCTTACTACAACTAGTGAGAATCATATCATCCAATTAGATCTATCTCATAGATCCAAAACCAGGATTTTTGAGGTATCACCTTGATCCTATATAGAGAATCCTTATGATAAGAGGAGATTGACCGAGTGTAGCATAAGAAACTCCTTTCCTATCAAGAGTATGTCATCAACGTACAATACGAGGATCACCATCATACTCTCTACTACCTTTTTGTATATACAAGATTCATCTACCATTTTGATGAAGTCAAACTCTTTGACTATCACATAAAAACAGACGTTCCATCTCCGCGATGCCTGCTTTATCCCATAAAGCAACTTGCGCACGTTTCCGCTGCTCACACTGTCTATAAAGCCCTCTGGCTGTGTAGTTATAGATGTTCTCTTCTAAATCACCATTTTAGAAAAGTAGTCATGACACCCAACCGCCAGATATCGTAGTTATGGTATGTAGCAATGGCAAATAGGATCTGGATGGACTTAAGCATAGCTTTGAAAGTCTTAACTTTTCCATGTACACCAAGTAATCTTCTCAAGATATACTTGCTTCTGATGGGGATTTAACCCTTCAGATAAAGCAACCAAAGTCCATATTTTATTGGTGTATATGGATTCCATCTCAGATCTCTAAGCATCCAGCCATTCTTACAGAGTCCCCACTCTTGACGGCCTTCTCGAAACAAGTTGGGTCATCATCTCATGATGCAATCCTCGCTCCCACTGTCATAGAGAAACCGAAGTATCTCTCAGGTGGATGAAGAACCCTACTAAATCGGCGGAGAGGCTGAGGTTCGTTAGAAACTATTGAATCCTTCGGGTTTACCAATCATCAGCAGCAGTTTGTATAATTGGAACCTTTTCCAGTTCTACCTCATGACCACTAATTTCTTCACAAGAAATTCCCATTCCAAAAGATGGCATGCTGAGAAACAAAACACCTTTTGTTCCTCGGTGTGGTAGAAGATATTCCCTTGCGAATGCTTGGGATATCCAACAAACTTCCACAGAACTGACCTTACCTCGAGTTTGTCCAGATCTTACTTTGGACAACCCCAAATCTTAACATCCTTAAGAGATGGGCTCTTTTCATACCATATCACATATGGAGTGGTAGGCACCTGATTTGGTTGGAACCCTATTCAATAGGTATGCAGCTTCTCAAGTGCATAACCCCCAAAAGAAAATAGGTAACTCAGTAGTACTCATCATAGAGCACACCTTATCACATATGGTGCGATTGCTCCGCCCCGATATACCAACGTATTGTGGTGTATACAGAGGAGTAATGCTGAGAGAGAATCTCATTCTCCTTTAGAATAGTCCAGGATTTTCGTGCTCAATTATTCTCCTCCCCGATCATATCAAAGGACATAATACTTATACCCGTTTTGGTTCTTGTTAGTTATATGTATGCCCTAGAGGCCATTACTATACATAGGATGTATATTGTAGTGGATGCTGGGACATATATAGGGAGGACTTTCTTGCTCGACATGATAGTATGCTATCCGGTTGATCTTTACCTTAACGTGTACACTGATTGTCTCCCTGTTACATGTTGGTAAAGCCCTTAGGATCTGTACTTGACTACCTGGACTATGATGCGGATCATACTAGTGGGGACATGGTAGTCCATAAGTACATCCTTCAAAGTCCCTAGTCTTGGGTGTATCGAGACGGGGCATCGATATACCAGAGTAGACTAGCGTATACCTTCTCGACCCATACAGATGGGCGATGGATGATCCCATATCCATTGGTGTTTGACATCAGAGATGATATACGGGTGCTCAGTAGAGACTGGGTACACTGGACGGACTCGCCGAGAACTCCCAGATGGTATTATACCTCACGTCAGATGGCAGTTCTCTGGTGACACTGGTACAGAGTAGTCTGTTGACCCGAGATCGTCATAGAGTCTTGTGTGGTTCCCACTGTGCTTTGATTTCCATCTTACCACGTCCAAGAGGGCGTGCAAAACGGTGGTTTTTGGGTACAGTCCCGAGTCACATGGAGGCAATGAGCGATAGGAGGGGATTCGTCTCTCCCGGTATAGGGAGTTGATGTTGCGCTGTGTTCGATTGGCTATAACAGGAAATCCCTGGCCAGGGTTGCTGAGATTTACTGGTAAGTGTTACCAGTAGTTTCTCGAACAGTTATAGACCTCATATCGACACGACTTATCGAGCTATTGGGGTCTGACGTTTACCACCCCTAGGCGAGATATGCGACATATCAGATGATCAGACCGGACTGTACGGTAGTGTTACTGGTCGGATTCACTGGAGTGTGAGCGGGCTTGCTCGTCGATCTTCAGATCGCTCAATACCCGGGTGGCCGTTACGTTTAGCAGACCGCTTGCGGCTTGTGGGTGTTTGATATGATCATCATCTGCTGCCGGCGTATTGACGAGTCTTTAGAGTCCTACACAGAGGTTTCCTGGCTCAAGCAAAACGAAATAGGAGCGCATATCAGATATGTGCGGGACCGAGAATAATACCAGTATGTGATACTGTATTCGATTCTCGCGATGTGACATTGATCGGTTATATGCGATATAGCCGGGTTATCGGATCAAGTGTTGATTCGATAAGTTGTCACTAATGATACTAGTCGGTTATATGCGATATGACCGGATCGTTAAATCAAGTGTTGATTTAATGATTTAATGCATGATTATATATTTGATATATTACTTTGCATTAACTAGTATCGGTTCACTTTAAATGGATTTTCTCGCTCGGGTGTGCACATTGTATATTCGATATAGTTTTGTGCACTTGCTTGTATCATGTTTGATGATACATGCCTTATGGTTAAGTGTTAAGAATTAAACTATAGTTAAGTGGGTGATTAGGGTTTTTGATTTCATTTTATTCATTTATCTTTTTGGAAAAAGAAAAGGCAAAATGAGGAAAATGGTTGCTTTCTTTTGTTCATTCATGAACCTTCATGAAGACTTTGACTTTTTGACCATTTTGTCTCATGCTTAACCCTAACCACTCACTTAAACCTTAGTTAACTCTCTACATCTAACCATGGTTCAATATATGATAAGGATTGGTTTTTCTTTTCTTTTCTAATTATTCTTATCATATATTTTAGCTTCTTCTTCTTCTTCCTTCAAGTGAAGAAAAGCTTGACCATCAATGGCAACTTGATGAAATGTGTGAGAAATCCAAAACTAAAGTCTACCCACTTCCTATTTCTTCATCCTCTACCTCTTGCCAAGTAGTAGAGTGTGTTTCCTTCACAAGTTTCTTGACTTGGTGAAGTGAGAGCTTGATCTTGCGATGCTTCGACGTAGATCATCTTCGGCATGGACATCGACGACCTAGCTCGCCTATTCTCCGATGAAGTCGACGCTAGAGCCCGGATTTGATTTGGACAGCGGAGAGGACCTCATCTCGGAGCCGTGGAGGTGGAGGACCGGATCTACAAAGGTTGTATTTCCGTTTCTCATAGTTAAGTGTTAACTAGATTATTTTTTCGCCTAGAATTCTAGCCAACGATCCGTAGTCGGGTCTCTCGGCACCCGTAAAATTTTATATTGGCATGTTCGATACCTTGTGAGACCTTCATAGGGTGCCTAGGAACCCTACAGTGGTATCAGAGCCTAGCTAGAGCCTTAGGCGAAGTCTAGACGGATTTTGAACTCCGAACGAACCCGAAATCCTAACATACCCATGCTCTCTGTCCAATTTTCAAAAACAAGGATTTTTCAGTATTAAAAATATGCAGAAAAACATGCAGGAAAATCTAAGAGTAACTGTGCAATTCGTAGCCCTAATTCAATTAAAGCGCCGCGCTTCCGCGGTACGAGCATGGCTCGTGCTGCGGAAGCGCGGCCTGTTTGTCGTTTTCTGAGGTGACGTTTGCACAGTAACTCCTATTTAACTGTGCTTGTTTTCCCGGGTATTTTTGATATTTTTTCAAGAGTTGAATTTTCTGGAGTTGTTTTGGGGATTCGGTGTTTCGATCGGAGTATCAGATTTTGTCTATGTGGCTTTCCGGATAAATTTAAGAATATGTTAAAAAGTTCGACCGGATATAAATACCCAATTTTTCCCCTGTCGGGAAATTTCCAAGTGTTGGATTTTTTCGTAGTTTAACGACGTTCTAAGTAGTGCAAGTAACGCGATGGACTCTCTAGAAGACAACAAACCTTAACTCGATTATGTGACCGTCTTGAACTGCCCTTTGAACCTTCGGGTTTGGGGCAGTACGGCGTGCCACATGTGAGGCGTTGGCTTGACTCTTCTACGGCTGGACCGTTGGTACTGAGGCACGAACGGAATGTTGTTAGACTTATTTCATGTGTTGAGCTGTATCGGGAAAACTTGGGTGTTGGATTGTTCGATCGAAAAGTTTAACATTTTCTGTTTATCTGGAATGGGATACAATAATTGGAATTCACAATAGTTATGAGATAACTGAATGAATGTTATAAACATAGCAGTTTAGTCTCGCTTGATCGGTTGCCACGGAATTTTGATGTGATCAAAAGTCCGTCGCAATCACGCAGCGTACGCGGATACTCGCCGGGTAAACTTATTAGACAGCCTCACTCCATAGCCCCGACCAAGTGACTGTAGGAGAACTCCGTCGCCGAAAGCATCCGTCCGGGTGCTCACGGTAGCGGTGTTCCGCCTTGGTGCACTTCGTCGACGGCGTCGGGGGTGCGGCCGCCTACTGAAGTTTGCGACGAGCATTCGATCAGGATGTCGGGAATCTTGTTGAATTGCCCGACTTGATATTGAAAAGAGTTTTCGATTTTGAGACTAAAATGCGGGGTTTATAATTGTTAGGCATGCGATGTCTAAAGAATTCATTTGGTCAGGCATGCGATGTCTGAAGAGATTGCGGATTCCAACTGTTGTAGTTTTACACTTTCTTTTCTGTGACCGTAAGTGTAATATGTGATATCGCCGGTTTCGTTGCTATATGTCAACGACAATTGGGATGGACATATTTACTTACGTTGATGACATGTGATGTTATGTGTTGCTGGATATGTTATATTGGATCGTCGTGTTTGAATAGCCGGGGGTTTTTATGTGAGATGAGTGTTTTTCATTTTCATTCATGTAAAAACTTGTATGTAATATTCTTTTATTTGGGGCGCTTCCAGGTTGCGGAAGTTGTCACCTGTTGTATATTATTTACTTTTCCGCACTAGGATAGACCCAAGGAGGGGAGCACAAGTAACCGGGTTCTGGGGTCCAGTGGGAGACCAACTCGAGGAGTCGAGTCCGGGTCTCCTAACTCTAGAATTGGTAGGGTTGCTTGCCGCTCTCGTAGGGGTCTAGGGGTGTGGGTTTGGCTATTCATCACGACCATGGAATCCGTGTTTTATACTGGCTCGTATTGAAAACACGGACGTCCTAGTATATCCAATATTTCATATGATTCTTCTGCTGCCTTATCTGTGATGTGATCATGTGATATTCTGTGATAGATACAGTATATAGTATATATGATATATTATATGGACGTTAGTTATGTTTTACACCCGCGCTAGCCCTGCCCCGCTCTGCCGTTAGTTACCTAACCTAACGGTGCACGAGGGGACATCGAGACGAATGCGGATGGCATAAGTGTACGTCATATCTATCTGTGATGTTTAGGTACTTAAATAATGGGACTTCATTAATGTGATTAATGAAATAAAAGAAACCTAAGATGTTGTAGAATCGAATTTCAAAATAAAACAGGTAGCTACAGTTTTTTGCTTTGCACAGCGGTATATATGATATATCCTGCACCTTATTCGATGAGGAAAGGACCGAGATCCCTTCACCGGGAGTGACTCCTTTAGCAATAACTGGCAGATGCTACACACTCGGTTTGTCTTTTGATTGCTTTTAAGTGTTTTTGCTTTGCACAGTGATATATAAGATATATCCCGCACCTCATTCGACGAGGAAAGGACCGACGATCCCTTCACCGGGAGTGACTCCTTTAGCAAAACTAGAAAAGCCTAAAAAACACTCCATTTCAAAATCATTTGATTCTACAACGATATCAAGTTCATTACGCAATAGGTTTTCATAAAAACCTGTCGTAGCCCTCCGTCATTTCAGATAAGTGCTGTTTAGTATTCGTGCTGCGTTTGTTGGCCTCCGTCAAGGCGCAGTGTGCGGTAGCTAACCAGTATTTATCTGTTTATGCATATGATGCAGATTGAGTTAGGGTAGTCGTGCGGCCTTGTTGACCTCCGTCAAGGGTCATGCGGGTGGGTTTAATTCGATCAAGAAATGACGGGTTGAACTTGACTAGTAGCCTATGGTTTGTTGGCCTCCGTCAATGTCATAGGGTGCTAGGGACAAAATATTATCGGGAATTTCAAGTATTGAAATTTGCAATGGGATTGCATACCTTCTATGAGATAGTTGGATCCCGATACCCGCTGCAAGTAAGTGTTACTCCTGGGAGAGTTTTATACATTACAATTAGCCGATCAAGTAGGTGTCTAGAAAGGTGTCAACGAGGTTACGCCTCTGGGAAAACGAGGTTTACATTAATTAGGTTCGTGCGAAAGCACGGGGGACCTCCCTCAAAGTACCGACACTGGCCTGGCTGAAAGATTGGCGAACTTGTAGTGTGTAATTAATCCCGGCTAGTCTTTCCTTTTAGGGTTTGAAGGAAGATTTGATAAAAAGCAGTGGGAGCCATCCTGATTAGATAAAATAAAAACCAATCTATTCTTGACAGAGCGCACGCTGAGTGTTTTCTTCTCTCTCTCTCCAGGTAGCGACCATGTCACGCCTTAATCAAGATAATAATACGGATGAATTGACTGAACCCGCTTGTTATACGGAGCTGGGGAACGTTGGTCCCATTCCAACTTATAAATGTTATAAGACAGAGCAGGAAATTGGGGATTGCCAGAATTCCCGTGCCGCCCAAACGAAGAGAGTGCATGCTGATGCATCATCTTCGGGTGTGTTCGTTACAAAGAACTGTTTCTCTGTATCCTCTACGTCCTGGGTATGTGATACCAGATCAGGATCCCAGATATGTAATCTGTTACAAAGGGCTACAGCTAGGTAGAGAACTGAGAACGGGTGATAAGTTTCATGAGACAGAAAACGGGGCAAGTGTTGCAGCCAAGTCTGTTGGTCACTGTCATCCTGTATTACTAATACATTGATTCTGAACAAATGCTATTAGACACCGAACCTGATATACAAAATCATATCTGTCTCTTTATTAGTAAAGAAACGATAAAATTTTGTATTGTTGGATAATGTTTTGAACATTTCCTATATCAAAAGTTGATCGGTTCAGGCACGTTATCTAAAAGCATTGATGTTCTAAATCAAACTACAGTTCTTAGTATACTGAACACACACAAGAGGAAGAGTTCAGAAATGAACAATTCCATCTTGAGGCATTGTAGACTAGGTCATATCAATGCGACCTGACTAGCTGAAGTTACATGTAGATGCATATTTAAATCAGTTTGAATATACATCTTGTGAAACTTGCCAGTCATGTCACAAAGATATATTGACCACAGCTCTGTTTATTGGAAACAGAGAAAGAGTTATGTAAACTCTTGGGATGATACATGTTGATGTATGCAGGTCCCCTTTCTACACATGCCAGGACTGGTTTTTTATACTTCGTTATATTCTCTGATAATCTCTCAAGATTCAGTCATATGTTCCTGTTGAAACACAAGTCCGAACCTTTTGAGATATTCACAGAATATAAGTTAGATGTAGAAAACCAAAATACGGGTATAAGTATTATGTCCTTTGATGTGATCAAGGAGGAGAATACTTGAGCACGGAAATACTTGGACTTTTCTAAAGGAGAATGAGATTCTCTCTCAGAATTACTCCTCCGTATACACCATAGCACGATGGTATATCGGGGCGGAGCAATAACACCCTATATGATAAGGTGTGCTCTATGATGAGTACCACTGAGTTACCTATTTCCTTTTGGGGGTTATGCACTTGAGAAGCTGCATACCTATTGAATAGGGTTCTAATCAAATCAGTTGCCTACCGCTTCATATGTGATATGGAAAGGGAAGAGCCCATATCTTAAGTTGGTTAAGATTTGGGGTTGTCTGGCCTATGTCTAAAAGCAAAATCCGGACAAGCTCGAGGCAAGGTCTGTTATGTGGAACTGGAAGTGTTCCAGCTATACAAACTACAGCAGATGATTTGGTACAACCAGAGGATTCAGTAGAAACCAACGAACCTCAGCCTCTCCGCCGATCTAGTAGGGTTCCTCACCCACCTGAGAGATACTTCGGTTTCTCTATGACAGTGGGAGCGAGGAATGCATCATGAGATGATGACCCAACTAGTTTCGAGCAGGCCATCGAGAGTAAGACTCTGTAAGAATGGCTGGATGTTTTGTGATCTGAGATGGAATCCTTATACACCAACAAAGTATGGACTTTGGTTGCTATATCTGAAGGGTTAAATCCCCATCAGGAGCAAGTATATCTTGAGAAGATTACTTGGTGTACATGGAAAGGTTGATACTTTCAAAGCTAGACTTGTTAAAAGTGTGCATCATTGACCAGGTGTGGATAATGATGAAACCTTTTCCAGTATCTATGCTTAAGTCCATCCAGATCCTACTTGCCACGGCTACATACCATGACTGCGATATCTGGTGGTTGGGTGTCTTGACTGCTTTTCTAAATGATGATTTAGAAGAGAGCGTCTATAAGTACACAGCCAGAGGGCTTCGTAGACAGTGGGAGTAGCGGAAACGTGTGCAAGATACTTTATAGGATAAAGCAGGCATCGCGGAGTTGGAACGTCTGTTTTGATGAAGTAGTCAAAGAGTTTGACATCATCAAAATGGTAGATGAACCTTGTATAAACAAAAAGGTAGTAGGGAGTATGGTGGTGATCCTCGTAGAGTACGTGGATGTCATACTCTTGATAGGGAAGGTGTTTCCTATGCTACGCTCGGTCGATCTCCGTTTATCACTATGATTCTCCATATAGGATCAAAATGATACCTCCTAAATCCTGAGTTTTGGATCTATGAGATAGATTTAAATGGATGTTAGGATTCTCACTAGTTGTAGTGAGACGGTATCAATCGACCCTGGGGAGAATCACTGGAATGGTTCCAAGGTGATAATGACGACTGAGTGTCAGTCACAGGCATTGTCTTTACCCTCAGTAAAGGGACGGTATGTTGGAAGAGTTCCAAGCTAGATATCGTGACATACTAGACGATAAAGGCAGGATACATCGCTACTTAAGATGCTACCCTAGAGGCTGTTTGGGTGTATATTGGTTCATGAGATGAACTATGTTCCTACCATTGTGAGACAATGGAGTTGTGGCTTATGCCAAGGAACGCCGGTCCCATCAGTGATCCAGACTTATTCTAAGGCAGTATCACCTGATCATGGAGATGGTTGATCTCCAAAGGATCGAGGTTAGGAGAGTAGACTCAGAGGACAACACAGCGGATCCACTCACAAAGGCCTGTTCCCAGAGAGAGACTTTTTATGGGATGGTTGAGTATGAGATACTTCCAACCAATGCTACAGATGGCCCTAGTGCAAGTGGGAGATTGTTAGTTATATGTATGCCCTAGAGGCCATTACTATATATAGGATGTATATTGTAGTGGATGCTGTGACATATATAGGGAGGACTTTCTTGCTCGACATGATAGTATGCTATCTGGTTGATCTTTACCTTAACGTGTACACTGATTGTCTCCCTGTTACATGTTGGTAAAGCCCTTAGGATCTGTACTTTACTACCTGGCTATGATGCGGATCATACTAGTGGGGATATGGTAGTCCATAAGTACATCCTTCAAAGTCCCTAGTCGTGGGTGTATCGAGACGGGGCATCGATATACCAGAGTAGACTAGCGTATACCTTCTCGACCCATACAGATGGGCGATGGATGATCCCATATCCATTGGTGTTTGACATCAGAGATGATATACGGGTGCTCAGTAGAGACTGGGTACACTGGACGGACTCGCTGAGAACTCCCAGATGGTATTATACCTCACGTCAGATGGCAGTTCTCTGGTGACACTGGTACAGAGTAGTCTGTTGACCCGAGATCGTCATAGAGTCTTGTGTGGTTCCCACTGTGCTTTGATTTCCATCTTACCACGTCCAAGAGGGCATGCAAAACGGTGGTTTTTGGGTACATTCCCGAGTCACATGGAGGCAATGAGCGATAGGAGGGGATTCGTCTCTCCCGGTATAGGGAGTTGATGTTGCGCTGTGTTCGATTGGCTATAACAGGAAATCCCTGGCCAGGGTTGCTGAGATTTACTGGTAAGTGTTACCAGTAGTTTCTCGAACAGTTATAGACCTCATATCGACACGACTTATCGAGCTATTGGGGTCTGACGTTTACCACCCCTAGGCGAGATATGCGACATATCAGACGATCAGACCGGACTGTACGGTAGTGTTACTGGTCGGATTCACTGGAGTGTGAGCGGGCTTGCTCGTCGATCTTCAGATCGCTCAATACCCGGGTGGCCGTTACGTTTAGCAGACCGCTTGCGGCTTGTGGGTGTTTGATATGATCATCATCTGCTGCCGGCGTATTGACGAGTCTTTAGAGTCCTACACAGAGGTTTCCTGGCTCAAGCAAAACGAAATAGGAGCGCATATCAGATATGTGCGGGACCGAGAATAATACCAGTATGTGATACTGTATTCGATTCTCGCGATGTGACATTGATCGGTTATATGCGATATAGCCGGGTTATCGGATCAAGTGTTGATTCGATAAGTTGTCACTAATGATACTAGTCGGTTATATGCGATATGACCGGATCGTTAAATCAAGTGTTGATTTAATGATTTAATGCATGATTATATATTTGATATATTACTTTGCATTAACTAGTATCGGTTCACTTTAAATGGATTTTCTCGCTCGGGTGTGCACATTGTATATTCGATATAGTTTTGTGCACTTGCTTGTATCATGTTTGATGATACATGCCTTATGGTTAAGTGTTAAGAATTAAACTATAGTTAAGTGGGTGATTAGGGTTTTTGATTTCATTTTATTCATTTATCTTTTTGGAAAAAGAAAAGGCAAAATGAGGAAAATGGTTGCTTTCTTTTGTTCATTCATGAACCTTCATGAAGACTTTGACTTTTTGACCATTTTGTCTCATGCTTAACCCTAACCACTCACTTAAACCTTAGTTAACTCTCTACATCTAACCATGGTTCAATATATGATAAGGATTGGTTTTTCTTTTCTTTTCTAATTATTCTTATCATATATTTTAGCTTCTTCTTCTTCTTCCTTCAAGTGAAGAAAAGCTTGACCATCAATGGCAACTTGATGAAATGTGTGAGAAATCCAAAACTAAAGTCTACCCACTTCCTATTTCTTCATCCTCTACCTCTTGCCAAGTAGTAGAGTGTGTTTCCTTCACAAGTTTCTTGACTTGGTGAAGTGAGAGCTTGATCTTGCGATGCTTCGACGTAGATCATCTTCGGCATGGACATTGACGACCTAGCTCGCCTATTCTCCGATGAAGTCGACGCTAGAGCCCGGATTTGATTTGGACAGCAGAGAGGACCTCATCTCGGAGCCGTGGAGGTGGAGGACCGGATCTACAAAGGTTGTATTTCCGTTTCTCATAGTTAAGTGTTAACTAGATTATTTTTTCGCCTAGAATTCTAGCCAACGATCCGTAGTCGGGTCTCTCGGCACCCGTAAAATTTTATATTGGCATGTTCGATGCCTTGTGAGACCTTCATAGGGTGCCTAGGAACCCTACAGTTCTCTACTTCTGAAGTATAAAGAATCAGTCCTGGCATGTGTAGACAGGGGACCTCATATATCATCATGTATCAATCTCAAGAGTTCACTAACTCTTGTAGGGTTCCTAGGCACTCTTACAAGGGTTAATAAGGCATTAACCATGCCCAAATAAAAATTTAGACGTGCCGAACAACCTAAAGCCGGGACCTTTGCTAGATTATTAGGGTTTAACATGCAAGTAAATATCTTTACAACTAAGTGTAGGGATTACAACCTTTGTAGTCCGCTCCTTCGCTTCATAAGCTCCGAGTAGAAGTCCCTTCACCGCGATCCATGATCTACCGGACTCAAGAGAGGCTCCACAACTCGAACGATCCATGCTAGCTTGTAGTCTTCATTTTCTCTGATGATCTACCTCGAAGTTTCTATAACTCAAGTTTTCTCTCTCTAAAGAGGTGAACACCCTAATTTAATTGGCTAGATTAGATGCGGATGATGAAGTAGTATTTGTTCTCTCTTTGTTTTTCAAATTCTTACACTAAACATCACAAAACTCAAAACCTAGAAAGCTTTCTCAAAGCTCAAAGGAAGAAGAATAATTGAGCTAATCCTTTAGTGATGAATAATGAATTATTGTAGTGGTTACAAATCTAACCAAGGGTTAAGCATGAAGGAGTTAACCCTTGTAGAGAATTAACTTGAGTTAATGGATTGGATTGGGTTAACATAATATCTTCACAAAATATCAAGCCAATGACAAAGTCAAAGATTCATGAAGCTTCATGGAAGCTTCATGCAAAAGCTAACCCTAATCCAAACCCTAACCAAGTTTAAACCCTAAACCATTGTTAAATTTGTAACCCTAACATGATACAATATTATATATCACATATACAATATATTTTGTAACAATAGAAAATAATACAATTAACATATATCGCATATATATCAATGTATTATCCCGTGAGAAAATGAATCAATAAAGCGAGCTCATATTAGTTAACGTAACGTAATATATCACATATATAATTATACATTAAATTATCGAATCAACACTTGAATAACCCGGCTATATTATATATAACCGACTAATATAATATGTACCAATTCATCGAATCAACACTTGATCCGATGACCCGGTTATATCACATATACTCGGCCGATATCTCATATCGCGAGAATAGAATACAGTATCTCATATCGTATTATTCTCGGTCCCGCACATATCACATATGTGCTCCTACTCCGTTTTGCCTGAGCCAGGAAACCTATGTGTAGGACTCTAAAGAATCATCAATACGCCGGCGGTAGGTGATGATCATATCAAACACCCACAAGCTGTAAGCGGTCAGCTAAACGTGTAAGTCTACGGTAGCGCCCCGGCCGTCTTTCAGATGCCAAAATGCGGAACAAAAACTTTTAAAACTGGCGCTATCGAGTACTATAACCCGGATCTTCTATTAACGCTAAACTAACAATCTATAAAGAGGGAAGAAAGGTTATACCGAACGATCCGAGACCTTCGTTCTTTAACCATCATCCCACGCTCCGTTGTGGCCGCTCCGATCTTGTCGATCTTCGATCTCCTCGTCCAGGTGGCACCAAGTCATCGGATCTTTAAACGGGCTCCCGCCTCTGACTCGAGGCAACTCGGTCGTCAAGTTTGCTAAAAGAGACGACCAAGAATGATGTAGAGAATGAGTAGAAGACTTTGTCTTTCTTCGTCCAAAGCCATGGACGAACGGTTAATGAAGTTGCCATAGGAATCGGGTGATGGAATAAAATGAGCTGTGAAATTCCATACACCGAAACTATCATAATCTTTTTAACCAAATGAAGTGAGAGAGTGTGAATTGATCAAGTGGTCACCCAAGAGGGGTCGGCCACTTTATATAGAGGAGGGGGGTGATGGTAGGAGCAAGGGGGGGTGACCACAAGCCAAAGCTTCTCACAAAAATATCAAGAAGAAATATCTAGTGTGAACACAAAGTGTGAACACAATAAATGCACCTAGTATGAACACAATAAATGAAACAATGACTCTCCTTCCAAGTCACCTTCCAAGAAGCTTCCTCTCTTGACTCACCTCATGACTCACCCAAAAGAAGAAAAGATAAATCCGCATTTAACCGAATGTTAAATACGGCTGATAGAAAATTAGAAACTGGCAACTTCCAAAAGTGATCCCGAAACGAATTTAAGGATAACCCCGTAACTGTATAAATATACCAGCATTTGTATTACGACCGAATACAAATGCAACTGAGACAAAGATATTATATCTACTCTGTATAATACATGGATCCGGCTTAAACCAAAGCCCACCAGTATTATTTGCCCAAAATATGACACGTGCGTAAACGCACGTGCATTTTCCGAACCCTGCCATAAAACCATACGGCCTCTACAACGTTTCGCCCGAACTTGGAAAATTGTCTGTGGGGGACTCTAATGACTCGTCAGTACCCTGGCAGTTGGTTTAACCACAAGCCGTCAGCGGCACTAGCTATGCGTAACGGCTGCCCATGGACTGACCTCAAGGGAGGCCGATGAGCGAACTCATCCGGAAACCCTACTAAGCCTAACAGTGACAATGTATATACAGTCCGGTCCGTTCGTCTATGAGTATCGCATATCCGGCCTTGGGGGCTAGTAACGTCAAACCCCCAATAGCTGTATAAGTCGTGTCAGAGACAAGCCCTGAACACCCTGAGATACTACTGGAGTACCTACCAGTAAATCTCACCTGCCTTGGCCAAGGACTTGGTGTAATGGCTTTCCTAGACACAGTGCGACCTCCACCCCCAATACCGGGAGAGACGAATCCCCTGCCGATCCGCTCACGTGCCTCCATGTGGCTTGGGACTGTACCCAAAAACTACCTGTTTGCACGACTCCTTTGAGCCGTGGTAGGGTAGAAATCAAAGCACATTGGGAACTCACACGAGACAAATGACGACCTCAGGTCGATGAACTAACCTGTACACATGTCACCAGGGAACTGCTATCTGACGATATGTATAATACCAACTAGCAGGTTCCCGGCGAGTCCTATCCGGTGTACTCATAACCCAATGAGCACCTGTATACATCTTAGGTGATCCAACTGACACCAGTGGCTTGTGAGACCGGCCACCGCCCCTCGTCGGGGTCTCGACTGTATACACTAGTCTACTCCGAAGTATCGATGCCCTGTCTCGAAACTCCCACGACTAGGGACCACTATTAAGGAAATGCTTATAGACCACCCAACTCTCACTTATATGATCGCCCTCATACTGTTGGTAGTCAAGCAAGATCCCAAGGGCTCTATCAAAGTGTAATCGTGATCAGTCACCTGAACCTATACACGACTGATAAAGGCAAACCAGATAGCATACTATCATTTCGAGTAAGACTGTCCTACCGGTATAGGTCCTCCTCAATCATTGCAATCACGTACCTGCGATCCAATAATTGACTTTGAGGGCACTATATCCAAAAATCTTCCACTTGCACTTAAGGCTAATTTTTGCGATGTCGCGTACTCACAGCCCGTGTGAAACCAACAGCCAACTCCCCTACAAATCAGTTTGACAAAGCCCGTTTGTAAAATTATTGTGTTCGAGAAATAGCCTCAGTGAGTGGATCCGCCCTGAAGTTTCTTTCTATGCCTCTCTTAATCTCAAGTTCGCGGAGAAAGCCATCTCCCGAATTGAGTAATACCTGTCTTAGAATATGTCTGGATATCTGATTGGACCTAGTTCATAAATGAACTCCAAATCCAAACTTCTTAGACTGTATCAATAACTGAACCTAATCAGTATCCTCTTGGACCACCTGTCCATAATACTGTCCCTCTTCTTCAGAGGGAAAACTATAACTCTGACAATCTCTCTGTCATCCATGTCACCTTTGAAGCCTGGAATGATAACCGTCTCCCGAAGGAGGCTGCCGTCATCAACTCCGTAGAACATGCACTTATGTTCTAAAACTGCTTCCTTATGTTTCTCCAGGATTGGATTAATACAAACTTATTGCATCTAGTGCAAAAACAACATCTAGTGTGGTACTTGACATCTCATGATTGACTCAATTTCCTAAGCAAGTGATATGCCAATCATGCACATCCCTCTCCCCTTTAGTCTGTAAGACACCTTTAGAGAGGGTGACTCCATCACCTGCAGGTACACCACCATGCCAGGAGTCATCTATTCCAAAAACCATTAGAATACTGTCAAAGTACCCACATTGGGAAACTACCCAAATCCAGATCTAAAACCATAGAACTAGAAACCAGAATGTCAAATACTATATCCATATCCTGTCTGGAGAAACAACTGTGTGACGACCACAGTACAACCGATCGTAGTATAGGAATTTTACTTCCTACTCTGTGTATGACATCCAAATACCAGAACATCACACCCTACTACCTTCTTAACTGATGCATCCCCTATTTTGATGAAGTCAAACCTATGACTGTCACATCAAAATTAGATGATCAATCTCCGCTATAACTGCTCTAGTCTATAAATATACATAAGCTACTTGCCCACTATGCTTCTGCCACTCCCACTGACCACAACAACCCTCCTACTAGGTCTCATAGCCTGGAAGAACAGCAGTGTCAAGTCTGGGTAGATAAAAACCTTCCTGTCACCGTCCTTGAGGCTACCGGAGTGCCTCTCGGGTGTCTGAGGTTACCCACCATATCTGCGGAGTGGCTAATGGAATGTCAAACCTGATTGAATCTTTAGGTCCTATTAAATTTTCCGTAACCGTTTATGATTCTGGAATCACTTCCAGTTCTACCATACTCCCACTACTGTTTTCTAAAAAAATCCATTTTACTAAAACTGTGGCGAGTCAAGAACAATATCACTATTGATTTGCCAGATGGTAGAAAGTCAACCCTCGTCATAGCCTGGGCCAACCCACAAACTGCCATTACAGAAACGTGCCCTGAGTTATCCAGAGTCTGGTTTTAAGCATAAGACGGACAACTCCCCGTACCTTAACATAGTTAAGATACGAACCATTCTATATCCAATATAGAAACATTGGCGCTTATTTAATTGGAACCAGATTCTAATCATGCAGCTGTCTCCAGTGCATATCAACTTTAATGGTGAGAGGCTAATCGGCATTACTCAACTTCGGAATCCATCCAATTATGAGTAACCTGAAAGAGAAACAAGTTTCTCAAAACTTTTACTATCATCTGAATACCAATCACAAGAATCTACATCTTCGATCTCTTTGAAGAATCCCGATACTTGCGACATCTGGTTCTCTACTTTATTCTTATATCCACAACTTCTCAAAACTTAGACCTTGTATCTCTACGAAACACTTGTCTAAAAACTAGAGAAGTCATAAGTAAACAGAACATAGTACGAGGACCTACCCCTTTGTCCTGATGGACACTGGACAACATACGATATTCTGTATAAGTCCGCTGAGTTGAATAACTCAAAACCTGTGCGTCGTAGGTTGAAAACTGTACCCAGGCGATTTCCTCAAATATCACCAATTACAACGAATTCCGATATAATGAGGATGACCACCTAATTCCCAATAACTTCCTCCCACTCATCATCTGTAAAACCATACAGATATGAGAATGAAACCTGGTGAATACACACCCTGGAGTAAGTATCTAATCGGGAAAACAGTTTTCCATTAACAATGCACTGAAACATGAAAATGTTTCGTAGGGGTATCCTGGTGTTCATAGTAATGCCTCTTCCATAATCCTATTCATGACTCTAACCGTATATTTCTTTGCCATCTCTCCAAATCCTTTTATTTGTCTTTAGTCATTACCTTATGTACACCATCGTTAGGCTAAATGGTTTTCTTCCTTCCCTACCGTTCGGCACCAGCCTATAGTTTGGAAGAAGACTATCCAGTAAGCATAATAGGTGTACCCTCCTAAACCAAGGAGTACTCACATCTTGAGAGAAGGTGATGATAAAAGACAACTGAATAATACCTTATTCTTTTAAAGGTGAAATAGGAGTGGCGATGAAGTACACGGTTTGGTCGTGAATGATAGCAGTCGCAACTTACATTTCCCTCTTTCTAATTCCTTTATTTTGTCTTTACATATTACCTTCTGTACACCCTACTTAGGCTAATTGGTTTTCTTCATTCCCTACCTTTCGGCACCTGCCTATGGTTTGGAAGAAGACTATCCAATAAGCATAATAGGTGTACTCTCCTATACCAAGGAGCCCTCGCAACCTGAGAGAAGGTGATAATAAAAGACAACTGAATAAGCCAATTCTTTTTCTCCTGAACCTTGATCCATCCTCGAAGAAGTTCTTCGAGTTCGTATATAAACATACGATGGATCTATCCAATGGAAGTGGATTTCCGTAGTAATACGGGGTGTTCTGAGAAATTCAAAGGGTAAAAGAAGGAGTGGCAATGACTTATGCAACTCAGACAATCCAAAAGGCAGTATTTTAGGAAGGTTCGGTCAACTTGGTCACTGAGTCATAGTCTAGGGTCGGTCAAAGGTCGCTGCCAAAGAGAGAGAGAGAAAAGAAACACTCTGCGTGCACTCTAACCTAGATCAGAATGGTTATCATTTTATCTAATCCGGAAACCTCCCACTGTACTGTCAAATTCTCCTCCAAACCTGAAAGAAGAATCAATCAGGATCATCCGAAGAGTAAACCAACTCATCAGTGGGAATCGGGATCCAACTCTCATCGCATGATAACGTGACGGAATCCACTCGCGTTATCACACTCCAGAAGGTATGCGCCTGGCAAGTTTCAGTTTCTTTAGAAACTCCCGATATCATTTTTACCCCATGTTCTTATGACCTTGACGAAAGCCAACAAATCATAAGTCACATGTCAAGTTCTGCCCGTCATTATCTTGTTAATTCGAACCCACCCGTACATACCCTTGACGAAAGCCAACAAGGTAATACGACTGTCCCAAACCAACTCATCTATCTATGCAACAAATGAATACCCCAACAACTACTAAACACTATGCCTTGACGAAAGCCAACAAACATAGCTTGAATATTACTGACCATCCATAAGAAACGATGGGGGGCTACGGCTGGTTTTTGGCGAAAAAACCTTTAACGTAATGAACTTGATCTCGTTGAAGGAACCTGATAGCTTTTTATAAAAATATAGTGGCGAAAACCTTTGCTAAAGAGGTCACTCCCGGTGAAGGGATCTCGGCTCTTTCCTCGTGGAATGAGGTGCAGGATATTCCATTGAATACCGTGATGCAAAGCAACATGTAATCGACTATAGTGAAGTTATTACCCTGACGCAAACTTCTGCCCAAGGGGTCAGTCCCGGTGAAGGGATGTCGGCCCTTACCCCGTCGAATGAGGTGCAGGATATTCCAACCGAATACCACTGTGCAAAACAAAAGGAAACGTCCTTGTAATAACACTTTTTAAATTGTTCCAACAACATCCAAACAGGTTTGTTTTACTTTGCATTGATCAGAATCAACGCAGTCCCATCAATAATCACACCAGAAAAGAACGAAAATAAAATGTACGTATATGCCATCCGCATTTGTCACTGGGTCCCGTCATCACCCGTTAGGTTACTTAACTAATGACAGAGCAGGGACTGAACTAGCGCGGGTGTAAAACATATACAGCATCTAATAGTATATAAACCAATATACAATAATCGCTCCAGGCGTGATAATATGCAACATTACAGAAAAGTAATAAGCATCACAGAACAATACCGATAATCTAGGATCCCCGAGTTTCACAG
Source organism: Agapanthus africanus (assembly GCA_030015575.1). NCBI lineage: Eukaryota > Viridiplantae > Streptophyta > Magnoliopsida > Asparagales > Amaryllidaceae > Agapanthus > Agapanthus africanus. The sequence continues at coordinate 333,194,690 of JASDDO010000018.1, read as the reverse complement.
AACCGCTGCTGAAACCCGGCGTTCCCCTGTCGTGTGGATAGCCAGTGCAATGAAACCTAGACCCCTACGGATGCGGCAAGTTACTCGCAAAAACCTGAAGCGAGGCAGTCCCCTACAGCATAGTGAATGGACCACCCGGCTCTTCACGGAATCCGGTAGCTTGAGCACCCCTCCTTGGGTCAACCTGTACCCCCTACGAGTGCGGTGAATAGTCTGCCAATTCTAGAGTGGGGCCCCTCTGCCTCTCAAAGCCATGAGATGCGGACCCGTTGCTCTCCAGAACCCGGCTATCCGTGCACTCCATCGCGGGGCAAAACCTAGTACAGTAATGAAAAATAGTACAACAGGTACATCGACCGCAACCTGGTCGTGCCCCAAAAGAATATTATACAACAGACAGTGACGGCAGTTCACATGTTGGACGCTCGCCACGCAATGTCAAATGTACAAATAAATCCAAATTGCACTATCATTGCACACTGCTATCCACCATGAAAAATCCGCAACATCACAGCACAACACAGAACATCAACACGAATGTCACGTTCGCAAACCCGTCGAAAAGAACTATAGCTATCAGACGCGGTTTACCGATCAAATGACATTCACGGTTGGAGATATAATGTAAGCACTATAAACTAACACGTTTAAATTTCGATAGACTAAATTTCCCGAAGTGGGCCCCACGCAAATCTGCTGTACAGTAAAAAACACTGGGCCCAAATGAACAGTTCCAGAAACCACAATTTCCCAAGTAGAATCCACAGAAGAAAGATGGCCCACTGATTCACCTAGACGGCCGCGGTTCCGCGGCCGTACGGTCGGATCAGTGGGTCGAATTTCTTCTGTGTCCTTTAAAACGCCTGCTTGATTTTCTGAGATGCTCAAAATAATTTTTAGACCAGATTTAAATTCAACAGAAACTTTAGACTTGAAAATTGTAGTTTTTGAAAATCCGTTCGATCGATCTTTTAAACGCTTTAGCACAAGTTAGTAAAGCTTAATGCCATGGTTCTGATACCATGTAAGTCTACGGTATCGCCCCGGCCGTCTTTCAGACGCCAAAATGCGGAACAAAAACTTTTAAAACTGGCCCTATCGCGTACTATAACCCGGATCTGCCATTAACGCTAAACTAACAATCTACAAAGAGGGAAGAAAGGTTATACCGAACGATCCGAGTCCTTCGTTCTTTAACTATCATCCCACGCTCCGTTGCGGCTGCTCCGATCTCGTCGATCTTCGATCTCCTCGTCCAGGTGGCACCACGTCATCGGATCTTTAAACGGGCTCCCGCCTCTGACTCGAGGCAACTCGGTCGTCAAGTTTGCTAAAAGAGACGACCAAGAATGATGTAGAGAATGAGTAGAAGACTTTGTCTCGCTTCGTCCAAAGCCATGGACGAACGGTTAATGAAGTTGCCATAGGAATCGGGTGATGGAATGAAATGAGCTGTGAAATACCATACACCGAAACTATCATAATCTTTTTAACCAAATGAAGTGAGAGAGTGTGAATTGATCAAGTGGGCACCCAAGAGGGGCCGGCCACTTTATATAGAGGAGGGGGTGATGGTAGGAGCAAGGGGGTGACCACAAGCCAAAGCTTCTCACAAAAATATCAAGAAGAAATATCTAGTGTGAACAAAAAGTGAGAACACAATAAATGCACCTAGTATGAACACAATAAATAAAACAATGAGTCACCTTCCAAGTCACCTTCCAAGAAGCTTCCTCTCATGACTCACCTCATGACTCACCCAAAAGAAGAAAAGATAAATCCGTATTTAACCGAATGTTAAATACGGCTGATAGAAAACTGGAAACTGGTAACTTCCAAAAGTGATCCCGAAACGAATTTCAGGATAACCCCGTAACTGTATAAATATACCCGCATTTGTATTACGACCGAATACAAATGCAACTGAGACAAAGATATTATATCTACTCTGTATAATACATGGATCCGGCTTAAACCAAAGCCCACCAGTATTATCTGCCCGAAATATGATACGTGCGTAAATGCACGTGCATTTTCCGAACCCTGCCATAAAACCATACGGCCTCTACAACGTTTCGCCCGAACTTGGGAAACTATCTGCGGGGGACTCTAATGACTCGTCAGTACCCTGGTAGTGGGTTTAACCACAAGCCGTCAGCGGCACTAGCTATTCGTAACGGCTGCCCATGGACTGACCTCAAGGGAGGCCGATGAGCGAACTCATCCGGAAACCCTACTGAGCCTAACAGTGACAATGTATATACAGTCCGGTCCGTTCGTCTATGAGTATCGCATATCCGGCCTAAGGGGCTAGTAACGTCAGACCCCCAATAGCTGTATAAGTCGTGTCGGAGACAAGTCCTGAACACCCTGAGATACTACTGGAGTACCAACCAGTAAATCTCACCTGCCTTGGCCAAGGACTTGGTGCAATGGATTTCCTAGACACAGTGCGACCTCCACCCCCAATACCGGGAGAGACGAATCCCCTGCCGATCCGCTCACGTGCCTCCATGTGGCTCGGGACTGTACCCAAAAACTACCTGTTTGCATGACTCCTTTGAGCCGTGGTAGGATAGAAATCAAAGCACAGTGGGAACTCACACGAGACAAATGACGACCTCAGGTCGATGAACTAACCTGTACACATGTTACCAGGGAACTGCTATCTGACGATATGTATAATACCAACTAGCAGGTTCCCGGCGAGTCCTGTCCGGTGTACTCATAACCCATTGAGCACCTGTATACATCTTAGGTGATCCAACTGACACCAGTGGCTTGTGAGACCGGCCACGCCCCTCGTCGGGTTCTCGACTGTATACACGAGTCTACTCCGGAGTATCGATGCCCTGTCTCGAAACTCCCACGACTAGGGACCACTATTAAGGAAATTCTTATAGACCACCCAACTCTCACTTATATGATCGCCCTCATACTGTTGGTAGTCAAGCAAGATCCTAAGGGCTCTATCAAAGTGTAATCGTGATCAGTCACCTGAACCTATACACGACTGATAAAGGCAAACCAGATAGTGTTGCGCCACGGCAGCGCCCCGGCCGTCTATCCGAGGCCAAAATGCGGAATCAAAATTTTCTTATCTTTTAAACTGGCGCTACCGCGGGCAATAAACCCGGATCGTAACCTTTAACCGATACTAGCTAACAAGAGATGGGGTGAGAGATGTACCGAGTGATCCGAGTCCTTCGGTCTTCTCGTTGTCGTCCCGAGCTCCCGCGGATCCTCCGGTCGTCACATCCTTGCCGGAAGGGCACCACATCGTCTGTATCTTTTACGGGCTCCCACCTCAATACCGAGGCAACTCGGGCATGAAGCTGGCAAGTCGACGTGCCCAAGATTTGCTGTAGAATGTAGTGTAGATGATGCTTGTCTCATTTGGGGTTTGTAGTTGCCTTGATGGAGGAATAAGGTTATGGAAAAATGGTGCTTACATTTTTCCAAAACTAGATGAATGAGATGATGAAATATGTGCTACAACAAAATGGAAATTTCTCTCATCCTTGCACAAAAAGTGGCCGGCCATCATCTTCAAAGAATGGTGGAGGAAAAACAATATGTAGCATGAAGGGAGGTGATGGTAGGATAAAGCAAGAGGTGACCTTAAACAAAACATTATCATCACAAACTTACATCCAAACCATACCCTCTCAAATCACAATTAATGCAAGTGATGGTGCAAAAGAAAAGATGCTTATCATAATGAATACAAGTGCAAGAAACCCCCTCCTCAAAAGTTATTTGCACAATTGCAAATAACCCCCTCCATCGGAAAAGTCCGGCCGGGAAAGAACAAAGGAAAACCGGCCGGAACGGAATGCAAACTGGCAACTCCAGAAAACTGGTCCCGTAATAAATTACAGGAAAACCCCGACACTGTGCATACACACCCGCATCTGTATTCCGACCGGATACAAATGCAAAGAGACAAAATCTACACTGTACTAAACTAGGATCCGGCTTAAACCAAAGCCGGCTAGTAATATCTGTTCGATCCTGATCCGTGCAATACCGCACGTATCTGATCGAACCCCGCCATATATCCATACGGCTACTAGTACAAACCGTCCGATCCTGATCCGTGCAATACCGCACGTATCTGATCGGACCCTGCCATATCTCCATACGGCCTCTACAGCGTTTCGCCCGAAAGCTGAGTAACTGAAAGTGTGGTGGACTCTAAAGACTCGTCAATACAATGGCTATGGATTTAACCACTAGCACGTCAGAGGTATAAGCCAATACGTAATGGGCCACCAGCTATTGACCAAAAGGGACGTCGATGAGCGAACTCATCCTGACACCCTACTGAACCTGTCAGTGACAATATCCGTACAGTCCGGTCCGTTCGTCTATGAGGATCGCATGTCGGGCCTAGGGGGTTGGTAAAAGTCAGACCCCCAAAGGCGGTACAAGTCGTGTCGGAGTGTAGCCCAGAACGCCCTGAGATACTACTGGAATACCTACCAGTAAATCTCCTGCCTCGGCCGAGGGCTTTGCGTAATGGCTCTCCTAGACACAGCGCGACCTCACCCCCAATACCGGGAGAGACGAACCCCTGCAGATCCGCTCACTGCCTCCATGTGGCTCGGGACTGTACCCAACTAAAACCTGTTTGCACGACTCCTTTGAGCCGTGGTAGGGTAGTAATCAAAGCACAGTGGGAACTCACACGAGACAAATGACGATCTCAGGTCGATGAACTAACCTGTACACATGTCACCAGGGAACTGCTATCTGACGTCTGGTATAATCCCAACTAGCAGGTTCCCGGCGAGTCCTGTCCGGTGTACTCATAACCTAATGAGCACCTGTATACATCTTAGGTGAACCAACTGACACCAGTGGCTTATGAGACTGGCCACCGCCCCTCGTCGGGGTCTCGACTGTATACACTAGTCTACTCTGGAGAATCGATGCCCTGTCTCGAAACTCCCACGACTAGGGACCTTTTAAGGAGGTGCTTATAGACTACCAGCTCCCACGTATATGATCGCCATCATACTGCTGGTGGTCAAGCAAGAATCCTAGGGGCTCTATCAACGTGTAATAGCGACCTGTCAGGTCACCTAAAGCAGTACACGATGATAAAGGTAAACCAGATAGCATACTATCATCTCGAGTAAGACTGTTCTACCGGGATAGGTCCTCCCTCAATCATTGCAATCACGTGCCTGTGATCCAATAATTGACTCTGAGGGCACTATCTCCAACAATCTCCAACTTGCACTCAAGGCTAATTATTGGGATGTCGCATACTCACAGCCCGTGTGATACCGAACACCCAACTCCTCTACTAGTCAGCCGCACAAAGCCTGTTTGCGAAACTATTGCGTTCGAGGAAAAGCCTCAGTGAGTGGATCCGCTGTGATGTTTCTTTCTATGTCTCTCTATATCTCAAGCTCGCAGAGAAAGCCATCTCCCGAAATGAGCAATACCTCTCTTAGAGTATGTCTGGATATCTGATGGGACCTAGCTCATAAATGAACTCCAAATCCAAACTTCTTAGACTGTATCTACAACTGAATTTAATCAGTATCCTGCGCCATGCCTCCCTCAGTATTGCCTTGGATCACCTGTCCAAAATACTGCCCCTCATCAGAAGGAAAACTATAACTCTGACAACCTCCTTGTCGTCCATGTCACCTTGGAAGCCTGGAGTGATAACCGTCTCCTAAAGGAGGCAGCCGTTATCATATCCTTAGAACATTCACTTATGTTCTAAAACTGCTTCCGACTGTTCCTCCAGGATTGGATCAATATTAACTTATTGCATCTAGTGCAAGAACAACATCTGGTGTGGTACTTGACATCTCATGATTGACTCAATTGCCTAAGCAAGTGATTTGCCAATCATGCACATCCCTCTCTACTTTAGTCTATAAGACACCTTTAGAGAGGGTGACTCCATTACCTGCAGGTACACTACCATGCCAGGAGTCGTCCATTCTAAATACTCTTAGAATGCTGTCAAAGTACCCTGATTGGGAAACCACCCAAATCTAGATCTAAAACCATAGATCTAGTAACCAGTATGTCTGATATAATGTCCAAGTACCATGTGGAGAAAACACTGTGTGACGACCAAAGTATAACCGATCGTAGTATAGGAATATCACTTCCTACTACCTTCTCAACAGATCCATCCCCTATTCTGATGACGTCAAACCTATGACTGTCACATCAGAAACATATGATCTATCTCCGCTATATCTGCTTTAGTCTATAAATAGACATAAGCCTGATGTCCACCAATGCTTCCGCTGCTCCCACTGACTACGACAACCCTCTGGTAGAGTCATATAGACGTGCACTTCTAAAGCTAGTTTAGAACGACGCTATACTCATCCTCCCACCGGGTCTCGCAGCCTGGAACAACAGCAATGGCAAGTGTGGGTAAACAAGAACTTCCCTGTCACCGTCCTTGAGGCTACCCGAGTACCTCTCGGGTGCCTGAAGTTACCCACCTTATCTGCGGAGTGGCCAATGGAATGTCAAATCAGATTGAATCTTTAGGTTCCTTATCAAATCTTCTGTAATCGTTTGCGGTTCTGGAATCGCTTCCAGTTCTACCATACTCCCACTGCTGTTTTCTGAAAAATAACCATTTCCTTTTAAAATGTGGCGAGTTAAGAACAATATCACTATTGATCTTCCAGATGGTAGAAAATCAACCCTCGTCATAGCCTGGGTCAACCCACAAACAGCCATTACAGAAACGTGCCTTGAGTTGTCCAGTGTCTGGTTTTAATCATAAGCCGGACAACTCCCCGTACCTTAACATCGTTAAGATATGAACTATTCTATATCCAATATAGAACCAGAGGCACTGATTTAAATGAACCAGATTCAAATTATGCAGCTATCTCCAGTGCATGTCAACTAAATGGAAGGAGGCCGATCAACGTTACTCAACTTAGGAATGCTTCCAATTATGAGTAACCTGAAAGAGAAGCAATTTCTCTTTATCATTACTATCAACTGAATACCATACACAAGTATCTACATCTTCGATCACTTTGAAGAATCCCGATACTTGCAATACTTGGTTCTCTACTCTATTCAAATACCTATAACTCCTCAAAACTTAGACCCTGTGTTTCTACGAAACACATGTCTAAGAACTAGAGAAGTTAAAAGTAAACAGAATATAGTATGAGGACCAACCCCTCTGTCCTAATGGACACTGGACAACATACAATACTCTGTATAAGTCCACTGAGTCTGACAACTCTTTCACTGTGCGTCGTAGGTTGAAAACTGTACTTATGGTTAAGAAGAATTACACCGCTGTTTAATGCTCCTTACCTAACCATCCACTGATATAGGTAAATGTCAACGACATAATATCAAAAGGTATATCTCACTCTATGAAAATAGACGTACAGATATATCAATTTGAAATTGGTACACAACAGCGGATATTCAAAACCAAATATTTGCCGACCGGCAAACAGCCCAGATGATCTTCCTCAAATATCACCGATTACAACGAATCCCGATATAATGAGGATGATCACCCAATTCCCAATAACTTACTCCCACTCATCATCTGTAAAACCATACAGATGTGAGAATCAAACCTGGTAAATACATACCCTGGAGCAAGTGTCTAATCGGGAAATTAGTTTTCTTTTAACAGTACACAGTTGAAACTGAAACATTAAAATGTTTCGATAGGGTATCCTGGTATTCCTAGTAATGCCTCTACCATTATCCAGATTCACAACTGTAACCGTATATCTCTTTGCCATCTGTCCAAATCCCTTTATATGTCTTTAGTCATTACCGTCTGCACACCCCTTTAGGCCAAATGGTTTTCTTCCTTCCCTACCATTCGGCACCAGCCTATGGTTTGGAAGAAGACTATCCAATAAGCATAATGGGTGTACTGTCCTAATCCTAGGAGCACTCGCAATGCGAGAGAACGTGAAGATAAAAGACAACCGAATAAACCTTATTCCTATTTCTCCTGGACCAGAATCCATCCCCGAACTGGAACAAGTTCCTTTCGAGTTCGTATATAACCATACGATGGAGTATCCAAATAAACTGTGGATCTTCGCAGTGATACGGAATGTCCTGGAGAAATACAAAGGTGATTTAGGTTTGGCGAAGATATACTCGGTTTGGTTATGAATATCAGTCGCAATTTACTTTGCCCTCCTACTAATCCCTTGCTTTGTCTTAACTTAATACCTTCTGCACACCATCGTTATGCTAATTGGTTTTCTTCATTCCCCACCGTTCGGCACCAGCCTAAGGTTTGGAAGAAGACTATCCAATCTGCGTAATAGGTGTACTACTCCTAAGCCAAGGAGTACTCGCAACCTGAGAGAAGGTGAAAAGAAAAGACAACTGAATAGTCCTATCCGTTTTCTCCAGAACCAGAAACCATCCTCGAAGTCCTTCGAGTTCGTATATAACCATACGATGGTTTTGTCCAATGGAAGTGGACGTTCGTAGTAATACGGGGTGTCCCGGAGAAAAGAGTAAAAGTAGGAGTGGCAAAGAGGTCTGCAACTCTGACAATCTAAAAGCCAGTGTTAAGAAGGTTCAGCAAATCTTGGGCACTGAGTCATAGTCTAGGGTCGGGTCAATGGTCGCTGCCAAAGAGAGAGAGAAAAGAAACACTCAGCGTGCACTCTAACCTAGATCAGAATGGTTATCACTTTATCTAATCTGGAAACCTCCCACTGTACCTCAAATTCTCCTCCAAACCTGAAAGAAGAATTAGTCGGGGTCACCCGAGGAGTAAACCAACTCATCAGTGGGAATCGGGATCCAACTATCATCGCATGATAACTTGACGGAATCCACTCAAGTCACCACACTCCAGAAGGTATGCGCATGCCTGGCAAGTTTCAGTTCTTTTGAAACTCCCGATGTGATGTTTTTACCCCTAGGACTCAAGTGACCTTGACGGAGTCAACAAATCAAAGAGTCCTAGTCAAGTTCAACCCGTCATTATCTGGATTGCATTAAACCCACCCGTACGTGCCCTTGACGGAGTCAACAAGGCCGCACGACTGTCCTAATCAATCCCATTTATGCAACAAACAAGCACCACTTAGCTACCGTACACTATGCCTTGACGGAGTCAACAAACGCAGCACGAATACTAAATAATACCCATAAGAAATGACGGAGGGCTACGAATGGTTTTTGGCGAAAAACCTTTAACGTAATGAACTTGATATCGTTGAAGGAACTGCATAGCCTTTTATAAAAATATAGTGACGAAAACCTTCGCTAAAGAGGTCACTCCCGGTGAAGGGATCTCGGCTCTTTCCCCGTAGAATGAGGTGCAGGATATTCCAACTGAATACCACGATGCAAAGCAAAAGTAATCGGCTATAGTGAAGTTAATGCCCTGACGCAAACTTCTGTCCAAGGGGTCACTCCCGGTGAAGGGATCTCGGCCCTTGCCTCGTCGACTGAGGAGCAGGATATTCCAAATGAATACCACGATGCAAAACAAAAGTGAACGTCCTTGCAATAACAACTTTTTGAAAAAGTGTTCCAACAACATCAGATTAGGTTTGTTTATTTTGCATTGATCCGAATCAATGCAGTCCCATCAATTGATCACACCACAAAGAACGAAAATATACTGACGTACGTATATGCCATCCGCATTCGCCACTGGGTCCCGTCATCACCCGTTAGGTTAGCTAACTAACGGCAGAGCGGGGACTGGACTAGCGCGGATGAAAAACATATACAACATCTACTAATATATATACCAATATATTATATTCGCTCAAGGCGTGAAAATGCAACATCACAGAAAAGTGTAGCATCACAGAACAATACAGATATCTGGAAGCCCCGGGTTTCACAGAGCCACTGCTGAAACCCGACGTTCCCCTGGTCGTGTGGATAGCCTGTGCAATGAAATCCTAGACCCCTACGGGCGCGGCAAGTCACCCGCCAAAACCTGAAGCGAGGCAGCCCCCTTCAGCTCCGTGAATGGACCACCCAGCACTTCACGGAATCCGGTAACTTGGGCACCCCTCCTGGGTCAACCTGTACCCCCTACGAGTGCGGCGAATAGCCCTCCAATTCCAGACTGAAGCCCCCTCCATCTCAATGCCCTGAGATGCGGGCCCGTTGCCCTCTAGAACCCGGCTATCCGTGCACCCCTCCGCGGGGTAACCCTAGTACAGAAAGTAAAATATACATACACCGGGTACATCGATCGCAACTAGGTCGTGCCCCAAAAGAATAATACAAACAGGCAGTGACGGCAGTCCACATGTCGGACGCTCGCCCCGCAATATCAAATGTACATATAAAACAAAACTGTACTAACATTGCATCCAGGCTATCCCCCACGACCGATCCGCAACAACACAGCATAAAACACAGAACATCAACGTGAAAATCACGTTCGCAAATCCGTCTAACCGGGTTATAGCAGTTAGACAGGATTTACCGATCAAGTGATATTCACGGTCGCAGATATAATGTAAATACTGTGAAATGATGTGTTTAAAATATCCAATCGATCAAACAATTAACAAGTGGGCCCCCAAGCAATACTGTAGCACTCACAGAAATTCTGGGCCCAAGTTTAATGTTCCAAAACCCCCAAAAATAGTCCACAAGCCCACTGGAAAATTTCGACCCATTGATCCCTTAAACCTGCGGCGGATCAGCGGCAACAAGGGGGATTTTGCGGCGGATCCGCGCTATTCCTGAGAGATCAATGTCTCGAATTTTCCCAGATCTCTTAGAACTCCAGTACATCAATTTTCTACAACCTGAAAAATTTTTCGAGCAAGAAAAAACAACAACAGAAAACTGATGTACACAAAAACGCGGTTTTTGGAATTTTGGTCGATCGGATAAGAAAAACGCATTAGAAAAAGCTAGGCAGGGTTAATGGCGTGGCTCTGATACCATGTTGCGCCACGGCAGCGCCCCGGCCGTCTATCCGAGGCCAAAATGCGGAATCAAAATTTTCTTATCTTTTAAACTGGCGCTACCGCGGGCAATAAACCCGGATCGTAACCTTTAACCGATACTAGCTAACAAGAGATGGGGTGAGAGATGTACCGAGTGATCCGAGTCCTCCGGTCTTCTCGTCGTCGTCCCGATCTCCCGCGGATCCTCCGGTCGTCACATCCTTGCCGGAAGGGCACCACATCGTCTGTATCTTTTACGGGCTCCCACCTCAATACCGAGGCAACTCGGGCATGAAGCTGGCAAGTCGACGTGCCCAAGATTTGCTGTAGAATGTAGTATAGATGATGCTTGTCTCATTTGGGGTTTGTAGTTGCCTTGATGGAGGAATAAGGTTATGGAAAAATGGTGCTTACATTTTTCCAAAACTAGATGAATGAGATAATGAAATATGTGCTACAACAAAATGGAAATTTCTCTCATCCTTGCACAAAAAGTGGCCGGCCATCATCTTCAAAGAATGGTGGAGGAAAAACAATATGTAGCATGAAGGGAGGTGATGGTAGGATAAAGCAAGAGGTGACCTTAAACAAAACATTATCATCACAAACTTACATCCAAACCATACCCTCTCAAATCACAATTAATGCAAGTGATGGTGCAAAAGAAAAGATGCTTATCATAATGAATACAAGTGCAAGAAACCCCCTCCTCAAAAGTTATTTGCACAATTGCAAATAACCCCCTCCATCGGAAAAGTCCGGCCGGGAAAGAACAAAGGAAAACCGGCCGGAACGGAATGCAAACTGGCAACTCCAGAAAACTGGTCCCGTAATAAATTACAGGAAAACCCCGACACTGTGCATACACACCCGCATCTGTATTCCGACCGGATACAAATACAAAGAGACAAAATCTACACTGTACTAAACTAGGATCCGGCTTAAACCAAAGCCGGCTAGTAATATCTGTTCGATCCTGATCCGTGCAATACCGCACGTATCTGATCGAACCCCGCCATATATCCATACGGCTACTAGTACAAACCGTCCGATCCTGATCCGTGCAATACCGTACGTATCTGATCGGACCCTGCCATATCTCCATACGGCCTCTACAGCGTTTCGCCCGAAAGCTGAGTAACTGAAAGTGTGGTGGACTCTAAAGACTCGTCAATACAATGGCTGTGGATTTAACCACTAGCACGTCAGAGGTATAAGCCAATACGTAACGGGCCACCAGCTATTGACCAAAAGGGACGTCGATGAGCGAACTCATCCTGACACCCTACTGAGCCTGTCAGTGACAATATCCGTACAGTCCGGTCCGTTCGTCTATGAGGATCGCATGTCGGGCCTAGGGGGTTGGTAAAAGTCAGACCCCCAAAGGCGGTACAAGTCGTGTCGGAGTGTAGCCCAGAACGCCCTGAGATACTACTGGAATACCTACCAGTAAATCTCCTGCCTCGGCCGAGGGCTTTGCGTAATGGCTCTCCTAGACACAGCGCGACCTCACACCCAATACCGGGAGAGACGAACCCCTGCAGATCCGCTCACTGCCTCCATGTGGCTCGGGACTGTACCCAACTAAAACCTGTTTGCACGACTCCTTTGAGCCGTGGTAGGGTAGTAATCAAAGCACAGTGGGAACTCACACGAGACAAATGACGATCTCAGGTCGATGAACTAACCTGTACACATGTCACCAGGGAACTGCTATCTGACGTCTGGTATAATCCCAACTAGCAGGTTCCCGGCGAGTCCTGTCCGGTGTACTCATAACCTAATGAGCACCTGTATACATCTTAGGTGAACCAACTGACACCAGTGGCTTATGAGACCGGCCACCGCCCCTCATCGGGGTCTCGACTGTATACACTAGTCTACTATGGAGAATCGATGCCCTGTCTCGAAACTCCCACGACTAGGGACCTTTTAAGGAGGTGCTTATAGACTACCAGCTCCCACGTATATGATCGCCATCATACTGCTGGTGGTCAAGCAAGAATCCTAGGGGCTCTATCAACGTGTAATAGCGACCTGTCAGGTCACCTAAAGCAGTACACGATGATAAAGGTAAACCAGATAGCATACTATCATCTCGAGTAAGACTGTTCTACCGGGATAGGTCCTCCCTCAATCATTGCAATCACGTGCCTGTGATCCAATAATTGACTCTGAGGGCACTATCTCCAACAGATAGCATACTATCATCTCGAGTAAGAATGTCCTACCGGTATAGGTCCTCCTCAATCATTGCAATCACATACCTGCGATCCAATAATTGACTTTGAGGGCACTATATCCAACAAAACGTAACAGCCACCCAGATATTGATCGATCAGAAGATCAACAAGCAAGCCTGTACATTCTCCTATGAATTCAATCAGTAACACTCCCGTACAGTCCGGTCTCTTCGTCTGATATGTTGCATATCTTGTCTAAGGGTGGTATACGTCAGACCCCTGTAAGCGATAAGTCGTATCGATATAAGGCTCATAACAGGTAAAAAAACTACTGATAACTCTTACCAGTAGCATTCCATATCAGCCCTGGCCAGGGACTTCCAGTTATAGCCAATCGAACACAGCACAACATCAACTCCCAATACCAGGAGAGACAAAACCCCTCCTATCGCTCATTGCCTCCATGTCATTTGGGACTGTACCCAAAAACCACCGTTTTGCATGCCTTCTTGGACATGGTATGATCGAAATCAAAGCATAGTGGGAATGACACAAGACTCTATGATGATCTCGGGTCTACAGACTAACCTGTACTAGTGTCACCGGAGAACTGCTATCTGCCGATAGGTATAATACCATCTAAGAGTTCTCGGCAAGTCTGTTCAGTGTACCCAGTATACACTGAGCACCCGTACACCATCTTTGATGTCAAACACCGATGGATATGGGATCATCCAACACCCATCATATGGGTCAAGATGCGTATACGCTAGTCTACTCTGGTGTATCGATGCCCTGTCTCGACACACCCTCGACTAGGAACAATTATAGGATGTACACTTTGACTACCCTGGCCCAACTAGTGTAATCTCATCACAGTCCCAGTACTCGAGTACATATCCTAAGGGCTTTATCAATATGGGAGAGCAAGACAGTAAACTAATACAAGTCAACATGTTAAGTCAAACTGAAACCAAATAGCATACTATCATGTCGAGCAAGAAAGTCCTCTCTATATATATCCAAGCATCCACTATAATATACATCATATGTACAACAATGGCCTTTAGGGCATATATATAACTAACAATCTCCCACTTGCACTAAGGCCAGGTGTTGTAGTATCTCATACCCAACATCCCGAAGAGTCTCTCAAATTGTATCTGGGGTATGGCCTTCGTGAGTGGATCCGCAGTGTTGTCCTTCGTGTTAACTCTCCTGACCTCGATCTCGCGGCGATAAACTATCTCCAGGATCAGGTGATACCGCCACAGAATATGTCTAGATTTCTGATGGGACCTGGGTTCCTTGGCCAAAGCCACAGCTCCATTGTTATCACAATACCAAGGTATTGGATGCTCAATGGACGGAACCACACCAAGTTCAGTGATGAACTTCTTCATCCAGACAGCTTCTTTGGCAGCATCGTTGGCAGCGATGTATTCAGCCTCCATCGTCGAGTCTGCCACGGTTTCTTACTTGGAACTCTTCCAACAAACCGCCCCTCCATTTAGGGTAAAGACAAATCCTGATTGCGACTTAGAGTCGTCCTTATCACTTTGGAAGCTTGAATAGGTAAAAGACTCCACCTGGAGTTCTCCGTTACCATACACCAAGAACATCTCCTTAGTTCTTCTCAAGTACTTGAGAATGTTCTTCACAGCTGTCCAGTGATTCTCTCCTGGATCTGCTTGATACCTACTCACTACACTTAGTGAGTATGCCACATCGGGTCTGGTACATAGCATCGCGTACATGATAGAGCCTACTGCCGAAGCATATGGTATCCCTTGCATGCGAGCTCTTTCCAAATCAGTCTTAGGAGACATCTCTTTGGAGAGAGTGAGTCCAGAGATCATGGGTTGGTTCCCACGCTTGGATTCTTCCATACTAAACCTCTTTAGTATGGTGTCAATGTACCTGGATTGGGACAATCCCAGTATCCTCTTGGATCTATCTCTATAGATCATAATCCCTAAAATACAGGAGGCATCACCTAGATCTTTCATTGAGAATCTATGTGATAAGAAGAGCTTGACCGAGTGCAGCATTGGAACATCATTTCCTATCAAGAGTATGTCATCCACGTACAATACGAGGAAGACAACCTTACTCTCTGCAACCTTCTTGTAAATACAAGGTTCATCTATGTTCTTGATGAAGTCAAATTCTTTGGCTACAACATCAAAACAGATGTTCCAACTTCGCGATGCTTGCTTTAACCCGTAGATGGATTTAAGTAGCTTGCACACCTTTCCGCTGCTCCCACTATCTACAAAGCCCTCTGGCCGAGTCATGTACACGCACTCTTCTAAATCACCATTTAGAAAGGCGGTCTTAACATCCATTTGCCAGATTTCATAGTCATGGTATGCGGCAATGGCAAGTAAGATCCGGATGGACTTAAGCATAGCCACTGGAGAAAAGGTTTCGTCATAATCCATACCTGGTCGTTGACGAAAACCCTTTGCAACAAGTCTAGCTTTGAAAGTCTCCACTTTTCCATCTACACCAAGTTTCTTCTTAAAGATCCACTTACTCCCAATGGGTTTTACCCCTTCAGGAGCAACTTCCAAAGTCCATACTTTGTTGGTGTACATAGATTCTATCTCAGATCACATTGCATCCAGCCATTTCACAAAGTCACCACTCGTGATGGCCTGCTCGAAACTAGTTAGGTCATCATCTTCCATGATGCAATTCTTGCTTCCACCATCAATGAGAAAACCGTAGTATCTCTCAGGTGGATGAGAAACCCTAATAGATCGGCGGAGAGGCTGGGGTTCGTTGGGTACTACTGAATTCTCTGGTTCCACTAAATCTTTAGTTGCAGTTTGTGTTGCCGGAACTTCTTCCAGCTCTACCTCTTTGCCACTAATTTCTTTTGCAAGAAATTCCTTTTCTAAAAAGGTGGCATGTCGAGAAACAAACACCTTTTGTTCCTCGCTGTGGTAGAATAGATATCCATGTGAATGTTTAGGATATCCTACAAACTTACAAAGAACTAACCGTGCATCGAGTTTGTCCGGATTTTGTTTTTTAATATAGGCTTGACAACCCTATATCTTAACTCGTTTAAGACATGGTCTCTTCCCACTCCATATCTCATATGGTGTGGTAGGTACAGATTTAGATGGAACTTGATTCAATAGGTATGCAGCTGTCCCCGGTGCATGTCCCCAGAAGGAAATAGATAACTCAGCAGTGCTCATCATAGAGCGCACCATATCTAATAGGGTGCGATTCCTCCGCTCCGATACACCGTTGTACTGTGGTGTATAAGGAGGAGTAAGCTGAGAGAGAATCCCATTCTCTTTTAGATAATCTAGGAGCTCATTGCTTAAGTATTCTCCTCCTCGATCAGATCGTAGGATCTTAATACTTTTACCCGTTTGGTTCTCTACTTCGTGCTTATATTCTCTGAATTTCTCAGAAGCTTCTGATTTGTGTTTCAACAGGAACACATGTCCGTATCTTGAAAGATCGTCAGTGAATGTAATGAAATAGGAAAAACCGTTCCTGGCATGTGTAGACATGGGACCGCATACATCACTATGTACCAGTCTTAAGAGTTCTGTAACTCTTTCTCCGTGTCCACTAAACGGAGTCTTGGTCATTTTCCCTTTGAGACATGAATGGCAAGTATCATAAGATGATAATTCGAACGAATTCAAATATCCATCCTTATGTAACTTAGCTAGCCGTGTCGCATTGATATGACCAAGTCTATAATGCCATAAGAAGGATTCGTTCATTTCTGAACTCTTCCTCTTGTGTGTGTTTTGTACATTAAGGACCGTAGATTGATTGAGAACGTATATGCCATTAATTAACGAAACTGAGCCAATCAACTTTTGATTTAGGAATATGTTCATAACATTATCCTGTACTACAAAATTATATCCTTCTTTGCTCAATAAAGAAACTGATATAAGATTGCATATCAGGGTCGGAAGGTAATAGCATTCGTTCAGAACCAATGTATTAACATTTGGTAACACAAGGTGATATTCACCAACTGCTTTGGCTGCAACATTTGCACCATTCCTTACTCTTACGGAATGATCACCCTCTCCCAGTTCCTTACCTTTACGTAGCCCATGTAACATATTACATATATGGGATCCCGATCCGGTATCTAATACCCAGGACGTAGAGTGAACTGAGAAACAGTTCTCGATAACTAACACACCTGAAGAAGATGCATCAGCATGCTTATTCTTCATGTGGGCGGTGTGAGAATCCAGATATTCTCCTATTCTCTGCTCAGTCTTATAACACTTATAAGAAAGAACGGGACCAACGTTCCCCTGCTCAGTATAATAAGCAGGTTCAGTCAATACATCCATATTATTATCTTGATTAAGGCTTGACAGGGTCGCTACCTGGAGAGAGAGAGAGAAGAAAACACTTTAGCGTATGCTCTTGCAAGATTAGATTGGTTATTATCTTATCTAATCAGGATGTCTCTCACTGTTTTTATCAAATTTTCCTTCAAACCCTAAAAGGTAAGATTAGCCGGGATTAATTGCACCCTACAATTTCGTCAATCTTTCAGCCAGATCAGTGTCGGTACTTGAGGGAGGTTACCTGTGCTTTCGCACGGACCTAATTAAAATAAACCTCGTTTTCCCAGAGGTATAACCCCGTTAACACCTTTCTAGACACCTACTTGATCGGCTAATTGTCCTGTGTAAAATTCTCCCAGGAGTAACTCTTACTCGCAGCGGGTATCGGGATCCAACTATCTCATAGGGGGTATGCAATCTCATTGCAAATTTCAACACTTGAAATTCCTGATAATACTTTTACCCCTAACCCCCTATGACCTTGACAAAGGCCAACAAACCATAGGAAGCTATTCAAGTTCAACCCGTCATTTCTTGATTGAAATAAACCCACCCGCACGACCCTTGACAAAGGCCAACAAGGTCGTATGACTACCCTAATCTAATCGCATCACATGCATAAGCAGATAAATACTAGTCAGCTATCGCACACTACGCCTTGACAAAGGCCAACAAACGCAGCACGAATACTAAATAGTCTTTATCTGAAATGACGGAGGGCTACGCAGGTTTTTCAGAAAAACATGAGCGTAATGAACTTGATATCGCTGTAGAAACAAGTGATTTAGAAAAGGAGTGTTTTTTAGGCTTTTCTAGTTTTGCTAAAGAGGTCACTCCCGGTGAAGGGATCTCGGCTCTTTCCCCATCGAATAAGGTGCAGGGTATATCATATATACCGCTGTGCAAAGCAATAACTATATAAGCTGTCAAAAACTAAACCGTGAGTTTGTAGCATCTGCTAGTTTAGCTAAAGAGGTCACTCCCGGTAAAAGGATCTCGGTTCTTTCCTCATCGAATAAGGTGCAGGGTATATCATATATACCGCTATGCAAAGCAAAACTGTAGCTACACTTTTTATAAAGTTTTGATTCTACAACATCTTTTAGATTTCTTTTCTTTTATTAATCTCATTAATAAAATCCCATCATCTTATGCTTCCTAAGCATCACAGAAGAAACGAAAGCAGTAATATTTATATATCAGCATATATATATAGTATAAGCATTCGTCTCAGGCAGTAATATGATCTCATCACAGAACATTGCAGCAGAAGAACATATATGAAATATTGGATATACTAGGATGTCCGTGTTTTTAATACGAGCCTGTATAAAACACGGATTCTACAATCGCGATGAATAGCCAAACCCACATCCCTAGACCCCTACGAGAGCGGCAAGTAACACTGCCAATTCTAGGGTTAGGAGACCCGGTCTCGACTCCTCAAGATGGCCACCCATTGGACCCTAGAACCCGGTTACTTGTGCTCCCCTCCTTGGGTCTACCTAATGCGAAAAAGTAAATTATCTACAATGGTGACATCAACCTCATCCCGGAAGTGCCCCAATAAAAGAATATTACATACAAATGAATCTTACATGAATGAAAATAAAAACTCTCATCTCACATAAAACCCCCGGCTATTCAGAACACGACAATCCAATATAACATAGCACAACAACACATAATATCTCATATCATCAACATAAGCAAGTATGTGTATCTCGATTGTCGTTGATGTATAGCAACGAAGCAGGCGATACACCACATACTACGCTTACGGTCACAGAAAAGAAAGTGTAAAACTACAACATTTGGAATCCACAATCTCTTTAGACATCATAAATCCGAAATATCGCATACTTCGCATTTCATGCCTAACTATATGAATTCCACATATTGTATCACATTCCAGATAAATAGAAAATATTAAACTTTCCGATCGAATAATCAAATACCCAAGATTTCCTAAATAGATCAACACTTGAGCGGAGTTCAAATAATCACAGAATATGTCATAGTAGCAATGGTCCAGCCGTAGAAGGGTCAAGCCAACGCCTCACATGTGGCACGCCGTACTGCCCCAAACCCTAAGGTTTAGAGGCGGTTCAGACGGTCACATAATCGAGTTAAGGTTTGTGTTCTTCTAGAGGGTCCACCGCGTTACTTGCACATTTTTCCAAAAGATTTAAACTTAAGAAAAATTCAACACTTGAAAGTTTTTCGTGCCAGGAAAAAGTGAGTTAATGATATCCGTTCGAACATTTTAATAGTTTCTAAATTATTCGGAAAACAAAACGAAATTAAACTTTCCGATCGAAGCAATGAGTACCAAAAGATCCCCAGAAAACTCAACACTTGAGTCAGATTAAAAATACCTAGAAATATGCTGGAACTGCTACGGACATTACTATTTAAAAATCTGTCCCCAATGCACTGTTCATGCCGCGGAAGCGCCGCGACAAGTAGGTTCTTGCCGCGGTTCCGCGGCTATATGAGAGCCTTGGGGGCTCGTATTTTATGGTAACCCTTAGAATTCCCTGCTGATTTTTTAAAGTATTTTTAATGCAGAAAAAATCACATTTTAAAAAAATTTCCAGAGAGGGGGTCTTTTTCGACGTTTCGGGGTTCGATCGGAGTTTTAACATCGTATACACGTCGCCTAATGCTCTAGCTAAGCTCTGATACCACTGTAGGGTTCCTAGGCACTTTTACAAGGGTTAATAAGGCATTAACAATGCCCAAATAAAAATTTAGACGTGCCGAACAACCCAAAGCCGGGATCTTTGCTAGATTATTAGGGTTTAACATGCAAGTAAACATCTTTGCAACTAAGTGTGAGGGTTTACAACCTTTGTATTCCACTCCTTCGCTTCATAAACTTCGAGTAGAAGTCCCTTCGCCACGATCCATGATCTACCGGAGTCAAGAGAGGCTCCACAACTCGAACGATCCATGCTAGCTTGTAGTCTTCATTTTCTCCGATGATCTACCTCGAAGTTTCTATAACTCAAGCTTTCTCTCTCTAAAGAGGTGAACACCCTAATCTAATTGGCTAGATTAGATGAGGATGATGAAGTAGTATTTGTGCTCTCTTTGTTTCTCAAATTCTCACACTAATCATCACAAAACTCAAAACCTAGAAAGCTTTCTCAAAGCTCAAAGGAAGAAGAAGAATTGAGCTAATCCTTTTGTGATGGATAATGAATTATTGTAGTGGTTTCAAATATAACCAAGGGTTATGCATGAAGGAGTTAACCCTTATAGAGAATTAACTTGAGTTAATGGTTTGGATTGGGTTAACATAATATCTTCACAAAATATCAAGCCAAAGACAAAGTCAAAGCTTCATGAAGCTTCATGCAAAAGCTAACCTTAATCCAAACCTTAACCAAGTTTAAACCCTAAACCATTCTTAAATTTGTAACCCTAACATGTTACAATATTATATATCACATATACAATATATTTTGTAACAATAGAAAATAATACAATTAACATATATCGCATATATATCAATGTATTATCCCGTGAGAAAATGAATCAATAAAGCGAGCTCATATTAGTTAACGTAACGTAATATATCACATATATAATTATACATTAAATTATCGAATCAACACTTGATCCGATAAGCCGGCTATATTACATATGACCGACTAATATAACATGTACCAATTCATCGAATCAACACTTGATCCGATGACCCGGTTATATCATATATACCCGGCTGATATCTCATATCGCGAGAATAGAATACGATATCTCATATCGTATTATTCTCGGTCCCGCACATATCAGATATGTGCTCCTACTCCGTTTTGCCTGAGCCAGAAAACCTCTTTGTAGGACTCTAAAGAATCGTCAATACACCGGCAGTAGGTGATGATCATATCAAACACCCACAAGCTGCAAGCGGTCAGCTAAACGTAACAGCCACCTAGGTATTGAGCGACCAGAATATCAACAAGCAATCCTGTACATTCTCCTGTGAATCCAATCAGTAACACTCCCATACAGTCCGGTCTCTTCGTCTGATATGTTGCATATCTAGTCTAGGGGTGGTATACGTCAGACCCCAGTAACCGATAAGTCGTGTCGATATAAGGCTCATAACAGGTCGAGAAACTACCGATAACTCTTACCAGTAGCACTCCATATCAGCCCTGGCCGGGGACTTCCAGTTATAGCCAATCGAACACAGCACAACATCAACTCCTAATACCGGGAGAGACAAAACCCCTCCTATCGCTCATTGTCTCCTTGTCATTCGGGACTGTACGCAAAAGCCACCGTTTTGCACGCCCTCTTGGACGTGGTATGATGGAAATCAAAGCACAGTGAGAATGACACAAGACTCTATGACGATCTTGGGTCTACAGACTAACCTGTACCAGTGTCACCGGAGAACTGCAATCTGACGATAGGTATAATACCATCTAGGAGTTCTCGGTGAGTCCGTTCAGTGTACCCAGTCTCCACTGAGCACCCGTACACCATCTTTGATGTCAAACACCGATGGATATGGGATCATCCATCGTCCATCATATGGGTCAAGATGCGTATACGCTAGTCTACTCTGGTGTATCGATACCCTGTCTCGACACACCCTCGACTAGGAACAATTATAGGATGTACTCTTTGACTATCCTGGCCCCACTACTGTGATCTCATCACGGTCCCAGTAGTCGAGTATATATCCTAAGGGCTTTATCAATATGTGAGAGAATGACAGTAAACTAATACAAGTCAACATGTTAAGACAAAGTGAAACTAAATAGCATACTATCATGTCGAGCAAGAAAGTCCTCTCTATATATATCCAAGCATCCACTATAATATACGTCGTATGTACAACAATGGCCTCTAGGGCATATATATAACTTACAACTCTTTCTCTGTTTCCAATAAACAGAGCGATGGTTATCTTATCTTTGTTACATGACTGTCAAGTTTCACAAAATGTAAATTAATTTAAATATGCATCTAAATGTAACTTAGCTAGTCAGGTCACATTGATATGACCTAGTCTACAAAACCTCAAGAAGGATTCGTTCATTTCTGAACTCTTCTTCTTGTGTGTGTTCTGTACATTAAGAACCGTGGTTTGATTTAGATTGTCTATGCTTTTAGATAACGTGCCTGAATTGATCAACTCTTGATATAGGAAATGTTCAAAACATTATCCAACAATACAAAATTATTTCCTTCTTTATTAAATAAAGATTCTGATATGATGTTGTATATCAGGTTCGGTATCTAATAACATTCGTTCAGAATCAATGTATTTGTTAATACAAGGTGATAACTGCCAACAGACTTAGCTACAACACTTGCACCATTTTTAACTTTTAAAACATATCACCCTATCTCAGTTCTATGTAATGAACACACCCGAAGATGGTGCATCATCATACACTTTCTTCGTTTGGGTGGTACGGGAATTCTGGTAATCCCCTATTTCCTGCTCGGTCTTATAACAATTATAAGTTGGAGCGGTACCAACATCCCCTAGCACAGTATAACAAGCGGGTTCGGTCAATACATCCGTATTTTTATCTTGATTAAGGCGTGACATAGTCGCAACCAGGAGAGAGAGAGAGAGAGAGAGAGAGAAGAAAATACTCTGCGTGTACTTTTGCAAGATTAGATTTGGTTATTAATATATCTAATCAGGATGGCTCCCACTGTTTTAGTCAAATCTTCCTTCAAACCCTAAAAGGAACGACTAGTCGGGATTAATTACACCCTACAAGTTCGCCAATCTTTAAGCCAGGCCAGTGTCAATACTTTGAGGGAGGTTCCTCGTGCTGTCGCACAGACCTAATTAAAGTAAACCTCGTTTTCCGATAGGCATAACCCCGTTGACACCTTTCTAAACACTTACTTGATCGGCTAATTGTAATGTGTAAAACACTCCCAGGAGTAACACTTACTTGCAGCGGGTATCTGGATCCAACTATCTCATAGAAGGTATGCAATCTCATTGCAAATTCCAACACTTGAAATTCCCGATAATGTTTTACCCCTAGCGTCCTATGACCTTGACGCAGGCCAACAAACAATAGTCCACTAGTCAAGTTCAATCCGTATATTTCCTGATTGAATTAAACCCACCCGCACGACCCTTGACGTAGGCCAACAAAGTCATACAACTATCCTAATCCAATCGCATCGTATGCTGCAGATAAGCACTAGTTAGCTACCACACACTTGTCACGACCCAAAATTTGGCCCGTGACCGGCACTTAACCACGTAACGTCTACAGGCGTAACGCGAATAAGTAAGACGAAAACCCAGAAATCAAACCAGTAAAAGTATAGTGTTTTAAGCATTTAATAGAACCAATTACTAAGATGTTAAGAAACCTTAAGTAGACAATCACCAAGATAACAATATGCGACGCCGTAGCGAAGAAAATGAGCAACAAGTGGGAAACATCACAGATAGAATAACTGTATAAGTAAAGTCGGCTCACAACGAGCTCCACACCAGAATACAAAATAATATACATCGTCCTCACAACTGGTCTCTAAGTCAATACATAAGTGGTAGATGGAGAGTACTAGATACAAAAATGTACATAACTGAAAGATAACAAGATACCGCACAAAACCCACCTATCAGCAAAAGAGCTAGTACACCAACTGTAGGGGTATCTGTGTCAAAAGAAGCAAGAACGCAGCCTGCCGCGACTACTCCGAAGGGCAACCTGCAAACACTGTGGCACAACGGGGGTGAGCTGCCAACTCGTGAATAGAAGATAACATATAAAGGTAATCGCGAGTTTGCACGTGCAACGACACTCTAACCTATGCCAATAGATAACGTCTATATGATGAACTGGATGCTCAAATCATGCAACAAGTGCAATCTAATAACATCTCCATATGATGAGCAAGATATGTGATAATCAGGTATAGCAATGCAATCTAACAACCCTATATAGAATGAACAGGGTATGCAATGATCGTGCAAGCATGTGCACTATATCAGGTACAATAGATACAGGATGAGATATCAATTACTTCATACTGAGCATGGGAAATATAACATCTACACGGAATGTCATCGTGGAAAGTATAATCGGTACCCATCAATGCACCCAAATCCCAGTACTACTCAGGCGTCGCCATCCTCCTCGGTCCTCAAATCCTTTAAATCTCATATAATCGTGAGTGCCCAACATCGGCACCCAAAATATCAAGAAATACTCATGCCAAGCATCGACACGCAAATCCTCCTGTATAGGGCATCCGTCAGTCCGGATCAGCCCACGGGCTCTGTCTGCGGTATCGTCCCTTGGCCCCGGCAGTACGAGTCATCTCGTATCCATCAATCGACTCTGGTCAGTATCCTCCGGAATACCGCCAGGTTCAACCAATCACCGGTAGATAGTAGTCCCTCTGCCAGGCTCACCGTCTACTACATAGCGAAACCGTTCTCGCCCCGGGGTACCATACCGGGTCCACCATGTACCCATAATCAGCCTCATCCAACTCCACTATTCGGGATCACATATATCACTCTGGCACCGAGAAAACACATGGTGGACGCACCGAAATATCATATCAAGGGAAACCGGGTTTTTAAATAATTAACTATTCTCTTTTGAAATATCCACGGTTCTCCAAATCCAGAATTAACATGGAAACAACATATCTCAATGCGTAATCTAAGCAAGTATGAGGATAACAATATATGTGTGCACTGGTATGAGTATACAGTGTGCATGTGCGCAGGTATGAAGATATCAATATATGTGTGCACTGGTATGAGTATACAGTGTGCATGTGCGCAGGTATGAAGATATCAATATATGTGTGCACTGGTATGTGTATACAGTGTGCATGTGCGCAGGTATGAAGATATCAATATATGTGTGCACTGGTATGAGTATACAGTGTGCATGTGCGCAGGTATGAAGATATCAATATATGTCCAAATGTTAATATATGATGTAGGTAGCACAAGTATGGGTATGTGATGTATATGTGCCCAAGTATGAATATAACATATGCTGATATGCGGCAATCATGACAACATTAATAAAGCGGAATCAGTATGATATATGATTTATAGCAATCCTATAATATGAGTGTCATGGCAATCATTAACGGTGTGAGTGTAGCATATCAATCGTGCTCGTGCAACTTTAACCATTAGTGACAGTGCAGTGTCCTATGCTATCATTTCTATATGCAACAAAAAGGTATGCTACTATAGTCCATATGAACATCTATACTAAATATCCTAACATGCCTTGACGCTTAACGCCATACGGGCGATTTCCCCGTAGATATTAAATCTACTCACCTGGTCGTGCGCTACTCGTAGCCGACCACCTGCTTCCCTTTCTTAGCTTCGTCCGACGTTCCCGCCTGCGAACCTGGAATTTTCACAAGAATCCGTATATAAGCAACTAACTCGTAATTCACGATATCTAAGCCAAACGATACGCTCGCGTCACGAACTAAACGCGCGTGTGTACGATATGCTAAAACGTGTGTATGCGTCTAAAGCTAACACGACACGTCGCGACGCGCTGGATCACAGAACCCACTGGCGTATCGCGCGAACCAAATGTACTAGAAATACGATATAACGTCCCAAATTCTCCTACAGAGAGAAACTCACAAAATTGCATATAGCACAACACTGGAAAACACAGCAGACCACCCTAGGAAAAACCTCAACACCCCAGACCCCTATCTGGCCGCAATTTGTGGTCAGAACAAATAAACCGGCGGCCAAAAATTTGAATGGGTGCTTCGTGCTTGGTGTGTGTGGTCAAGATCTATCTAATGTTCTCCAGTTTACTCAATTTTTCTCTGAAGTGACTGGGTCTAAAGCAGATCACTGAAAGGTGAAATTTCACTTTAAAACACTAAATTTTGCACAATTTGAAACCCTATGGTATTTTGGTGTAATCTGGGGTCTGACTTGGTTTACATGACCTTAATAACACCTAATTAGGCTAGGTTAACTAACACTAACAGCTCTTAACCATAAGTCCACACAATTCATCATTTCAAGCACAAAATCTCACTTTTTACACAAACCGAAGCAAATCCTACATAAGTTAAGCAAACTAGAGGGTTAAGCTCAGAAATTATACCTCACTAGACTCTATGGAGCCAGAAGAGGGAGGAGGAGGAGAAGAGGTGAGCTGCTGCTGCTGCTGCCTGCTGTGCTGCTACTGATGCTGGTGCTGTGGCTGCTGCTGATGCTGGTGCTGTGGCTGCTGCTGATGCTTCTGCAGCTGCTGCCTCTCTCTCTCTCTCTCAGCTAAGTGTGTGTGTGTGTGTGAGAGTGAGAGTGAGAAGTGAGAGTGCACAAGTCAAACACCCCCACTCTCTCCCTCTCTCTTCATTTAATGAGCATGGCTCATGCCATGCCCATACTCCCTCTCTCACCTCTAGTCAACAAAAGAAAAGAAAAAAAAAGAAATTCAAATAAACAAAACAAACAAATAAATGAAACCTCATTTAAAGTCCAAATACTTAACACAAATGGGTTAACCCACCATGGTTGCTAATCATGGTTTTAACCCCAATCTACACCCTAGTTAACATGCACAAGTGTGTGTGTACCTAGAAAAATTCTAATAAAATATTCATTAATTAGAACAAAATATTTGGAACTTAATTTGGTAAACTTTTTATTAAAACTATATATTAAAATATAATTAACCCCTAAACACAACCTAAGGTGTTACAATCTTCCCCCCTTAAAGAAAATTCGTCCCCGAATTTTAAAATACAAAGCTACGCATACCTTCAGAGAGATGAGGGAACTTCTTCCGTATCTCGCCCTCGGCCTCCCAAGTGATCTCTTTACCATTTGGATGCGCCAAAATACCTTCACTGATGGCAAGACCTTCGATCGAAGTTTCTTCACATGCCGGTCCAATATTACGACTGGCTGTTTGGTGAACGAAGGATCACGCTCGAACTAAATGGTCTGGCACTGAATCCAATGAGAAAGGTCATGAAGGTAATTGCAAACTATCGACATAGGGAATATGGGGTCAATGCTCAATAATCTGGGTGGAAGTGCCAAATTAAAGGCAACGAACCAACTCGCCTTCAGGATCCTAAAAAAAGACTTGCTATCCTGGAAAGATTTCCAAACTCAACATGTCATTTGTCGGAAGTTTCCATGGGAATACATGATCTGCCATTGTGAACTCGAATCTGCGACCATCTTGGTCAACATCTGATCTCTATCCGAAATGGACAATTCTCATCCTAACCTAAAACAACTGGATCCTCTCCGAAGTCTCTAGACTAGCTGAGGTCCAATAATCCTACAACACGGAGTTAGGAAAACAGACTGGTGATCGACACGACCTAACCTCTAAACCTAAAGGTTACCAATTGGAGTGTCTCTTGATAACTGCTATCAAAGGAGAACCCTATCGATAGCAAACGACGATCCCCAACTGTCGACAACAATTTCTACTAACACACAACTTAACAA
This sequence comes from Agapanthus africanus, assembly GCA_030015575.1. NCBI lineage: Eukaryota > Viridiplantae > Streptophyta > Magnoliopsida > Asparagales > Amaryllidaceae > Agapanthus > Agapanthus africanus. The sequence goes on along the minus strand of JASDDO010000018.1, from coordinate 333,166,747 downwards.
GAACAACTGACAAAACTGAGTATCACCGGATGACAAGCATCCGAATGGAGTCAAATCTTAACTAAACCTGGGTGGACACCATACTGAATTTCGGGGAGATCTGCTCTCGTTCCCTCTTTGGAACGGTTAAAGGTTGCAACTCTCCAGCCGGTCTCAGTTGCTCAACTCAAGCACACAACAAGACAGACACTTGAAACGAATCCCGAGACTTCTCTTTACATCCCTTCCCACCATTAACTATCTCACAAGTCACGTTAAATGTTGGTGGAACTTGAATGAGTATAGATAATTGACCGACGTGCTTGCCCTAGGATTCCACGTCTCCACCCATAATATCAGGTACACTAGCGTGTCCTTAACCTAGCACACCACTGTCACAAGTCAAGGGTTCCCAATCATTACCCAGCCGAGTAGACTCCAGTATCTCTGACGAACGAGTGCCGGCGGGCAGTGTCTCGCGAAAGCGATTTAAGAAAAGTGGTCGGGCGCGGACATGAGTAAGCTATCTCTTCAGTAGAGACGAACTTAAGCTATACTCAATGATTGCACAAGAACTGTAAATCTGCGGAGGACTATTGCAACAATCAAAACCCGCTGCAGGAAGATGTACATTTAACTCTGGTGGTCCGTGAAAATCTGACACGACTTTCAAACAAGTGGTGTCTCTAATCTCCAACGCAAAACCATCGCGGCCATCTCCAGATCATGAGTGGGATATCCTTCTCGTACTTCCTCCAAATGTAGGGAAGCAAAAGCGATAACTCCATTGTGTCACCTTAGTACACATTCAAGCCCTACTCACGAAACATCACAGTTAAACCACAAAGTCGCACGAACCAAAAGCAAAGAAGGAGCTGATGCAGTTGTTAACCGAGTCTTCAACTGCGGAAACTCCGTACACAAGCCTCGGTCCAAAGAAAAGAAACCTTCATTCCGGTCAATTTAGTCAACGGGGCAGCATTACACTAGCAATCCTGCATAAAATGGCGGTAAAAACCTACTAAACCCAAAAATCTATGGTCCTCCGTCCTGCTCACAAGCCTGGCTTAAACTGTACGGCCACGATCTTCCTCGGAACCATACAAAATTATCTCCGTAACTACAAGACCTAGGAGTCCACACAAACAAGCCTGAAGGGACACTCCGAGAATCTAGCAAACCGCTGGGGCTTTCCCAGTATTCGTAAAACAGATCCTCGAGTGCTATTCCTATCCCTCAAGACACACTAAAAAGACCAGGATGTCGTAAATAACACAACAATAACTAGTCGAGGAACGGCCCGAAGAAAACCAGTTCATCACACCTACGAATGCTGCTAGAACATTGGTGAGTCCAGTGACACACCCAAAACGCATAAGGCCCGTAGCATGCACCAGGAAGTCTGCAGAATGTCATCACTCCGAGCCCGCAACAATGATGACCTGATCCCAAACAAACTTAGACAAAGTCTCGCATTCTGACGCTGATCGAAGAAATCGTCACGGCGAGGTAAAGGATAACCATCCGCACCGTAAGCCTGTTCAATTAACGATCCATCAATACACAACCTCTGTAGGGTTGCTAGGCACGCGCACAAGGGTCTACGAGGCATCAACCATGCCCGATTAAAGATTTAGCCGTGCCGAACAACCCGAATACGGAACTTTAAACTAGAGATTAGGCGAAAACAAGCATGCTAAACACTTTAACACTAAGTGAGAGGGATTACAACCTTTGTAGATCCGGTCCTTCACTTCATATGCTCCGTGTTATGGTCCCTTCGCTGCGATCATCGGGATCCGGACTCTCGAGAGGTTCCACGAAGAGAAAGACGCAACCTTTGCTTCCGATCTTCGATACTAAGATGATCTACCTTGAAGTTTCTTTAACACAAGCTAACACTCATAAAATGATGTGAACACCCTCATCTAAATGGCAAGGGAAGATGAGGATGATGAAGTAGGATTTTTGCTCTCTTTATTTATCTTTTTCTCATATTTATTCATCATTTTGGAAAAATCAAGCAAGCTTTTTCATGAAAGAATGAAGGAAGAAGAAGAATAGTGATCCATTTTCTTTTTTTGATGAATAATGAAAGGATTAATATGACAAATAATGCAACCATGGTTGACTTAACCATTGTAGAGAATTAACCAAGGGTTAGGGTTTGGGTTGAGTTAAGAATGAGTCACTTGTAAATATCTTTTCCAAAACAAAAAGAAAACCTTCTAGAAACATCTAGAAAGCTTAACCCTAATCCAAACCCTAATCATGTTTAAACTCCACTAAACAAGTTGCATTAGTTATCATATCATGTTACAATATTATATATCACATATATAATATTTATCGTAACAAAAAAAATAATACAATTAACATATATCGCATATATATCAATGTATTATCCGAGTGAGAAAAAGAATCTTTTAGTGAGCAAATATTAGTTAATGCAATTTAATATATCATATATATTATTATACATTAAATTATCGAATCAACACTTGATCCGACAATCCGGCTATATCGCATATTACCGACTAATATTTATCCGTACCGATTCATCGAATCAACACTTGATCCGATGACCCGGCTGATATCAAATATCGCGAGAATACAATACGGTATCACATATCGCATTATCCTCGGTCCCGCACATATCACATATGTGCTCCTACTCCGTTTTGCCTGAGTTAAGAAACCTCTGTGTAGGACTCTAAAGAATCGTCAATACGCCGACAGTAGGTGATGATCATATCAAACACCCACAAGCTGCAAGCGGTCAGCTAAACGTAACAGCTACCCAGGTATTGAGCGCTCAGAAGATCAACAAGCAAGCCTGTACATTCTCCTGCGAATCCAAACAGTAACACTCCCGTACAGTCCGGTCTCGTCGTCTGATATGTCGCATATCTCGCCTAGGGGTGGTAAACGTCAGACCCCAGTAGCTCGATAAGTCGTGTCGATTTGAGGTCTATAACAGTTTGAGAAACTACTGATAACACTTACCAGTAAATCTCAGCAACCCTGGCCAGGGATTTCCGGTTATAGCCAATCGAACACAGCACAACATCAACTCCCTATACCGGGAGAGACGAATCCCCTCCTATCGCTCATTGCCTCCATATGATTCGGGACTGTACCCAAAAGCCACCTTTTTGCACGCCCTCTTGGACGTGGTATGATGGAAATCAAAGCACAGTAGGAACCACACAAGACTCTATGACGATCTCGGGTCAACAGACTACTCTGTACCAGTGTCACCGGAGAACTGCCATCTGACGTATGGTATAATACCATCTGGGAGTTCTCAGCAAGTCCGTCCAGTGTACCCAGTCTCCACTGAGCACCCGTACACCATCCTTAATGTCAAACACCGATGGATATGGGATCATCCATCGCCCATCATATGGGTCAAGATGCGTATACGCTAGTCTACTCTGGTGCATCGATGCCCTGTCTCGATACACCCTCGACTAGGAACAATTATAGGATGTACTCGTCGACTACCGTGGCCCCACTAGTATGATCTCATCATAGTCCCAGTAGTCGAGTACATATCCTAAGGGCTTTATCAACATGTAATATAGAGACAATCAGAGTACATGTTAAGATAAAGTACAACCAGATAGCATACTATCATGTCGAGCAAGAAAGTCCTCCCTATATATGTCCAAGCATCCATTACAATATACATCGTATGTACAGTAATGGCCTCTAGGGCATACATATAACTAACAATCTCCCACTTGCACTAGGGCCATCTGTTATGGTATCGCATACCCAACAATTAGCTGCGGTTGAAATATCTCATACTCAACCATCCCGTAAAAGTCTCTACTGGGAAAAAGGCCTTTGTGAGTGGATCCGCGCTGTCGTCCTCTGTGTCTGCTCTCCTAACCTCGATCTCCCTGGAGATCAACCATCTCCATGATCAGGTGATACTGCCTAAGAATTATATCTGGATTTCTGATGGGACGGTAGTTCCTTGGCTAAAGCCACAACTCCATTGTCACACAATGGTAGGAACAAAGTTCATCTTATGAACTTATATATATCCAGACTGCCTCTTTGGTAGCATCCTTGGTAACGATGTATGCTGCCTCTAATCGTCTAGTATGTCACGGTATCTAGCTTGGAACTCTTCCAACATACCGTCCCTCCACTGAGGGTAATGACAATGCCTGCGACTGACATTCAGTCGTCCTTATCACCCTGGAACCTTTCCAGTGATTCCCCCCAGGATCGATTGATACCATCTCACTACAACTAGTGAGTGTCCTAACTTCCAATTAGATCTATCTCATAGATCCAAAACCCAGGATTTAGGAGGTATCACTTTGATCCTATATGGAGAATCCTTGTGATAAGCGGAGATTGACCGAGCGTAGCATAGGAAACTCCTTCCCTATCAAGAGTATGTCATCCACGTACTCTACGAGGATCACCACCATACTCTCTACTACCTTTTCATGTATATACAAGGTTCATCTACCATTTTGATGAAGTCAAACTCTTTGACTAGCACATCAAAACAGATGTTCCAACTCCGCGATACCTGTTTTATCATATAAAACATCTTGCACACGTTTCCGCTGCTCCCACTCTCTACGAAGCCCTCTGGCTGTGTACTTATAGACGTTCTCTTCTAAAACATCACTTAGAAAAGCAGTCATGACACCCAACCACCAGATATCGTAGTCATGGTATGTAGCCGTAGCAAGTAGGATCTGGATGGACTTTAGCATTGATCCTTAGAAAAGGTTTCAACATAATCCATACCTGGTCTATGATGCAAACCTTTAACAAGTCTAGCTTTGAAATTCTCAACTTTTCCATGTACACCAAGTAATCTTCTCAAGATATACTTGCTCCTAATGGGGATTTAACCCTTCAGATAAAGCAACCAAAGTCCATACTTTGTTGGTGTATAAGGATTCCATCTCAGATCGATAAGCACCCAGCCATTCTTACAGAGTCCCACTCCTGATGGCCAGCTCGAAACTAGTTGGGTCATCATCTCATGATGCAATCCTCACTCCCACTGTCATAGAGAAACCGAAGTATCTCTCAGGTGGGTGAGGAACCCTACTAGATCGTCGGAGAGGCTGAGGTTCGTTGGAAACTATTGAATCCTTTGGTTCTACCAAATCATCAGCTGCATTTTGTATAGCTGGAACCTTTCTAGTTGTACATAACAGACCTTGCCTCGAGCTTGTCCGGATTTTGCTTTTAGACATAGGTCGGACAACCCTAAATCTTAACAAGCTTAAGATATAGGCTCTTCCCTTTCCATATCACATATGAAGTGGTAGGCAACTGATTTGATTTGAACCCTATTCAATAGGTATGCAGCTTCTCAAGTGCATAACTCCCTAAAGGAAATAGGAAACTCAGTAGTACTCATCATAGAGCACACCATATCACATAGGGTGCTATTGCTCTGCCCCGATACACCGACGTGCTGTGGTGTATACGGAGGAGTAATGCTGAGAGAGAATCTCATTCTTCTTTAGAATAGTCCAGGAATTCCGTGCTTAAGTATTCTCCTCCTTGATCACATCATAGGACATAATACTTTTACCCGTATTTTGGTTCCCTACTTCTAACTTACATTCTGTGAATATCTCAAAAGGTTCGGACTTGTGTTTCAACAGGAACATATGTCTGAATCTTGAGAGATCATAAAAGAATGTAATGAAGTACAAAGAACCGGTCTTGGCATGTGTAGACAGGAGACTTTCATACATCAGCATGTATCAATTCCCAAGAGTTCATTAACTCTTTCTCTGTTTCCAATAAACAGAGCTATGGTCATCTTATCTTTGTGACATGACTGGCAAGTTTCATAAGATGTAAATTCAAACTAATTTAAATATGCATCTAAATGTAACTTCAGCCAGTCGGGTCGCATTGATATGACCTAGTCTACAATGCCTCAAGAAGGATTTATTCATATCTGAACTCTTCCTCTCGTGTGTGTCCTATATACTAAGAACTGTAGTTTGATTTAGAACGTCAATGCTTTTAGATAACGTGCCTGAATCGATCAACTCTTGATATAGGAAATGTTCAAAACATTATCCAACAATACAAAATTATATCCTTTCTTTACTAATAAAGAGACTGATATGATTTTGTATATCAGGTTCGGTATCTAATAACATTTGTTCAGAATCAATGTATTCAGGTAATACAGGGTGATAGTGACCAACAGACTTGGCTGCAACACTTGCACCGTTTTCTGTCTCATGAAACTTATCACCCGTTCTCAGTTCTTTACCTATCTGTAGCCCATGTAACAGATTACATATACGGGATCCTGATCCGGTATCACATACCCAGGACGTAAAGGATACTGAGAAACAGTTCTGTGTAATGAACACACCCGAAGATGATGCATCAACATGCACTTTCTTCGTTTGGGCGGCACGGGAAATCTGGTATTCCCCAATTTCCTGCTCTGTCCTATAACAATTATAAGTTGGAGCGGGACCAATGTTCCCCATCTCAGTATAACAAGCGGGTTCGGTCAATATATCCGTTTTATTATCTTGATTAAGGCGTGATATGGTCGCTACCTGGAGAGAGAGAGAAGAAAACACTCAGCATATGCTCTTGCAAGATTAGATTGGTTATCTAATACATCTAATCAGGATGTCTCCCACTGTTTTAGTTAAATCTTCCTTCAAACCCTAAAAGGAAAGACTAGCCGGGATTAATTACACGCTACAAGTTCGCCAATCTTTCAGCCAGGCCAGTGTCGGTACTTTGAGGGAGGTCCCCCGTGCTTTCGCACGAACCTAATTAAAGTAAACCTCGTTTTCCCAGAGGCGTAACCCTGTTAACACCTTTCTAGACACCTACTTGATCGGCTAATTGTAATGTGTAAAACTCTCCCAGGAGTAACTCTTACTCGCAGCGGGTATCGGGATCCAACTATCTAATAGAAGGTATGCAATCTCATTGCAAATTTCAACTCTTGAAATTCCCAATAATATTTTGCCCCAAGCCTCCTATGACCTTGACAAAGGCCAACAAACCATAGGCTGCTAGTCAAGTTCAACCCGTCATTTCTTGATTGTATTAAACCCACCCGCACGGCCCTTGACAAAGGCCAACAAGGTCGCACGACTACCCTAATCCAATCTGCATCATATGCATAAGCAGATAAGTACTATTCAGCTACCGCACACTACGCCTTGACAAAGGCCAACAAACGCAGCACGAATACTAAACAGTCCTTATCTGAAATGACGGAGGGCTACGACAGGTTTTTAAGAAAACCCTTTGCGTAATGAACTTGATATCGTCGTAGAATCGAGTGATTTTAAATGGAGTGTTTTTGAGGCTTTTCTAGTTTTGCTAAAGGGGTCACTCCTGGTGAAGGGATCGTCGGCCCTTTCCTCGTCGAATGAGGTGCGGGATATATCATATATATCACTGTGCAAAGCAAGAACTATAGAAGCAATCAAAAGACAAACCGAGTTTGTAGCATCTTCCAGTTATTGCTAAAGGAGTCACTCCTGGTGAAGGGATCTCGGTCCTTTCCTTATCGAATAAGGTGCTGGATGTTCTACAAGGAACACCGCGATGCAAAGCAAGAACCGTAGCTAGCAGTTTTATTTTGAAATTCGATTCTACAACATCTTAGGTTTCTTTTATTTCATTAATCTCATTAATGAAGTCCCATTTTATTATGCTTCACAAGCATCTCTTTTGAAACGAAATCTGCAATATAACATATATCTCATATATATAATATAAACATTCGTCACAGGCAGTAATATGATCTCATCACAGAACATTGCAGCAGAAGAAACATATATGAAATATTGGATATACTAGGACGTCCGTGTTTTCAATACGAGCCTGTATAAAACACGGATTCCACGGTCGCGATGAATAGCCAAACCCACATCCCTAGACCCCTACGAGAGCAGCAAGTAACACTGCCAATTCTAGGGTTAGGAGACCCGGTCTCGACTCCTCGAGATGGTCTCCCACTGGACCCTAGAATCCGGTTACTTGTGCTCCCCGTCTTGGGTCTATCCTAATGCGGAAAAGTAAATAATATACAACGGTGACATCTTCCGCTACCTGGAAGTGCCCCAATAAAAGAATATTACATACAAATGAATTTTACATGAATGAAAAAGAAAAAACTCTCATCTCACATAAAACCCCCGGCTATTCAAAACGCGACGATCCAATATAACATATCACAGCAACACATAATATCTCATATCATCAACGTAAACAAGTATGCGTATCCCGATTGTCGTTGATGTATAGCAACGAAGCCAGCGATACACCACATACTACGCTTACGGTCACAGAAAAGAAAGTGTAAAACTACAACAGTTGGAATCCGCAACCTCTTTAGACATCGCATGCCTAACCAAATGAATTCCTGATAAACCCCGCATTTTAATCTCATTATCGAAAACTCTTTTCAATATCAAGTCGGGCAATTCAACAAGATTCCCGACGTCCTGATCGAATGCTCGTCGCAAACTTTAGTAGACGGCCGCACCCCTGATACCGTCGACGAAGTGCACCAAGGCGGAACACCGCTACCGCGAGCACCCGAACGGATGCTTTCGGCGACGGGGTTCTCCTACAGTCACTTGGTCGGGGCTATGGGGCGTAGCTGTCTATTAAGTTTATCCGGCGAGTATCCGCGTACACTATGTGATTGCGACGGACTTTTGATCACATCAAAATTCCGTGGCAACCGATCATCTGAGACTAAACTGCTATGTTTATAATATTCAAATTAGTTATCTCATAACTACCTGTGGATTCTAAATATTGTATCACATTCCAGATAAATAGAAAAAGTTAAACTTTCCGATCGAATCATCAAACACTCAAGATTTCCCCAATATATCTCAACACTTGAAATCAGTTTAAAAACATCCATTACATGCCACAGTAGCAATGGTCCAGCCGTAGAAGGGTCAAGCCAACGCCTCACATGTGGCACGCCGTACTGCCCCAAACCCTAAGGTTCAAAAGGCAGTTCAAGACGGTCACATAATCGAGTTAAGGTTTGTTGTCTTCTACAGGGTCCACCGCGTTACTTGCACGACTTAGAACGTTCTTAAACACGAGGAAAAATCCAACTTTTGAAAAAATTTCCGACAGGGGAAAAAGTGAGTTATTGATATCCGTTCGAACTTTTTAACAGTTTCTATAAATTACCCGGACAAAACACAAAAGACGCAGTTAAAGTTCCCGATCGAATCATCGAATCCCCAATATAACCCAGAAAATTCAACAGTTGAATAAATATTAAAAATTCCCAGAAAATACAGTACTAAAAGACAAGAATTACTGTGCAAATTTCAAACAGTGAAGCGACAAAAGGGCCGCGGAACCGCCGCACATGCCATGCACGTGCCGCGGTTCCGCCGCGCTTTGGTGGAATTAGGCGCACGTGCTTCACAGTAACTCTTGTATTTCCCTGCTGATTTTTTTGAGAATTTTTAATTTGGAAAAAATCACAGTTTAAAAAATTTCCAGAAACTAGGTTATATCGGGTTTTCCGGGTTCGATCGGACTTTAAACTTCGTCTAGACTTCGCCTAAAGCTCTAGCTTGGCTCTGATACCACTGTAGGATTGCTAGGCACGCGCACAAGGGTCTACGAGGCATCAACCATGCCCGATTAAAGATTTAGCCGTGCCGAACAACCCGAATACGGAACTTTAAACTAGAGATTAGGCGAAAACAAGCATGCTAAACACTTTAACACTAAGTGAGAGGGATTACAACCTTTGTAGATCCGGTCCTTCACTTCATATGCTCCGTGTTGTAGTCCCTTCGCTGCGATCATCGGGATCCGGACTCTCGAGAGGTTCCACGAAGAGAAAGACGCAACCTTTGCTTCCGATCTTCGATACTAAGATGATCTACCTTGAAGTTTCTTTAACACAAGCTAACACTCATAAAATGATGTGAACACCCTCATCTAAATGTCAAGGGAAGATGAGGATGATGAAGTAGGATTTTTGCTCTCTTTATTTATCTTTTTCTCATATTTATTCATCACTTTGGAAAAATCAAGCAAGCTTTTTCATGAAAGAATGAAGGAAGAAGAAGAATAGTGATCCATTTTCTCTTTTTGATGAATAATGAAAGGATTAATATGACAAATAATGCAACCATGGTTGACTTAACCATTTTAGAGAATTAACCAAGGGTTAGGGTTTGGGTTGAGTTAAGAATGAGTCACTTGTAAATATCTTTTCCAAAACAAAAAGAAAACCTTCTAGAAAAATCTAGAAAGCTTAACCCTAATCCAAACCCTAATCATGTTTAAACTCCACTAAACAAGTTGCATTAGTTATCATATCATGTTACAATATTATATATCACATATATAATATTTATCGTAACAAAAAAAAAATACAATTAACATATATCGCATATATATCAATGTATTATCCGAGTGAGAAAAAGAATCTTTTAGTGAGAAAATATTAGTTAATGCAATTTAATATATCATATATATTATTATACATTAAATTATCGAATCAACACTTGATCCGACAATCCGGCTATATCGCATATAACCGACTAATATTTATCCGTACCGATTCATCGAATCAACACTTGATCCGATAACCCGGCTGATATCAAATATCGCGAGAATACAATACGGTATCACATATCGCATTATCCTCGGTCCCGCACATATCACATATGTGCTCCTACTCCGTTTTGCCTGAGTCAAGAAACCTCTGTGTAGGACTCTAAAGAATCGTCAATACGCCGGCAGTAGGTGATGATCATATAAAACACCCACAAGCTGCAAGCGGTCAGCTAAACGTAACAGCTACCCAGGTATTGAGCGCTCAGAAGATCAACAAGCAAGCCTGTACATTCTCCTGCGAATCCAAACAGTAACACTCCCGTACAGTCCGGTCTCGTCGTCTGATATGTCGCATATCTCGCCTAGGGGTGGTAAACGTCAGACCCCAGTAGCTCGATAAGTCGTGTCGATTTGAGGTCTATAACAGTTCGAGAAACTACTGATAACACTTACCAGTAAATCTCAGCAACCCTGGCCAGGGATTTCCGGTTATAGCCAATCGAACACAGCACAACATCAACTCCCTATACCGGGAGAGACGAATCCCCTCCTATCGCTCATTGCCTCCATATGATTCGGGACTGTACCCAAAAGCCACCTTTTTGCATGCCCTCTTGGACGTGGTATGATGGAAATCAAAGCACAGTGGGAACCACACAAGACTCTATGACGATCTCGGGTCAACAGACTACTCTGTACCAGTGTCACCGGAGAACTGCCATCTGACGTATGGTATAATACCATCTGGGAGTTCTCGGCGAGTCCGTCCAGTGTACCCAGTCTCCACTGAGCACCCGTACACCATCCTTGATGTCAAACACCGATGGATATGGGATCATCCATCGCCCATCATATGGGTCAAGATGCGTATACGCTAGTCTACTCTGGTGCATCGATGCCCTGTCTCGATACACCCTCGACTAGGAACAATTATAGGATGTACTCGTCGACTACCGTGGCCCCACTAGTATGATCTCATCATAGTCCCAGTAGTCGAGTACATATCCTAAGGGCTTTATCAACATGTAATATAGAGACAATCAGAGTACATGTTAAGATAAAGTACAACCAGATAGCATACTATCATGTCGAGCAAGAAAGTCCTCCCTATATATGTCCAAGCATCCATTACAATATACATCGTATGTACAGTAATGGCCTCTAGGGCATACATATAACTAACAACCTCAATCTGTCGTCTTTCTCCTTGACGAACTGAAATGGGAGCTTCCTAATGCGAAACACTCAGACACACGAAACTCCCCCCAACTAACAACTCTGCAGCAGATCCTTTGCTCCTCAAGCTTCGCCGGCTCGTCTGGAACGAGGTCGGAAAACTCTCGCACGAAAGAAAACCGGTCCAACAAACCCACTGTGGCTACGGCATCACGAATGAACGTTAAGAATCTACGACATCTCCTCAAAGGCCGATTAGCAAAAAGGCTAAATTCAAGCTGGGAGAGGCGGCACAACTATCCGCCAGCACCACAAGACTGACTCGCCCGGGAAAACAAAACCTAATTGTTTCCTCACGGTAGCCCATAACTCCTAGCACGTAGCTAACCAGTCCGTGCCCAGAAGATTGCCAAATCCAACATCTCTAAGAGGATCAAAATGACAGACGAATCTCTATCTCCTATCCGATGGGCACACGACCGAATTACGTGTCGCGCAACAAAAGAATCACTGACAGAAGTTAACACAACAAACGGCTGATCTACCTAGCACGACTCTCGTCCTAAACTCGGCACGAAGTGTGGAAACATACGAGTGCATGAAAAGGACATATTGAAGGAGTACCTGAAAGCTCCGCGTTGGACGCCCTCGCGTCCCGATGAGTCGAAGTGAAAACTTGTGTCTGCCCTTCATCTGCGACTGACCGAACTCCTCCTCTACTAGCCTGACCCCTCTGCGCGAACCCTCCGCATCCACGACGTCTCAGAATACGACCCTGACGTAGTGTGAAGGAACACTGCTTGATGAGGTGTTGAAGGCTTCTGCATCGTAAACATCTACGCGTTGACTGCTGTCCTGCCTGGGGATGAGAGCCAAATGACTGTCCTCGTCCTAAGCCTCTGCTCTGGGCTGGTACACCAGTACGATTCCTCAACTGTTCCGGAACTCTCACGGTCTCTGGAAGACGTGTCTCGTAAACTGGGGCTGCCTCCACCGGTGCTATGTAGGGGACGGAATACTGCATGATGATCGCAAGGAACAATTGGGTAACAGGGGTGACAACCATCTGTCGTTGCGCTCGAACAACCTCCACCAATGAGCTCATCGTCTGGCGCAAGCCCTGCATCTCTTCCACTAGTCTAGCGATCTGATCTGTCGTAGGAGAAACAATCTGTCCTGGTACAACAGGGGTACTACTCGGATCAGTCCTCATCTCAGATGAATCAACTCGAATCTCGGCTCTCACGACCGCTCTCTGCACCCTCGTAGTCCTTGGCGGCATAATGGCTGAAAAGAAGGTAAGATTCGATGAGGATATGAAAATCGAATCATAAGGATGTATACAATCATGAGGGACTTTCAATCAATAAGTCCTAAGGTCGCTTAGGCGGAGTACCGTATCGTGAGTATGTCGCGGAACATACGCACGCTACGCCACTCTGCTGCAGCTACCTACTCCATCATACCAGGGTCATACTACACTCCGAAGGTAAAACCTACGCTCTGATACCAACTTTGTCATGACCCAAAGTTTGGCCCGTGACCGGCACTTAACCACGTAACGTCTACAGGCGTAACGCGACTAAGTAAGCCGAAAACCTAGAAATCAAACCAGTAAAAGTATAGAGTGTTTTAAGCATTTAATAGAACCAATTACTAAGATGTTAAGAAACCTTAAATAGACAATGACCAAGATAACAATATACGACGCCGTAGCGATGAAAATGAGCAACAAGTGGGAAACATCACAGATAGAATAACTGTATAAGTAAAGTCGACTCACAACGAGCTTGACACCAGAATACAAAATAATATACACCGTCCTCACAACTGGTCTCTAAGTCAATACATAAGTGGTAGATGGAGAGTACTAGATACAACAATGTACACAACTGAAAGATAACCAGATACCGCACAAAACCCACCTATCAGCAAAAGAGCTAGTACACCAACTGTAGGGGTATCTGTGTCAAAAGATGCAAGAACGCAACCTGCCGCGACTACTCCGAAGGGCAACCTGCAAACACTGTGGCACAACGGGGGTGAGTTGCCAACTCGTGAATAGAAGATAACATATAAAGGTAATCGAGAGTATGCACGTGCAACGACACTCTAACCTATGCCAACAGATAACGTCTATATGATGAACTGGATGATCAAATCATGTAACAAGTGTAATCTAATAATAACTCCATGTGATGAGCAAGATATGTGATAATCAGGTATAGCAATGCAATCTAACAACCCTATATAGAATGAACGGGGTATGCAATGATCGTGCAAGCATGTGCACTATATCAGGTACAATAGATACAGGATGAGATATCAATTACTTCATACTGAGCATGGGAAATATAACATCTACACGGAATGTCATCGTGGAAAGTATAATCGGTACCCATCAATGCACCCAAATCCCAATACTACTCAGGCGTCGTCATCCTCCTCGGTCCTCAAATCCTGTAAATCTCATATAATCTTGAGTGCCCAATATCGGCACCCAAAATATCAAGAAATACTCATGCCAAGCATCGACACGCAAATCTTCCTGTATAGGGCATCCATCAGTCCGGATCAGCCCACGGGCTGTGTCTGCGGTATCGGCCCCGGCAGTACGAGTCGTCCCATATCCATCAATCGACTCTGGTTAGTATCCTCCGGATAACCGCCAGGTCCAACCAATCACCGGTAGGTAGTAGTCCCTCTGCCAGGCTCACCGTCTACTACACAGCGAAACCGTTCTCGCCCCGGGGTACCATACTGGGTCCACCATGTACCCATAATCGGCCTCATCCAACTCCTCGATTCGGGTTCACATATATCACTCTGGGACCGAGAAAACACATGGTGGACGTACCGAAATATCATATCAAGGGAAACCGGGTTTTTAAATAATTAACTATTCTCTTTTGAAATATCCACGGTTCCCCAAATCCAGATTTAACATGGAAACAAAATATCTCAATGCGTAATCTAAGCAAGTATGAAGATAACAATATATGTGTGCACTGGTATGAGTATACAGTGTACATGTGCACAGGTATGAAGATATCAATATATGTATGCACTGGTATGAGTATACAGTGTGCATGTGCGCAGGTATGAAGATATCAATCTATGTGTGCACTGGTATGAGTATACAGTGTGCATGTACGCAGCTATGAAGATATCAATATATGTGTGCACTAGTATGAGTATACAGTATGCATGTGCGCAGGTATGAAGATATCAATATATGTCCAAATGTGAATATATGATGTAGGTGGCACAAGTATGGGTATGTGATGTATATGTGCCCAAGTATGAATATAACATATGCTGATATGCGGCAATCATGACAACATTAATAAAGCGGAATCAGTATGATATATGATTTATAGCAATCCTTTAATATGAGTATCATGGCAATCACTAACAGTGTGAGTGTAGCATATCAATCGTGCTCGTGCAACTTGAACCGTTAGTGACAGTGCAGTATCCTATGCTATCATTTCTATATGCAACAAAAAGGTATGCTATTACAGTCCATATGAACATCTATACTAAATATCCTAACACGCCCTGACGCTTAACGCCATACGGGCGATTTCCCCGTAGATGTTAAATCTACTCACCTGGTCGTGCGCTACTCGTAGCTGACCACCTGCTTCCCTTTCTTAGCTTCGTCTGACGTTCCCGCCTGCGAAGCTGGAATTTACACAAGAATCCGTATATAAGCAACTAACTCGTAAGACGCGATATCTAAGCCAAACGATACGCTCGCGTCGCGAACTAAACGCGCGTGTGTACGATACGCTAAATCGTGTGTATGCGTCTAAAGCTAACCCGGCACGTCACGACGCACTGGATCATAGAACCCACTCGCGTATTGCGTGAACCAAACGTACTAGAAATACGATATAACGTCCTAGATTCTCCTACAGAGAGAAACTCACAAAATTGCATATAGCACAACACTGGAAAACACAGCAGACCACCCTAGGAAAAACCTTAACACCCCAGACCCCTATCTGGCCGCAATTTGCGGCCAGAACAAATAAACCGGCAGCCAAAAAGTTGAATGGGTGCTTCATGCTTGGTGTGTGTGGTCAAGATCTATCTAATGTTCTCCAGTTTACTCAATTTTTCTCTGAAGTGACCGGGTCTAAAGCAGATAACTGAAAGGTGAAATTTCACTTTAAAACACTAAATTTTGCACAATTTGAAACCCTATGGTATTTTGGTGTAATCTGGGGTCTAAATAGGTTTACATGACCTTAATAACACCTAATTAGGCTAGGTTAACTAACACTAACAGCTGTTAACCGTAAGTCCACACAATTCATCATTTCAAGCACAAAATCTCACTTTTTACACAAACCGAAGCAAATCCTACATAAGTTAAGCAAACTAGAGGGTTAAGCTCAGAAATTATACCTCACTAGACCCTATGGAGCCGAAAGAGGGAGGAGGAGGAGAAGAGGTGAGTTGTTGTTGCTGCTGCTGCCTGCTGTGCTGCTGCTAATGCTGTAGCTGCTGCTGATGCTGGTGTTGTGGCTGCTGCTGATGCTTCTGCAGCTGCTGCCTCTCTCTCTCTCTCTCAGCTGAGTGTGTGTGTGTGTGTGAGAGAGAGAGAGAGAGAGTGAGAAGTGAGAGTGAGAAGTGAGAGTGCCCAAGTCAAACACCCCCTCTCTCTTCCTCTCTCTTCATTTAATGAGCATGGCTCATGCCATGCCCATACTCCCTCTCTCACCTCTTGTCAACAAAAGAAAAAAAAAGAAATTCAAATAAACAAAACACACAAATAATTGAAACCTCATTTAAAGTCCAAATACTTAACACAAATGGGTTAACCCACCATGGTTGCTAATCATGGTTTTAACCCCAATCTAAACCCTAGTTAACATGCACAAGTGTGTGTGTGCCTAGAAAAATTCTAATAAAATATTCAATAATTAGGATAAAATATTTGGAACTTAATTTGGTAAACTTTTTATTAAAACTATATATTAAAATATAATTAACCCCTAAACACAACCTAAGGTGTTACAATACTACGCCTTGACGTAGGCCAACAAACGTAGCACGAATACTAAGTAGTACTTATCTGAAATGACGAAGGCTTTTTATGAAAACCCTTTGCGTAATGAACTTGATATCGTCGTAGAATCGAGTGAATTTTAAAAGGAGTGTTTTTTAGGCCTTTACTAGTTTTGCTAAAGAATTCACTCCCGGTGAAGGGATCTCGGCTCTTTTCTTATCGAATAAGGTGCAGGATATTTCACAAATACCATTATGCAAAGCAAAAAATTATAGAAGCAATCAAAAGACAAACCGTGTTTGTAGCATCTGCTAGTTTCGCTAAAGAGGTCACTCCCGGTGAATGGATCTCGGCTCTTTCCTTATCGAATAAGGTGCTGGATATTTTATAAGGAATACCGCTATGCAAAGCAAGAAATAGAGCTACCAGTTTTTAACAAGTTTCTACAATATCTTGAGGTTTCTTTTATTTCAATAATCTTATTAATGAAGTTCCATATTATTATGCTTCACAAGCATCACATTTGAAACGAAATCAGCAATATAACATATATCTCATATATATAATATAAACATTCGTCTAATATGATCTCATCACAGAACATTGCAGTAGAAGAAACACATATGAAATATTGGATATTCTAGGAATTCCGTGTTTTAAGTTAAGCCAGTATAAAACACGGATTCCACGGTCGCGATGAATAGCCAAACCCACATCCCTAGACCCCTACGAGAGCGGCAAGCAACCCTATCAATTCTAGAGTTAGGAGCCCCGGTCTCGACTCCTTGAGATGGTCTCCCACTGGACCCTAGAACCCGGTTACTTGTACTCCCCGCCTTAGGTCTATCCTAATGTGGAAAAGTAAATAATATACAATGGTGACATCATCCTCAACACGGAAGTGCCCCAATAAAATAATATTACATACAATTGAATTTTACATGAATGAAAAAGAAAAACTCTCATCTCACATAAAAAAACCCGGCTATTCAAAACAGACGATCTAATATAACATT
This sequence comes from Agapanthus africanus, assembly GCA_030015575.1. Taxonomy (NCBI): domain Eukaryota; kingdom Viridiplantae; phylum Streptophyta; class Magnoliopsida; order Asparagales; family Amaryllidaceae; genus Agapanthus; species Agapanthus africanus. The sequence goes on along the minus strand of JASDDO010000018.1, from coordinate 333,148,960 downwards.
TCATATTAACACATAATATCACATATCATCAACGTAAGTAAATATGCGTATCCCAGTTGTCGTTGACATATAGCATCAAAACCGGCAATACACCACATATTACACTTACGGTCGCAGAAAAGAAAGTGAAAAACTACAAAATTTGGAATCCACAATCACTTTAAACATCTTAAATCCGAAATATCACATACTTCGCATTTCATTCCTAACTATATGAATTCCACATATTGTATCACATTCCAGATAAATAGACAATATTAAACTTTTCGATTGAATAAATAAACACCCAAGATTTCCCAAATAGCTCAACACTTGAGCAGAGTTCAAAAAGTCCCAGAACATGTCACAGCTGCTATGAACCAGCCATAGAAGGGTCAAACCAACGCCTGACATGTGGCAACGCTAAACTACCACAAACTATATGGTTCAGTGGCAGTTTTGACGGCCACATAATCGAGTTAAAGTTACGTTCTTCTAGAGGGTCCATAGATTCGCTTGCATGATTTTCTGAAAGTTTTAAACTCAGGAAAAATCCAACACTTGAAAGTTTTCCGACAGGGGAAAAAGTGAGTTATTGAAATCCGTTCGAACTTTTTAACACGTTCTAAATTACCCGGAAAAACTTAAACGAAGTTAAACTTTCCGATCGAATCAACGAGTTCCCAATATTTCCAAGAAAGCCCAACACTTGAGTATATTAAAAATTCCCAGAAGCATGAAAAAGTACCCAAGAATAAACCCCTGAAGTATTAGCCCCTAACTCCCAAAGTTGGCCGCGGAACCGCCGCCAAACGCATGGTTTGGACATGGTTCCGCGGTCTCTTAAGGGAGTTATGGCTTCGTACTTCACAGTACTTCTTAGAATTCCCTACATGATTTGATGAGTATTTTTAATATGAAAAATTTCAACTTTTGAAAAAAATTTGAGAGAAGGGGTTGTTTCGGGGTTTCGGAGTTCGATCGGACTTTAAACTTCGTCTAGACAACGCCTAATGCTCTACCATGTCTTTGATACCACTATAGGGTTGTATAGCACGACAACAAGGTTTACCAAGGCATCACACATGCCATTTTAAAAAAATTTGGGGTGCTAAACAAACCCTAACCAAGATATTAACGAGAGACTTAGGGTTAACATAGCAAGTAAACAACTTTACTTCTAAGAGTTTGGGATTACAACCTTTGTAGTCCGTTCCTTCGCTTCATAAGCTTCGTGTTGAGGTCCCTTCGCTGCGATCATCAAGTACCCGGACTCTAGAGAGGCTCCATGGAGAGAAAGATGCAAGCTTACTTCCAATCTTCAACAACTAAGATTATCTACCTTGAAGAATCTCAAACCCAAGCTCTTGCTTCATTAATCAAGTATTAGCAAAGCAAATACCCTAATCTAAGTGGCTAGAATAGATGAGGATGATGAATTAGGAATTTTGCTCTCTTTTGTTTTCAATTTCTCACTTATAAACATCACAAAAGAAAAAGCTAGTGAAGGTTTTCTTCATCAAGAAAAAAGAAGAAAATGAAACAAAACCTTTTGTGATGAATAATGAAAATCATTGTTGTGGTTGCAAATCAACCATGGGTTAAGAATGAAGGCTTAACCCTTATAGAGAATCAACTAGGGTAAAAGGTTTCGGTTGGGTTAAGAAATATCTACACAAAATATCAAAGGTCAAAGTCAATGCTTCAAGAAGCTTCATGAAAGCTTCATCCAAGCTTAACCCTAATCCAAACCCTAACCATGTTTAAACTCCATAAAACATGTTGCATTTGTAACCATAACTTGTTACAATATTATATATCACATATATAATATATTTTGTAACAAAAGAAAATAATACAATTAACATATATCGCATATATATCAATGTATTATCCCGTGAGAAAATGAATCAATAAAGCGAGCTTATATTAATTAATATAAATTAATATATCACATATATAATTATACACTAAATTATCGAATCAACACTTGATTCGATAATCCGGCTATACATATAAAACCGACTAATATAACATGTACCTTTTTATCGAATCAACACTTGATCCGATGACCCGGCTATATCATATATACCCGGCCGATATCTCATATCGCGAGAATAGAATATAGTATCACATACTCGTATTATTCTCAGTCCTGCACATATCACATATGTGCTCCTACTCCATTTTGCTTGAGCCAGGAAACCTCTGTGTAGGACTCTAAAGAATCGTCAATACGCCGGCAGTAGGTGATGATCATATCAAACACCCACAAGCTGCAAGCGGTCAGCTAAACGTAACAGCTACCCAGGTATTGAGCGATCAGAAGATCAACAAGCAAGCCTGTACATTCTCCTGCGAATCCAATCAGTAACACTCCCGTACAGTCCGGTCTCTTCGTCTTATATGTCGCATATCTAGTCTAAGGGTGGTAAACGTCAGACCCCAGTAACCGATAAGTCGTGTCGATTTAAGGTCCATAACAGTTCGAGAAACTACTAATAACTCTTACCAGTAAATCTCAGCAACCCTGGCCAGAGATTTCCAGTTATAGCCAATCGAACACAGCGCAACATCAACTCCCTATAACGGGAGAGAAGAAACCCCTCCTATCGCTCATTGCCTACATGTGATTCGGGACTGTACCCAAAAACCACCGTTTTGCACGCCCTCTTGGACGTGGTATGATGGAAATCAAAGCACAGTGGGAATCACACAAGACTCTCTGACGATCTCGGGTCTACAGACTAACCTGTACCAGTGTCACCAGAGAACTGCCATCTGACGTGAGGTATAATACCATCTGGAAGTTCTCGGCGAGTCCGTCCAGTGTACCCAGTCTCCACTGAGCACCCGTATACTATCTCTGATGTCAAACATCAATGGATATAGGATCATCCATCGCCCATCTACATGGGTCAAGAAGCATATGCTAGTCTACTCTGGGATATCGATGCCCTGTCTCGATACACCTACGAATAGGAACATTTGAAGGATGTACTTAGCGACTACACTGTCCCCACTAGTATGATCTGCATCATGGTCCTGGTAGTCAAGTACTCATCCTAAGGGCTTTATCAACATGTAACATAGAGACTATTAGAGTACATGTTAAGATAAAGAGCAACCAGATAGCATACTATCATGTCGAGCAAGAAAGTCCTCCATATATATGTCCAAGCATCCACTACAATATACATCGCATGTACAGTAATGGCCTCTAGGGCATACATATCACTAACATTGTATAACCATATTGGTGCACACATATATTGATATGTCCACTTGCATATCCATGCCTACATACATACATACTCTTGCACATACATAGATGATGCTGACTTTGATTTGAAAATTGGGGACCGCATGAAATGTTTTCAACTGGATCCTTTTAAAAGAGCGGTTTTCCCCTTTTACTCATAGTACGATTTTTTGCGGCATACAACACATTGCATGGATTTACGCATTGAGTTTTGGATTCGTGTGATTTCTGGATTTGAGAACCGTGGTATCATTTCAAGAAAATATGCATTGCTTTGAAAACCCGGTTTTTCTTGATACGAAATTTCAGTGCGTCCACCATGCGTTTTCTCAATTCTGAGACGTGTGACATGTGAACCCGAATCGAGGAGCTGGATGAGGCCGATTGCGGGTACATGGTAGACCCGGTATGGTACCCCGGGACGAGAATGGATTGTTGTGCTGTAGACGATGAGCCTGGCAGAGGGACTACTACCTACCGGTGATTGGTTGGACCTGGCGGTTATCAAGGGGATACTGACCAGAGTTGGGAGATGGATACGGGACGACTGTACTGCCGGGGCCGAGGGCCGATTCCGCAGACGGAGCTCGTGGGCCGATCCGGACTGATGGAGCCCGATATATGAGGATTTGCGTATCGATGCTGGACACGAGTATTTCATGATGTTTTCGGGTGCCGATGTTGGGCACCCCATTTCTTTGAGATTTACAGGATTGAGGGCCGGATAGAGTGACGGCCCCTGAGTTATTGGGATTTTGGGGTGTTTTTGGTAAACACCGGGGTTTTTCCGCGATGATGATTCGTGTAGATCATATTTTATTCCATGCTCAGTATTTATTGTTATGCATCGCATCATGTAGTCGTAGTACCTGATAGAGTACTTTGGCATGATTATTGCATACTCTGCTCATCAATTAGATGTTATCTGATTGCACATGTTAGAGTATCGCAGTACGTGCATACTCGCGATTACATTTATATGTTATTCACTATTCACGAGTTGGCAACTCACCCCCTTTGTGCCATAGTGTTTGCCGGTCGACCCTCAGAGTAGTTGCGGCAGGGCTATCTCTTGTATCTTTTTGCTACGGATACTACTGCAGTTGGCGTGTGAGCCGTTTGCTTATAGGTGGGTTTTTGCGGTATCCGTTTATTTTCCATTTGTACATTCTATTGTATCTAGTACTCTCCATCTACCATTTCATGTATTGACTTAGAGACCAGTTGTGAGGACGATGTATATTATTATTTGTATTCTGGATGTCGAGCTCGTGTGAGCCGGCTTTATTTATGCAGTTTTATCTTTTATGCTGTTTTTCACTTTTTGCACATTCTTCACTACGGCGTCGTATATTGTTGTTGTGGTGGTTGTTTCCGCCGTTGGGCGTGATTGCTCCTGTTTGGGAATGCTTCATTCTTATTATATGTCATTTTTACTTATATCATGTCTTGTACCCGGTTTCGGGGCTAGTTTTTACAAAGGAGGTGCTGCCGAAATTTTTAAGAAAATAACTCAAACTTTAATGATTTTACTCGAGTTTTCTAAATGTTTTAAACCAATGTTTTCAACACTCACTACTTTTAATGGTTTTGATTTCTGGGTTTCGGCTTACTTAGTCGCGTTACGCCTATAGACGTTACGTGGTTAAGTGCCGGTCACGGGTCGAACTTTGGGTCGTGACACCCTCTATAATTTTAATATGGCATGTGTGATGCTACCAAACCCTAGTAGTGGTGCTAAAGAAACCCTTCATGGTATCAGAGCCTAACTAGAAGCCTAAACGATGTTACGATAATCCGAAAACGAAAAACTCCGCAAAAAATACGGTTTTAGAAACCTAGAAAAATGCTCTCTGGAAATTTTTTTAAAAGTGGTCTAAAAATTATTTAAACAACTGCAGAGTGGCATTTAAGGTATTCTAAGAACACAGGTGAAATATGAAGGGGGCTCGGTTTTGGGCCGGCGACGAGATCATGTTTTCCGGCGTCGCCGGCCATTTTGGCTCCTCCCCTGCTCGTATTGCACCAGTGCGCTGTAATTCAAGATCTGGGGTTTCTGGTATTGTTTTGAAGTCCTGAATTGCATGTGATGTTAGTTTGGTAATGGATTCTTTGCGGAGTATTTTGTATTTGTATTTTTCAGCATTGTATTGGTAACCTAGACGACGTTAAAGAAGTCGAACGATTATCAAACACTGGTATTTTCCAGGTTGAACGTACTCAATATATAATGCAGGTATTCTTATGGACTTTAGCTAATGGGTTATATCTGCGTTGGTTTGGATATTCATATGCAGCATAGATAGATGCGTTGGTTTGGGACAGTCGTACTGCCTTGTTGGCCAAAGTCAAGGGTAGGCACGGGTGGGTTCAAATTAACGTGGAGAATAACGGGTAGAACTTGAGATGTGACTTATGATTTGTTGGCCAAAGTCAAGGTCATAAGAGCATGGGGCAAAAATCCACATCGGGAGTTTCTAAAGAAACTGAAACTTGCTAGCGTTGCATACAATTTGGAGTTTGATGATTCTGGTAGAATTCCTTCAGTTTTGTCATGCGATGATATTTGGATCCCGATCCTACTGTGAGTATATGCTACTCCTCGGGAAATTTCTCACTTAACGATCAATGCTATAAACCAAGTAGGTGTCTAGAAAGGTGTTAGCGGAGCTACGCCCCCAGGGAAAAGAGGTTCTTAAATTAAGGAACTTCGCGAAAGCGTTGGAAAACCTCCTTCGAAGTACCGACACTGGCCTGGCTGAATTGTTAAGCAAGTATTGTACGGTGAGATTGATCCCGACTAATTCCACCTTTTTGGTTTGAGGAGGGATTCGAGATACAGTGGGAGCCAACCTGTTAAGACAAATTAAAAACCACTTTAAACTTGCAAGAGGATCATGCTAAGTGTTTCTTCTCTCTCTCCTAATTGCAGCGACCAATCGTCATGACCGGACTTAAGTTACTTCTAGATAAAAATATACTGACAGGACCAAACTAAAAAGATTGGCTCAGGAATGTCAAAATGGCAATCACTTACGACAAGTTGGGGTATCTCCTTACCACCAAAACTCCCCCTGTCCCAGGTCCCACCTCCAGCGTTGCAGATAAGGAAATCCGTAAGACCTGGGAGATCGACTGCGCGAAGGCCATGTGCCTCGTGCTTGCCTCTATGGACAATGAACATCAGAGAAGGCACAAGAATATGGACCTCGAATCCATATTTCTCCATACTAAGGATCTGTATGGGGAGCAATGTTGTTTCTCTAGATACAAAGTCTCGAAAAAGTTGTTTTCGGCGAGATTGGCCGTCGGATCATCCGTAGTGGAACACGTGCTTAAGATGATTGGCTTTATTGAAGAGCTTGAGGACCTTGGGACCACGTTAGAGAACGAGCTCTATACAGACTTGATTCTCCAGTCCCTTCCTTCCACTTATGCTTAGTTTATCCTGAACTTCAACTTGCAAGGAAAAGAAGTTGAACTTCCGGAGCTCCTCAACATGTTGAGGAGTGCAGAGGGCACCCTACAGAAAGGTAGGGAAACATCCACTTTGTTTGTTGGAGGACCTTCCTCTTCTAGGTCCAAGGCGAAAGCCAAGGGAAAGAAGAAGAAAACCCCCCACCAAACCAATGGGCGGTGTTAGTAAAGTGGAAATGAAGGGAAAAGCAAAGGCAACAAAGATAGCGGGGTAGCTTGTGGGAAAGGAAGAGTGCTTCTATTGTCATAAGGAAGGACACTAGAAAAAGGATTGCAGGGCATAGAGGGCCAAGAACCAGGACCCGAAGCAAGTTGCGGCTTCGGCTTCAGGTGTGTATGTTATTGAAAACTGTCTATCAATAAACTCTACTTCCTGGATATTGGACACCGGATCAGGATCTCATATCTGTAATTCTTTGCAGGCACTGAGAAAGCGTAGGGTTTTGAAAGCAGGTGATATGACCCTCAAAGTTGCAAACGGAGTTGGCATGGATGCTGAGTCCGTGGGGGACTATCACTTGGGATTGTCAGATGGACATGTTTTGGTTTTACGGGATTGTTATTTTGTATCCAATGCAACTTGTAATATCATATCTGTATCTTTAATGTCAAAAGAAGGTTATGAATTTGCATTTGTAAGCAATGTTGTGAACATTCACCTTAATCAAGTTTTGATTGGGTCAGGTACATTAAGCAATGGTATATACGTATTATACCAACCATAGATTTTCAATGTCCAGAATACACACAAAAGAAAGTCTCCAGAAATAAATCACGCTTTCTTATGGCATTGTAGACTAGGTCACATCAATGAGAGAAGGTTGACGAAGTTACATACAGAAGGATATTTGGATCCCTTCGAATATCAATCATATGCAACTTTTCAATCCTGTCTCAAAGGAAAGATGACAAAGACTCCGTTCACTAGACACGAAGTAAGAGCGAGCGAGCTCTTGGGACTCGTACACAGCGACGTGTGCGGTTCAATGTCTACACATGCGCGAAGCGGTTATTCTTACTTCATTACTTTTACGGATGAATTTTCAAGGTACGGATATATCTTCTTAATGAAAAATAAATCTGAAGCCTTTGGAAAATTCCAGGAATATAAGAATGAAGTAGAAAAACAAACCGGTAAGAGTATCAAGACACTGAGATCTGATCGAGGTGGTGAATACTTGAGTGCCAAGTTCCGGGATTACCTAAAAGAGAATGGAATTCTCTCTCAGCTTACTCCTCCATACACTCCGCAACATAACGGTGTATCGGAGACACGGAACCGAACCCTATTGGATATGGTACGTTCCATGATGAGTAACGCTGAGTTACCGCGATCATTCTGGGGATATGCACTAGAATCAACTGCATATCTTTTGAACCGAGTTCCAACTAAGACTGTGCCTACCACACCATATCTGGTGTGGAGTGGGAAGAAACCCTATCTTAAGCACATTAAGACATGGGGATGTCGAACTTTTGTCAAAACGCAGCATGCGGACAAACTCGAGGCACGCTCAGTACAATGCAAGTTTGTGGGATATCCAAAGAACTCCAAGGGATATTTCTTCTATTACGAAGAGGAACAAAAGGTTTTTGTTTCTCGTCATGCCCACTTCTTGGAAACTGAATTTTTGGAAAATCAGATAAGTGGGAGCGCAATAGAACTGGAAGAAATTCCAGAACCACGAGCTATTACTGAAAGCTTAGTAGAACCATACGGTTCGAAAGAACGGGACATTCCTACGCCGTTCCGCAGGAGTAGTAGGCAGTCTTATCCGCCCGAGAGATACTACGGTTTTCTCATAGACGAGGATAAAGAGGATTGCATCATTGATAGTGATGAGCCGACTAGCTTCCAGCAGGCCATTCAGAGCGTTGACTCGGTAAAATGGCTGGGTGCAATGCGGACCGAAATGGAGTCTATGTACACCAACAAAGTATGGACTTTGGACGTTGCTCCAGATGGGTTAAAACGCGTAGGATGCAAGTGGATCTTCAAGAAGAAGATTGGTGTAGATGGGCAGGTCGAGACCTATAAGGTTAGACTTGTTGCAAAGGGTTTTCGTCAAAGACCTGGTTTGGACTATGACGAAACCTTTTCTTCAGTGGCTATGCTGAAATCCATTCGGATCCTTCTTGCCATTGCTGCCTTCTACGATTATGAGATTTGACAGATGGACATAAAGACCGCTTTTCTAAATGGAAATTTAGAGGAGTGTATCTATATGGACCAGCCAGAGGGTTTCATTCAGAGTGGGAGCAGCGGAAAGGTGTGCAAGTTGCTTAAGTCCATTTATGGACTAAAGCAAACATCGCGGAGTTGGAACATCTGTTTCGATGAGACGGTCAAAGATTTTGGCTTTATCAAAAATCCAGATGAACCATACATCTATAGTAAAATTGTAGCACGAACTGTCATATTCCTCATTTTATACGTGGGTGACATTCTCTTGATAGGAAATGACATTCATATGCTACAATCTGTCAAAGGGTTCTTGTCACATAGGTTCTCCATGAAAGACCTGGGTGATGCCTCTTACATTCTGGGGATCCGGATCCATCGTGATAGATCCAAAAGGATATTAGGACTTTCACAGTCCAGGTACATCGATACCATACTGAAAAGATTCAGTATGGATGATTCCAAGCGCGGTAATCTACCGGCTTGTCACGGGATCACCCTCACCAAAGAGATGTCTCCTAAGACTGATTTGGAAAGGGATCGCATGTCTATTATACCCTACGCTTCTGCGGTAGGCTCTATAATGTATACGATATTGTTTACCAGACCAGATGTAGCTTATGCACTGTGTGGTAAGCCGGTATCAGTCAAACCCTGGGGAGAAGCACTGGATAGCGGTAAAGAACATTCTCAAGTACCTGAGAAGGACTAAGAAGATGTTCTTGGTGTATGACGGAAAAGACCTCCAGATCGAGGCCTTTGCTGACTCCAGCTTCCAGAGTGACAAGGATGATTCCAAGTCCATGTCGGTTATGTCTTTACCCTCAATGGAGGGGTGGTGTGTTGGAAGAGTTCCAAACAGGAAACCGTTGCTGACTCGACGATGGAAGCGAAATATATCGCTGCTTCTGATGCCGCAAAAGAAGCCGTCTGGATGAGGAAGTTCTTGAAAGAACTTCAGGTGGTACCGTCCATTGTTGATCCAATACCTCTGTATTGCGACAACAACGGGGCTATAGCTTTAGCGAAGGAACCCAGGTCCCATCAGAAGTCCAGACACATCTTAAGGCGGTATCACCTGATCAGGGAGATCGTGGATCGCCAGGAGATCGAGGTTCGGAGGGTTGCTATGGAAGATAACACTGCAGATCCATTCACAAAGGCCTTACCCCAGACTCAGTTCTAGCGGCTGATCGAGATGATAGGTCTTCGATACGCCAGTACATGGCCTTAGTGCAAGTGGGAGATTGTTAGTGTATATGCCCTAGAGGCCATTACTGTATCATACTAGTTTGTATATTACTTGATGGAAGCTTGGGATATTCACAGTTGTATAGACAATCTTGCTCGAAATGGTAGTATGCTATTTGGTTTGTTTCTACTTCAATGTGAACATGTGTTTCTTTTAGCATATCACCTATACACATTAGTGGAGCCCTTAGGATCTTTACTTGATTACCAGTGTTGTGATGGCAGTCACACTAGTGGGGGCTGGGTAATCAACAAGCACATCCTTATACAGGTCCCTAGTCGTAGGACTATCGAGACAGGGCATCGATACTCCAGAGTAGACTAACGTATGCGCTTCTCATCCCAGCAGGGGAGACGGTCTTTCCTACAGCCGTCAATACGTCATACTTGAGATAGTATTAGGGTACGAGTATACTGGACAGGACTCATCGGGAACTGTTGGTTGGTACTATACCTATCGTCAGTTATCAGTTCCCAGGTGACATGAGTACAGCTTAGTCCGCTGACTTGACACCGTCTCTTCGCCTCGAGTGTGTTTCCACTGTACTTTGATTACTACCCTACCATGGCTTAACGGAGTCGTGCAAACAGGTAGTAGTTGGGTGTGTTAGTTATATGTATGCCCTAGAGGCCATTACTATACATAGGATGTATATTGTAGTGGATGCTTGGACATATATAGGGAGGACTTTCTTGCTCGACATGATAGTATGCTATCTGGTTACTCTTTATCTTAACGTGTATACTGATTGTCTCTTTGTTACATGTTGGTAAAGCCCTTAGGATGTGTACTTGACTACCCGCACTATGATGCGGATCATACTAGTGGGGACATGGTAGTCCATAAGTACATCCTTCAAAGTCCCTAGTCGTGGGTGTATCGAGACGGGGCATCGATATACCAGAGTAGATTAGCGTATACCTTCTCGACCCATACAGATGGGCGATGGATGATCCCATATCCATTGGTGTTTGACATCAGAGATGATATACGGGTGCTCAGTGGAGACTGGGTACACTGGATGGACTCGCCGAGAACTCCCAGATGGTATTATACCTCACGTCAGATGGCAGTTCTCTGGTGACACTGGTACAGGTTAGTCTGTAGACCCGAGATCGTCATAGAGTCTTGTGTGATTCCCACTGTGCTTTGATTTTCACCTTACCACGTCTAAGAGGGCGTGCAAAACGGTGGTTTTTGGGTACAGTCCCGAATCACATGGAGGCAATGAGCGATAGGAGGGGATTCGTCTCTCCCGGTATAGGGAGTTGATGTTGCACTGTGTTCGATTGGCTATAACCGGAAATCCCTGGCCAGGGTTGCTGAGATTTGCTGGTAAGTGTTACCAGTAGTTTCTCGAACTGTTATAGACCTCATATCGACACGACTTATCGAGCTACTGGGGTCTGACGTTTACCACCCCTAGGCGAGATATGCAACATATCAGACGAACAGACCGGACTGTACGGTAAGTGTTACTGGTTGGATTCACAGGAGTGTGAGCGGGCTTGCTCGTTGATCTTCTGATCGCTCAATACCCGGGTGGCCGTTACGTTTAGCAGACCACTTGCGGCTTGTGGGTGTTTGATATGATCATCACCTGCTGCCGGCATATTGACTAGTCTTTAGAGTCCTACACAGAGGTTTCCTTGCTCAAGCAAAATGAAATAGGAGCGCATATGAGATATGTTCGGGACCGAGAATAATACCAGTATGTGATACTGTATTCTATTCTCGCGATGAATGTATCGATTGGTTGTATGCGATATAACCTAGTTATCGAATCGATGATTGATTCGATAAGTCGATACATTGGATATTAGTCGGTCATATGCGATATGACCGGATCGTTAAATCAAGTGTTGATTTAATGATTTAATGTATAATTATATATTTGATATATTACTTTGCATTAACTAGTATTGGTTCACTTAAGATGGATTTTCTCACTTGATGTGCACATTGTATATATGATATTGTTTTGTGCACTAGTTTGTATCATGTTTGATGATACATGCAAACTTGGGTGTGTATGATTAAACCATGGTTATGTTAATGGTTAGGGTTTTTATTTATTTATTTATTTATTTATTCTTTTGGAAAGATAAATGAAATGGTGGCTTTGTTTGGATTTTGTTGAAGCTTCATGAAGCTTCGAGAAAGCTTGACCATTTTGTTTCTTTCCTTAACCCTAACCATTTACCTAAACCCTAGTTGATTCTCTACATGAGTTAGCCTCACCCATGGTTGCATTATGATAACCATCACTTAATTTTTATTTTTGGAATTAATTCATTATTCTTTTTCTTCTTCTTCCTCCTCTTGAGAAAGAAAAGAAAAGCTTGCTTCAAAAATGTCAAGTGATGATTCCAAGTGAGAAATCCAAATCCAAAGTGAACCCACTTCCTATATCTTCATCCTCTACCACTTGCCAAGTAGTATAGGGTGTTTTCTTCACAAGTTTCATGGCTTGGTGAAGTTGGAGCTTGATCTTGTGTTGCCTCGACGTAGATCATCTTCGGCATCAATGTCGACGACCTAGCCCGATCATTTCTCCGATGAAATCAATAATAGAGTCCGAGATCCAATGATCGCAGCGAGGGGACATCGTCACGGAGCTAAGGAAGTGGAGGACTGGATCTACAAAGATTGTAGTCTCTTTCACTTTGCAGTAATGTTGTTTACTACTTGCATGTTTCGCCTATTCTCTAGTTAACGATCGCATTAGGGTTTCTCGGCACCGGAAATTTTTGAAATTGGCATGGTTGATGCCTTGTGAGACCTCATTAGTGTGCCTAGGAACCCTACAGGGTGCAGTCCTGAAGCACTTAGAGGCAGTGACGGTTAGACAGGATTCGTCTCTCCCGGTATTGGGAGTTGATATCGCGCTGTGTCAAGGAGAGCCATTACACATAGTCGTCCCTGGCCAGGGCAAGTGAGATACACTGGTAGGTTTCCAGTGATATCTCAGGGTGTTCTGGGCTACACTCTGACACGAATTGTATCGCTATTAGGGGACTGACATTGACCGCCCCCTAGGCCCGCCATGTGATATTCTCAGATGAACAGACCGGACTGTACGGAGACTGTCACATTCAGGCTCAGTAGGAGTTCGGGTAGGTTCACCTCATCAGTCTTCTTATCGGCATCTACCTGGGGACCGTTACGTACAGCTAGTGCCGCTTGCGGTCTGTGGTTAAACCCACTGCCAGCGTAGTGTCCTGTCTTTAAAGTCCCACACAGAGAGCTATTCGCCTTTGGGCAAAACAGAGTAGAGGTCGCATGGTTTTGCGACAGGGTTCGTTCATATCCGTGCACTTGTGCACGTTTGGTGTCCAGGCAGTTATTACTAACGGGCTTTGGTTTAAGCCAGATCCTAGTATGCGTTTTGGGATTGGTTTTATCTCATTTGTATTCGTGTTCCTCGGAACGCGGATGCGGGTGAGTATGCACGGTTGACAGAGACAGAGGCAGAAGATTCTCATTAGGGTTGTTGACTGTTGACCTTTTCTAAACCCTAATGAGAATAAGAAATATGATTGATAATAATATTAATTAAGTATTATTATGCCATGGTTGGGTTGAAATTTTGACTTTGTTGACTTGTTGACTTTGTTGACCGGTTGACTAGTTTGGACTTGTTGACCATCATCATTTCAATGGCTATCATTTCATGGGTATGACTTTTGCTTGCTTGTTGTTCTTTACAAAATGAGTGCATGAAATGATAATGCCATTGACATAAACCATCACAAATACTTAATTATTATTATTATTATCATGATTATTTTTGTTTTTGAGAGCATGGTTGTAAAAAGTCTTTCTCATTCTATCATTTTCCTCTCTCTCTCATCTAAGCTCTCCCTCTTCCTCTTGCTCCTCCTCTTGCTCATGGTTCTCTTGTCTCATGAGTTGAGAAACAAGAACCATTGAGATAAAACCCTAAAAACACTTCTCTACTCACTCTAAAGTTCAAGGTCTAGCAAGCCAAGGATTTTAGTTTCCTCTCGATTGAGGAAAGTGCCAAAGGTAGAAGCTCTCGGGTGGATCCATCTTCGGCACAAGAAATCGACGAGGTGAGGCCGATCCGACCACTACAAGGAGTCGAAGAGAAGGAGTTCAAGATTAGGTATAACCCCTAACATAGTAGTTAAACTCTTAGTTAGGTTGTTAGATAGTTTGTTTAGCAAAGATCCTTTTCTAGAGTCCATGTTACCTTCACCGAAAAAATCGTTTTTCACCATTTTCGCATCCCCAAAAGAACCGAGACGGGTAACGTGGACTTACAGGATCCACTAACGAAGGCCCTACCCCAGACGCAATTTGAGAGACTTTATGGGATGTTGGGTATGCGATACTACAGCAACTGGCCTTAGTTCAAGTAGGAGATTGTTAGGAATATGTATGACCTAGAGTCCATTATTGTATATTATAGTGGATGCTTGGACATATATATAGAGGACTTTCTTGCTCGACATGATAGTATGCCATCTGGTTGCTCTTTATCTTAACATGTACACTTGTATTATTATATTGTCTCTCAGATACATGTTGATAAAGCCATTAGAATGTTAGCTTGACTACCAGGACTATGATGCAAATCATACTAGTAGGGCTTATGCAGTCCACAAGCACATCCTTTAACAGTTCCTAGTCGAGGGGATATCGAGACAAGGCATCGATATTCCAGAGTAGATTAGTGTGTACATTTCTTGACCTTGTATGGGATGATGGTTGATCCCATAACCATTGGTGTTTGACATCAAAGATGGTACACAGATGCTCATTAGAGATGGGTACACCAAACAGGACTCGCTGAGAACTCCTAGATGGTACCATACTTATCGTCAGATAGTAGTTCTATGGTGACACTTGCACAGGTTAGTCTGTAGACCCGAGATCATCATAGAGTCTTTTGTGGTTCCCACTGTGCTTTGATTTCCTCCCTACCACGGCTCAATGGAGTCGTGCAAACAGGTGGATTTTGGGTACTGTCCCGAGTCACGTGGAGGTAATGAGCGATAGGAGGGATTTCGTCTCTCCCAGTATAGGGAGTTGAGTTGCGCTATGCTCGATTGGCTATAACAGCAAGTCTCTGGCCAGGGCTGATGAGATTTACTGGTAAGTGTTATCAGTAGTTTCTCGAACGGTTATAGGCCACACATCAGCATGACTTATCAAGTTACTGGGGTCTGACGATTCCACCCCTAGACTTGATATGCGACATATCAGATGAAGAGACCGGACTATATGGTAAGTGTTTCTTATTTGCTTTTCGGGAGTTTTGACAAGCTTGCTTGTTGATCTTCTATTCGCTCAATATCTGAGTAGCCGTTACGTCCATCTAATACCGCTGACGGCTTGTGGGTGACTGATGTGATCATTACCTACTGCTAGCGTATTGACGTGTCTTTAGAGTCCCACACAAAGGTTCCTAGCTCAAGCAAAACGAAGTAGGATACATATGGTGATATGTGCGGGTGCTTAATTAAATACGAGTATGTGATACCTTATTCTAATCTTGTGATATGTGATATCGGTTAGGTTATATGTGATATGACTGGGTTATTGAATCAAATGTTGATTTGATAATGTGATATACATATAAGTGATATTAGTCGGTTATATATGATATGACCGGATTATTGAATTAAGTGTTGATTTAATAATTTGATATATATTTTTATATTTGATATATTAATATATATTAACTAATATTGTGCTCACTAAAGAATTTTTTCTTTTTTTATATATATAATGATATATGTATATATGATATACATATATTTATTTATATATATAATTCTATTTTGTGTCATGGTGGATGATACATTGAACAACATGGGTGTATGAGACTCACACTAAGGATAAAGATAATTAGGGTAATAATTTATTTAGAGAAAAATCAAAATGAGGTGAAAATGAGCATGTCTTAGATGCTTGTGGAAGCATACAGAATCCATGACTCATCCCACTAATTTTGTATTACTCTAGATATTTTCTCACCCTAACCATTATCTTTAGCCCATGGTTAACTCTCTCATTCTATCATTTGAGATATTTTCCTCACCCTAGTTCATCTTCTTCCTCTCTTGGTTTTCTTGAGTTGAAGAAAGAAAAATAAAAAGAGATTTCTAAAGTGAGCAAAATTCCTACTTCTTCAGCCTACTCTCATCAAGCCCATAAGATTAGCTTGTTTGCTTTACTAATTCTTTGATTAGTGAAGAGATAGATTGAGTTAGAGTAACTTCAATATGGATCATCTTCGGCCTCGAAGACGACTTAGCAAGCTCGTTCCTTTCACCAAGTGGAGCCTAAGAAGAGTTTTAGGGACCACTACTTGGAACTAAGGTACTACTACTTGAAACTTTAGAAGTGAAGGACCGGTCTACAAAGATTGTATTCTCTATTCACTTAGTGTAAAACTTGTTTACATGCTTATAAACCCTAATTCTCTAATTCGATTCTAGGTTAGTATAACTTAGCCTACTAGATTTTTTTTAAAATTGCATACTTGATGCCTCTAGAAAGCTAGTAGTGGTGCTAAGACATACTTTCATAGGATACATGTACTAATACTTATTTAATATGTATGTATGTGTGTGTGTGTGTGTATTAGTTCCCACCATTTTATATTATGTGTAAATAAATATACATATATGTATGTATGTATGTAAATGTATATATATCTTTATATATATATATATATATATATATATATTAATGCATATGTATATATATATTAATGTATATGTATATATTATTATTTATTTAGTATACCTAATAAATGGTAGGGTCCACCATCTCTCTTGTGTGTGTGACACACATGAGAGAGAGTGAGGGTTAGAGAGTGGCTCATGTCATATTAGTATGACATGGGTGGAAAAAATAAATGAATTTAATTCATTTATTTTTCAAGCCATCAAACATCTTCTTGTTCCTCTTTCTAGAGCTTTTGCTATCTAGGTTAATAGCAAGTATAGCCATGGTGAGAGAGTGAAAAAAAGATAGAGTACCCATCATTCACGTCGTCTTCCTCTACGCCTAGATTGCCTCTAGAGGATGTTTCTCCGCCCGGTGACGGAGTTGGAGCTATGGAAGCTCGCTTTCAACGCGGATAATCTATGGCGAGACGGTCGGCGTTCAGACAGGACCGGGAGCTCACAAAGTCTAGACAGGGTCTTCTGGGAACATTCAGACACGCTACAAAGGTTGTATCACCTCTCTATTCTTTTCTAGTTTCCACATTGTATTGTATTTGATGATCTTGGTGATGGATTGGGATTATGTTTTGTAAAATTGTTGTTTTTCAAATTACGCCGCGGCTGTGATTGTCATGATCATAACCCCCGTCCACTTACATGGTATCTGAGCCAAATAAAATATTTGCAATTGGTTTGGTGGTCATTTGAATTTCCAAAACCGTTACAAAACAAAATAGTTTATGTTTGAAAAATTGTCCCATGCCAGTAACTATTTTTGCATATAACTCGCGTCGTGGAGCTCTCGGTTCGGACCGAGAGCCCTATGGTGGTGCGGGAGTGACTCCAAGGATGTCCTAGAGGGCTTGGGTGGGCTCCCACACTCGAGAACATCACGAAATGCTCTTGGGTGTGGCGCTATGACAGCAAGCATGCAGCTGCTCGCTTGCTGTCCCAGCCGCCAACCCATAGCCACAATTTTGCGGCCATGGGTTGAAGACCCCACCAAATGCTCCCCGAGGCCTCATGGGTCATGCTGGAGATCTCCCCATTATTTCGGGTAGTTTTTGGATCATTTCGGTTTCGATTCATGCAAGAAATGGTGGTTTTTTGGGGCCGGGGCTGATCTAGAATTTCAGTTTTGGGAAATTCGATTTTGGCTTCGCGGATTTTGGAATTTATTGGACATGGGTTCCGAATTGACGCGGTTAAAGTATTTAACCTTGTTAATGCGATGGCATATGTGATATGCGGTTTTTAACGTCGCCGAATTGATGTGATCAATTCGACGGGGTTGCACATGTGAGTCTGATATGTTCTAAGTTAAAGTTTATTTGGTGTGGATTGGATTGTCGTGAAATGAATAGCCCCGTGCGTGTTTTTGATGATGTGTTTTTCATTTCATTTATGTTATAGCCAAATGAATATTCTTTTATTCGGGACGAGCGGTCGACATGTGGCGGTCGTTTCCGCCTATTGTATTATTATTTGTCGGGACTCGATCAGGTTGTGATCGATTTACCGTTGTATTAATACAGGTATTAGGATTACCTAAAGGAGAAATGCACTGGCAGCCGGATTCTAGATTGCAGCGGTAGGCCATCTCAAGGAGTTGAGATCGGGTCACTGGATTCTAGAATTGGCGGGCTGCTTGCCGCGCTTGCACGGGTTAGGATAGACCCGCGGTGGGGTGCTCAAGTCATCAGATTCGAGAAAGTGCTGGGTGGCCCTATCATGGTGATGATGCCGGGTTGCCTCGTTTCTTGGATTGGCGGATGACTTGACACACTCGTAGGGGTTTGCTTTTATCTATGCACGGGCTATTCACGCGACCGGGGTATTTCGTGCTTCGCTTATGGCTTGAACGAAACACGGGATTCCTAGGTGATCTGACCATTCCAACTCTGTGATGTTGTTTTCCCGCATGCTGCAATGTGATTCTTTGCGCATGATGATACATTTATATATGTGATATATAGTATATATATAACAAATGCTATATACGTTTTGTACCCGTGCTAACCCTTCCGCTGCTCTGCCAATAGTTATGTAACCTAACGGTGCATGACGGGGCCCTGTGGATAATGTGGATGGCGTATATGTGCATTCTATATTTTTTTCTTTTCATATTGCTTCCTCTGTAATATTTGTGTGAGAAGGATAATGTTAGATAATGTGATTGTCTAAATGATGGGAATGTATTAATTGTATTAATACAAAGTAAAATAAACTTATACATTGTAAGAACCAACTTTTTATAAAGGGGAAATTTTAGTCGATTCTTTTGCTTTGCATCGTGGCATTCGGTTAGGAATGTCCTGCACCTCATTCGATGAGGAAAGAACCTTGATCCTGTCACTGGGAGTTCACTCTTGGGTAAAAGTTTGTATTACTAAATTTTTTTTTCTAGTTGTATTCTTTTGCTTTGCATTCGGGTATTTGGTTAGGAATATCCTGCACCTCATTCGATGAGGAAAGAGTCTAAATCCTTTCATAAGGAGTTCATTCTTGAGCAAAAGTCTACGCGACTATAATCTTTCAAAAACACTCGGTTCCTACGATGAGATCAAGTTCATTACGTTGATGGTTTTCTTCAAAACCAGTCGTAGCCCTCTTTAATTTCAGGAAGTAGAGTACTTAGTATTCGTGCTACGTTTGTTGGCTTCCGTCAAGGCATTTATGCGGTAGCTAAATGATGTCTTCCTGCTAGCATTTGATGCGATTAGCCGGGACAGTCGCACAGCATTGTTGGTTTCCGTCAAGAGCTTGTGTGGGTGGGTTCTAATTAATCATGAAATGACGGGTAGAACATGACTAGCAGTCTATGATTTGTTAGCATGCGTCAAGATCATAGGTTGTTAGGGGTAAAAATAGATATCGGGAGTTTCAAGTGTTGAAACTTGCAATGAGATTGTATACCTTCTATGGAGTAGGGTGAATTGTTGGCATCCGTCAAGCTTACCACGCTATGATAGTTTGGGTCCCGATTCCTACTGTGAGTAATAGTTACTCCCGTGAGATTTTCTATATGAAATCCCTGCTAGTTCTTCTTGTAAGGTTTGAAGGAGAATTCGACGGAACAGTGGGAGCTATACCAATCTAATCTAGGTTAGAGTGCACGCTGAGTGTTTCTTCTCTCTCTCTCTCTTTCTCTTTCTCTAGCAGTGACCGTTGACTCACCTTAAACTAAGACTTATTAACCATATTGACCGACCATTTTACAATCGATAGCTTTGGAATGTCTGGTTTGCTCTAATCCATGACATAGTCACATATATCCTTACCTATCCTACTTCCCGTTCTGCTAACTTCAGAACCCACTGTATTCGGTACAGAGCTCCATATTGCTTGGAAGGCCATCGTATGGTTAGATACGAACTCGATGCAATTGTTTCAGTCCGAGTATAGCCATTGGTTCTGGATTAGTTGAATTGTTCGTTTGTCTCTCCCTCCCACCTTGTTTCAAGTTTGAGAGCTTATTACATGTAAAGAGTGTATACCAGTTATGCTCATTGGATAGTCTTTTTTCAATCCCGAAGCTAGTGCTAAAGGAATGGTAAGAAAAAAACCAACTAGCATAAGTTCGGTTACAGGGAGGTAAAACGGAGAGACATCAAAAGGAGTTGAAGTATTAGAAAAGGAAATTGCGACTACTGTCATGAGCCTGGGCAATGAAAATGGAAATACAATGAATACTCGATTAACCCCCCTGAAACATTTTTAATGTTTCGGATCTCCTATGTGTCTGTATTTTGAAAAACCGTTCTCAATAAATTCAAACTCCTGGGTATAATGATACCAGATTAGAATTTCACATCTGTAGGGCATTACAGATGCTGATAAGGAGAAGAGAATTGAGAATGGATGATTTTATCCTCAATGTCGGTTTTTGGAGCACTTGTTGCTATTGAGAAAAATCATCAGGTTTTGCCTAAAGGCAAACTTTTTGTTTCTTTTAACCAAAAGAATGTTTTTCAATTAACAGCACACGGAAATTGAGTTAGTGAACTGTAGGGACTTAAACATATTGATGTATGTCGTTCGATGTCTATACGGACATAGGGTTGGTTCTAAGTATTGCGTATTGAGAATGTGATTCTTTCATATTACTCATCCGCGGGTGTGCTCCGAGATGAGTAATGCTAAGTTGCTTTCTTCAATTTTAGGGATGCACTAGAAATAGATGCATATCAATGGATATTGGTTCCACCTAAACAAATGCCTCTATTTCTACATGTGATATAGAATGGTGTTCATCTTAAAATTGTTAAGATGTTGGGTTATCCGGTTTGTGCTTAAAAACATAATCTGGACAAACTCAAGGCACGTTTCAATAATAGCATTTTGTGAGTTATCCTAAGCTTTTGCGGGGGATAGTTTCTATCATTTTTCAAGATCAAAAGTGTTTTGTTCTTGACTCGCCACTTTCTTGGTAAAGGAATTTCTTGCAAAAGATATTAGTGGGAGTATGGTAAAACTGGAAGTGATTCCAGAACCGCAAACGGTTATTGAAAGTTTTGAGGAACCTGATGATCCAATTGATCCTGACAGACCATGGCTACTTCACAGACCTAGTAGGTGACCTCAGCCACTCGAGAGAGGCTTCGGTTTTCTCATAGACGGTGATTAGGAGGCTTGCATAATGTGATGATGACCATATTCGTTATCAGCCGGCCATAGGAAATGGTGACTTCCGGCTGATGGTTGAATGCCAAGTTATCCAAGTTGGACTCCATGCACTACAACAAATTATTGATTTTATTGTGTGTACCTGAAAGGAGTAAAATCTATAAGGAGCAAGCAGATCTTTCAAGATCAATCCAAATAGAAAAGCATTCACCTAATAAGGCTAGACTTGTTGTATACAAGTATTCATCAAATACTCGATGTGGATAGTGATGATACTGTTACTTCAAAGTCTGTGCTGAAGTCCATACGGATAAAATTTGCCACTGTTGTTTTCATGATTATAATATCTGGTATGAGTATGATTATAACGTCTTTCTAAATTGGATTTAGAAGTGTACGTATATATGACTCTACCAGAGAATTATCTTAGCTAGTCAGAGCAGCGGATAGTATCCAAATTACTTAAGTCTATTTGTAAACTAAAGTAGGCATCGCGGAAATGGATCATCTGTTTTTTTATGCTGCGGTCAAAGTGTTTGACTTCATCAAAATAAGAGATGAACCTGGTATTTGTAAGAAAGTAGTAGGGAGTAGGTTCAGGTTTCTCATATTGATGTAGATGATATACTCTTGATAGGAAGTGATGTTCTTATACTACGATTCAGTCAAACATTAATTGTTGCTGTTTCTCTTTTATGGATTATAAATATATCATTGATTCCGGTGACTAAGTCTATAGAGTTAGACGTGGTATGGGTTTTAGGATTATCCCAATTCAGGTATAATGACACCATTCTAAAGGGTTTAGAATGGACGACTCCTAGCAAGGTATTGTACCCGTAGGTAATGGGGTCACTCTCTCTAAAATGACTTCTTTCGGGACTGATAAAGAGAGAGACTCATATGAATGACATTCGACATGCTTTGCCAGTGAGGTCAATCATGCAATGTTATATACCAAACCGGATGATACTTTTACACTTGGTGTAGTAAGCAGATATTATTCTAATCCGGGAGAAACATAAGAAGAAGTGAAGAACATATGAGATGTTCTTGGTGTATGGTAATGGCAGACTCCTTCGGGAGGCGATTACCGATTCCAGCTTTCGAGGTGACAAGGATGATAGAGTATTTGTCGTGGGTCATTAGTTTACCCTCTTCGAAGGAGCGATATATTGGAAGAGTTCCAAACAAGATACTGAGGTAGTCTCGACGCTTGATGCTGATTGTGAATCAGCAGAGGATGCATACTAAATATTTGTTTGGATAAATACGTTCATTTGTGAACATGATGTTATCATCTATTCAAACAATATTCTAAGGTAAGTATCGCTCATTTTGGGAGATAGTTGATCTCCGCAAAGTTGAGATTCAGAGAGATGCAGTTAGAAATATTATAGCGAATCTACTCACTGAGGCTATTTCTCGAACACGGTTTGCGAAATTGTTAGTACACAAGTTGGGTATGCAGTAGCATATAAGATGTTTGTATGCAATACCACAATAATTTTCCTTGAGTGCACGTGGGAGATTGTTGGATATAGGTGTCCTTAAGTCAATTATAATAATTGTAGGAATGCAATTACTGAATTCATGTGGACCTATACAGAGAACAATCTTACTCGAGATTATAGTATGCTATCTGGTTTGTCTTAATCTGTCATATGTATACGTGTTACTAGTTATCACGAATCGATAATACATGAGATAAAACCCATAGGATATTTGCTTGACACCAGGGTTGTGAGAAGGATCATACTAGTGGGGCTTGGTAGTTTATAAGCACATCCTTAGATGTACCTAGTCATAGGAGTATCGAGACTGGGCATCGGTACTCCAGTTTAGACTAGTGTATATGTTTCATGACCCTGTATGGGGCAATGGCTGATCCCATAGCTATTGGTATTTGACATCGATGGTTGTATACATATGCTCATTGGATGAGTTACACTAGATGGACTCACTGAGAACTCCTACATGGTATTATACCAATGTCAGATAGCAGTTCTCAAGTGACATAAGTATAGGGTAGTCCCCAGACCTGAGATCACTATAGTGTCTTTTATGTGTTGCCACTGTGCTTAGATTACTACCCTGCCACGGCTCTACTGAGTCATGCAAACAGGTTTTAGTTGGGTACAATCCCGAAGCACATGGAGGAAGTGAGCGGTCGAGAGAATTCGTCACTCCCAGTATTGGGAATTGATATCGCATTATGCAGGACACAACTATAGCCAGAATTCAGTGGCCACGGCAGTAGAGATAAACTGGTAAGTGTTACCAGTTGTATCTCTTTGGTTATGAGTCCTCTGCCAGCACGACTTATCGGCTTATTGGGGGTCTGACAGATTCCACCCCAAGACCCAGTATGCAATACTCTTTGACGAAGAGACTGGATTGTACGGTGACTGTCACTTATAGACTTTGTCGGGTCCAGATGAGTTCGCTCGTCGACCTGCCTTTATCTTGCTCATACCTGGGTAGCCGTTACGTACAGCTAATGCCGCCGACGAGCATATGGGCTAATCCGAAAGGGGGTTGAATCTGAAAGTGTTTCAGATTCAATCGGATGTGATCCTGTATAACGTACTGCCAGCGTATTGACATGTCTTTAGATTCCCGCAATGAAAGTGCTCGCCCGGGAAAAGCATGATGTGACATGCGTATAAGGATACATGTATGAGTTTGATAAAACATGTATATTGGATATACGCGTTTAATCGGATGACTGTTATACTAGCTGGTTTAAAAGCCGGAATATCAAGTCAAGTGTTGACTTGATAACCTTATAGATGATGCGGTTTCTAGTATAGTGTATATGATACACACTCTCTATAGTATATGATACTGATGAGATATTGATGGCATTTCGTGTATATAATACATGATGTGTACATGTATGGGATACATGTACTAATACTTATTTAATACACACACACACATATACATATACATATACATATACATATACATATATATAGATATAGATATATAGATATACATACACACACACACACACACACATATAGATATATACAAATACATATAGATACACACACACACATTCAGATATACATATACATATACATATATACATATACATATACATATACATACATACATACATACATACTTAAATACATACATATACATATATACATATATATATATATACATACATATATATATATAATAATAAATAAATGTATATATATCTTTATATACACATTTATTATATATATATATATGTATATTAATGTATATGTATATGTATATATTATTATTTATTTATTATACATAATATATGGTGGGGCCCACCCACTCTCTTGGGTATGTGACACACACATGAGAGAGAGTAAGAGTGACTCATGTCATATTAGTATGACATGGGTGGAAAAAAGGAATGAATTTAATTCATTTGTCTTTCAAGTCATCAGACATCTTCTTCTTCTTCCTTCTAGAGCTTTTGCTCTCTTGGTTAATGGTAAGTATATCCATGGTGAGGGAGTGACAAAAAGAGAGAGTACCCATTGTTCACATCGTCTTCCTCTACGCCTAGCTGGCTCTAGAGGAAGTTTTGTCCATCTGGTGACGAAGTTAGAGCCAGGGCAGCCCGCTTTCTGTTGGATATGTATGCCCTAGGAGCCTTCATTGTATAGGATGCAAGGAGTATGTATGTTCAGGACAATCTTGCTCGATATGATAGTATACTATTTGGTTTTCCTTTATCTTAACATGTATATATGTCTTACTTGTTATTTCATATCGCTTATAAATGTTGATAAAGCCATTAGGATCATTGCTTGACTAGCAACGTTATGATAGCAATCATACTTGTTGGAGCTGGGTAGTCAATAAGCACATCCTTAAATATCTCAAGTCATGGGAGTATCATGACTGTTCATCGATACTCCAGAGTAGACTAGTGTATACATTTCTAAACCCCGACGAAAGGCGATGGTTGGTCCGCAGTCATTGGTGTGATGCACCTAAGATTGTATACAGGTGCTCACTGGGGGTGAGTACTCTGAACAGACTCACCGAGAACTGGCTAGATGGTATTATACCTATCGTCGGATAGCAGTTCTCTGGTAACATGAGTACAGATAGCCATTCGACCTGAGATCATCATTTGTCTCGTGTGAATTCCCACTGTGCTTTGATTACTTCCCTTCTACGGCTCTACTGAGTCATGCAAACAAGTTTTAGTTAGGTACAGTCCCGAACCATATGGAGGCAGTGAGCGATTGTTGAGGATTCGTCTTTCCTGGTATAAGGAGCCGATATCAAGCTGTGTTCGGTTAGCCAACACCATAAGTCCCTGGCCAGGGTGGATTGAGAATTACTGACAGTTATATCAGTAGATTCTCGGATGGTCTTGAGCCACATCGGCATGACTTGTCTGGTTATTAGGGGTCTGACATTTTCGACCCCTAGACCCGGTAAGTGATACTCTCATATGAATAGACCGGACTATACAGAGATTGTCATGGACAAGCTCAGTAGGAGTTCGTATGAGTTTGCACGCCAGCCTTCTTTTCGACAAGTACCTGGGTAGCCGTTACGTATAGGTAGTGTCACTGATGTGCTTATGGTTAAATCCACTGCCGGCGTACTGTCGAGTCTTTAGAGTCCCACACAGAGGGTTTTCCTAGTTCAAGCGAAATGATGTAAATGCCAAATGGTTTTACGTGCAGGGTTCCGATCATATGCGTGTACTAGCTAAACGGATTTTATTCGGACGGATAATACTAGCGGGCTTAGAATTAAGCCGCATTCTAGTATTATATTATTGGATTATTTTTATCTCTTAGTATTTGTATTTTTTGCAGTACAAATATGGGTATGTATATACAGTGGGGGTATTCTTGTATTCATACTAGAATGCTTCTAGAAGAGGACACCTCATTTTGTGTTAATCTATTTATTGAAAATAGATAATGAGGTGGAGGGATGAGGTGTATTAAAACATGGTATGAAGCATGGCTATTTCTTTTCTTTATTCATTTATGATAACTATTCAATCATGGCTACTATATTTTATTGAAAATGAAATTCTTGATAGTTTTGTGTTTAGCCATTCTTTACTTCATTCTACACTTGACATTCTCTCTCCTCCTTTTCTTTCTTCTTCTTCCTCAAACCCTAACCCTATCATGAGTTGAGAAATATAGGGTATTTAAGATAAACTTAATCCAATTAACACTATATATCTTCTTAGCTACCTAGATTAGCAAACTAGGAACTTTAGTTACCTCACTTTTGAGGTTGGAGCTTGAATCAAAGACTCTCGGGTGAATCGTCTTCGACATGAGGAGGTCGATGGCCAAGCTCAATCCCGATGGAGGAGGAGCTCAAAAAGAAGAAAAGAATACCTGAAGTACTCGAACACATAGGTATAGATTACTATCATAGTAGATTAAAACTTTTGTAAGTTTTGCTAGTTAGGGCTTATGGTAGTTCTTAGGAGTTTAGTCGATGTTGCTTGCATTAAAATCGTTTTTTTTTGTAATTTTCGCCTCTCTACAAACCTATGGAGTGTGCGACAACGACTTAAATTGTGTCAGAGCCACACCATAAGCCTTAGATAGATCGTAGTGATGTTAGAAATCCGCCGTTTTGGTCACGCACGAACTGCCGACAAAAACAGTCCCTAAAAATGAAATTTTGAAATGTTTGCACACCTCCGCAGGCTCACGGTTTGAACCGAGAACCCGTTGGGTGAAGCATGGACACCCCGAGGATACTCCAGGGGGACTGAAGGTCAGGCCCACCAAAGACCACCACAAGGCAACCTGGGGGGTAGTGACCCGAGAGCACCCCAATAGGGTGCTCTTGGGTCTGCTTACTCCATGAGGCCACCTCATGGTGGCCCCCAGGGGTGGGTACCCACCCTAGGCCCTCGATATGATAGTTAATTTTTTCCCCTTCACCTCTGGGAAGATTCCAAAGCGTTTCGAGTTCATTTCGACTCCCGGATTGGCGTAAAACGAATTTTTAGAGACTTTAGTGGACAGATTTTCAAGTCTTGGAAAATTAGTTTCATATGCTAATTGTGCATGGAATTCTAACATCGTGGTTTTCTTTACATGCTTTTGTGATGCGTATGTATTCTTAAATGTCTTCTAATTGCTATACGAAGATTAGAAAGGGTTGCATATATATTGTGATGTTCGGTTGCGAATGGTTTCATGGATCGTTGTGTGAACCAAGCAAGGGATGAGCGCGCTAGCGCAAAAGCCGTTGCGAACAAGCAAGGGCAAGTCAACTAATTTACCTATGGCCCGGTGTGAATTTAGATGTGAGATGTGAATGATTTTTGTAATTCATGTAATAAATTGATGTATATTCTTTTATTATGGTGCATCCGGGTTGAGGATGTAGTCACCGGTTGTATATTATTTTTTATTTCCGCATCTAGGATTGACCCACGGAAGAGTGCACAAGCTACTGGGTTCTAGGATTCAGTGGGTGGCCATCTCAAGGATTCGAGACCCTGGTCACCCAATTCTAGGATTGGCGGATAGCTTTCCGCACTCGTAGAGGTCTAGGATTATTCACACTCAGCTATTCACACGACCGTGGAGGACTGTGTTTCATAGGTGGCTCAATGAAATGCAAATGTTCCTAGTTGATCCATTTTTCCATTCTCTGTGATGCTTATATCTGCCTGTGTTGCTTATCATTCCTATGATGGATATATATATGTGTGTGTGTGTGTGTGTGTAAATAAATATTGTATATGTTTTGCATCCGTGCTAGTCCAGCTCCCGCTCTGCCGTTAGTTAAGTAACCTAACGGTGCATGACGGGGACCCATGGCGAATGTGGGTGGCATATATGTACATTCTATTTTCGTTCTTTTTGTGATGTGATAAGGTTAATTGATGGGACCGCATTAATCTCATTTAATGCAAAGTAATAAACCTAAAATTTGACGTCGTTGGAACAATTGCAAAACTACTCGGTTTTCTTCAAAAACAACTTTTAAAAGCGGAGCTTAAACCACTCCTTTTAAAAAGCTATTCGGTTCCTTCGACTATATTAAGTTCATTACATTCATGGTTTTCGCCAAAACCAGCTGTAGCCTTCCTTCATTTTAGATAGGTATCAACTAGTATTCATGCTATGTGTTTTGACCTTCGCCAAGGTTCAGTGTTTGGTAGCTAGTGGGTGGTTATCTATAGCATAGATAGATAGATTAATCTAAGACAGGCATACAGCTATTTTGAACTTCGTCAAGGGCTTGTACGAATGGGTCTAGATTAATCTGGATAATGACAGGTTGAACTTGACTTGCGACTTATGATGTTTTGACCTTCGTCAAGGTTATAAGCGCTCAGGCCAAAAACAACATCGAGAGTTTTAAACATACAGGAAACTTGCTAGTGTTTCATATCTTCTGGAGTGTGGTAGCTTTGGTAGGCTTCCTTCAAAATTATCACACAATGATAGTTGGGTCCGGATCCTACTATGAGTATCAGCTACTCTTTGGGAGAGTTTTTCACTTTGCAATTAACTAATCAAGTAGCTGTCTAGAAAGGTGCTAACGGGAAAATGCCTCTGGGAAAACGAGGTTATTTAATTGGGTCCATGCAAAAGCACGGTGGGCCTCCCTTCGAAGTACCAATACTGGCCTGGCCGAATGATAAGCGAACTTGTAGGGTGCGATTAATCCCGAATAATTCGTCTTTTAGGGTTTGAAGGAGAATTCAAGGAAACAGTGGGAGCCATCCTGTTTAGATAAACTAATAACCAATCTAAATTTGCAAGAGCATATGATGAGTGTTTCTTTTCTCTCTCTCTCCTAATTGCAGCGACCATGACGAGACTTAGTTTATACTAGATAAAAATAAACTGACTGGGCCAACCTATAAAGACTGCTAGAGGAACATCCATATGACTCTTACTTATGAGAAAGTTGCATACATCCTCACGGCTAAAGCCCCCCTTTTCCAGGTCCAAACTCCTCGGTCGCGGACATTGAAGTCCGTAAGACTTAGGATCTGGATTGCGCGAAAGCCAAGTGCCTCATGCTAACCTCCATAGATAATGAACATTAAAGGCAGCACGAGAAGACAGACCTTTCTTCTATCTTCCTCCATACCAAAGATTTATATGGATAGCAATCTCGTATCGCAAGATACGAGACCTCGAAAAAATTGTTTCAAGTGAGATTGGCTGTCGGATCATCTGTTAGGGACCACGTCCTGAAGATGATTACTCTCATTGAAGAGCTTGTGGACCTGCGAACTACATTGGAGAATGAGTTGTATACCGACTTAATTCTACAGTCCTTTCTCTTTACCTATGCCCAATTCGTATTGAATTTCAATATGCAAAAGCTGGAAGTTACACTTTCTGGGCTCCTCAACACG
Organism: Agapanthus africanus; assembly: GCA_030015575.1. Lineage (NCBI taxonomy): Eukaryota > Viridiplantae > Streptophyta > Magnoliopsida > Asparagales > Amaryllidaceae > Agapanthus > Agapanthus africanus. The sequence goes on along the minus strand of JASDDO010000018.1, from coordinate 333,119,101 downwards.
TTGAGGGTGGTAGAGGGCACCGTGTTGAAATCCAAGAAAACACCCGCTCTGTTTGTCGGGGAATCTTCTTCCGCTAAATCGAAGGCTAAGGCCAAGGGGAAGAATAAGAAGGCTCACACAAAACCGAGAAATGGTGTGTAGAAGGTGCAAGGAAAAGGAAAGGATAAGATAGGGGAATCAGCAACAAAGGAAGAGTGTTTTTACTGTCACAAGAAGGGACAATGGAAGAAGGATTGCCGGGCATTAAAAGCCAAGAATCAGGACACGAAGCAAGTTGTGGCTTCGGCTTCGGTTGTGTTCATGATTGAAAACTGTTTCTATATTAACTCTACTTCATGAATATTGAATACCGGATCAGGATCTCATATCTGTAATTGTTTGAAGGTGCTGAGAAGCCGTAAAGTTTTGAGGAAAGGTGATATGACCCTTAGAGTTGGCAACGAAACCATTATGGATGCTATTGCACTGGGAGAATATCACATAGGATTGGCGAGTGGATATATTTTGTTATTGCAAAACTTCTTTTATGTACCCAATATGATGTGTAATATTATATCTATAACTTTGTTATTTAATGAAAGATATAACTTTGCACTTGAAAGCAATGTCATAAACATTCATCTAAATCATGAAATGATTAGGTTGGGCACATTTAATAACAGAATATACGTTCTCAATCAACATCAAGTTTTCAACGTCCAAAACACTCTAAAAATAAAGACTCCAGAATCAAATCAAGCTATCTTATGGCATTGTAGACTTGGTCATATCAATGAAACGCGATTGACTAAGTTACATAAAGATGGATATTTAGATCCGTTTGAGTATCAATTATATGCAACTTGTCAATCATGTATCAAAGAAAAGATGAACAAAACTCTGTTCACTGGACACGGAGAAAGAGCCACTGAGCTCCTCGGACTCATACACAGCGACGTTTATGGGCCAATGTCTACACATGCAAGAAGTGGCTATTTCTATTTCATCACTTTTACTGATGATTTCTCAAGGTATGGATATGTATTCTTGATGAAACATAAATCCGAGTCCTTTGAGAAATTTTAGGAGTATAATAATGAAGTGGAAAAGAAAACCGGTAAAAGTATCAAGATACTCCGATCTGATCGGGGTGGTGAATACTTAAGTGTCGAGTTCCTGAAATATTTAAAAGAGAAAGGAATTCTTTCTCAGCTTACTCCTCTATACACACCACAACACAACGGTTTATCAAGGAGACGAAATCGCACCTTGCTAGATATGGTGCATTCTATGATGAGTAATGCTGAGTTGCCGCCACCTTTCTGAGGTTATGCACTAGAATCTGCTGCATGCCTATTGAATAAAGTTCCAACTAAGTCTGTGCCTACCACTCATATGAAATGTAGAGTGGGAAGAAACCCTTTGTTAAGTATCTTAAGATATGGAGGTGTCCTGTTTTTGTCAAAAAGATTCATCCGGATAAGCTCAGGGCACACTTAGTAATGTGTAAGTTTGGGGGATACCCCAAGAATTCTAGGGGTATTTTTTCTATTACGCCGAGAAACAAAAGGTCTTTGTTTCTCATCATGCACGCTTTATGGAAACTCAATTTATTGAAAAATAAATTAGTGGGAGCGCGATAGAGCTGGAAGAAATTCCAGAACGACAAATTATTACTGAAGACTTAGTAGAATCTGAAGTTTCAATGGAAGCAAACATACCTACGCCACTCCGCAGATCTAGTAAGGAGTCTCATCCGCCCAAAAGATACTATCATAGACGGGGATCGAGAGAATTGTATCATTGATGATGATGATCCTACTAATTTTCAGCAAGCTATCACGAGTAGAGACTCAGTGAAGTGGCTAGATGCTATGCGATCCGAGATGGAATCCATGTACACCAATAAAGTATGGACTTTGGATGTTGCTTCTTCTGAGGTAAAACCCGTTGGTTGCAAATAGATTTTGAAAAAGAAGATTAGTGTAGATGGACATGTAGAAACATACAAAGTTAGACTTATTGCTAAAGGTTTTCGTCAAAGAACAGGTTGGACTATGACGAAACTTTTTCACCAGTGGATATGCTTAAATCCATTCGGATCCTACTTACCGTTAGTACCTTCCATGACTATGACATCTGGCAGATGGATGTTAAAACTGCTTTTCTAAATGGAAGTTTAGAAGAGCGTGTTTATATGGATCAACCAGAGGGTTTCATAGACAGTGGGAGCAGCGGAAAGGTGTGCAAGTTGCTTAAATTCATTTATAGATTAAAGCAGGTATCGCGGAGTTAGGACGTCTGCTTTGATGAGACGGTCAAGGAATTTGACTTTATCAAAAATGTAGATAAACCCTGTATTTATAAGAAAATTGTAGGGAGAACTGTAAAATTCCTCATTTTATATACAGATGACAATCTCCTGATAGAAAATAATATTCTTATGTTATAATCGGTCAAACTGTTCTTGTCACAGAAGTTCTCTATGAAAGACCTGGGTGATGCCTCGTACATTCTGAGGATTAAGGTCTATCGTGATAAATCTAAAAGAATGTTAGGACTTTTACAGTCGAGGTACATAGGTACCGTACTTAAGAGGCTTAGTATGGAAGATTCCAAGCATAGAAATTTACCCGCATGTCACGGAATCACCCTCTCTAAACAGATGTCTTCCAAGACTGATGAGAAGAGGGCTTGCATGAGCATTGTACCCTATGCTTCGGCGGTGGGGTCGATAATGTATATGATGTTATGTACCAGACCAGATATAGCATACGTACATAGCGTCGTAAGCAGGTATCAGTCCAACCTAAATGAGAAGCATTAGATAGAACTAAAGAACATTCTTAAGTATCTGAAAAGGACTAAGGAGATGTTCATGGTGTATGGTAATGGGGACCTCCAGATCGAGTCTTTTATCGACTCTGGGTTCCAAAGTGACAAGGATGACTCTAAATCCATCTCTAGTTATGTGTTTACCCTCAACGGAGTGGCGGTCTATTGGAAGAGCTCCAAATAGGACACCGTAGCAGACTCGACGATGGAGGCTGAGTACATCGCTGCTAACGATGCCGCAAAAGAAGCAGTCTGGATGAGGAAGTTCATTTCTGAACTTCAGGTGGTTCCATCTATTGCTGATACAATACCTTTGTATTACGATAATAATGGAGCCATGGCATTGGCAAAGGAACCACGGTCCCATCAGAAATCCAGACATATCTTGAGGCGGTATCACCTAATCAGGGAGATCGTAGATCGCCGGGAGATCGAGGTGCGAAGAGTAGATACAAAGGACAATACGGCAAATCCATTCATTAAGGCCTTCCTTCAAGTCCAGTTTGAAAGACTGTTCGAGATATTGCGTATGCAGTACGCCAGCAACTTGCCTTAAAGCAGACGTTGGGTACTCAATACGCCAATAACATGCCTTAGTGCAGGTAGGAGATTGTTGGATATGTATGCCCTAGAGGCCTTGATTATATAGGATGTTAGAGGTATGTATGTATAGGACAATCTTGCTCGATATGATAGTATGCTATTTGGTTTTCCTTTATCTTAACATGTGTATATGTTTTACTTTTTATTTCATATCGCTTATATATGTTGATAAAGCCCTTACGATCATAGATTGACTACCAACGTTATGATGGCAATCATACTTGCGGGATCTGGGTCTGTAGGGTTTGCCTAGGGTTTGTCTTGCATCAAACATGCGACAATAAAAAATTTAGAGGTGCTAAGCAAAAACAACCATGAATCGAACTAGAAATCTAGGGTAACAAAAACCAGTATCACATACTATCAAGTGTCTAACACTAAGAGGAGAGAAATACAACCTTTGTAGACCTCCTCTTTGTAACTCCTTGGATCAACTTAGTGTTTAAACGGGTTCGCTTGAAATCTTCGAAGTCCACGACGATCCACCATGGAGTCCCTTGGCTCAAGCTCCTAGCTTCACTTGATCAAGATGAAATGAAGCAAACAATCTACACTAGTGGCCTAGACTAACATAGATTAGTGATGTGGGTTGTGATCTCACTCAAAAACCTTTCCTTTTATTTTTCTTCACTCACTTTTGAAAAGGTAGAGAGCTTGGAGGAAGAAGAAGAAGTAGATGTGTAACGTTTTAAAATAAATAAATAAATAAATAAAATTCTTTAAGTGAATTTTATGATTTTCGGTAAAGTAAAACGTATTTTTCGTAAAACTAAACCGTGATTTTTTCATTATAAATTTAAAAATACCTATTTTAATTATGTAATTGCTAGTAAATGGTGTTTATTTAGTCACTTATAAATTTTTAGTTTAATTAAATATTTTTCCTAAATTAATTATTTTAAATATTAACATAAGCTTTATTTATACACTAAATTAGTGTAAATTACAAATTTGAATGGGTTTAATTTGCAAAAATGAACCATTGCATATTAGAATCTAGTGTGTATCATGCAAAATTTATTTCCAAACTTTTCCATGTCCCTAGAATTTTCTTTATGTGTATGAGAAAAGAAATAAAAGAAATTTAATAAAAGTGATGAAAAGACATAAAGAGGTGATATTTTGGGAGAGCCTTGTACACAATTCCTCCTTCATTCTTTTTCTCTTTTTCCTCCCTAATTGTGGCCGGCCTCCTCCCCATGGCAGCCCCCCATTTTCTCCACTTGATTTTGTTACAAAAATCCATTAAAATTCATCAAAAATTCAATAAAAAAACCCACAAAATCCTAATTAATTCCTACCCTCTATTCTTTGCTCATTTTTACATGGATTTTGGAGTTGGAAAGCATTCTTTTTAGAGGCAAATTTTCATGGTTGGATCTCACATGTGGAGCTATAAATTTCATTCTTATGATTTATTGTTATTAAATGTTTCATTCTAGTATAATTAGATTTAATAAATTAATTCTATCTACAAATTTCAAAATTCAAGTTAGGATTTATAAAATCAAGTTATGGGTTTTATTAATTAAGTAGGGTTATAATAATTAGTTTAACATTGTTAGAAGTGGAAAATCTTGTATGGATGATATATTGTAAATTGTTTATCCTAAATTGTTTAAATTAAACCATTTTTGCAAACTAGATTTCTATATATTGTATATATTGGTGAGATAAAATTCCAATTAATGTTTGTAACATTAGATTGTGGTTTTAATTAGAATATTAACTTGTTAGTGGAATGGAAAACCTAATTTAGTTACTAGTTTTTATTGATAATTGAGAAATTGTGAGAAAAATGCTATTTTGTTAACTAGATTTTAGAAAATTCTTAAATAAATGAGATTTAAAATATAAATTATGATTTCATTATATTATCATCATCATGAATTGTAGTTTAATACGTTAAATCATGCAAATCAAGTTTAGTTGTGATATTGTGAAATTTTGCTTGCAAAGTGTTAAAATTGATTAAATTGCAAACTAGAATTTACAATTTAATACAAATTAGTGTAATAAAAATATGGTAATGGTTTCTATAATCTAGTTATGTTATTTAATGAATATTATGATTATTAGTTTCTTTTAAACATCAAGTTTTGAAGTAAAACGGTAAATTGGCGTTTTCGGGCTTTACGAAATCGGACGATTTGATCGATTTTTAGGGTTTCGATGAATTAAATCAAGTTTTATATTATAAGTAATGAATTTTAAAACTATGAGTTGTTTGTTGATATTTATCTCGATCAATCGGCGTTTGTACGCCGATATCGAGCGATATTTGGTTCTTTGGCATGAGCGGGACATAGGTTTTAACCTATGCGCGTTTCATGCGTCGTTTTGATTTTTGTCCGTAATTCAGTTTACAATATTATATATATGTTTGCGTATAGGTACCCCTCGTGTGGACTTCAGACGAGGAAGGAGAGGAGGGCGACATCGTCTTCGGCAGACAAGGTCCAGGTGAGTAGATGTATATCTACGGGGAGAAGTCGGGTGGATGGCGTTTAACACCCCCGCAAACGTAGAATAGGAATAGTATTTATTGTCATTAGGAAGCCAGACGTGACCTTAGAATTTCAGTGAGTAGGACCTTAGTAATGACCTTAGGTTGGACTAGATTGATTTAGAAAGACCTTACCCGAGGATGAATATCTTGGAGGAGATTCGTAGGTTTCAAGTAGATACACATACACGCACACACAGAAACTCGACGTGGTGTATACGTGTATGTGTATATATATATAGGACTAGGTGTAGGTATATATATATATATATATATATATACACAACACGTATATGTGATACAAGGACGTGATATGATACACGGGGATGAAACAATATAACTGGGCTTGATGCCGTGGTTCTTGGCTATACGGTCGTGTTATGATGTTAGAGAATCATTAAAAAATAAGATAATGAATAGGTATACATAAATAATAATGGGTGGTGATGATATTGAGGTACATGGGACTCTAAAATAGAACCCGGACTGTAACCTGTGCCTGAAATTACAATATGATATATGTGTGACTGGATTACGATATCATATAGGTGTGACTTGATTACGATATCATATAGGTGTGACTTGATTACGATATCATATAGGTGTGACTTGATTACGATATGATATAAGTGTGACTTAATCACAATATGATACATGTGACATGATATTTCTGAGGATAAATTAACGATGTATATTTATGCTGGCAATGATATATGAGTGATGTATGCGATTACAGTACAGTACCTTGATCATGACATGATTTGATGATGATATTATACGAATGATGAGACACGTAGGTGATACTTGACCCGTACCCCGATATTGGGATGCCGTATGATGGATTTTACCGTACGAAGCATAGATGTGATGATTGATCCGCACTCTTGATTTGAGGAAGCCGTACTACCTACGTGACGCTATTGAGGCTGGATCGCCGACTATTAGAGATATGGACTCAGACCTTAGGTGGACTATTATTTCTTATCGACTAGTTTCTTAGGTTTAGTTCCTTAGGAGGTTAGATAGACACTAGTTTAGGCTCGAGTCATATAGTTGTAGTTGTATATCAAATGAGTGGTTAATACACATCCGTCTTTACATTCAGACCGTAATCATCATGGTGCATGTTCATACATATGTTTCTATAATCAGTATAAAACTCTGCCTGTTAGGACACCAGCACCATTACCGATGATGCGCATATTCCACGCACACTTATTTGCCGGCTCACACACATCATCATCGGTAATTGCTATGTCACGTACACATTAGAACATATTATCTTTTATTGATAGAATCAGCTAACAGCTAGATTGATATAATATTGTGATTACTCTCTGGTGTTAGTCTAGACATGGCATTTATTATTTAGACATTTCATGCATTCACATTTCCATGTTATCATACAGTATTGTGGGGCTTATGCCGACATTTATCATTTACTTACTCATGATTTTGGGATTTTGGATTTCTATGAGATTTCTCGATTTTGGGAAAAACCTCAAATCGATTATGTGACCGTCTTGAACTGCCCTTTGAACCTTCGGGTTTGGGGCAGTACGGCATGCCACATGTGAGGCGTTGGCTTGACCCTTCTACGGCTGGACCGTTGGTACTGAGGCATGAAGTGAATGTCTTTGAACCTATTTCATGTGTTGATCGGTGTCGGGAAAACTTGGGTGTTCGAATGTTCGATCGGAAAGTTTAATATATTCTATTTATCCGGAATTGGAATTCACAAACTGTTATGAGATAACTGAATGAATGTTATAAATCTAGCAGTTTAGTCCCACATGATATTGAAAAGAGTTTTCGATAATGAGACTAAAATGCGGGATTTATATCTATTAGGCATGTGATGTCTAAGTATTTCATTTGATTAGGCATGCGATGTCTAAAGAAATTGCGGATTCCAATTGTTGTAGTTTTACACTTTCTTTTCTGTGACCGTAAGTGTAGTATGTTCATATCGCCGGTTTCGTTGCTATATGTCAACGACAATTGGGGTATGCGTACTTACTTACGTTGATGACATGTGATGTTATGTGTTGCTGGATATGTTATATTGGATCGTCGTGTTTGAATAGCCGGGGGTTTTTATGTGAGATGAGTGTTTTTCATTTTCATTCATGTAAAAACTTGTATGTAATATTCTTTTATTTGGGGCACTTCCAGGTAGCGGAAGTTGTCACCTTTTATATATTATTTACTTTTCCGCATTAGGATAGACCCAAGGAGGGGAGCACAAGTAACCGGGTTCTGGGGTCCAGTGGGAGACCAACTCGAGGAGTCGAGTCCGGTTCTCCTAATCCTAGAATTGGCAGGGTTGCTTGCCGCTCTCGTAGGGGTCTAGGGGTGTGGGATTGGCTATTCATCACGACCGTGGAATCCGTGTTTTATATTGGCTCGTATTGAAAACACGGACGTCCTAGTATATCCAATATTTCATATATTTCTTCTGCTGCGATATCTGTGATGTGATCATGTGATGTTCTGTGATAGATACTATATATAGTATATATGATATATTATATAGACGTTACTTATGTTTTGCACCCGCACTAGCCCTGCACTGCTCTGTCGTTAGTTACCTAACCTAACGGTGCACGAGGGGACATCGAGGCGAATGCGGATGGCATAAGTGTACGTCGTATTTATCTGTGATGTTTAGGTACTTAAATGATGGGACTTCATTAATGTGATTAATGAAATAAAAGAAACCAAATGATGTTGTAGAATCAGATTTTAAAATAAAACAGGTAGCTACAGTTCTTGCTTTGCATAGCGGTATATATGATATACCCTGCACCTTATTCGATGAGGAAAGGACCGAGATCCCTTCACCGGGAGTGACTCCTTTAGCAGTAACTGGCACATGCTACACACTCGGTTTGGCTTTGATTGCTTTTAAGAGTTTTTGCTTTGCACAGTGATATATATGATATATCCCGCACCTCATTCGACGAGGAAAGGGCCGACGATCCCTTCACCGGGAGTGACCCCTTTAGCAAAACTGGAAAAGCCTCAAAATCACTCCATTTCAAAACTTCATTTGATTCTACAACGATATCAAGTTCATTACGCAATAGGTTTTCTGAAAACCTGCGTAGCCCTCCGTCATTTCAGATAAGTACTAATTAGTATTCGTGCTACGGTAGTTTGGCATTCGTCAAGGCGTAGTGTACGGTAGCTAACTAGTATTTATCTGCTTTTGCATATGATGCAGATTGGATTAGGGTATTCGTACGGCGTTGTTTGGCATTCGTCAAGGGTCGTGCGGGTGGGTTTAATTCAATCAAGAAATGTACGGGTTGAACTTGACTAGTGGACTATGGGTTGTTTGGCATTCGTCAAGGTCATAGAACACTAGGGGTAAAATATTATCGGGAATTTCAAGTGTTGAAATTTGCAATGAGATTGCATACCTTCTATGAGATAGTTGGATCCCGATACCCACTGCGAGTAAGAGTTACTCCTGGGAGAGTTTTACACATTACAATTAGCCGATCAAGTAGGTGTCTAGAAAGGTGTTAACGAGGTTACGCCTCTGGGAAAACGAGGTTTACATTAATTAGGTTCGTGCGAAAGCACGGGGGACCTCCCTCAAAGTACCGACACTGGCCTGGCTGAAAGATTGGCGAACTTGTAGTGTGTAATTAATCCCGGCTAGTCTTTCTTTTTAGGGTTTGAAGGAAGATTTGATAAAAACCAGTGGGAGCCATCCTGATTAGATAAGATAATAACCAATCTGATCTTGCACGAGCATACGCTAAAGTGTTTTCTTCTCTCTCTCTCCAGGTAGCGACCATTTCATGCCTTAATCAAGATAATAATATGGATGTATTGACCGAATCCGCATGTTATACTGTGCAGGGGAACGTTGGACCCGTTCTATCTTATAAGTGTTATAAGAATGAACAGGAAACAGGAGAATATCTGGATTCTCACACCGCCCAAACGGAGAACATGCATGTTGATGCATCATCTTCGGGTGTGTTTGTCATTGAGAACTGTTTCTCAGTTCACCCTACGTCCTGGGTATTAGATACCGGATCAGGATCCCACATATGTAAGATGTTACATGGGCTGCGAAAAGGTAGAGAACTGGGAAAAGGTGATCATTCCGTTCAAGTAGGGAACGGTGCAAATGTTGCAGCCAAAGCAGTTGGCGAATATCACCTTGTATTACCAAGTGGTGATACAATAATTCTGAATGAGTGCTATTATATACCAAACATGATGTGCAACATTATATCAGTTTCTTTATTGAGTAAAGAAGGATATAATTTTGTAGTAAAGAAAAATGTTATGAACATATTCCTAGATCAAAAGTTGATTGCATCAGGCTCGCTACATAATGGCATATTCATTCTAAATCAAAATACAGTCCTCAATATACAAAACACACACAAAAGGAAGAGTTCAGAAATGAACGAATCCTTCTTGTGGCATTGTATACTTGGTCATATCAATGCGACACGACTGGCTAAGTTACATAAGGATGGTTATTTGAATCCGTTCGAATTATCATCTTATGATACTTGCCATTCATGTCTCAAAGGAAAAATGACCAAAGCTCCGTTTAGTGGACATGGAGAAAGAGTTACTGAACTCTTAGGACTGGTAGATAGTGATGTATGCGGTCCCATGTCTACCCTTGCCAGGAACGGTTCTTCCTACTTCATTACATTCACTGACGATCTCTCTAGATACGGGCATGTGTTCCTATTGAAACACAAGTCTGAAGCTTTTGAGAAATTCAGAGAATATAAACACGAAGTAGAGAACCAAACGGGCAAAAGTATTAAGATCCTTCGATCTGATCGAGAAGGAGAATACTTGAGCAATGAGTTCCAAGATTATCTAAAAGAGAATGGGATTCTCTCTCAGCTGACTCCTCCATATACACCACAGCACAACGGTGTATCAAAACGGAGGAACCGCACCCTATTAGATATGGTGCGCTCTATGATGAGCACAGCCGAGTTACCTATTTCCTTCTGGGGGTATGCTCTTGAGACAGCCATACATCTATTGAATATGGTTCCAACCAAATCTGTGCCTACCACTCCATATGAGATATGGAAAGGAAAGAGACCAAGTCTTAACTATGTTAAGATATGGGATTGTCCAGCCTATGTCAAAAGACAAAATCCGGACAAACTCGAGGCAAGATCTGTCTTATGTAAGTTTGTAGGATATCCCAAAAATTCACAAGGGTATATCTTCTACCACCCCAAGGAACAAAAGGTGTTTGTTTCTCGACATGCCACTTTCTTAGAAAAAGGTTTTCTTATGAAACAGATTAGTGTCATTGAGGTAGAACTGGAAGAGGTTTCAGCAATACAAACTGCAACAGAAGACTTGGTAGAACCAGAGAATTCAGTAGAACTCGACGAACCCCAGCCTCTCCGCCGATCTAGTAGGGTATCTCATCCACCTGAGAGATACTACGGTTTTCTCATTGACGGTGGAAGCGAGGATTGCATCATGGAGGATGATGACCCAACTAGCTTCGAGCAGGCCATCACGAGTAGGGACTCAGTGAAATGGCTGGATGCTATGCGGTCCGAGATGGAATCCATGTACACCAACAAAGTATGGAATTTGGAAATTGCTCCTGAAGGGGTAAAACCCATTGGGAGCAAGTGGATCTTCAAGAAGAAACTTGGTGTAGATGGGAAAGTGGAGACTTTCAAAGCTAGACTTGTAGCAAAGGGTTTTCGTCAAAGACCAGGTGTGGACTATAACGAGACCTTTTCTCCAGTGGCTATGCTTAAATCCATCCGGATCATGCTTGCCATCGCTGCATATCATGATTACGAAATCTGGCAAATGGATGTTAAGACCGCCTTTCTAAATGGTGATTTAGAAGAGTGCGTGTACATGACTCAGTCAGAGGGCTTCGTAGACAGTGGGAGCAGCGGGAAGGTGTGTAAGCTCCTTAAATTCATTTATGGATTAAAGCAAGCATCGCGGAGTTGGAACATCTGCTTTGACGTCGTTATCAAAGAGTTTGATTTCGTCAAAAACCCAGATGAACCTTGTATCTACAAGAAGGTGGCATGGAGTAAGGTTGTCTTCCTCGTATTGTACGTGGACGACATACTCTTGATAGGAAATGATATTCCTATGCTGCAATCGGTCAAGCTCTTCTTATCACAGAGATTCTCAATGAAAGATCTTGGTGATGCCTCCTGCATATTGGGAATCAGGATCTATAGAGATAGATCCAAACGGATATTGGGATTGTCCCAATCCAGGTACATTGACACCATACTAAAGAGGTTTAGTATGGAAGAATCCAAGCGTGGGAACCTACCCACGATCTCTGGAGTCACCCTCTCCAAAGAGATGTCTCCCAAGACTGATTTGGAGAGAGCTCACATGCAAGGGATACCCTATGCTTCGGCAGTAGGCTCTATCATGTATGCGATGCTATGTACCAGACCCGATGTAGCATACTCACTAAGTATAGTGAGCAGGTATCAAGCTGATCCTGGAGAGAGTCACTGGACAGCTGTGAAGAGCATTCTCAAGTACTTACGAAGGACTAGAGATATGTTCTTGGTGTATGGTAACGGAGAACTCCAAGTGGAGTCCTTTACCGATTCGAGCTTCCAGAGTGATAAGGACGACTCTAAGTCGCAGTCGGGATTTGTCTTTACCCTTTACGGAGGGGCGGTTAGCTGGAAGAGTTCCAAGCAGGAAACCGTGGCAGACTCGACGATGGAGGCTGAATACATCGCTGCCAACGATGCTGCCAAAGAGGCTGTCTGGATCAAGAAGTTCATTACTGAACTTGGAGTGGTTCCATCCATTGAGCATCCAATACCTTTGTATTGCGATAACAATGGAGCGGTGGCTTTGGCCAAGGAACCCAGGTCCCATCAGCAATCCAGGCATATTCTGAGGCGGTATCACCTGATCCGGGAGATAGTTGATCGCCGGGAGATCGAGGTCAGGAGGGTTGACACGAAGAACAACACGGCGGATCCACTCACGAAGGCCATTCCCCAGATACAGTTTGAGAGACTCTTCGGGATGCTCGGTATGCGATACTACAGCAGCTGGCCCTAGTGCAAGTGGGAGATTGTTAGTTGTATGTATGCCCTAGAGGCCAGTATTGTACAGATGATGTATATTATATTGGATGCTTGGACATATATAGAGATGACTTTCTTGCTCGATATGATAGTATGCTATCTGGTTGCTCTTTATCTTAACATGTACACTAGTCTCTTTATACTGTCTTATAGTTACATGTTGGTAAAGCCCTTAGGATGTGTACTTGACTACCTGGACTATGATGCAGATCATACTAGTGGGGACATGGTAGTCCATAAGTACATCCTTCAAGGTCCCTAGTCGTGGGTGTATCGAGACGGGGCATCGATATGCCAGTGTAGACTAGCGTATACGCTTCTCGACCCATGTGATGGGCGATGGATGATCCCATATCCATTGGTGTTTGACATCAGAGATGGTGTACGGGTGCTCAGTGGAGACTGGGTACACTGGACGGACTCGCCGAGAACTCCAAGATGGTATTATACCTCACGTCAGATGGCAGTTCTCAGGTGACACTTGTGCATGTTAGTCTGTAGACCCGAGATCGTCATAGAGTCTTGTGTGATTCCCACTGTGCTTTGATCTCCACCTTACCACGTCCATGAGGGCATGCAAAACGGTGGTCTTTGGGTACAGTCCCGAGTCACATGGAGGCAATGAGCGATAGGAGGGGTTTCGTCTCTCCCGGTATTGGGGGTTGATGTTGCGCTGTGCTCGATTGGCCGTAACAGGGAAGTCCCTGGCCAGGGCTGATCAGAGATTTGCTGGTAAGTGTTACCAGTAGTTTCTCGACCCGTTATGAGCCTCACATCGGCCCGACTTATCGGTTATTGGGGTCTGACGTATACCACCCCTAGACTTGATATGCGACATATTAGACGAACAGACCGGACTGTACGGTAAGTATTACTGGTTGGATTCACAGGATTGTGAGCGGGCTAGCTCGTCGATCTTCTGATCGCTCAATACCCGGATGGCCGTTACGTTTAGCAGACCGCTTGCGGCTTGTGGGTGCTTGATATGATCATCATCTGCTACCGGCGTATTGACGAGTCTTTAGAGTCCTACACAGAGGTTTCCTGGCTCAAGCGAAACGAAATAGGAGTGCATATGAGATATGTGCGGGAGCGAGAATAATGCGTGTATGTGATACCGCATTTCATTCTCGTGATAAATGTTTCGATTGGTTATATTCGATATGACCTAGTTATCGAATCATTGATTCGATAAATCGATACATTGAATACTGGTCGGTTATGTGCGACATGACCGGATCATTGAATCAAATGTTGATTTAATGATTTAATGTATAATTATATATTTGATATATTACTTTACATTAACTAGTATTGGTTCACTTTATACGGATTTTCTCACTTGATGTGCAAGTTGTATATGTGATATACTTTTGTGCACATATATGTATCATGTTTGATGATACTTGATCATTTGGTTAAGTGTGAAGAATTAAACCATGGTTAAATGATAATTAGGGTTTTGCCTTATCATTTATTTATTCATTTCTTTATTTATTTTATTGGATAAATGAAGAGATAATGGTTTGTTTTTGTCATGAAGCTTTTTGAAGCTTCATGAAGCTTTGACCAAGGAGACCATTTTGTCTTCATGCTTAACCCTAACCCATCCACTTACCATGGTTTATTCTCTATACTTAACCCAAGTTAGATTATGATAAGTATGAATTTTCTTTTCATTTTAAATAACTTATCATAAACTAGCTTCATCTTCTTCCTTCTTCTTCAAGATAGAAACCTTGATGCCATCAATGGCAACTTGAGTTTTAGTGAGAGAAATCCAAATCTAAAGTGAACCCACCTCCTATTTCTTCATCCTCTACCTCTTGCCAAGTGGTTTTGGGTGTTTTCTTCACAAGTTTCACAACTTTGTGAAGTCGGAGTTTGAACTTGTGCAACCTCGACGTAGATCGTCTTTGACACGAAGCCGACGACCTTGCTCGCCCGTTTTTCCGATGAAGCCGACGAATGAGTCTAGGATTCGTGATGGACAGCGAGAGCACACCCACGTGGAGCTAAGGAAGTGGGGAACCGGATCTACAAAGGTTGTAGCATCTAACTTTTAGTTAAGTAGTTAACTAGATTCTCATTTCGCCTAAACATCTAGTCAACGATCCGTGTTAGGGTTTCTCGGCACCAATAATTTTTGAAATTGGCATGGTTGATGCCTTGTGAGACTTCATTAGGATGCCTAGGAACCCTACAGACCTTACTCGAGGATGAATATCTTGGAGGAGATTCGTAGGTTTCAGGTAGATACACACACATGCACACGCAGAAACTTGACGTGGTGTATACGTGTATGTGTATATATATATAGGACTAGGTGTAGGTATATATATATATATACACAACACGTATATGTGATACAAGGATGTGATATGATACACGGGGATGAAACAATATTACTGGGCTTGATGCTGTGATTCTTGGCTATACGGTCGTGTTATGATGTTAGCGGATTATTAGAAAATGTGATAATGAATAGGTATACATTAATAATAATGGGTGGTGATGATATTGAGGTAAATGGGACTCTAAAATAGAAGCCGGACTGTAACCTGTGCCTGAAATTACAATATGATATATGTGTGACTGGATTACGATATCATATAGGTGTGACTTGATTACGATATCATATAGGTGTGACTTGATTACGATATTATATAGGTGTGACTTGATTACGATATGATATAAGTGTGACTTATTCACAATATGATACATGTGACATGATATTTCTGAGGATAAATTAACGATGTATATTTATGCTGGCAATGATATATGATTGATGTATGCGATTACAGTACGGTACCTTGATCATGACACGATTTGATGATGATATTGTACGAATGATTAGACACGTAGATAGTACTTGACCCGTACCCCGATATTGGGATGTCGTACGATAAATTTTACCGTACGAGGCATAGATGTGATGATTGGTCCGCACTCTTGATTTGAGGAAGCCGTACTACGTACGTGATGCTATTGAGGCTGGATCGCCGACTATTAGAGATATGGACTCAGACCTTAGGTGGACTCTTATTTCTTATTGACTAGTATCTTAGGTTTAGTTCCTTAGGAGGTTAGATGGACACTAGTTTAGGCTCGAGTCATATAGTTGTAGTTGTATATCAAATGAGTAGTTAATACACATCCGTCTTTACTTTCAGACCGTAATCATCATGGTGCATGTTCATACATATGTTTCTATAATCAGTATAAAACTCTGCCTGTTAGGACACCAGCTCCATTACCGATGATGCGCATATTCCACGCACACTTATTTGCCGGCTCACACACATCATCATCGGTAATTGCTATGTCACGTACACTTTAGAACATATTATCTTTTATCGATAGAATCAGCTAACAGCTAGATTGATATAATATTGTGATTACTCTCTGGTATTAGTCTAGACATGGCATTTATTATTTAGACATTTCATGCATTCACATTACCATGTGATCATGCAGTATTGTGGGGCTTATGCCGACATTTATCATTTACTTACTCATGATTTTGGGATTTTGGATTTTTATAAGATTTCTGGATTTTGGGGAATACCGCAATAATATATATATAAAAACTTCTCTCTCTCCTCCTCTCTTTTGAAAATATAAGTTGCGGTATTCTCGTGATGTATGTGTCGTCCACCATGAGATTTCATGTTTTCTGTTGGATTTCGAGACCCGATTCGAGGAGTGGATGAACCGTCTCAGGTACATGGTGGGCCCGGTATGGTACCCCGGGACAAGAAGATCGAGTTGTAGACGATGAGCCTGGCAGGGGAGGACTACCTACCGGTGATTTCTGGCGCGGCTGATATCCGGAGGATATCGACCGTTGTCGTGAGATTTGACGATATGGGCCGATCCGGACTGACGGAGTCCGAGATATTGAGACTATGAGATATTGAGACTATGAGGTATTGGGACTTAAGATTTACATGTTTTGTGTCGATGCTTGACACGGATTTCCATGGATTTCATCGTTGATATTTCAGATTTCTATACAAATTTTACCATGATAAAAGCTAAAGATTTCTTATACAGATATATTCAGATTTCAGGATTGGTTATTCTACATTCATGGTGCATGCATACTCATTCACAGGACATATTACTATTTGAGGCACTGACACGAGCACAGAGCTTTTTGCACTACACGTAGTTTATTACCCTGCCATTACTAGATGACTAGCAATATATTGGTATATTATTATGACCTAGGACAGCGTCGTGCATTCGATTTCTTTTCGCAGATATCTTCTACTCACGAGTTGGCAACTCACCCCCGTTGTGCCAAATTTTATTACAGGTTCGATGTACAGGTTTCCCTGGCAGCTTGCTGGCACATCATTTCATTCAGGGTGATTTGCACGGTAGGTTGGTTCACTTGTATCTGGACCGCCGTTGTACTTTTTATTATTTCATTTGTATCTAGTAAGCTCCATCAACCAAACTTGTATTACTTGATAGTTTACTGGACCAGTTATTTATTTCGACCTTAGAGTCGTGCTTGTATTATTATGGTATCTGGTGGATTTGTTTTCTTTTAAGTTTTGAGCCTCGCCCTTTGGCGTTGTATACTATTGTGCATTGGTATGGTTATTTCCGCCTATTGGCATAGAGCTAGCTCCCGTTTGGGGATGCTTTTTATTGTTTGTATATATATTATTCTTGTTTGTACCCGTTTGGGGCCAGTTTTTACAAAGGAGACTCTGCCGAAATTTTTGAGAAAATTGGATGTTGCTTTTAAACTTGTTTTCTACATGTTTTCATTTACTTCTTCTTCTTTTATGGTTTAGATTTCTGGGCTTCCGCTTACTTAGGTTACGTTGCGCCTCTAGACGCTTCGTAATCTAAGTGCCGGTCACGTTCCGTACTTTCGGGTCGTGGCAAGATGGCTACGCTTGAGCACTTTTTTATTATTCTCTATAATAAAAAGATAATAGAAAATATATATGAGAGAGTCACACTCACTCACAACCATGGTTATAAAATATTTAGATATTTCTATATTGAGTTAAAGAACAAATAGAAAATAGATCGTGGTTAAGCCTAGGTCAAGTAAAGAAGAGTGTAGAACCCTAGCCATGATTTTATTCTCATTTTCCTTTTTCTCAATAATCAAAATATATAAATATTTCTACCATGTGAGTATTGCATAGCCATCTCCAATGTATTAACAACCATGACACATGTATGCATGCATGTCTGCATTCATATCAATATATGTACATACATACATTCATGCATACAACAAAATAGAAAAGGTTTTAAATAAATGAGCTAAAAGTCAATAATATTAAATCAACACTTGATTTAATAATCCGGTCATATCACAAACGACCCGACCAATAGAAAATGCTCGATTAAAATACGGTATCAAATACACGCATTTAATTGAGCTCCTGCACATATCCTATATGCACCCTACATCGTTTCTCCTGAGCTAGGAAACCCCTATATGGGACTCTAAGACTGGTCAATACGCTAGCAGTAGGCAGTGATCATATCACATACCCACAAACCGTCAGCGGCACTAGCTATACGTAACGGCTCCCAGGTATTGAGCGATCAGAAGAAAAACAAGCGAACCTGTCAAAACTCCCGTCGAGCCAACTGGCAACACTTACCGTACTGTCCGGTCTCTTCGTCATATATGCTGCATATCGAGTATAGAGATGGTATCATCGACCCCAATAACTCAATAAGTCATGCCAGTCAATTTCCTATAACAGATCGATAAACTACTGAAAACACTTATCAGTAAATCTCATCAGCTCTGGCCAGGGACTTCCTGTTATAGCCAATCGAGCATAGCGCAACATCAACCCCTAATACCCGGAGAGACGAAACCCCTCTTATTGCTCATTGCCTCTATGTGCCTCGGGATTGTACCCAAAATCCACCTGTTTGCACGACTCAGTAGAGCCGTGGTAGGGTGGTGATCAAAGTACAGTGGGAGGACACACAAGACTCTATGACAATCTGGAGTCTGCAGACTAACCTGTACCAGTGTCACCTGAGAACTTCTATCCAACGATAGATATAATACCACATAGAAGTCCTTGGCGAGTCCATTCAGTGTACCCAGTCTCCACTGAGCACCCGTATACAATCTTTGGTGTCACCACACTAATGGATATGGGATCATCCATTGCCCATCATATGGGTCAAGAAACGTATACGCTAGTCTACTCTGGAATATTGATGTCCCGTCTCAATACACCCATGACTAGGAACATTTTAAGGATATGCTTATAAACTACACATGTCCCACTAGTATGATCTGCATCATAATTCCAGTAGTCAAGCAAATATCCTAAGGGCTTTATCAACATGTTCCAAATGAGTAATAAGCATGATCAAATGAACATGTCAAGATAAAGAGCAACCTGATAGCATACTATCATATCGAGCAAGAATGTCATCTGAATATATATATACACATACCGATACATCTACTATCATATATTGGCCTCTAGGGCATACATATATCCAACAATCTCCCACTTGCACTATGGCATATTATTGGCGTATCTCATAACCAACATCTCAAAAAGTCTCCCATGCTGCGGCTGAGGGAGGGTCTTCATGAGTGGATCCGCGATGTTATTCTTGGTATCTACTCTCTGAATCTCGATCTCGCGGCGATCAACTATCTCCCGGATCAAATGATATCGCCTCAGTATGTGTCTGGATCGCAGATGGGACCTGGGCTCTTTGGCCAACGCCATACCTCCATTATTATCACAATACAATGGTATTGGATCAATAATGGTTGGAACTACTCCTAGCTCCGAGATGAACTTCTTCACCCAGGCGGTTTCCTTGGCAGCATCATTTGCAGCAATATACTCAGCTTCCATCATGGAGTCTGCAACGGTAACATGTTTGGAACTCTTCCAACATACTGTCCCTCCATTGAGGGTAAATACAAACCCTGAGATAGATTTGATGTCATCCTTATCACTCTGGAAGCTCGAATCGGTAAAGGCCTCCATTTGGAGATCCCCGTTACCATACACCAAGAACATTTCTTTATTCCTTCGCAAGTACTTAAGAATGTTCTTTACAGCTGTCCAGTGATTCTCCCCTGGGTTGGATTGATACATGCTTACTACACCTACTGCATAAGCTACATCCGGGCGAGTACATAACATCGCATACATTATAGATCCTACGGCTGAAGCATAGGGTATAATGCTCATGCGAGCTCTCTCTTCATCAGTCTTTAGGCAAAAGTTCTTGGAGAGAGTGACTCCATGACAAGCGGGTAAGGCACCCCGCTTGGATTCTTTTATACTAAACCTCTTTAGGATGGTGTTAATTTACCTGGTTTGGGACAATCCCAACAACCTTTTAGATCTATCCCTATAGATCTTCATGCCGAATATATACGAGGCATCACCCAGGTCCTTCATGGAGAACCTTTGTGATAAGAACAATTTGACCGATTGTAGCATAGGAACATCATTTCCTATCAGAAGAATGTCATCCACGTACAATACGAAGAATGCGACAGTACTCCCTACAATCTTCTTATAAACAGAAGGTTCATCTGGATTTTTGATGAAATCAAACTCTTTGATCACATCATCAAAATAGATGTTCCAACTCCGTGATGCCTGCTTCAATCCATAAATGGATTTAACCAACCTACATGCTTTCTCGTTGCTCTCACTATCAATGAAGCCCTCTGGCTGATCCATATAAACGCATTCTTCTAAACAACCATTTAGAAAAGCAGTTTTAACGTCCATCTGCCAGATTTCATAGTCCTAGTGAGCTGCAACAGCAAGTAAGATCCGAATGGATTTAAGCATGGCTATAGGAGAAAAGGTTTCGTCGTAGTCCAGTCCTGATCTTTGACGAAATCTTTTCACGACAAGCCTTGCCTTATAGGTCTCCACCTGCCCATCTACACCGATCTTTCTCTTAATGATCCATTTGAACCCTACGGGTTTTACCCCTGAGGGTACAACTTCCAAAGTCCATACTTTGTTCGTATACATAGACTCCATTTCGGATTTCATGGCATCCAGCCACTTCACAGAGTCACCACTCGTGATAGCTTGCTGAAAACTGGTAGGGTCATCATCATCCATGATGCAATCTTCTCTATCTCCATCAATGAGAAAACCATAGTATCTCTCCGGTAGGCGAGAAGTCCTACCAGATCTATGGAGTGGCTGAGGTTCATAAGATTCTATTTCAACATCAGGTTCAACCAAGTCGTCATTTGTAACTTGTGTCTCTAGAACCTCTTCTACATCTACTGCATTACCATCAGTATCATTTGGAAAAATTTCATTTTCTAGAAATGTGGCATACTGAGAAACAAACACATTTTGTTCATCCATGTGGTAGAACAGATATCCAAACGAATGTTTTGGAATCCCATAAATATACATTTAACTGATCGTGTCTCGAGTTTGTTTGGATTCTGCTTTTTTACAAAAGCCGGAAACCCCAAATCTTAACTCGTTTAATAGATGGTCTCTTCCCATACCATATCTCATATAGAGTGGTAGACATTGTCTTGGTTGGAAATCCTGCAGTCTCCAATACATGCCCCCAAAAGGAGAGAGGTAACTAAGCATCACTCATCATGGATCGCACCATATCCAATAGGGTGCGATTCCTCCGTTCTGACACACCGTTGTGCTGTGGTGTGCAAGGGGGAGTGAGCTGAGAGAGAATCCCATTCACTTTTAGGAAGTTCGAAAACTCTGTACTAAGATACTCTCCATCTCGATCTGATCGAAGTATCTTGATACTCATTCCTGTTCGTTTTTCTACTACAAGTTTGTACTCCTTGAATTTCTCAAAAGCTTCAGACTTATGCTTTAATAAAAAAACACGACTGAATCTTGATAAATCATCAGTAAAAGTTATGAAGTAAGAAAAACCGCCTCTCGCATATGTAGACATTGGCCCACATACATCACTATGTATTGCATGGTTCCCTAAATCGCCGCTGGGTTTCGGGAGGCATCGACCATGCCATTTTATAAAAATTGGCGCGTTAAAGAACCCTAACGCTAGAATCTAAACTAGAGAATTAGACGAACAAGCATGTAAACATCTTTACATCTAAGTGAACAAAGAATACAACCTTTATAGACCGGTCCTTCACTTCAGTAGCTCCGTGCAGTAGTCTCTTCGCTCTAAGTAGTGAACTCCTGGACTCTTGAAAGGCTCCACAAGATGAATGGAACCAGCTTGCTTAAAGTGTTCGAGGCCGAAGATGGTCTACGTCGAGGGGACACCAACTCAAGCTACATCTTCACTAATTAGGGTTTAGTGAAGCAAACACACTAAACTAAATGGCTTGTATAGTAGAGGTTGATGAAGTAGGAATTTTTCTCACTTTAGATTTATTTTTCTCACAATATTTCTTCACCTTGAGAAAAGCAAGAAAGCTTTTTCTTGATGAAGAAGAAGATGAAAATGGAGAAGAGAATGAAACTCTTGAGGTGAGAATAGCAACCATGGGTGAGTTTGTATCATATACTAACTCATGTAGAGACTAAACTATGGCTAAGGATAATGATTAGGTTAAAAAATATCTTAAGTAAAACAAATTAGTGGACTAAGTCAATGGACACTACAAGCTTCTACAAGCATCAACCATGTCTAATTCCACCAATTTGTGAATTACTAAAATAAATAAAAACCTTTAATTATCAAGAGCATAGTGTGAGTCTTATACACCCATGTTGCATATATCAACAACTATAACACAATAACATATATCACATATATATTAAAGTGTACACAAAAATGAGAAAAAGAAATGTTTAAGTAAGCTAATATTAGTTAATGTAATTCAATATATCAAATATATAATTATACATTAAATTATTAAATCAACACTTGATTTAATTATAAGTCGACGTTAGACACCCCACATGATGCGGGGAGGCGGAATAGGTAAAACAATCATTTTGTTTAAACTAACATCGAATAACTTTACGAATCTTTGCCAAACCCTAACTAACAACAACATAGAAGTCATTAGCTACTATGAAAGATGATTATACCTAATGAATCAAGTCCTCCTTGTTCTCGTTTACCACCTCCTCGTCGGCCTCCTCGTTGTGATAGAAGATCCACCCGAGAGCTACTTCTCCAAGGTTTAACCTCTCACTTGAGGTAACTAGGTTGCTATGAGTGCTAATCAAAGTAACAGAATAGGATAAGGGATCTATTAGTCTTGCTAACCTTTGGATCTCAATACATGAGAGGTTAGGGTTAGTTCTTTAAGAGAGAGAGCTTGAGATGAGAGAAGGTGAGAGTGAGAATTATTTGAATAATAATCTCATTTGTGAATATATGAAGCATAAGATATTTATTAAATGAATAACAAATAATAATATCATTGTTGGGGTAAAAATTTACACCCCTGTTGACCGAGTCAAAGTCAAGGTCAACCCCAAGCCAGGTGGGCCCAAGCCCAGGTCAAGCGGGCCCATGCCCAAGTCGAGCCCGCGGCCAGCCTCCTCCATGCCAACAACAAAAATCATGTAACAAATAATTTTTATGTAGTTTTTGTGCATGAATGTAAACAAAATGGGCACAAAGCCAATATTTTGTAAGCCCATGGCTTATGTGCAAAAATGAAATGGCACATGAGCCATGGGATGGCAAAAAGCCATTTTGTAAAGCCCAAGGGGCTATATGTAAATGTGTAAGCCTATATAAGGCAACATGATGATGAATAAAGCAACACTTTCCATTCCCCAAAAAAAACTAGGGTTCTTTGTGCCTCCTGCTCCTTCTCCAAGGTTCCAAAAACCTTCTCCTTTCTTTTGGATTAAATCAAGAGTTTAACTCTTCCTTTCCCCAAAATAAATAGTTTTCCACCACAAAACCCACAAAGGGGAACTCAGATCTCCCACCAGATCTCGAAAAGAAGAGATTTTTAAATCTCACATCTCTTGATCTTCAAGATCCGGCCAAAAGACAAGAAGAAGAAGGAGACCCATCTCCAAAAATCTAACTTTGGACAGACCCAAGGCTCAAAAGAAGAGCAATAAGTCCCCAGGAGTTTAACTCCTTTCTAGATCTGATGGAGTTTAACTCCATAAATCAAATTTCTGCTAGGAGTTTAACTCCAAAAATCCCCTTTGGGAGTTTAACTCCCCAACCCAGGGGCTAAGCCCCCTTCCCGTGGTCAGGTGGGTGCCACGTGACCCCGGGGCGCCAAGGCGCCCATAGGTCACGTGTGCCCACGTAACCCCCGGGCGCCAAGGCGCCCAATGGTCACGTGTGCCCACGTGACCCCGGGCGCTGAGGCGCCCAATGGTCACATGTGCGCCATGTGAGCCCGAGCGCCAAGGCGCCCTTCGGTCACGTGTGCCCACGTGACCCCGGGGCGCCAAGGCGCCCTTGGGTCACGTGTGCCCACGTGACCCCGGGCGCCGAGGCGCCCTTGGGTCACGTGTGCCCACGTGACCCCGGGCGCCGAGGCGCCCAATGGTCACGTGTGCCCACGTGACCCCGGGCGCTGAGGCGGCCAATGGTCACGTGTGTGCCACGTGACCCCGGGCGCTGGGGCGCCCAATGGTCACGTGCGCGCACGTGACCCCGGGCACTAAAGCGCCCATGCGCGTGCACGTGACCCCTGGCACCATGCCCCATATGCCATGCACACGTCTTTAAGATGCTTTCCCCCCCTTTTTTTATGCACTCCATACTAAATATGTCTCCCCCGTTAGGAAAAATTTCTAACGGGGCGCTGCCCCGCACCCCGCAAGGGGGCTGCTAGCCCCCTTGACCCCCAGCCCGCTATCCGGGTAGCGGGACCCCCGTAAAAACTTTGCGTGGCTCCCGACATATCCAAACCCCCATTTCAAAACACAACACACGTACACTGCACATTTAGTTCGCATGACCAGTTTAACCCGTCAATCGGAGGTTCCCTCGCTCCAAAGGCGAGGGGTAATTAACGCCAGCTTAGTCCGCAGCTGCCGGAGATTCGGATCCCCACAATCAATAAACCCCGGCCTACCCTAGGCAGGGGGAATATGTAATGCGCCTGAAAAGCGCGCGCGTATTCCCATCTCAATGGGGTGACGAAAAACACCCTACAGGTTCTGGCACGCCCGGTGGGACCATCTCTCCTCCCATATTTCGGGTTAAATGTTCATGCGAACTCAATCAATATACATATCGATTGCCTATACTGAAATAATGTTTCTATTTGCAGGGGTTAACAATTTCCAATTGCCATATTCGATGCAAGTCGGTATTTGGACGATTTTTCTTGGCCCCAGCTGGGGGCAAGGCCATCAACACTGACAAAGTAATAAGTCATCTCGGGCAAACTCCAGCGGTACCCCCGACAACAACTACCCAATCAGGTATCTTCTCTGACCTCCACGTCGTTAAACTGGAAACAGCTGACCTCCACGTCGTTAAACTGGAAACAGCTGACCTCTAAGTCGTTAAACTGGAAATAGAAGACCACCACGTCATTAAACTGGGAACAATCGACCTCTAAGTCGTTAAACTGGGAATGTAAAAAAAAAAATGTAAATGTAAATAAAAAAAATGTGTAAATAAAAGAAAAATGAAAATAAAGCCGAAATGATGGGGCAACCGCGAATAAATAGCCGAAATGATAGGGCAATCGCGACCTTCGCGATAAGAAAAGCTGAAATGATAGAGCAATCGCGGTGAAAACAAAAAAAAACAAAAAAAAAAACAAGGGCGGATGATGAGTTGCTCCTGGCATTATTCCAGTGCAGCAATGCAGACGCCAAACAAAAATTCAAATTTCCAAAATTCTCCCGGCCCTACGGTTAGTCCCCAACTTGACTACCGTATACAATCCACGGGCTCAAATAATTCTCATCATACCCATATCCCACTGCAATCACCAGTCCAGCGGTTGGTCTCCGCCCTCGGAATTATGCTCCATTGGGAAGACCCACTTATGTGTCCTTGCGCATGTGCTTCAGTGTTAGCAACGCTTATGCCGGCCCCTACCCCAAAATTCCGAGCTCGCCATCGATCGACCTCCAAGTCGTTAAACTGGAAACAGCTGACCTCCAAGTCTTTAAACTGGAAACAGCTGACCTCCAAGTCTTTAAACTGGAAACAGATGACCTCCACGTCGTTAAACTGGAGACAGATGACCTCTAAGTCGTTAAACTGGAAACAGATGACCTCTAAGTCGTTAAACTGGAAACAGTCGACCTCCAAGTCGTTAAACTGGAAACAGTCGACCTCCAAGTCTTTAAACTGGAAACAGATGACCTCCAAGTCTTTAAACTGGAAACAGATGACCTCCACGTCGTTAAACTGGAGACAGATGACCTCTAAGTCGTTAAACTGGAAACAGATGACCTCTAAGTCGTTAAACTGGAAACAGATGACCTCTACATCGTTAAACTGGAAACAGCTGACCTCCAAGTCTTTAAACTGGAAACAGATGACCTCCAAGTCTTTAAACTGGAAACAGATGACCTCCACGTCGTTAAACTGGAGACAGACGACCTCTAAGTCGTTAAACTGGAAACAGATGACCTCTACGTCTTTAAACTGGAAACAGATGACCTCTACGTCATTAAACTGGAAACATGTGACCTCTACGTCGTTAAATTGGAAACAGATGACCTCTAAGTCTTTAAACTGGAAACAGATGACCTCCAAGTCGTTAAACTGGAAACAGCTGACCTCCAAGTCTTTAAACTGGAAACAGATGACCTCCAAGTCTTTAAACTGGAAACAGATGACCTCCACATCGTTAAACTGGAGACAGATGACCTCTAAGTCGTTAAACTGGAAACAGATGACCTCTAAGTCGTTAAACTGGAAACAGATGACCTCTACGTCGTTAAACTGGAAACAGCTGACCTCCAAGTCTTTAAACTGGAAACAGATGACCTCCAAGTCTTTAAACTGGAAACAGATGACCTCCACGTCGTTAAACTGGAGACAGATGACCTCTAAGTCGTTAAACTGGAAACAGATGACCTCTAAGTCGTTAAAATGGAAACAGATGACCTCTACGTCGTTAAACTGGAAACAGATGACCTCTACGTCGTTAAACTGGAAATAGATGACCTCCAAGTCGTTAAACTGGAAACAGATGACCTCTACGTCTTTAAACTGGAAACAGATGACCTCTACGTCTTTAAACTGGAAACACATGACCTCTACGTCTTTAAACTGGAAACGGATGACCTCTACGTCGTTAAACTGGAAACACATGACCTCTACGTCGTTAAACTGGAAACAGACGACCTCTACGTCTTTAAACTGGAAACAGATGACCTCTAAGTCGTTAAACTGGAAATAGCCGACCTCTAAGTCATTAAACTGGGAACGAGGGAAATCCACTCATGTGTCCTCACGATACATGAGGAGAACAAACCTTTGTGGGATCCTTACGACTCACAAAGGAAAAACACACTTAGGAGTCCTCACGACTCCTAAGGAGAAAATACACCTGCGGGATCCTTACGACTCGCAGGGAGAAAATACCTTTATGGGACCCTCACGGCCCATAAAATTGAAAAGTCTTAGGTAATAGGGATCCAAACCTGTCTCCTAAGCAATCGCTCCCCAATCCCCAAGTGGCGAATGATGAGTCGCTCCTGGTACTATATTCCAGTGCAGCGATGCAGACGCCAACCAAATTCCAAATCCCAATCCCCAAGCGGCGAATGATGAGTCGTTGCTGGTACTACATTCCAGTGCAGCGATGCTGACGCCAACCAAATTCCATATCCCATACCCAATGGCGAATGATGAGTCGCTCCTGGTACCATAATCCAGTGTAGCGATGCAGACGCCAACCAAATTCCATATCCCATACCCAGCGGCGAATGATGAGTCGCTCCTGGTATTATATTCCAGTGTAGCGATGCAGACGCCAACCAAATTCCAAATCTCATACCAACGGCGAATGATGAGTCGCTCCTGGTATTATATTCCAGTGTAACGATGCAGACGCCAACCAAATTCCAAATCTCATACCAACGGTGAATGATGAGCCGCTCCTGGTACAATATTCCAGTGCAGCGATGCAGACGCCAACAGAGCCCCGAAATGTCTTTGGCCCTACGGTCTGGATCATACATCCTGCAAAACCGTATACAATCCACGGGCGCAAAACAATCCCGATCTCTCCAAAAAAAAAAAAAAAAAAAAAACGGTATGTCCACAAGAAAAATGGGCACGGATGAAAACTCGAAAGAGTTCCGTGAGTAAAAACAGCAGGACTGCTGGCGAGTTTGTGAAAACCCGAAAGGGCGCAAACTCGTAAAAAAAAAAGAAGAAATGAAATGCACTTGCAAAGTCCTCTCGACTTCGTGAGGAGAAAATTCCCGCGTGAGATCCCTACGACTCACAAAGGAGCAACACACTTAGGAGTCCCCACGACTCCTAAGGAGAAAATACACCTGCGGGATCCTTACGACCCGTAGGGAGAAAATGCTTTTATGGGACCCTCACGGCCCATAAAATTGAAAATCCTTAGGTGACAGGGATCTAAACCTGTCTCCTAAGCCACCAATTCTCAAATCCTCCCGGGGCACATGATGAGTTGCTCCTGGCATCATTCCAGTGCAGCAATGCAGATGCCGACAAAAAAATACCAAATCCAAATCCTCCCGGGGCAAATGATGAGTTGCTCCTGGCATTATTCCGGTGCAGCAATGCAGATGCCGACAAAATACCAATCCCAAAATTCTCTCATGACAAATGATGATTCGCTCCTGGTACCATATTCCAGTGTAGCGATGCTGATGTCAACCCAAATCAAATCAAACCAACAACCTCTATGGCGGAATCATGCTTTGTCCCAGAATTCACCCCGTGTCGAAATGATGCTTCGCCTCGGTGTACCTGCTTTCCCTGTCGAAATTATGCTTCGTCTCGGAATAAAGTCAACAACCCGACACTCCGCACCGGGGAAAAGTCGATCAGCGACACTCCGTGCCGGGGAAAAGTCAACCCGTGACACTTCGCGCCGGGGAAAAGTCCATCAGCGACACTCCGTGCCGGGGAAAAGTCAACCCGACACTTCGCGCCGGGGAAAAGTCCATTAGCGACACTCCGTGCTGGGGAAAAGTCAACCCGTGACACTTCGCGCCGGGGAAAAGTCCATCAGCGACACTCCGTGCCGGGGAAAAGTCAACCTGACACTCCGTGCCGGGGAAAAGTCGATCAGCGACACTCCGTGCCGGGGAAAAGTCAACCCGTGACACTTCGCGCCGGGGAAAAGTCCATCAGCGACACTCCGTGCCGGGGAAAAGTCAACCCGTGACACTTCGCGCCGGGGAAAAGTCCATCAGCGACACTCCGTGCCGGGGAAAAGTCAACCCGTGACACTTCGCGCCGGGGAAAAGTCCATCAGCGACACTCCGTGCCGGGGAAAAGTCAACCCGTGACACTTCGCGCCGGGGAAAAGTCCATCAGCGACACTCCGTGCCGGGGAAAAGTCAACCCGACACTCCGCGCCGGGGAAAAGTCCATCAGCGACACTCCGTGCCGGGGAAAAGTCAACCCGACACTCCGCGCCGGGGAAAAGTCCATCAGCGACACTCCGTGCCGGGGAAAAGTCAACCCGTGACACTTCGCGCCGGGGAAAAGTCCATCAGCGACACTCCGTGCCGGGGAAAAGTCAACCCGACACTCCGTGCCGGGGAAAAGTCGATCAGCGACACTCCGTGCCGGGGAAAAGTCAACCCGTGACACTCCGCGCCGGGGAAAAGTCCATCAGCGACACTCCGTGCCGGGGAAAAGTCAACCCGTGACACTTCGCGCCGGGGAAAAGTCCATCAGCGACACTCCGTGCCGGGGAAAAGTCAACCCGTGACACTTCGCGCCGGGGAAAAGTCCATCAGCGACACTCCGTGCCGGGGAAAAGTCAACCCGTGACACTTCGCGCCGGGGAAAAGTCCATCAGCGACACTCCGTGCCGGGGAAAAGTCAACCCGACACTCCGCGCCGGGGAAAAGTCCATCAGCGACACTCCGTGCCGGGGAAAAGTCAACCCGACACTCCGCGCCGGGGAAAAGTCGATCAGCGACACTCCGTGCCGGGGAAAAGTCAACCCACGACACTTCGCGCCGGGGAAAAGTCCATCAGCGACACTCCGTGCAGGGAAAAAGTCAACCCGACACTCCGCGCCGGGGAAAAGTCCATCAGCGACACTCCGTGCCGGGGAAAAGTCAACAACCAGACACTCCGCCTCGGGGAAACGTCGACCAGCGACACTCCATGCCGGGGACACGTCTACCAAATCGCTTCGTAACAGAGCGTCGACCGTCTATGTCGCAAAAAGGGCAGTGCGGGCTCCCGCAAATTGGGAACCCAAATCGCTTCGTAACAGAGCGTCGACCGTCCATGTTTCAAAAAGGGCAGTGCAGGCTTCCTACAAAGCAGGAACCGGATCGTTCCGGACAAGGGAAACGTCTACCACGGACACTCTGTCTCGGATACGCGTCAAGCATCGACCGTCCATGTCGTAAAAAGGGCAGTGCATCCCAAAAGTGGGAACCAAAGCAAGTCGCCTCCACGTGAAAGAAGATCCATCAATTTCATGCACACGACCCACATATGCTGTGTGCATTTATTGATGGGGGCAATTTGTTGGGGTAAAAATTTACACCCCTGTTGACCGAGTCAAAGTCAAGGTCAACCCCAAGCCAGGTGGGCCCAAGCCCAGGTCAAGCGGGCCCATGCCCAAGTCGAGCCCGCGGCCAGCCTCCTCCATGCCAACAACAAAAATCATGTAACAAATAATTTTTATGTAGTTTTTGTGCATGAATGTAAACAAAATGGGCACAAAGCCAATATTTTGTAAGCCCATGGCTTATGTGCAAAAATGAAATGGCACATGAGCCATGGGATGGCAAAAAGCCATTTTGTAAAGCCCAAGGGGCTATATGTAAATGTGTAAGCCTATATAAGGCAACATGATGATGAATAAAGCAACACTTTCCATTCCCCAAAAAAAACTAGGGTTCTTTGTGCCTCCTGCTCCTTCTCCAAGGTTCCAAAAACCTTCTCCTTTCTTTTGGATTAAATCAAGAGTTTAACTCTTCCTTTCCCCAAAATAAATAGTTTTCCACCACAAAACCCACAAAGAGGAACTCGGATCTCCCACCAGATCTCGAAAAGAAGAGATTTTTAAATCTCACATCTCTTGATCTTCAAGATCCGGCCAAAAGACAAGAAGAAGAGGGAGACCCATCTCCAAAAATCTAACTTTGGACAGACCCAAGGCTCAAAAGAAGAGCAATAAGTCCCCAGGAGTTTAACTCCTTTCTAGATCTGCTGGAGTTTAACTCCATAAATCAAATTTCTGCTAGGAGTTTAACTCCAAAAATCCCCTTTGGGAGTTTAACTCCCCAACCCAGGGGCGAAGCCCCCTTCCCGTAGTCACGTGGGTGCCACGTGACCCCGGGGCGCCAAGGCGCCTATAGGTCACGTGTGCCCACGTGACCCCCGGGCGCCAAGGCGCCCAATGGTCACGTGTGCCCACGTGACCCCGGGCGCTGAGGCGCCCAATGGTCACATGTGCGCCACGTGAGCCCGAGCGCCAAGGCGCCCTTGGGTCACGTGTGCCCACGTGACCCCGGGGCGCCAAGGCGCCCTTCGGTCACGTGTGCCCACGTGACCCCGGGCGCCGAGGCGCCCAATGGTCACGTATGCCCACGTGACCCCGGGCGCCGAGGCGCCCAATGGTCACGTGTGTGCCACGTGACCCCGGGCGCTGGGGCGCCCAATGGTCACGTGCGCGCACGTGACCCCGGGCACTAAAGCGCCCATGCGCGTGCACGTGACCCCGGGCACCATGCCCCATATGCCATGCACGCTATCCGGGTAGCGGGACCCCCGTAAAAACTCTGCGTGGCTCCCGACATATCCAAACCCCCATTTCAAAACACAACACACGTACACTGCACATTGAGTTCGCATGACCAGTTTAACCCGTCAATCGGAGGTTCCCTCGCTCCAAAGGCGAGGGGTAATTAACGCCAGCTTAGTCCGCGGCTGCCGGAGATTCGGATCCCCACAATCAATAAACCCCGGCCTACCCTAGGCAGGGGGAATCTGTAATGCGCCTGAAAAGCGCGCGCGTATTCCCATCTCAATGGGGTGACGAAAAACACCCTACAATCATCATGCTTCATTAACGCACCTTGTGTGACTCATCCTATGAGTCATTAATCCATAAATGCATCATTAACTCCTTTGGATGAATCACACCATGAGTCATTAGTCCAATTAATGCAAATTCCACCTAAGCCTACTCATCAATCTTCTAAAAGCTTCTCGACAAATTACGAGAATGCCCCTCCCATCCGTGAAAACACAGAAATACTGAGACTGTATAAATCCAATAATCCAATACTAGAATCTGGCTTAAACCAAAGCCTGCTAGTATAAACTGTCCGAACATCGTACGTGCGTAAAAACACGTATGTGTCCAAACCCTGTCGTAAAACCATACGACCTCTATATCGTTTCGGCCGTAGCAGGGAAACTCTCTGTGTGGGACTCTAAAGACTCGACTACTACGCTGGCAGTAGGTTTAACCACAGGCCGCAAGCGGTACTAGCTGTACATAACGGTCCTCAGGTAGATGTCTATAAGAAGGCCGATGAGGAAACCCATCCAAACTCCTACTGAGCCTGATGTGACAATCTCCGTATAGTCCGGTCTGTTCGTCTAGGACTATCGCATATCAGGCCTAGGGGCGGCAAGCGTCAGTCCCGTAAAAGCGGTATAAGTCATGTTGGAGCGAAGCTTATTACACCTTGAGAAGCTACTGGAAAACCTACCAGTAAATCTCGTCTGTCCTGGCTAGGGACTTTGCGTAATGGCTCTCCAAACACAGCGCGATATCAACTCCTAATACCGGGAGAGACGAATCCTATCTAACCGCCACTGCCTCCAAGTGCTTCGGAACTGCACCTAACTGCTACCTGTTTGCATGACTCCTTTGAGCCGTGGTAGGGTAGCAATCTAAGAACAATGGGAACACACCCGAGGTGAAGCAGCAGTGTCAAGTCAACGGACTATGCTGTACTCATGTCACCTGGAAACTGTTAACTGATGACGGGTATAATACCAACCAATAGTTCCCTGCGAGTCCTGTCCGGTGTACCCATAACCCAACGAGCACCTGTATACTATCTCCAGTACGACGTACTGATGGCTGTGGGACAGACCATCTCCCCAACTGGGATGAGAAGCGCACACACTAGTCTACTCCAGAGTATCGATGCCCTGTCTCGATAATCCTGTGACTAGGGATCTGAAAAAAGATGTGTTGTAGACTACCAAGCCCCCATTAGTGTGACTGCCATTACAACGCTGGCAGTCAAGCAAGATCCTAAGGGCTCTATCAATATGTATTCTCGATATGCTAACATATACACATATTAAGATAGAAATAAACCAAGTAGCATACTACCATGTTTAGCAAGACTGTTAATATAACTGTGAATATCCTAAGCTTCCATTAAGTAATATACAAGCTAGTATGATACAATAATGGCCCCTAGCGCATATACACTAACAATCTCCCACTTGCACTAGGTCCGTGTACTG
The DNA here is from genome assembly GCA_030015575.1 of Agapanthus africanus. Taxonomy (NCBI): domain Eukaryota; kingdom Viridiplantae; phylum Streptophyta; class Magnoliopsida; order Asparagales; family Amaryllidaceae; genus Agapanthus; species Agapanthus africanus. Next base: position 333,085,483 of record JASDDO010000018.1, on the reverse strand, counting down.
GCGTATCGAAGACCTATCATCTCGAGTAGCCTCTCGAACTGAATCTGAGGTAAGGCCTTAGTGAATGGATTTGCAGTGTTCTCCTCTGTAGGAACTCTCCGGACCTCGATCTCCTGGCAATCTATGATCTCCCTGATCAGGTGATACCGCCTTAAGATGTGTCTGGACTTCTGATAGGACCTGGGTTCCTTCGCTAAAGCTATAGCTCCATTGTTCTCGCAATACAGCGGTATTGGATCAGCAATGGTAGGAATCACCTGAAGTTCTGTTAGGAACTTCTTCAAGCAGACCGCTTCTTTTGTGGCATCACAAGCAGCGATATACTCCGCTTCCATCATCGAGTCAGCAACGGTGTCCTGCTTGGAACTCTTCGAGCACACCGCCCCTCTATTGAGGGTAAAGACATAACCTGACATGGACTTGGAGTCATCCTTATCACTCTGGAAGCTGAAATCAACAAAGGCCTCGATCTTGAGGTCTTTTACGCCGTAAACAAAGAACATCTCCTTAGTCCTTCTCAGGTACTTGAGAATGTTCTTTACTACTATCCAGTGCTTCTCCCCTGGGTCTGACTGATACCTGCTTACCATGCTCAGTGCGTAAGCTATATCTGGTCTGGTGCACAACATCGCATAAATTATAGAGCCTACTGCAGAAGCGTAGGGTATAATAGACATGCGATCCCTTTCCAAATCAGTCTAGGGAGACATCTCTTTGGAGAGGGTGATTCCGTGACAAGCCGGTAAACTACCGCGCTTAGAATCTTCCATACTGAATCTTTTCAGTATAGTGTTAATATACCTGGACTGTGAAAGTCCCAACATCCTCTTGGATCTATCACGATAGATCCGGATCCCCAGAATGTAAGAGGTATCACCCAGGTCTTTCATGGAGAACTTTTGCGACAAGAATCCTTTGACAGATTGTAGCATAGGAATGTCATTTCCTATCAATAGAATGTCATCCACGAACAAGACGAGAAATACGACAGTTCGTGCTACAATTTTACTATATATATATGGTTCATCTGGATTTTTGATAAAGTCATATTCTTTGACCGTTTCATCAAAACAGATGTTCCAACTCTGCGATGCCTGCTTTAGTCCATAAATGGACTTAAGCAACTTGCACACTTTCCCGCTGCTCCCACTCTGATTGAAACCTTCTAGCTGATCCATATAGACGCACTCTTATAAATTACCATTTAGAAAAGCCGTCTTTACGTACATCTGCCAGATCTCATAATCATGGAAGGCGGCAATGGCAAGAAGGATCCGAATGGATTTGAGCATAGCCACTAGAGAAAAAGTTTCGTCATAGTCCAAACCAGGTCTTTGACGAAAACCCTTTGCAACAAGTCTAGCCTTATATGTTTCCACCTATCCATCTACACCAATCTTTTTCTTGAAGATCCATTTGCATCCTATGGGTTTTACCCCACCTGGAGCAAAGTCCAAAGTCCATACTTTGTTGGTGTACATGGACTCCATCTCGGTCCGCATTGCATCCAGCCATCGTACTGAGTCGCCGCTCCGGATGGCCTGCTGGAAGCTAGTAGGTTCATCATTATCAATGATCCAATCCTCTCTATCCCCATCTATGTGAAAACCGTAGTATCTCTCAGGCGGATGAGACGGCCTACTACTTCAACGGAGGGGTGCGGGAATGTCCTGTTCTTCTTGAACTACTGGTTCTGCCATACTTTCAGTATTGGTTTGTGGTTCTGGAATTTCTTCCAGTTCTATTGTGCTCCCACTTGTTTCCTTTTCTAAAAACTGCTATTCTAGAAAATAGGCATTACGAGAAACAAAAACCTTTTGTTCCTCTGCGTAATAGAAGAAATACCCCTTGGAGTTCTTTGGATATCCCACAAACTTACACTGTACTGATCGTTCCTCGAGTTTGTCCGTATGCTGCTTTTTAACAAAAGCTGGACATCCCCATATCTTTAGATACTGAAGATAGGGTTTCTTCCCACTCCACATCTTATATGGCGTGGTAGGCACAGTTTTGGTAGGAGCCCTATTCAAAAGATATGCTGCTGATTCTAGCGCATAACCCTAGAAAGATCGCGGTAACTCAGCATTACTCATCATGAAACGTACCATATCCAATAGGGTTCGGTTCCGTCTCTCCGATACACCGTTATGCTGTGGAGTGTATGGAGGAATAAGCTGAGAGAGAATTCCTTTTTCTTTTAGGTAACCTAGGAACTCGGCACTCAAGTATTCACCACCTCGATCAGATCTTAGTGTCTTGATACTTTTGCCGGTTTGGTTTTCAACTTCATTCTTATATTCATGGAATTTCTCAAAGGCCTCGGATTTATGTTTCATTAAGAAAATGAATCCGTACCTAATATAATCGTCCGTAAAAGTAATGAAATATGAAAAACCATCTCTTGCATGTGTAGACATTGGACCACATACATCGCTGTGTATGAGTCCTAAGAGCTCGCTCGCTCTTACTCCATGTCCAGTGAATGGAGTCTTTGTCATCTTTCCTTTGAGATATGATTGACAAGTTGCATAAGATTGATATTTGAACGAATACAAATATCCTTCTCTATGTAACTTAGTTAACCTTATCTCATTGATGTGACCCAGTCTACAATGCCATAAGAAAGCCTGATTTATATCTGGAGACTTTCTTTTTAGTGTGTTCTGGACATTGAAAATCTGTAATTGGTTTAATACGTATATACCGTTATTTAGTGTACCGGACCCAATCAAATCATGATAAAGATGGATGTTAACAACATCGCTTACAAACGTGAAATCATAACCTTCTTTTGATAACAACGATACTGATATAATATTACACGTTAAACTAGGTACACAAAAACAGTTGCACAAAACCAAAATATATCCACTCGTCAATCCTAGGTGATAAACCCCTACGGACACAGCACCCACGCTAGCTCCGTTAGCAACCTGGAGGGTTATATCACCAACCTTCAGCTCTCTACGGTTTATCAGTGCCTGCAATGAATTGCATATATGAGATCCTGATCCAGTATCCAATATCCAGAAAGTAGAGTTGATTGACAGACAATTTTCAATTACAAACACACCTGAAGTCGAAACCACAGCTTGCTTCGGTTCCTGGTTCTTGGCAATCCAAGCTTTGCAATCTTTCTTCCAATGGCCTTTCCTTTAACAATGGAAGCACTCGTCCTTTCCCACTACTGGCACCGCAGCCTTTGTCTTTCCCTTAACTCCCACCTTACTAACACCACCTCTTGGTTTGGTAGCGGCCTTCATCTTCCTTCCTTTGGCCCTTGCCTTGGACCTGGAAGAGGAAGCACCGTGAACAAACATAGTGATTGTTTCCCTTGCTTTCTGTAAGGTGCCCTCTGCACTCCTCAACATGTTAAGGAGTTCTGAAAGTTCAACTTCTTTTCCTTGAATGTTGAAATTCAGAATAAACTGGGCATAGGTGGAAGGAAGGGACTGAAGAACCAAGTCTGTATACAGCTCGTTCTCTAAAGTCGTCCCAAGGTCCGCGAGCTCTTCTATATAGCCAATCATCTTAAGGACATGTTCTCCTACAGATGATCCGATGGCCAGCCTCGACTGAAACAAGTTCTTCGAGGTCTCGTATCTAGCTATACAAGATTGCTCTCCATACAGATCCTTTGTGTGGAGAAATATGGATTCAAGATCCATATCTCCGTGCCTCCTCTGATGTTCATTATTCATAGAGGCAAGCACGATGCATTTGGCCTTCGCACAATCTAATTCCCAGGTCTTGTGGATTTCCTTATCCGCAATACTAGATTCTGGACCAGGGACAGCAGGTGCCTTAGCAGTAAGGACATACCCCAATTTGTCATAAGTCAAAGCTATCTTGACATTCCGGAACCAATCTTTATAGTTTGGCCCTGTCAGAATATTTTTCTCTAATAGTAACTTAAGGCCTGTCATGTTTTGGGTCGCTGCAATGAGAGAGAGGGAACACTTTAGCATGATGCTCTTGCAAGTTTAGAGTGGCTTTTAGTTTATCTAAACAGGATGGCTCCCACTGTTTCTCGAATCCCTCCTCAAAGCAAAAAGGAAGAACTAGTCAGGACTATTCTCACCGAACAATACTTGCTTAACCGTTCAGCCAGGCCGGTGTCGGTACTTCGAGGGAGGTTTTACGACGCTTTCGCGAAGTTCCTTAATTAAATAACCTCTTTTCTCTGGGGGCGTAGCCCCGCTGACACCTTTCTCGACACCTACTTGGTTTATAGCATTGATCGTTAAGCGACGAATCTCCTGATGAGTAGCGGATACTCACAGTAGGATTGGGATCCAAATATCATCGTGTGATAAAGCTGAAGGAATCCTACCAAAATTATCACACTCCAAATGGTATGCATCTCTTTGCAAATTTCAGTTTCTTTAGAAATTCCCGATATAAATTTCTGCCCCATGCTCTTATGACCTTGGTGTTGGTCAAAATGTCATAAGTCACATGTCAAGTTCTACCCATCATTATCTTGTTAATTTGAACCCATCCATATATACCCCTGACGTTGGCCAAATGATAATACGACTGCCCCAAACTAACTCATCTATCTATGCAACAAATGAATACCCAGCAGCTACCAAACACTATGCCTTGGCATTGGTCAAAATGCATAGCTTGAATACTACTGAATACCCAAATGAAATGACGGAGGGCTACGAATGGTTTTGGCGAAACCGTGAACATAGTGAACTTGATATGATCGAAGGAAACTGATAGCTTTTAAAAAGGAGTGGCTTAAGCTCCACAATTTTAAAAAATATCTTCTGTTTTAAAATAACCGAGTGGTTTCTTTTAAACTGTTCCAACAATTCAACTTTGTCATATTTTCTTTGCATTAATATAATGCGTCCCATTATTTAACCTATCGTTGCAGAAAACAACGAAAATACAACATCCTATTATGCCATCCGCATTCGTCACTGGGTCTCGTCATTCACCCGTTAGGTTACTTAACTAACGACAGAGCGAGGGCTGGGCTAGCGCGGGTACAAAATATAAGTGACGTCTAATAGCTATAATATATAGATATTATATATTCGTCAGACGCAATAATAGGCATTCCAGATCACAGATGAACATGTTGGATTTTCTACGAATCCGCATTCCTTTTGAGCCTGCAAAGAAAGACGGATTACACAGTCGTGATGAATAGCTAAAACCCCACCCTAGACCCCTGCGGGTACGGCAAACTACCCGCCAAGTACCCGTAGTGAAGCGGTATCCCACAACAACGTGAGTAGGCCACTAAACACTTCAAAGTACCTGGTAGTTTGTTCACCCCATCTTGGGTCTATCTGTAAGTCCACGTTGCTCACCCCGGTTCTTACGGGGAGGCGGAAACGGCGAAAAACAATTTTTGGCGCAAAGGCAACATGGACTAAAAGAAGGATCTTTGTTAAACTACAAACCAGCAAACTACTTGAGGTGTTATCTACTATGCCATAGAGATTATACCTCATGAAACCGGTCCTTCGGGTCTTCTCTCCGCTGTCCTGCTCGTCCATCCAAGCTCCGAGGATCGATCCGGATCTTGGTCACCTCCACGGCCTTCCTGAGTCGAAGACAATCCACCTGAGAGTTGTGCTCCGAGCTCCACCTCGAACCGAGGAAAATAGGGCAACAAGATCGCTAGTCTTGATGTCCTAGGTTGTGTAGAAGAGATAGATGGATGTGTTTGCCTATTTGGATCCTTTTTCTCTCAACACATGAGATCAAAGGAATTTTAAAGAGGAGGAAGATGAAGGAGAACCATGGAGCTTTTTCTCATTTCATTTTCAAGAGAGCGAATGAGAAATCAAGAATGAACTAAGAAAATGAACCATGGTTCAATAATACACCAACATCATCATGACTAATCTTTTCAAGAAAAAGTTGATGGCAACAATTGACTTGACCATTTTCATATCCAAAAATAAAAAGAAAACCAAAGAAAACTCTAGACCTCTCATGAAGGTCCAAGTCAACTTTGGTCAAACGGTCAACAAAGTCAAGTATGGTCAAATGGTCAAAGCAATTAGCCATCACATAATTATCACTAAAAAGATTAGTAAATAATGTCCCCGGCTCATAATGGTTTTGACCGAACGAACTGCCAAAATCCTAATAAGTCTGCCACAAAATGGTTTTGACCGAATCAACTGTCAAAACCCTAATGAGGCACCTCCTCCTTCTTCGCTCCTCAAAACTGTGCATACACACCCGCATCCGCATTCCGTAGAATGCGAATGCACAGAAGACAAGATAAATCCATCTGTACAATACTAGGATCCGGCTTAAACCAAAGCCCACTAGTATTGCCTTCCCGAACAGCATACGCACACAAGTGCACGTAGGTGATCGTAGCCCTGCCGTAAAACCATACGGCCTTTACACATTTCGCTCAGTGCAGGGAAACTCTTTGTGTGGGACTCTAAAGACTCGACACTACGCTGGCAGTGGGTTTAACCACAGACCGCAAGCGGCAGTAGCTGTACGTAACGGTCCCCAGGTAGATGTCGATAAGAAGGCCGATGAGGTAAACCCATCCGAACTCCTACTGAGCCTGTATATGACAATCTCTGTGCAGTCCGGTCCGTTCGTCTGAGAATATCGCATGGCGGGCCTAGCGGGCGGTAAGCGTCAGTCCCCTATAGCGGTACAAGTCGTGTCGGAGTGTAGCCTAGAACACCCTGAGATAACACTGGAAACCTACCAGTATATCTCGCTTGCCCTGGCCTAGGACAACTGTGTGTAATGGCTATCCTAGACACAGCGCGATATCAACCCCCGATACCGGGAGAGACGAATCCTGTCTAACCGTCACTGCCTCCAAGTGCTTCGGGACTGCACCCAACTACTACCTGTTTGCACGACTCCTTTGAGCCGTGGTAGGGTAGTAATCAAAGTACAGTGGGAACACACTCAAGGCGAAGTGACAGTGTCAAGTCAGCGGACTAAGCTGTACTCATGTCACCTAGGAAGTGATAACTGACGATAGGTATAATACCAACCAACAGTTCCCGACGAGTCCTGTCCAGTGTACTCGTAACCTAACGAGCACCCGCATACTATCTCCAGTATGACGTACTGACGGCTGAGGGACAGACCGTCTCCCCTGCTGGGATGAGAAGCGCATACGCTAGTCTACTCCGGAGTATCGATGCCCTGTCTCGATAGTCCTACGACTAGGGACCTGTATAAGGATATGCTTATAGATTACCCAGTCCCTACAAGTGTGACTGCCATCACAACGCTGGTATTCAAGCAAAGATCCTAAGGGCTCTACTAATATGTATAAGCGATATGCTAAAAAGAAACACATGCACATATTGAAGTAGAGACAAACCGTGTAGCATAATACCATTTTGAGGAAGATTGTCTATATAACTATGAATATCCCAAGCTTCCATCAAGTAATATACAAACTAGTATGGTACAGTAATGGCCTCGAGGGCATATACACTAACAATCTCCCACTTGCACTAAGGCTATGTACTGGCATAGCGAAGACCTATCATCTCGATCAGCCGCTCGAACTGAGTCTGGGGTAGGGACTTCGTGAGTGGATCTGCAGTGTTATTTTCCGAATCTACTCTCTTCACCTCGATCTCCCGGCGATCTACGATCTCCCTGATCAGGTAGTACCGCCTCAAAATGTGCCTGGACTTCTGATGGGGCATGGGTTCCTTCGCTAAAGCTATAGCGCCATTGTTGTCGCAATACAGCGGTATTGGATCAACAATGGTAGGAACCACCTGAAGCTCCATGAGGAACTTCTTCATCCAGAAAGCTTTCTTTGCGGCATCGCAAGCAGCTATGTACTCCGCTTCCATAGTTGAGTCAGCAACGGTTTTCTGCTTGGAACTCTTCCAGCAAACCGCCCCTCCATTGAGGGTAAAGACATTACCCGACATGGACTTGGAGTCATCCTTGTCACTCTGGAAGCTGGAGTCAGCAAAGGCCTCGATCTGGAGGTCATTTCCGCCATACACTAAGAACATCTCCTTAGTCCTTCTCAGGTACTTGAGAATGTTCTTTACCACTATCCAGTGTTTCTCCCCTGGGTCCGACTGATACCGGCTTACAACGCTCAATGCGTATGCTACATCTGGTCTGGTACATAACATCGCATACATTATAGAGCCTACCGCAGATGCGTAGGGTATAGATGACATGCGAGCCCTTTCTAAATCAGTCTTGGGAGACATCTCTTTGGAGAGGGTGATTCCGTGACAAGCCGGTAGATTACTGCGCTTGGAATCTTCCATACTAAACCGTTTCAGTATGGTGTCAATGTACCTGGACTGCGAAAGTCCCAACATCCTCTTAGATCTATCACGATAGATCTGGATCCCCAGAATGTAGTTGGCATCGCCCAGGTCCTTCATGGAGAACCTCTGTGACAAGAATCCTTTGACTGACTGTAGCATAGGAATATCATTTCCTATTAGGAGAATGTCATCCACGTACAAGACGAGGAATACCACAGTTCTCCCTAAAATCTTACTGTAAATGCATGGTTCATCTGGGTTTTTGATAAAGTCGAATTCTTTGACAGTATCATCAAAGCAGATGTTCCAACTCCGCGATGCCTGCTTCAGTCCATAGATGGACTTGAGCAACTTGCACATTTTACCGCTGCTCCCACTCTGAATGAATCCCTCCGGCTGATCCATATAGACGCACTCTTCTAAATTTCCATTTAGGAAAGCCATCTTTACGTCCATCTACCAGATTTCATAATCGTGGAAGGCAACAATGGCAAGAAGGATCCGAATGGATTTGAGCATAGCCACTGGGGAAAAGGTCTCGTCATAGTCCAAACCAGGTCTTTGACCAAAACCCTTTGCAACAAGTCTAGCTTTATAGGTTTCAACCTGCCCATCTACACCAATCTTTATTCTGAAGATCCATTTCCAGCCTACGGGTTTTACCCCTTCTGGAGCAAAGTCCAAAGTCCAAACTTTGTTGGTGTACATGGACTCCATCTCGGTCCGCATTGCATCCAGCCATTTTACCGAGTCACCGCTCTGAATGGCTTGTTGGAAGCTAGTAGGCTTACAATAGTCAATGGTGCAATCCTCCCTATCTCCGTCTATGAGAAAACCGTAGTATCTCTCGGGCGGATGAGACTGCCTATTACTCCTGCGGAGCGGCGTATGAATGTCCTGTTCTTTCGAACCCTCTGGTTCTACTGAGCTTTCAGTAATAGCTCGTGGTTCTGGAATTTCTTCCAGTTCTATTGCGCTCCCACTTATCTGATTTTCTAAAAACTCAGTTTCCAAGAAGCGGGCATGACGACAAACAAAATTTTTTTGTTCCTCTGCGTAATAGAAAAGATACCTCTTGGAGTTCTTTGGGTATCCCACAAACTTACACTGTACTGAACGTGCCTCGAGCTTGTCCGCATGCTGCTTTTTAACAAAAGCTGGACACCCCATGTCTTAAAGTGTTTAAGACAGGGTTTCCTCCCACTCCACATCTGATATGGTGTGGTAGGCACTGACTTAGTAGGAACCTGGTTCAAAAGATATGCAGCTGATTCTAGTGCATAACCCCAGAAGGATCATTGTAACACAGCCTTACTCATCATGGAACGAACCATATCCAATAGGGTTCGATTCCGTCTTTCCGATACACCGTTGTGCTGTGGTGTGTATGGAGGAGTAAGCTGAGAGAGAATTCCATTCTCTTTTAAGCAGTCCAGAAACTCGGCACTCAAGTATTCACCACCTCGATCAGATCTCAGTGTCTTGATACTTTTGCCTGTTTGTTTTTCAACTTTATTCTTGTATTCCCGAAATTTCTCAAAGGCCTCGGATTTATGCTTCATCAGAAAGACATGTCCATACCAAGAGAAATCATCTGTGAAAGTAATGAAGTATGAATAACCACTTCGCGCATGTGTAGACATTGGACCACACACGTCACTGTGTATGAGTCCCAAGAGCTCGCTTGCACTTTCTCCGTGTCCAGTGAACGGAGTCTTTGTCATCTTTCCCATGAGACAAGATTCAAAGGTGGCATAAGACTGGTACTCGAACGGATCCAAGTATCCTTCTTTATGTAACTTTTTTAACCGTGTCTCATTAATGTGACCCAGTCTACAATGTCATAAGAAAGCCTGATTTAATTCCAGAGACTTTCTTTTAAGTGTGTTCTGGACACTGAAAATATGAGCTTGATTCAATACGTATATCCCGTTTTTTAATGTACCTGACCCAATCAGAACTTGATTTAGGTGGACGTTGACCACATCGCTTACAAAGGTAAAATCATATCCTTCCTTAGAAAGTAAGGATACAAATATGATATTACAAGTCGCACCTGGTACATAAAAACAGTTACTCAGAATCAATATCTTCCCAGTTGTCAGTCCAAGATGATATTCCCCTAAGGATTCAGCGTAGATGCTCATTCCGTTAGCATCCCTGAGAGTCATATCACCTATCTTGATAACCCTACGGTTTCTCAGAGCTTGTAACGAATTACAGATGTGAGATCCTGATCCGGTATCCAATACCCATGAAGTAGGGCTAACTGACATACAGTTCTCAATTACAAACTGGCTTTGTTAGCCATGCAATCCTTCTGCCAATGTTCATTCCCATAACAATAGGAACGTCCCTCTTTTACTACATCCAGTCCCGAAACTTCTGCCCATTCCTTTCCTTTTACTTCCCTGGTTTCTTTCAGGGTAGAAGGTAGAGACTGTAGAATCAAGTCAGCATCTGACCCGTTCTTCAACGTGGTCTTCAGGTCCGTGAGCTCAAAATAGCTGGTCTCTGTAAGGACGTTGCCCCTTACAGACGACCCGATATCCAACCTCGCTTGAAGCAATTCGTTCGAGGTCTCATATCTTGCGATACGAGATTGCTCTCCATATAAATCTTTGTTATGGAGGAAGATAGAAACTAAGTCCATCTTCTCGTGCTTCCTCTGGTATGCACCATCAACTGAGGTTAACACGAGGCACTTGGCTTTCGCACAGTCTTTTTCCGATGTCTTATGGATATTAATATCCGTGACAGGGGAAACTGGTCCTAAGACGGCAGGGGTTGGATTAGTTAAAAGGTGTCCCAGCTTGTTATGGGCAATGGACATCTGGACAAATCTTTGCCAGTCATAACAGTCAGATTCAGTCATTTTATTATCTAGATGTAACCTAGGTATGGTCACTGGGTCGCTGCAATTAAGAGAGAGAGAAGAAAACACATAGCATGATGCTCTTGCAAGTTTAGATTGGTTTTTAATTTATCTAAACAGGATGGCTCCCACTGTCTCTCGAATCCCTCCTCAAACCATAAAGGAAGAATTAGTCGGGATCAATCTCATCGTACAATACTTGCTTAACCGTTCAGCCAGGCCAGTGTCGGTACTTCGAGGGAGGTTTTCCAACGCTTTCACGAAGTTCCTTAATTTAATAACCTCTTTTCCCTGAGAGCGTAGCCCCGCTAACACCTTTCTAGACACCTACTTGGTTTATAGTATTAATCGTTAAGCGAGAAATTTCCTGAGGAGTAGCATATACTCACAGTTGGATCGGGATCCAAATATTATCGCGTGACAAAACTGAAGGAATCCTACCAGAATCATCACATTCCAAATGGTATACAGCGCTAGCAAGTTTCAGTTTCTTTAGAAACTCCCGATGTGGATTTTTGCCCCATGCTCTTATGACCTTGACGTAGGCCAAAATATCATAAGGCACATGTCAAGTTCTACCCATCATTATCCAGGTTAATTTGAATCCATCCGTACATACCCTTGACGTAGGCCAAAATAGTAGTACGACTGTCCCAAACCAACGCATCTATCTATGCAACACATGAATACCACCCGCTACCAAACACTGTGCCTTGACTAAGGCCAACAAACACAGCTTGAATACTGTTGGATATTCATATAAACGACAGAGGGCTACGAATGGTTTTGGCGAAACCGTGAACGTAGTGAACTTGATATAATCGAAGGAATGAGATAGCTTTTAGGAGGAGTGGTTCAAGCTCCGCGTTTAAAAGTTGGTTTTTGAAAAGAACCGAGTGGTTTTGAAAGTGTTCCAACGACTTTGCTTTGGTTTATTTTCTTGCATTAATTTTAATGCGTCCCATCAATTAAACCTACCATTGCAGAAAACAACGAAAATATGACGTACGCTTATGCCATCCGCATTCGCCACGGGGCCCCGTCATCACCCGTTATGTTACTTAACTTACGACAGAGCGGGGGCTGGACAAGCGCGGATGCAAAACATAAGCAACACCTAAATAGATATCATTTTTAGAGCAGTATAAAAAATCGACAGAAAGTTGATTTTTCCGGATATGTTTTGCGATTTTTTTTCCGATCGAAATTCTAAATACTTTGCTAACTTGCTAGTTTATGTTTAGCTAGGCTCTGATACCACTGTAAGTCCATGTTGCTCACCCCGGTTCTTACGGGGAGGCGGAAACGGCGAAAAACAATTTTTGGCGCAAAGACAACATGGACTAAAAGAAGGATCTTTTCTAAACTACAAACTAGCAAACTACTTGGGGTGCTATCGAGTATGCCATAGAGATTATACCTTACGAAACCGGTCCTTTGGGTCTTCTCTCCACTGTCCTGCTCGTCTATCCAAGCTCCGAGAATCGATCTGAATCTTGGTCACCTCCACGGCCTTCTTGAGTCGAAGACGATCCACCCGAGAGTTGTGCTCCGAGCTCCACCTCGAGCCGAGGTAACTAGGGCAACAAGATCTCTAGTCTTGATGTCCTAGGTTGTGTAGAAGAGATAGATGGATGTGTTTGCCTATTTGGATCCTTTTTCTCTCAACACATGAGATCAAAGGAATTTTCAAGAGGAGGAAGATGAAGGAGAACCATGGAGCTTTTTCTCATTTCATTTTCAAGAGAAAGAATGAGAAATCAAGAATGAACTAAGAAAATGAACCATGGTTCAATAATACACCAACATCATCATGACTAATCTTTTCAAGATAAAGTTGATGGCAACAATTGACTTGACCATTTTCATATCCAAAAATAAAAATAAAACCAAAGAAAACTCTAAATCTCTCATGAAGGTCCAAGTCAACTTTGGTCAAACGGTCAACAAAATCAAGCATGGTCAAATGGTCAAAGCAATTAGCCATCACATAATTATCACTAAAAAGATTAGTAAATAATGTCCCCGGCTCATAATGGTTTTGACCGAACGAACTGCCAAAACCCTAATGAGTCCGCCTCAAAATGGTTTTGACCGAATCAACTGTCAAAACCCTAATGAGGCACCTCCTCCTTCTTCGCTCCTCAAAACTGTGCATACACACCCGCATCCGCATTTCGTAGAATGAGAATTCATAGAAGACAAGACAAATCCATCTGTACAATACTAGGATCCGGCTTAAACCAAAGCCCACTAGTATTGCCTTCCCGAACAGCATACGCACACAAGTGCACGTAGGTGATCGTAGCCCTGCCGTAAAACCATACGGCCTCTACACGTTTCGCTCAGTGCAGGGAAACTCTCTGTGTGGGACTCTAAAGACTCGACACTACGCTGGCAGTGGGTTTAACCACAGACCGCAAGCGGCACTGGCTGTACGTAACGGTCCCCAGGTAGATGTCGATAAGAAGGCCGATGAGGTAAACCCATCCGTACTCCTACTGAGCCTGTATATGACAATCTCCGTGCAGTCCGGTCCGTTCGTCTGAGAATATCGCATGGCGGGCCTAGGGGGTGGTAAGCGTCAGTCCCCTGAGAGCGATACAAGTCGTGTCGGAGTGTATCCCAGAACACCCTGAGATAACACTGAAAACCTACCAGTATATCTCGCTTGCCCTGGCTAGGGACGACTGTGTGTAATGGCTCTCCTAAAAACAGCGCGATATCAACCCCCAATACCGGGAGAGAAGAATCCTGTCTTACCGTCACTGCCTCCAAGTTCTTCGGGACTACACCCAACTACTACCTGTTTGCATGACTCCTTTGAGCCGTGGTAGGGTAGTAATCAAAGTACAGTGGAAACACACTCGAGGCGAAGTGACAGTGTCAAGTCGGCGGACTAGGCTGTACTCATGTCACCTGGGAACTGATAACTGACGATAGGTATAACACCAACCAACAGTTCCCGATGAGTCCTGTCCAGTGTACTCGTAACCTAACGAGCACCCGCATACTATCTCCAGTACGACGTACTGACGGCTGAGGGACAGACCGTCTCTCCTGCTGGGATGAGAAGCGCGTACGCTAGTCTACAGCGTAGTATCGATGCCCTGTCTCGATAGTCCTACGACTAGGGACCTGTATAAGGATGTGCTTATAGATTACCCAGTCCCCACAAGTGTGACTGCCATCACAACGCTGGTAATCAAGCAAAGATCCTAAGGGCTCTACTAATATATATAAGCGATATGCTAAAAAGAAACACATGCACATATTGAAGTAGAGACAAACCAAGTAGCATACTACCATTTTGAGCAATATTGTCTATACAACTATGAATATCCCAAGCTTCCATCAAGTAATATACAAACTAGTATGATACAGTAATGGCCTCTAGGGCATATACACTAACACTATCCTAGGAGCATAAAACAGTAAATGAAATAATACAACGGTGGCTACAACCTCATCCCGGATGTGCCCCGCAAAAGAATATTACATCAATTTACAAATTACATTTGAATGAAAGAAACGCTCGTCTCACATCCCCGGCTACCCATTCACGACAATCCAACAAGTCCACAAATACAAACCAGTAAAAACCATTACAGAAATATGCAACCCCCTGCTAACCGACATACTAGCAGTTAAGGGAGGTTTACGAACACATTAAACAAATCACAGATATAATCAAGTTAGCCAAATATCTTAGAATTTTGATCAAGCAAACACAAATGATTCTACTCTAAATAATTCTCTGTACACCTAAAACCTGAGCAGAAACAGAACATCCCAGAAAATACAATATTAACACAGAAGAGTTACTAGGGAATTTTGGGCTGACTCGGCTCCAACTCGGCCTCGGATCCGCGGCGGATCGCTTGGATCGGCCGCGGTTCCGCGGCGGTTTGACCGAGTTAGGATTCTAAATTTCTCCAGTAATCTTATAATTCCCTGCTTGTATTTTTAAGGGTCCCTGAAAAAATTTTAGACCCCGTTTTAAAATCGGCAGAAACTTGGTCAAAATGATGTTTTTTCCGGTTCGTTTTGCGATCGAATTTCTAACGACTTTGCTAACAAGTTAGTTATGGTTTAGCAAAGCTCTGATACCACTGTAAGTCGACGTTAGACACCCCACATGATGCTGGGAGGCGGAATAGGTAAAACAATTATTTTGTTTAAACTAACATCGACTAACTTTACGGATCTTTGCCAAACCCTAACTAACAACAACATAGAAGTCATTAGCTACTATGAAAGATGATTATACCTAATAAATCAAGTCCTCCTTATTCTCGTTGACCACCTCCTCGTCGTCTTCCTCGTTGTGATAGAAGATCCACCCGAGAGCTACTTCTCCAAGCTTTAACCTCTCACTTGAGGTAACAGGTTGCTATGAGTGCTAATCAAAGTAACCTAAAGGATATAGAATAGGATTAGGGATCTATTAGTCTTGCTAACCCTTAGATCTCAACACATGAGAGGTTAGGGTTAGTTCTTTAAGAGAGAGAACTTGAGGAGAGAGAAGGTGAGAGAGAGAATTATTTGAATAATAATCTCATTTGTGAATATATGAAGCATAAGATATTTATTAAATGAATAACAAATAATAATATCATCATGCTTCATTAACTCACCTTGTGTGATTCATCCTATGAGTCATTAATCCATAAATGCATCATTAACTCCTTTGGATGAATCACACCAGGAGTCATTAATTCAATTAATGCAAATTCCACCTAAGCCTCCAACTCATCAATCTTCTAGAAGCTTCTCGACAAATTATGAGAATGCCCCTCCTATCCGTGAAAACACGGAAATATTGAGACTGTAAAAATCCAATAATCCAATACTAGAATCTGGCTTAAACTAAAGCCTGCTAGTACAAACTGTCCGAACATCGTACGTGCGTAAAAATACGTATGTGTCCGAACCCTGTCGTAAAACCATACGACCTCTATATCGTTTCGCCCGAAGCAGGGAAACTCTCTGTGTGGGACTCTAAAGACTCGACTACTACGCTGGCAGTGGGTTTAACCACAGGCCGCAAGCGGTACTAGCTGTACGTAATGGTCCCCAGGTCGATGTTGATAAGAAGGCCGATGAGGAAACCCATCCGAACTCCTACAGAGCCTGATGTGACAATCTCCGTACAGTCCGGTCTGTTCGTTTAGGACTATCGCATATCAGGCCTAGGGGGGCGGAAAGCGTCAGTCCCCTAAAAGCGGTATAAGTCGTGTTGGAGCGAAGCCCATTACACCTTGAGAAGCTACTGGAAAACCTACTAGTAAATCTCGTCCGCCCTGGCCAGGGACTTTGCGTAATGGCTCTCCAAACACAGCACGATATCAACTCTCAATACCGGGAGAGATGAATCCTATCTAACTGCCACTGCCTCCATGTGCTTCGGGACTGCACCCAACTGCTACCTGTTTGCACGAATCCTTTAAGCCGTGGTAGGGTAGCAATCTAAGAACAATGGGAACATACCCGAGGCGAAGCAGCAGTGTCATGTCTGCGGACTATGCTGTACTCATGTCACCTGGGAACTTTTAACTGACGACGGGTATAATACCAACCAACAGTTCCCTGTGAGTCCTGTCCGGTGTACCCATAACCTAACGAGCATATGTATACTATCTTCAGTACGACGTACTGATGGCTGTGGGACAGACCATCTCCCCAACTGGGATGAGAAGTGTACACACCAGTCTACTCCGGAGTATCGATGCCCGGTCTCGATATTCCTGCGACTAGGGACTTGAAAAAAGATGTGCTTGTAGACTACCCAGCCTCCACTAGTGTGGCTGCCATCACAACGCTAGCAGTCAAGCAAGGTCCTAAGAGCTCTATCAATATGTATTCTCGATATGCTAACATATACACATATTAAGATAGAAATAAACCAAGTAGCATACTACCATGTTTAGCAAGACTGTTAATATAACTGTGAATATCCTAAGCTTCCATTAAGTAATATACATGCTAGTATGATACAATAATGGACCCTAGGGCATATACACTAACATTAATAATCCGGCTATACAACCGACTAATATCATATGTATGAACTTATCGAATCAACACTTGATCCGATAACCCGGCTATATTACAAATAACCGTCCGATATCACATATCGGGAGAATAGAATGTGGTATCTCATACACACATTAATCTCGGTATCGCACATATCACATATGTGCTCCTACTTCGTTTCTCTTGAGCCAGGAAGCCTCTGTGTAGGACTCTAAAGACTCGTCAATATGCCTGCAGTAGGTGGTTATCATATCAGTCACCCACAAGACGCAAGCGGTCTACTAAATGTAACGGCCACCCGGGTATTGAGCGATCAGAAGTTCAACAAGAAAGCCTGCTCATACTCCTGTGAATCCAATCAGTAACACTACCGTACAGTCCGGTCTCTTCGTCTGATATGTCGCATATCTCAGCTTGGGGTAGTAAATGTGATACCCCAATAGCCCTGATAAGTCATGCCGATATGAGGCTCGTAACGGTTCGAGAAACTACTGATAACACTTACCAGTAGATCTCAGGAACCCTGTCCAGGGATTTCCTGTTATGTCCAATCAAGCATAGCGCAACATCAATCCCCAACACTGGGAGAGACGAAATTCCCTCCTATCGCTCATTGCCTCCATGTGACTCAGGACTGTACCCAAAAACTACCGTTTTGCACGATCTTTTGAATGTGGTAAGGTGGAAATCAAAGCACAGTGGGAATCACAAAAGACTCTATGACGATCCCGGGTCGACAGACTAACCTGTATCAGTGTCACCAGAGAACTGCTATCTGACGATAGGTATAATACCATCTAGGAGTTCTCGGCGAGTCCGTTCAGTGTACCCAGTCTCCACTGAGCACTGATTGATAGGATACGAGCATGTTCAAGTTTAAGTTTAAATACCGCAATCAAGACGGTTTCGCACGTAGCTAGCCGGTTGAGTACGGGTCGTCCGCAGGGAGATGGGAATCTTTTTCTATGTGTTTTTCGACGAGTTAAGTCCGGTTGTTCAGATTTTGTTTGTAACTATCTAAGTGCAAGTTGATATTTAAAGAGAGCTTGTTAGGGTTAGGATTAGGTTAGTTTGAGTTAGGAGTCTCCACATCTTTCGTTGCCCCACTTAATATCGGTGTTACGGTAATCGGCAACAACGGGGATTAGCACGACTAGGAAGGAACTTGCGAGTATAAGCTAGGCTTTCCAACGCATAGTCCTTCCTTTTGGTGCTTGTCCGTCCGTTCTTGGCTCTTATCCATAACCTCCGGTTAATTCAACCACAACCGGTCTCACTACGGAATCACCGCTATCATGTAGGATAGGGTGCCGTAAGGAGCGGATTGTGGTTCAATTAACGGGAGTCGATTTAAGTTGTTGGGCAAGGAAAGAGTGAGAGAGATTTCCTTCTCTCAAACTTCCCTTATCCTACCCTAACAAGTATAAAACTACTCACACTTCATAATACGGAAAAATAAAACAAACAAAAGAGGAAGATAGAAAGAAGGAGACTAGAAGAATACGACTAACTATTTGCGACCTCACCTTGGCGAGGATCAAGCGTAAGTATCATGGTCGTATGAATGATAAAGAAAAAGAGAGAAGAAAGAAACAATCAAGCAAATAACAACAACTACTTAACAATTAAAATTACAACAAATTACAACAAGTAAAGAAAGAGACAAGCATGATAATAAAAATGGTCTTCTTTATTCATCACTCTTCACTCAAAAGCTCACTACAAGTTTAATGGAGAAGAGGTGAGAAGAGGAAGAAGAACAACACTAAAACTAGGCAAAATGAAGATACAAAATTGGACCCCTTCCTTCACAAACTTTTGGGCTATTTATAGGCCAGAGAATGAAACCCTAGGGCAACCACCAGAACAGAAACGTAAATACCAAAATACCCCCAAAAGAACTTTTCCCCTGGCGCCAGAACGGCCGCGGATCCGCGGCCTGGACCCACCTCTTGCCGCGGATCCGCGGCCTTATTGTTGAATTGGGCTTTCATCTTTCTTGGGCTTCCCTGGTTTGCTTTGTACATTATTCTGGCATGTGTATTTTCTCAATTTGGCTCCCCGATTTTTCCAGAATTTCTGTTGAGGGAAAGGTGGACTTTTTGTCAAGATTTTGTCATGATTGCCTCGAGCTCCGCGTAGATCTCTTTGATTTTGTGCTACCATTGAGCCTTGTGCATGAAGATGACATTGATTTGACCTTTTGTCTTCCTATTGATATCTGGCAACATACGGATGAAGAGCAGAGACCGTGTTTTATCTGTGGTTGGCAGGAACCCGGATTTTTTCGTGTTTTCCATGAATTTCATCGTTTTGGAACCGAGAACCTGTATCCTGCAATTGACTAGCAAACACGGCTCAAGAGTATCTACGGATATGCAAAGTGATAAAAATTGGGCGGTATGAAAATGCAAAAATCTGATATGAACAAATACCCCCAAACTTATCATTTGCTCGTCCCGAGCAAAGTCCATTTATTCACAAAAAATTTCCTAACCTCACTTTCGCAGGGAACGCGATTGCACTGAGCATGTGCAACAAGCCGTTAAACCTCTAGGTGTCCCTAGTAGGAGGAGTGTTGTCTCCTGAGGGTTTTCAGCGGATACTACCCACAAAATCCGGTCAAGTTGGTTTGTAAAACTGACTAAGTTTCAAACCCTAAAGTTTTGTTTTAGAAAATAAAAATTCTATAATCCTAAGTCTAGACCATCGAACCTTTATTTTTCACACCTCGCTTCTCATTTAACTACAGATTTTATATGTCTTTACGTGCAGTGCAAATAGTGTCGTTAAGTTCCCGAAGGATCGATTAAAGTCATCATGTCGCACAATAAAGCCCAGATAAAAATTTTAAAAGGATCACATAAGTTTTATAACGAGTTAAGCATTTTTCAAGTTTCGTTTTCCAGTAAGGTTTCAACTTCAGAATTTCTATCTTCCTTAACAGGAAACTAAGTTGTATTTTTCACTCCACCTTTTACTTGTTTTCATTTCATACACACCTCTGTGAACGTGCAATAGTCTTTATCATAGAATAAAACCTTCATATCTCCGTTAAATTTTTTTTTATAAAAGCCTGTCTTTTATCAAGATTATTCTCACACAAAGAACCGTTAGGAATTTTAACTCGGAGAGAACACTTGCTTGACTTTGTTTTAAACTGGACTTTCTAGGCTTCTTAGCGAGCTTTGGGCCAATGCACCCAAACCAGTTGGTTTTAGGGCATCAGGTGTAGAAACACCCCAGCGGACTTAATTACTCAAGTTACCTAGGTCCAAAAACAAAAGACAGTTTGGCGTGAAAATCAGATGATTTAATACGAACGGAGATATAACCGGCAGTTCAAATATTTTTTTGGATAAAAGACGTGTCTAGTGGGTTTGGTGTGTAATCATTCCAATCAAGTTTTAGATGGGTTATTTTTCAGACTTAGCTCCAATTACGGCATCAATAACATTCCTTCATATTCGCTTTACTTCATAAACTATTCTTGACATTACTTATTTCAGAACAAACCTATTTGATCCTCAGAAAATCATTTATCTGTTTAAAAGTTTAAACATGAAAAACTTGTCATCTAATTCCCAAAACTCACGACACGTGTAGTGTGATGTAAAGACTTATATCAGCTATAGTTAACTTCAAAGGAGAGTTATCTTTCAGGTTTTCAAAATCCAAACATAAGATCTAGTTATTCCTATTTTTTCAAACGAAAACCGTCGAATGTTGAGTCAGAGTTCTTTCACAAGCTAACTTGACAAAAAGTTTTTATATTTTTAGAAAATTTTCAAATTTTTATGGATTTTATGGATTTTAATATGCAGATGCAAAATATACATATGGATGCGAAGGTAAGAAATGCGTACCGAGCGTACCCCCAAACTTAAACTGGACAGTGTCCTCACTGTCGTTGCATGAAGAGAGCAGTTTGAAGGTTCAAAATTGTCGGTTAGCGATACACAATTTTTATTTGTTTTTGTTTTGAAAGAAAAGAAAAAGAATATACACAAATATAAAAAAAATGGTTTGTCCATACCCCCAAACTTATTTGGAACAGTGTCCACTGTTCTTGGCTGGATAACCGAAGTTTGGAGGTAAGCAGAGGAAGATCATTCAGGGTAAACCGGCTCCTGTAAGAACAGGAGCTCCTCTGTTGGTTCGGCGCTAAGGTACGGTTTGCAACGGTGTCCGTTCACTTTGAAGAGTGAACCGTCCTTTGGATTTTCCAAATCCACAGCGCCGTGCGGATACACAGTCCGCACAAAATACGGCCCTTTCCAGCGAGATCGGAGCTTTCCAGGATGGAAGTGAAGTCGGGTGTCGTAAAGAAGTACCTGCTGACCAGGTACGAAGGTTTTGCGCACAAGGTGTTTATCGTGAAACACCTTCGTTCGATTCTTAACGACAACCGCGTTGTCGTAAGCCTCATCCCTAAGCTCGCTCAGTTCGTTCAGCTGCAGCTTCCGATGGCTGCCCGCGTCCTTAAGAGACAGATTCAACTCCTTTATCGCCCAAAATGCGTGATGCTCGATTTCGACAGGAAGGTGGCAGGCTTTTCCGTACACAAGCCGATAGGGAGACATGCCAAGGTCGGTCTTATAAGCGGTTCTAAATGCCCAAAGGGCATCAGTGAGTTTCAGAGACCAATCCTTACGGTTCTTGGAAACCGTCTTCTCCAGTATCTGCTTGATTTGCCGATTTGAAACTTCGGCCTGCCCGCAGGTTTGGGGGTGGTAGGGCGTAGAAAGCTTATGATTAATGGAGTATTTCCGCATCAAGGCTTCGAAAGTTTTATTGCAGAAATGACTTCCATTGTCGCTAATGATCGCTCGGGGGTGCCCAAACCGTGAGAAAATGTTTTCTTTAAGGAACCTAACGACAACCTTGTTGTCGTTAGTCCGGCTGGGCACAGCCTCGACCCATTTAGAGACGTAATCAACAGCTAGAAGAATGTACAAGTTCCCAAAAGAGTTGGGAAACGGCCCCATGAAGTCTATCCCCCAAACTTCAAAAATCTCCACAACCAAGATCGGTTGGAGCGGCATCTCGTTCCTCCGGGATATCCGGCCCATGTGTTGGCACCGGGAGCAAGTCTTGCAATAATCGTGAGCGTCTTTGAAAAGCTGTGGCCAGTAGAAACCACATTGCAAGATCTTCTCAGCTGTCTTTCTGGGCCCAAAATGCCCGCCACACGCTTGATCGTGGCAAAATGACAGCACACTCTTGAAATCCTCATTAGGGACACACCGACGAATAATCTGGTCGGGACAGTACTTGAACAAGTAGGGTTCGTCCCAGTAAAAGTGTTTTACTTAGGATAAGAAGCGAAGTCTGTCCTGACTTGACCATTCGGTCGGTAGTAATCCCGTGGCCAAATAGTTCACAATATCTGCAAACCAGGGTTCGCAAGATACTGTCAAGAGCTGTTCATCCGGGAAAACGTCATTGATCGGAATTGGAAGCGAAGGCGAAGAAGGAAGTCGTGAGAGATGGTCGGCAACCACGTTTTCACATCCTCGTTTGACCTTAATGACAAGGTCAAACTCTTGAAGCAAGAGGATCCAACGGATTAACCGAGATTTTGCATCTTTCTTCGCAAAAAGATGGCGCAAAGCTGAATGGTCCGTGTAGACAATGACTGGAGAGCCGATGAGGTAGGGCCTGAACTTTTCTAGAGCAAATACAACAGCTAAGAATTCCTTCTCAGTCGTTGTATAATTGAGTTGGGCGTCGTTCAGGGTTCGGCTCGCGTAATAGATTACATGCGGCATCTTGTTGATGTGCTGTCCAAGGACAGCACCGATGGCAAAGTCGGATGCATCGCACATAATCTCGAATGGGTGCGTCCAGTCAGGAGAAGAGAGAACGGGAGCAGAAGTGAGTGAGCGTTTCAGTGACTCGAATGCAGTCACACAGCTCGAGTTGAAGTCGAAAGGCGTGTCCTTGGCCAGCAAAAGTGTCAAGGGCCTAGCAATCTTGCTAAAGTCCTTGATAAACCGTCTATAGAAACCGGCATGGCCAAGGAAGGCTCGGATATCTCTGACGCATCGGGGAGGAGGCAGATTGGAAATGACCTCAATCTTTGCTTTGTCAACCTCTATGCCATTTTGCGAGATGATATGTCCTAAGACAATACCTTCGCGCACCATGAAGTGGCATTTCTCCCAGTTCAAAGTGAGATTCTTGTCCTTACATCGGGTAAGGACAACGTCAAGATGCATCAAACACTCGTCAAAGGAGTCGCCGAAGATGGAGAAGTCATCCATGAAAATCTCCAGAAATTTTTCCACCATGTCCGAAAAAATTCCCATCATACACCGCTGGAAGGTAGCGGGCGCATTGCATAACCCAAAGGGCATGCGTCGATATGCAAACGTGCCGAAAGGACAAGTGAAAGTGGTCTTGTCCTGGTCTTTTTCGGCGATGGGAATTTGATTATAGCCAGAGTAGCCATCAAGAAAACAATAGTACTCATGTCCGGCCAATCGTTCAAGCATCTGGTCAATGAAGGGTAGCGGAAAGTGGTCTTTCCGCGTTGCGGCGTTGAGTTTTCTGTAATCAATGCAAACTCGCCACCCAGTTTGGGTGCGAGTAGGGATTAACTCATTTGCCTCGTTGGTTATGACCGTGATGCCCGACTTCTTGGGGACAACGTGAATGGGGCTAACCCACTGGCTATCAGAGATAGGGTAAATGATACCATTATCTAGACATTTGACAATCTCCTTCTTCACAGCCTCCTTCATGACTGGATTAAGACGTCTTTGTGGATCCCGGGCTGGTTTGGCATCATCCATCAGATGAATATGATGCTCAACGATCAGGGGACTAATCCCCTTGATGTCCGCTATGGACCAGCCAAAAGCTTGCCTGTTGCTGTGCAAGACCGCGAGAAGGGCTTTCTCTTGCTCTGGAGCTAGAGACGCCGAAATGATGACAGGGAGGGTCTCGTTCTCACCTAAGTAAGCATACTTAAGGTGAGACGGCAACGGCTTGAGTTCGAGCGTTGGAGGTGAAATGATGGAAGGCAAGACTGGTGCAAGGGTCTCGAACTCAAAGGACTCCAGCAAAGGTTCAAAGCGAGTGTAGGCAACCGAGTTGGATGGTTCAGGTAACTCATCCGGAAAGTCAAAAGATTCAAACTCGGGTTGTGCGCGGCTAAGATCGTTCAAGAACGTGAAACACTCGTATTCGTTGTTGGGCGCAGAAGCAGCAGCAGGTTCGAAGAGAAACGCACTAGTGGCGTCAAGATTATCGTGTTCAAACAGAAACTCCTCGAATTCACACTCTTCTGGTGTGATCTCCTGGATCGAGCAAACATCCAGTATATGAGCATTAGGTTCGGCGGGCTGATTCCCCAACCTAAAAATGTTGAGTTCAATCGTCATATTTCCAAAAGATAGGTTCATTGAACCATTGCGACAATTGATCACAGCATTTGAGGTTGCGAGAAATGGGCGACCGAGTATCACCGGAATTTGATTCCGGGGGTTAGCTACAGGCTGTGTATCTAAGACAATGAAGTCGACGGGGAATATGAAGTCCCCGACTTTTATTAACACATCCTCTAGCTCACCCCTAGGATGGGTGATCGATCGGTCGGCCATCTGGAGAGTGCAGTGTGTGGGTTTCAGCTCTCCGACGCCTAATTGCTCGTATACTGAATACGGAAGCAAGTTAACACTGGCACCAAGATCTAATAGTGCGCGGTTGATGTTCTTATCCCCAATAGTAATTGAAATCGTAGGACAGCCAGGGTCCTTCCGTTTTTGTGGTAAAGATTGGGTAAGGGCATCACTCACAGCACTAGCCAAGAAAACTTTCTTGGGTACCTGAGACTTCCTCTTTTTCGTGCATAAGTCCTTTAAGATTTTCGCGTAAGACGGGACTTGTTGGACAGCATCTAAAAGAGGAATGTTAATGTTAACTTGCTTGAATAACTCCAAAATCTTCTCCATTTGTGGATTTTGTTTGTTAGACCTCAACCGGTTTGGAAATGGAACATTTTGAAAATTGGTTGAGTCTAATGCTGGAGGAGGAGATTGTGGAGTTGGAACGGATCCCAGAATAGGTGTCTTCGTGGAGTGAGAAGTGGGTCCGTTCAGAGAAGAAGAGGAAGGAGAGCCTTGTGAAGAACGGAGAATAGGCTCGGAAGACGAAGAAGAAGAAGGAGAAGAAGAAGAAGAAGCGGCGGCCGGGGTGTCATTGTTGATCCGTTTGCCAATGTTGTTTTGCAGCACCCTCCCTGATCTCAGTGTGGTCACGGCACTCACATTATGGTTTTGTTGTTCAAGAGCAACATATGCATTATGTGGGTGGCCGGGATTTGGAAGTGGCTGGGACGGGAGCTTCCCCTTCTCTCGCTCGCTCAAGGCCGCGTTCAGCTGTGCAATCTGGGCCTCAATGGTCTTGATGCTTTGCCCGTGTGCGGCAGTGTGTTGCACTAAAGATTGAATCGAAGACTGGATGTTGGCGGTGGATTGAGTCGATTGTTTAACAAACGCCTCCAGACTTCGCTCGAGCGAGGAAACCTTATCAGTGTTTGACGGAACAAAATTGTTTGGTGGAAAAGAGTTGTTTGGTGCAAAGTTGTTCGTCTGGTTTTGGAAAGGCTGGGGTTGGAAGGGCTGCTGATATTGGTGTTGAGTTTGTTGCTGCGCTTGTTGTTGCGGCGGAGGGGCCCTTTGAAAATTGTTGCCCTGGAATTGATTCTGATTCTGATTCCAGGCGAAATTGGGGTGGTTCCTCCAACCGGGATTATAGGTGGAAGAGTATGGATCATTCCTCGGTCTTTGCTGGAAGGCAGCATTAACCTGATCCTGTCCTTGCGGGGGTGGATTGTAAGGACACTCTTCGGTCAAGTGGGAAGGATCGGAACAACAAGCGCAGATGGTATGAAGGGGGAGAACAGGTGTGGGGGCAGGAGCAGAAAATTTGCTCTCTATCGCTTCAAGCTTTCGTGTTATTGCAGCCATTTCAGCTTTCATCGCAATAGAGACATCGAGTTGGTGGATTCCTACCCTAGACTGACCGGTAGAAGTGGAGGTAGAAGAAGAAGAAGTCGGTCTAGTGCTCTCCCACTGTAGCGTTTGCTCCGCAAGATCGTCAAAGAACTGCCATGCTTCCTCGTCAGATTTGGATAGGAAGTGGCCCTGACAGATGGTTTCCAGCAACTGCTTCGTTGCTGGGTTCAGTCCCTCGTATAAGGTTTGGCAGAGTTGCCATTTCTCTATACCGTGGTGAGGACATTGAACAAGAAGGTCTTTGTATCGGTCAAAGCACTTCCAGAAGGGTTCAGAAGGAAGCTGGGAGAATTGGTTGATCTCATTTCGAATTCTTGCGGTCTTATGATTTGGGTAGAATTTTTTCAGAAACGCTTTAACAAACTCGTCCCCGCTGGTGATTGAGTGGGAAGCGGTGCTATACAGCCATTTTTCTGCGAGATCGCATAAAGTGAACGGAATGACCCGTAGACGTATAGCATCGTCCGACAGCTGGGTGGTTTTCATCATGGCACAGACATTTTGAAATTTGTTTATGAAGATATAGGCATCTTCAGATTCAAGCCCATGAAAACGTGGAAGCATGTTGATGAAATGGGGCTTAATTTCAAAGTTGTCCCCATTGGCCGGAGGAAGAGAAAGGCAGGTGGGAAGTGCAGAACGGATAGGATAGAAACGATCCTGGAGCGCGATTCGCTGCGGCGCTACAACAGGCGGAGGTGGTGGAAGATTGGTCTCCGTAGGAGGTGGAGCCAATCCAGGGGTGGTCAACGAGATGTTCGGATTAAATCCCGACATCGCGGAAGAAGAGGAAGGTGAAGGTGAAGGTGAAGATGTATGAACAGAATTCCGGTCAACGTCGGAGTTGGCCGGCAAAGGAAGGGGTGAAAGAGGAGTGGACGGAGTATCGACTTCGGAGTCGATCGCGTAGTCGGTCGCGACTAACGTAACGCGGACTAGACGGGCGCTAGTGTCCCGAGTCCAAGCGGACATACACTAAACGAGTTAATATAGTCAAAGCGGAGAAGGTGAGGGTAAGAAAACGTCAATGGAGAAAGGCGATGGGTGGTGGGTGAAAATGGATTTGGCGACAAAAGGGCAAGTTTTTATAAAAGTTTTTGATTTTTTTCTTTTTTCTTTTGTTTTTAGAAAGAGATTTACAGAAGTATGTACGGAAATACTGCTTAAGCAATCACAAACAAGATATGCACAATCACACCTAGATCTAGGGTAACCTAGGTCTACTAGACCTGCTCCTGAACTTGATTGTCGAAGTTAAACAGTGTCGAGAAACAGGCTTAAAAATACACTGATCACGAGGCCAGGTAAGTGCAGAGATAAGGGGAGGTTGTCCAACGCTTTCGCGAAGTTCCTTAATTAAATAACCCTTTCTCTTTCGGCGGTTGCGCCTTTAACACTTTCCTAGACACCCCGTAAACAATATACGGTTAAGCAAGGTTCTAAACAAGGTTTATCTTCTCCTAATGAGCGCGAAGTCCTTAGGGATGAAGTCTAGTATTTTTTAATTTACAATGGACAATGCATATGCTTTAGTGATTTCTGGGGTCCTGGGAAGGGTGATGAAATCCCCACCCAATCTGGATTGGTTTCAAGCCCCTTAAGTCCGTATTAAAGAAATGCAAAGCAGTAACAAATCAACTGCAAACAATTTTTATTTGCGGCGCAAAGAATCCTGCACAAGAACAATTTATTGGAAGGGGGAGAAGAATTTGCGCAAAGAAGCCTGCAGAAAACACAATTCAGTGGAGTCCAGAGGAGAGGGGAGAAGAACAGGGAACTTACAGAGATTTTTGGGGCCCTGAAGCCACCAACAGGGCACGGATCCGCGGCCAAACACGTGCTAAGGCCGCGGTTCCGCGGCTATATGTTGGGTTTGTGCTGCCAAATTTTCTGGCTGTGCTTATGTGGTTGTCCTCTGCTTGTCTGGATGTGGGTAATTCTAATTTGCTCACTGTAACAGTTCCAGATTTGTACAGTAGACCGGATGCTTCGTTTTTGTCCGTCGCGGTGTAGCCGCGAAAATGTGGGTCTATCTTCCCACGTCTTTGGCACTGTACTTGAACTCCGTATTTCCAACGTCTTTGGCGTCGATCTTGAGCTTCGTATTTCCTGCACACTTGCACAAAAACTAATCAAGAATAACAAGATGGTTTCTTTTACAAAGTATATATTTTTTTCGTTTTTTTTTATACTTACAAATTAACCCGAAATTACACAAAGAAATAAACTACCGTCTCCCCGGCAACGGCGCCATTTGATTGATAGGATACGAGCGTGTTCAAGTTTAAGTTTAAATACCGCAATCAAGACGGTTTCGCACGTAGCTAGCCGGTTGAGTACGGGTCATCCGCAGGGAGATGGGAATCTTTTTCTATGTGTTTTTCGACGAGTTAAGTCCGGTTGTTCAGATTTTGTTTGTAACTATCTAAGTGCAAGTTGATATTTAAAGAGAGCTTGTTAGGGTTAGGATTAGGTTAGTTTGAGTTAGGAGTCTCCACATCTTTCGTTGCCCCACTTAATATCGGTGTTACGGTAATCGGCAACAACGGGGATTAGCACGACTAGGAAGGAACTTGCGAGTATAAGCTAGGCTTTCCAACGCATAGTCCTTCCTTTTGGTGCTTGTCCGTCCGTTCTTGGCTCTTATCCATAACCTCCGGTTAATTCAACCACAACCGGTCTCACTACGGAATCACCGCTATCATGTAGGATAAGGTGCCGTAAGGAGCGGATTGTGGTTCAATTAACGGGAGTCGATTTAAGTTGTTGGGCAAGGAAAGAGTGAGAGAGATTTCCTTCTCTCAAACTTCCCTTATCCTACCCTAACAAGTATAAAACTACTCACACTTCATAATACGGAAAAATAAAACAAACAAAAGAGGAAGATAGAAAGAAGGAGACTAGAAGAATACGACTAACTATTTGCGACCTCACCTTGGCGAGGATCAAGCGTAAGTATCATGGTCGTATGAATGATAAAGAAAAAGAGAGAAGAAAGAAACAATCAAGCAAATAACAACAACTACTTAACAATTAAAATTACAACAAATTACAACAAGTAAAGAAAGAGACAAGCATGATAATAAAAATGGTCTTCTTTATTCATCACTCTTCACTCAAAAGCTCACTACAAGTTTAATGGAGAAGAGGTGAGAAGAGGAAGAAGAACAACACTAAAACTAGGCAAAATGAAGATACAAAATTGGACCCCTTCCTTCACAAACTTCTGGGCTATTTATAGGCCAGAGAATGAAACCCTAGGGCAACCACCAGAACAGAAACGTAAATACCAAAATACCCCCAAAAGAACTTTTCCCCTGGCGCCAGAACGGCCGCGGATCCGCGGCCTGGACCCACCTCTTGCCGCGGATCCGCGGCCTTATTGTTGAATTGGGCTTTCATCTTTCTTGGGCTTCCCTGGTTTGCATTGTTGAATTGGGCTTTCATCTTTCTTGGGCTTCCCTGGTTTGCTTTGTACATTATTCTGGCATGTGTATTTTCTTAATTTGGCTCCCCGATTTTTCCAGAATTTCTGTTGAGGGAAAGGTGGACTTTTTGTCAAGATTTTGTCATGATTGCCTCGAGCTCCGCGTAGATCTCTTGGATTTTGTGCTACCATTGAGCCTTGTGCATGAAGGTGACATTGATTTGACCTTTTGTCTTCCTATTGATATCTGGCAACATACGGATGAAGAGCAGAGACCGTGTTTTATCTGTGGTTGGCAGGAACCCGGATTTTTTCGTGTTTTCCATGAATTTCATCGTTTTGGAACCGAGAACCTGTATCCTGCAATTGACTAGCAAACACGGCTCAAGAGTATCTACGGATATGCAAAGTGATAAAAATTGGGCGGTATGAAAATGCAAAAATCTGATATGAACAAGCACCCGTATACCATCTCTGATGTCAAACACCAATGGATATGGGATCATCCATCGCCCATCATATGGGTCGTGAAGCGTATACGTGTAGGGTTCCTAGGCACGCTAATGAGGTCTCACAAGGCATCAACCATGCCAACTTCAAAATTTTATAAGTGCCGAGAAACCCTAATACGGATCGTTAACTAGAATTTTAGGCGAAACAAGAAACTAGTTAACAATTTAACTAAGTGAACGGAAATACAACCTTTGTAGATCTGGTTCTCCACCTCCATAGCTCCATGATGAAGTCCCCTTGCTGTCCAAATCCAATCCCGGGCTCTAGCGTCGGCTTCATCGGAGAAATGGACGGGCTAGGTCATCGACAACGATGCCGAAGATGATCTACGTTGAGGCATCACAAGATCAAGCTCCCACTTCACCAAGTCATGAAACTTGTGAAGAAAACACCCCATACTACTTGGCAAGAGATAGAGGATGAAGAAATAGGAGGTGGGTTCACTTTAGAATTGGATTTCTCACTCTTTTCATCAAATCACCATTGATGAAAGCTAGTTTTTCTTCTTGAAGAAGAACAAGAAGAAGATGATAGAATATTATGATAAGTTAATTAAAATACAAAAGAAAATGAATACTTATCATAATATGAACCATGGTAAGGTGTAGAGAATTGACTAAGGTTAGATGAATGGTTAGGGTTAAGCAAGAAGACAAAGTGGTCACTTTGGTCAAAACTTCATGAAGCTTCAACAAGCTTCATGAAAGAAAGAAAGAAACCATTTTGTTTTTCTTTTATCTATTTCTCAAAAATGAATAGATAAATAAATAAGTGAATAAATCAAAACCCTAACCATTATCTTAACCATGGTATAAGTCTTTACACAAAGCCAATTTTGCATGTATCATCAAACAAGATACAAACAAGTGCACAAAAATATATCACATATACAATGTGCACATCAAGTGAGAAAATCCATTTAAAATGAACCAATACTAGTTAATGCAAAGTAATACATTAAATCATCAAAACAACACTTGATTCAATGATCCGGTCATGTCGCACATAACCGACTAGTATCCAATGTATCGGCTTATCGAATCAATCCTTGATTCGATAACTAGGTTATATCGCCTACAACCATTCGACACATTCATCGCGAGAATGAAATACGGTATCACATACACACATTATTCTCGGTCCCGCACATATTTCATATGCGCTCCTATTTCATTTCGCTTGAGCCAGGAAACCTCTGTGTAGGACTCTAAAGACTCGTCAATACGCCGGCAGCAGGTGATGATCATATCAATCACCCACAAGCCGCAAGCGGTCTGCTAAACGTAATGGCCACCCGGGTATTGAGCGATCAGAAGATCGACGAGCAAGCCCGCTCACACTCCTGTGAATCCAATCAGTAACACTTACCGTACAGTCCGGTCTCGTCGTCTGATATGTCGCATATCTCGCCTAGGGGTGGTAAACGTCAGACCCCAATAGCTCGATAAGTCGTGTCAATATGAGGTCTATAACAGTTCGAGAAACTACTGGTAACACTTACCAGTAAATCTCAGCAACCCTGGCCATGGATTTCCGGTTATAGCCAATCGAACACAGCGCAACATCAACTCCCTATACCGGGAGAGTCGAATCCCCTCCTATCGCTCATTGCCTCCATGTGATTCGGGACTGTACCCAAAAACCACCGTTTTGCACGCCCTCTTGGACGTGGTAAGGTGGAAATCAAAGCACAGTGGGAACCACACAAGACTCTATGACGATCTCGGGTCAACAGACTACTCTGTACCAGTGTCACCAGAGAACTGCCATCTAACGTAAGGTATAATACCATCTGGGAGTTCTCGGCAAGTCCGTCCAGTGTACCCAGTCTCCACTGAGCACCCGTATATCATCTCTGATGTCAAACACCAATGGATATGGAATCATCCATCGCCCATCTGTATGGGTCGAGAAGGTATACGCTAGTCTACTCTGGTATATCGATGCCTTGTCTCGATATACCCACGACTAGGGACCTTGAAGGATGTACTTATGGACTACCATGTCCCCACTAGTATGATCCGCATCATAGTCCAGGTGGTCAAGTACACATCCTAAGGGCTTTACCAACATGTAACAGAGAGACAATCAGTGTACACGTTAAGGTAAAGATCAACCAGATAGCATACTATCATGTCGAGCAAGAAAGTCCTCCCTATATATGTCCCAGCATCCACTACAATATACATCCTATGTATAGTAATGGCCTCACTAACAATCTTCCACTTGCACTAGGGCCATCTGATAGCAGTGGTTGTAGTATCTCATACTCAACCATCCCATAAAAGTCTCTCTCTGGGAAAAGGCCTTTGTGAGTGGATCCGCCGTGTTGTCCT
The DNA here is from genome assembly GCA_030015575.1 of Agapanthus africanus. Lineage (NCBI taxonomy): Eukaryota > Viridiplantae > Streptophyta > Magnoliopsida > Asparagales > Amaryllidaceae > Agapanthus > Agapanthus africanus. Next base: position 333,053,009 of record JASDDO010000018.1, on the reverse strand, counting down.
CAGAGTCTACTCTCCTAACCTCGATCACCCTGGAGATCAACTATCTCCATGATCAGGTGATACTGCCTTAGAATATGTCTGGATCACTGATGGGATGGACGTTCCTTGGCATAAGCCACAACTCCATTGTCACACAATGGGAGGAACTAAGTTCATCTCATGAACAAATATACATCCAGACTGCCTCTTTGGTAGCATCTTAAGTAGCGATGTATCGAGCCTTTATCATCTAGTATGCCACGGTATCTAGCTTGGAACTCTTCCAACATACCGTCCCTTTACTGAGGGTAAAGACAATGCCTGCGACTGATTTTCAGCCGTCCTTATCACCCTGGAACCCTTCCAGTGATTCTCCCCAGGATCGGTTGATACCATCTCACTACAACTAGTGAGAATCCTAACATCCATTTAGATCTATCTCATAGATCCAAAACCCAGGATTTAGGAGGTATCACTTTGATCCTATATGGAGAATCATTGTGATAAGCGGAGATTGACCGAGCGTAGCATAGGAAACTCCTTTCTTTTCAAGAGTATGTCATCCACGTACTCTACGAGGATCATCACCATACTCCCTACTACCCTTTTGTTTATACAAGGTTCATCTACCATTTTGATGATATCAAACTCTTTGAATAACACATCAAAACAGATGTTCCAACTCCGCGATACCTACTTTAATCTTATAATGCATCTTGTACACGTTTCCGCTGCTCTCACTGTTTACGAAGCCCTCTGGCTGTGTACTTATAGACGTCCTCTTCTAAAACATCATTTAGAAAAGCAGTCATGGCACCTAACCACCAGATATCGTAGTCATGGTATGTAGCCGTGGCAAGTAGGATCCGGATGGACTTAGGCACAGCCACTGGAAAGGGTTTCATCATTATCCATGCCTGGTCGATGACGAAAACCTTTAACAAGTCTAGCTTCGAAAGTCTCAACTTTTCTATCTACACCAAGTAATCTTCTCAAGATTTACTTGCTCCTGATGGGGATTTAACCCTTCAGATATAGCAACCAAAGTCCATACTTTGTTGGTGTACATGGATTCCATCACAGATCACTTAGCATCCAGCCATTCTTACAGAGTCCTACTCCTGATGGCCAGCTCGAAACTAGTTGGGTCATCATCTCATGATGCAATCCTCGCTCCCACTGTCATCGAGAAACCGAAGTATCTCTCAGGCGGATGAGGAACCCTACTAGATCGGCGGAGAGGCTGAGGTTCGTTGGTAACTATTGAATCCTTTAGTTTTATCAAATCATCTGCTGTAGTCTGTATAGCTGGAACCTTTCCAGTTCTACATTACGGACCTTGCCTCGAGCTTGTCCGGATTTTGCCTTTCAGACATAGGCTGGACAACCCAAATCATAACTAACATAAGAGATGGGCTCTTCCCTTATCATATCAAATATGAAGTGGTAGGCAACTGATTTGATTTGAACCCTATTCAATAGGTATGCAGCTTCTCAAGTGCATAACTCCCAAAAGGAAATAGGAAACTCAGTAGTACTCATCATAGAGCACACCATATCACATAGGGTGCTATTGCTCCGCCCCGATATACCATCGTGCTATGGTGTATACGGAGGAGTAATGCTGAGAGAGAATCTCATTCCCCTTTAGAATAATCCAGGATTTCCGTGCTCAAGTATTCTCCTCCTCGATCTCATCAAAGTACATAATACTTATACCCGTGTTTTGGTTTTTTACTTCTAAATCATATTCTGTGAATATCTCAAAAGGTTCGGACTTGTGTTTCAACAGGAACATATGTCTGAATCTTGGGAGATTATCAGAGAATGTAAGGAAGTACAAAGAACAAGCCCTGGCATATGTAGACAAGGGACCTTACATACATCAACATGTATCATCCCAAGAGTTTACTAACTCTTTCTCTGTTTCCAATAAACAGAGCTGGTGTCATTATATCTTTGTGACATAACTGGCAAGTTTCACAAGATGTAGATTCAAACTGATTTAAATATGCATCTTCATCTAACTTCAGCTAGTCGGGTCATATTGATATGACCTAGTCTACAATGCCTCAAGAAGGATTCATTTATTTCTGAACTCTTCCTCTTGTGTGTGTTCCGTATACTAAAGAACTGTAGTTTGATTTAGAACATTAATGCTTTTAGATAACGTGCCTGAACCGATCAACTTTTGATATAGGAAATGTTCAAAACATTATCCAACAATACAAAATTTTATCATTTCTTTACTGATAAAGAGACTGATATGATTTTGTATATCAGGTTCGGTATCTAATAACATTCGTTCAGAATCAATGTATTGGTAATACAGGGTGACAGTGACCAACAGACTTGGCTGCAACTCTTGCCCCGTTTTCTGCCTCATGAAACTTATCACCCGTTCTCAGTTCTCTACCTTTCTGTATCCCTATGTAACATATTACATATGCGGGATCCTGATCCGGTATCATATACCCAGGACGTAAAGGACACTGAGAAACAGTTCTATATAATGAACACACCCGAAGATGATGCATCAGCATGCACTTCGTTTGGGCGGCACGGGAATTCTGGTAATCCCCAATTTCCTGCTCTGTCTTATAACAATTATAAGTTGGAGCGGGACCAACGTTCCCCAGCTCAGTATAACAAGCGGGTTCGGTCAATAATCCGTATTATTATCTTGATTAAGACGTGATATGGTCGCTACCTGGAGAGAGAGAGAAGAAAACACTCAGCGTGCGCTCTTTCAAGAATAGATTGGTTATTATTTTATCTAATCAAGATGGCTCCCACTGTTTTTATCAAATCTTCCTTCAAACCCTAAAAGGAAAGACTAGCCGGGATTAATTACACACTACAAGTTCGCCAATCTTTCAGCCAGGCCAGTGTCGGTACTTTGAGGGAGGTGCCCCGTGCTTTCGCACGAACCTAATTAATGTAAACCTCGTTTTCCAAGAGGCGTAACCTCGTTAACAGCTTTCTAGACACCTACTTGATCGGCTAATTATAATGTGTAAAACTCTCCCAGGAGTAACTCTTACTCGCAGTGGGTATCGGGATCCAACTATCTCATAAAAGGTATGCAATCTCATTGCAAATTTCAACACTTGAAATTCCCGATAAAATTTTGCCCCAAGCGATCTATGACCTTGACTGAGTCAACAAATCATAGACCACAAGTAAAGTTCAACCCGTCATTTCTCGATTGAATTAAACCCACCCGCACGACCCTTGACTGAGTCAACAAGGCCGCACGACTACCCTAATCCAATCGCATCATATGCTTTGCAGATAAGCACTAATCAGCTATCGCACACTACGCCTTGACTGAGTCAACAAACGCTGCACGAATACTAACTAGGACTTATCTGAAATGACGGAGGGCTACGTCAGGTTTTTAAGAAAACCTTTTGCGTAATGAACTTTATATCGTTGTAGAATCAAATGATTTTAAAAATGGAGTGCTTTTGAGGCTTTTCTAGTTTTGCTAAAGGAGTCACTCCTGGTGAAGGGATCGTCGGTCCTTTACTCGTCGAATGAGGTGCGGGATATATCATATATATAACTGTGCAAAGCAAAAACTCTTAAAAGCAATCAAAAGACAAACCGAGTGTGTAGCATCTGCCAGTTATTGCTAAAGGAGTCACTCCCTGTAAAGGGATCTCGGTCCTTGTAAGTCCATGCTACCTCTCCCGGTACTTTCGGGAATGCGGAATTTGGTAAAAAACGATTTTTACGGAGGTGGTAACATGGACCTAAAACCCGGATCTTGGTTAAACATCTATCTAACAACCTAACTATGAGTTTCTAGCTACTCGGTTAGGGGGTTATACCTTGCTTGTCTTGAACTCCTTCGTCTTCAAGCTCCGGTGGTGGTCCGATTGGCTTCTTCTCGTCGTCTCCGTACGCCGAAGATAGATCCACCTGAAAGCTCCAACCTTTAGCTCCTTCTTCGTTCTTTGAAGAAACTAGTTCACTTGGTTTGCTAAACCTAGTGAACTAGAATGAGTAGAGAATACTTTGTGTGGGATTTTATCTATGGTTCTTGATTCTCAACTCATGAGACAAGAGAACCATAGATTAAAGAGAGGGAAAAGGAGCAAGAGGGTGAGAGCAAAAGGAGAGCTCAAGAACAAGAGAGAGAGTGAGCAAGAAAGAATGAGGCTCTCTTTTGTCTTTTACCCTCTCATAATCCAAAGTCATGATAACTCATCATGCTAAAAAAGTCTTATGTGATGGTTTGAAGCAACCATAACCATATCATTTCATGCACTCATTTTACACAAATGAGCAAGCAAGAAAAAAGTCTTTGCCATGAAATGATGGCTATGGTTATCATGATGGTCAACTAGTCAAGCCTAGTCAACCGGTCAACAAATTCAACAAGTCAACAAAAGTCAACAAGTCAACAAAGTCAACAAAAGTCAACAACCATGTCACCATAATACTTAATTAATATAATAGTTAATCACATATCATATTCTCATTAGGGTTGATCAAAAGGTCAATAGTCAACGGTCAACTGTCAACAACCCTAATGAGAATCCACTGCCTCTGTCTCCCTGTCAACTGTGCATACACACCCGCATCCGCGTTCCGAGGAACACGAATGCAAACTGGATAAATCCAATCCCATAAGGTACACTAGGATCTGGCTTAAACCAAAGCCCGCTAGTGTAAACTGTCCGGACACTGTACGCGCACAAGTGCACGGATGTGACCGAACCCTGTCGCAAAACCATGCGACCTGTCGCAATACCTTGCGACCTCTACTCTTTTGCCTAAAGGCGAAAAGCTTTCTGTGTAGGACTCTAAAGACTCGACACTACGCTGGCAGTGGGTTTAACCACAGACCGCAAGCGGCACTAGCTGTGCGTAACGGTCCCCAGGTAATGCCGACAAGAAGACCGACGAGGCGAAACCCATCTGAACTCCTACTGAGCCTGAGTGTGACATTCTCCGTACAGTCCGGTCTGTTCATCTGATACATCGCATGGCGGGCCTAGGGGGCGGTAAACGTCAGTCCCCCAATAGCGGTACAAGTCGTGCCGGAGCGAAGCCCAAAACACCCTGAGATAACACTGGAAACCTACCAGTATATCTCGTTTTCCCTGGCCAGGGACTACTCGTGTAATGGCTCTCCTAGACACAGCGCGATGTCAACCCCCAATACCGGGAGAGACGAATCCTGTCTAACCGTCACTGCCTCCAAGTGCTTCGGGACTACACCCAACCACTACCTGTTTGCACGACTCCTTTAAGCCGTGGTAGGGTAGTGATCAAAGTACAGTGGGAACACACTCGAGGCGGAGTGACAGTGTCAAGTCAGCGGACTAAGCTGTACTCATGTCACCTGGGAACTGATAACTGACGATAGGTATAATACCAACTAGTCAGTTCCCGACGAGTCCTGTCCAGTGTACCCGTAACCTAACGAGCACCCGCATACTATCTCAAGTACGACGTACTGACGGCTGTGGGACAGACCGTCTCCCACACTGGGATGAGAAGCGCATGCGCTGGTCTACTCCGGAGTATCGATGCCCTGTCTCGATAGTCCTGCGACCAGGGACCTGCATAAGGATGTGCTTATAGATTACCCAGCCCCACTAGTGTGACGGCCATCACATCGCTGGTAATCAAGCAAAGATCCTAAGGGCTCCACTAATGTGTATAGGCGATATACAAAATATAAACACATGTACACATTGAAGCAGAAACAAACCAAGCAGCATACTACTATTTTGAGCAAGATTGTATATACAAGGTGAATATCCCAAGCATCCATTAAGTAATATACAAACTAGTATGATACAGTAATGGCCTCTAGGGCATATACACTAACAATCTCCCACTTGCACTAAGGCCATGTACTGGCGTATCGAAGACCTATCATCTCGATCAGCCGCTCGAACTGAGTCTGGGGTAGGGCCTTGGTGAATGGATCTGCAGTGTTATCTTCTGAAGTGACTCTCCGAACCTCGATCTCCTGGCGATCCACGATCTCCCTGATCAGGTGATACCGCCTCAAGATGTGCCTGGATCTCTGATGGGACCTGGGTTCCTTCGCTAAAGCTATAGCCCCGTTGTTGTCGCAATACATAGGTATTGGATCAACAATGGACGGAACCACCTGAAGTTCTTTCAAGAACTTCCTCATCCAGACAGCTTCTTTTGCGGCATCAGATGCAGCGATGTATTCCGCTTCCATCGTCGAGTCTGCAACGGTTTCCTGTTTGGAACTCTTCCAACACACCGCCCCTCCATTGAGGGTAAAGACAAAACCCGACATGGACTTGGAATCATCCTTGTCACTCTGGAAGCTGGAGTCAGCAAAGGCCTCGATCTGGAGGTCTTTTCCGCCATACACCAAGAACATCTCCTTAGTCCTTCTCAGGTACTTGAGAATGTTCTTTACCGCTATCCAGTGTTTCTCCCCAGGGTTTGACTGATACCGGCTTACCACACTCAGTGCATAAGCTACATCCGGTCTGGTACACAACATCGCATACATTATAGAGCCTACCGCAGAAGCGTAGGGTATAATAGACATGCGATCCCTCTCCAAATCAGTCTTGGGAGACATCTCTTTAGAGAGGGTGATCCCGTGACAAGCCGGTAGGTTACCGCGCTTGGAATCTTCCATACTGAATCTTTTTAGTACGGTGTCGATGTACCTGGACTGAGAAAGTCCTAATATCCTCTTGGATCTGTCACGGTAGATCCGGATACCCAGAATGTATGAGGCATCACCCAGGTCTTTCATGGAGAACCTGTGTGACAAGAACCCCTTGACAGATTGTAGCATAGGAATGTCATTTCCTATTAAGAGAATGTCATCCACGTATAAAACGAGGAATACTACAGTTCTCGCTACAAATCTACTATAGATGCATGGTTCATCTGGATTTTTGATAAAGCCAAATTCTTTGACCGTCTCATCAAAGCAGATGTTCCAACTCCGCGATGCCTGCTTTAGTCCATAGATGGACTTAAGCAACTTGCACACCTTTCCGCTGCTCCCACTCTGAATGAAACCCTCTGGCTGGTCCATATAGACACACTCCTCTAAATTTCCATTTAGAAAAGCTGTCTTTACGTCCATTTGCCAGATCTCATAATCGTGGAAGGCAGCAATGGCAAGAAGGATCCGAATGGATTTCAGCATGGCTACTGGAGAAAAGGTTTCGTCATAGTCCAAGCCAGGTCTTTGACGAAAACCCTTTGCTACCAGCCTAGCTTTATAGGTCTCAACCTGTCCATCTACACCAATCTTCCTTTTGAAGATCCACTTGCATCCTACGGGTTTTACCCTGTCTGGAGCAATGTCCAACGTCCATACCTTGTTGGTGTACATGGACTCCATTTCGGCCCGCATTGCATCCAGCCATTTCACTGAGTCAACGCTCTGAACGGCCTGCTGGAAGCTAGTAGGCTCATCATAATCTATGATGCAATCCTCTCTATCCCCGTCTATGAGAAAACTGTAGTATCTCTCGGGCGGATGAGACTGCCTACTACTCCTGCGGAGCGGCGTAGGAATGTCATGTTCTTCTGAACCCTCTGGTTCCACTAAACTTTCAGTAATAGTCCGTGGTTCTGGAATTTCTTCCAGTTCTATTGCGCTCCCACTTATTTCCTTTTCCAAGAACTGGTGTTCTAGAAAGTGGGCATTACGAGAAACAAGGACTTTTTGTTCCTCTGCGTAGTAGAAAAGATACCCCCTGGTGTTCTTTGGGTATCCCACAAACTTGCACAGTACTGAGCGTGCCTCGAGTTTGTCCGCATGCTGCTTTTTGACAAAAGCTGGACATCCCCAGATCTTCAGATATTGAAGATAGGGTTTCTTCCCACTCCACATTTCATATGGGGTGGTAGGCACAGTCTTAGTCGGAACTCGGTTCAAAAGGTATGCAGCTGATTCTAGCGCATACCCCCAGAATGATCGCGGTAACTCAGCGTTACTCATCATGGACCGCACCATATCCAATAGGGTGCGGTTCCGTCTCTCCGATACACCGTTATGTTGCGGGGTGTATGGAGGAGTAAGCTGAGAGAGAATTCCGTTCTCTTTTAAATAGTCCAGGAACTCGGCACTTAAGTATTCTCCACCTCGATCCGATCTTAGAATCTTAATACTTTTGCCGGTCTGTTTCTCTACTTCATTCTTATACTCCTGGAATTTTCCAAAGGCTTCGGACTTATGTTTCATTAAGAAGACATAACCGTACCTTGAGAAGTCATCCGTAAAAGTAATGAAGTAAGAATGGCCGCTTCGCGCATGTGTAGACATTGGACCGCACACGTCACTGTGTACGAGTCCCAAGAGCTCGCTCTCTCTTACTCCATGTCCAGTAAACGGAGTCTTTGTCATCTTTCCTTTGAGACAAGATTGACAAGTGGCATACGATTGATATTCGAACGCATTCAAATATCCTTCTGCATGTAACTTAGTCAACCTTCTCTCATTGATGTGACCCAGTCTATAATGCCACAAGAAAGTCTGATTTATTTCCGGAGACTTTCTTTTGTGTGTATTCTGGACATTGAAAATCTGTGGTTGGTTTAATACGTATATACCATTACTCAATGTACCTGACCCAATCAAAACTTGATTAAGGTAAATGTTTACAACATTACTTACAAACGCAAATTCATAACCTTCTTTAGAAACTAAAGATACAGAAATGATATTACAAGTTGCGTTGGGTACAAAAAAACAATTACGCAAAACCAAAACATGTCCATCTGACATTCCCAGGTGATAGTCCCCCACGGCTTTAGCCTCCATGCTAGCTCCGTTCGCAACTCTGAGGGTCATGTCACCTGCCTTCAAAACCCTACGGTTTCTCAACGCCTGCAAAGAATTACAGATATGAGATCCTGATCTGGTATCCAATACCCAGGAAGTAGAGTTTATTGAAAGACAGTTTTCAATAACATACACACCTGAAGCTGAAGCTGCAACCTGCTTCAATTCCTGTGTTCTGGCCTTCCAGGCCTATCAATCATTCTTCCAGTGTCCTTTCTTATGACAATAGAAGCATTCTTCCTTATCCACAAGCTTCCCCGCTATCTTTGTTGCTTTACCTTTTCCCTTCGTATCCACTTTACTAACACCGCCCCTTGGTTTGGCGGGGGCCTTCTTCTTCTTTCCCTTGGCTTTCGCCTTGGACCTAGAAGAAGATGATCCTCCTACAAACAAAGTGGATGTATCCCTACCTTTCTGTAGGGTGCCCTCTGCGCTCCTCAGCATGTTGAGGAGCTCTGAAAGTTCAACCTCTTTTTCTTGTAAGTTGAAGTTCAGTATAAACTGGGCGTAAGTGGAAGGAAGGGACTGGAGAACTATATCCGTATATAGCTCACTCTCCAATGTGATCCCTAGGTCTGCGAGCTCCTCAATGTAGCCGATCATCTTTAGCACGTGCTCGGCTACTGATGATCCGATGGCCATTCTTGTCGAAAATAACTTTTTCGACGCTTCGTATCTTGCGATACGAGATTGCTCTCCATACAGTTCTTTTGTATGAAGCAATATGGATTCCATGTCCATATTCTCGTGCCTCCTCTGATGTTCGTTGTCCATCGAGGCAAGCAGGAGGCATTTGGCCTTCGCGCTATCAATCTCCCAAGTCTTGCGGATTTCCTTATCCGCGACGCTGGAAGTTGGACCAGGGACAGGGGGAGCTTTGGTGGTAAGAAGATACCCCAGCTTGTCGTAAGTGATTGCTATCTTGACATTCCTGAGCCAATCTTTGTAGTTTGGCCCTGTCAGTTTGTTTTTATCTAGGAGTAACTTAAGTCCAGTCATGTTGATTGGTCGCTGCAATTAGGAGAGAGAAGAAGAAACACTCAGCATGATGCTCTTGCAAGTTTAGAGTGGTTTTTAGTTTGTCTAAACAGGATGGCTCCCACTGTTTCTCGAATCCCTTCTCAAACCATAAAGGAAGAATTAGCCGGGATCAATCCCACCGCACAATACTTGCTTAACCGTTCAGCCAGGCCGGTGTCGGTACTTCGAGGGAGGTTTTCCAACGCTTTCGCGAAGTTCCTTAATTAGAGAACCTCTTTTCCCTGGGGGCGTAGCCCCGCTAACACCTTTCTAGGCACCTACTAGGTTTATAGCATTGATCGTTAAGTGAGAAATTTCCCGAGGAGTAGCATATACTCACAGTAGGATCGGGATCCAAATATCATTGCGTGACAAAACTGAAGGAATCCTACCAGAATCATCACACTCCAAATGGTATGCAAATCTAGCAAGTTTCAGTACTTATGAAACTCCCGATGTGGATTTTTGCCCCATGCTCTTATGACCTTGGCGTGAGGTCAAAATGTCATAAGTCACATGTCAAGTTCGTCCCATCATTATCCAGGTTAATTTGAACCCACCCGTACATACCCTTGACGTAGGCCAAAATGGCAGTACGACTGTCTCAAACCAACGCATTCTATCTATGCAACAGATAAATATCCGGCAGCTACCAATCACTATGCCTTGGCGTGAGGTCAAAATACATAGCTTGAATACTACCGAATATTTAACTGAAATGATGGAGGGCTACGGATGGTTTTGGCAAAACCGTGAACGTAGTGAACTTGATTTGGTCGATGGAACGAGATAGCTTTTAAATGGAGTGGCTCAAACTCCGTATTTTAAAAGTTTGTTTTGAAAAGAACCGAGTGGTTTTTCGAAAGTGTTCCAACGACTTTAACTTGGTTTATTATCTTGCATTAGTTCTTTTAATGCGTGATATTCTTGCATTAGTTCTTTTAATGCGTCCCATCATTTAATCCTACCATTGCAGAAAACAACCAAAATATGACGTACGCTTATGCCATTCGCATTCGCCACGGGGCCCCGTCATTACCCGTTAGGTTACTTAACTAACGACAGAGCGGGGGTTGGGCTAGCGCGTCTGTAAAACATAAGCAACGCCTAAATAATATCATATATAGATATACTGCAATGATAAACATTTCAGATCACAGATGAATACATTGGATATACTAGGAATCTGTAATTTGCACGAGCCTGTAACAAAAACAGATTACACGGTCGCGGTGAATAGCCAAAACCCTACCCAAGACCCCTACGGGTGCGGCAAACTACCCGCCAAGTACCCAAAGCGTAGCAACCTCCCTCATCTCCATGAGTAGGCCACTCGACACTTCGGCATACCCGGTAGTTTGTGCACCCCCTCCATGGGTCTATCCTAGGAGCAAAAACAGTAAAAAGAAATTATACAATGACGGCTACAACCCCGACCCGGTTGTGCGGCCATACAAATAATTATTACATCAATTTACAAATTTACATGAATTGAAAGAAAAGAAAACTCTCGTCTCACAACCCCCGGCTATTCACCCGCGACAATCCAACATATTCATATCCATATTCCAGCAACATTACAGATCACAGATTTGTATAACCCCCACTAATCGACATATAGCGATTAGTAGACGTTCAATACAAATATCACATTACAGAAAACCCGTTAGCTTAAGTCTTTTAGAAGTTCGATCAAAAATACGGATTTTCAGGACCCCAAAGTAAATTTTTCGTTCTGGAAAATCTGGGTTGAAAATATATATTCCAAAAATCCCAAAATACCCCCAGAAGCACACTGTAGCAAAGAAACACCAGAGAGGGGGCAAGGAGGCCGCGGAACCGCGGCAATAGCAAGCTATTGCCGCGTTTCCGCGCTCGTTTAGGGGAATCAGTTGGTGATTTTTCTACAGTGTCTTTTAAAAACCCTGAGCCGATTTTAGGTGTTAAAATAATCAACTTTTGAACAGTAAAAAAATCGACAGAAACTGCAAATTTTCGGGGTTCGTTTTCGGGACTTTTTCTTTGATCGATCTTCTAGTTACTTGCTAACAAGTTAGATAGAGTTTAACTAGGCTCTGATACCACTGTAAGTCCATGCTACCTCTCCCGGTACTTTCGGGAATGCGGAATTTGGTAAAAAACGATTTTTACGGAGGTGGTAACATGGACCTAAAATCCGGATCTTTGTTAAACATCTAACTAACAACCTAACTATGAGTTTCTAGCTACTCGGTTAGGGGGTTATACCTTGCTTGTCTTGAACTCCTTCGTCTTCAAGCTCCGGTGGTGGTCCGATTGGCTTCTTCTCGTCGTCTCCGTACGCCGAAGATAGATCCACCTGAAAGCTCCAACCTTTAGCTCCTTCTTCGTTCTTTGAAGAAACTAGTTCACTTGGTTTGCTAAACCTAGTGAACTAGAATGAGTAGAGAATACTTTGTGTGGGATTTTATCTATGGTTCTTGATTCTCAACTCATGAGACAAGAGAACCATAGATTAAAGAGAGGGAAAAGGAGCAAGAGGGTGAGAGCAAAAGGAGAGCTCAAGAACAAGAGAGAGAGTGAGCAAGAAAGAATGAGGCACTCTTTTGTCTTTCACCCTCTCATAATCCAAAGTCATGATAACTCATCATGCTAAAAAAGTCTTATGTGATGGTTTGAAGCAACCATAACCATATCATTTCATGCACTCATTTTACACAAATGAGCAAGCATGAAAAAAGTCTTTGCCATGAAATGATGGCTATGGTTATCATGATGGTCAACTAGTCAAGCCTAGTCAACCGGTCAACAAAGTCAACAAGTCAACAAAAGTCAACAAGTCAACAAAGTCAACAAAAGTCAACAACCATGTCACCATAATACTTAATTAATATAATAGTTAATCACATATCATATTCTCATTAGGGTTGATCAAAAGGTCAATAGTCAACGGTCAACTGTCAACAACCCTAATGAGAATCCACTGCCTCTGTCTCCCTGTCAACTGTGCATACACACCCGCATCCGCGTTCCGAGGAACACGAATGCAAACTGGATAAATCCAATCCCATAAGGTACACTAGGATCTGGCTTAAACCAAAGCCCGCTAGTGTAAACTGTCCGGACACTGTACGCGTACAAGTGCACGGATGTGACCGAACCCTGTCGCAAAACCATGCGACCTGTCGCAATACCATGCGACCTCTACTCTTTTGCCTAAAGGCGAAAAGCTTTCTGTGTGGGACTCTAAAGACTCGACACTACGCTGGCAGTGGGTTTAACCACAGACCGCAAGCGGCACTAGCTGTGCGTAACGGTCCCCAGGTAATGCCGACAAGAAGACCGACGAGGCGAAACCCATCTGAACTCCTACTGAGCCTGAGTGTGACATTCTCCGTACAGTCCGGTCTGTTCGTCTGATACATCGCATGGCGGGCCTAGGGGGCGGTAAACGTCAGTCCCCCAATAGCGGTACAAGTCGTGTCGGAGCGAAGCCCAAAACACCCTGAGATAACACTGGAAACCTACCAGTATATCTCGTTTTCCCTGGCCAGGGACTACTCGTGTAATGGCTCTCTTAGACACAGCGCGATGTCAACCCCCAATACCGGGAGAGACGAATCCTGTCTAACCGTCACTGCCTCCAAGTGCTTCGGGACTACACCCAACCACTACCTGTTTGCACGACTCCTTTAAGCCGTGGTAGGGTAGTGATCAAAGTACAGTGGGAACACACTCGAGGCGGAGTGACAGTGTCAAGTCAGCGGACTAAGCTGTACTCATGTCACCTGGGAACTGATAACTGACGATAGGTATAATACCAACTAGTCAGTTCCCGACGAGTCCTGTCCAGTGTACCCGTAACCTAACGAGCACCCGCATACTATCTCAAGTACGACGTACTGACGGCTGTGGGACAGACCGTCTCCCACACTGGGATGAGAAGCGCATGCGCTGGTCTACTCCGGAGTATCGATGCCCTGTCTCGATAGTCCTGCGACCAGGGACCTGCATAAGGATGTGCTTATAGATTACCCAGCCCCACTAGTGTGACGGCCATCACATCGCTGGTAATCAAGCAAAGATCCTAAGGGCTCCACTAATGTGTATAGGCGATATACAAAATATAAACACATGTACACATTGAAGCAGAAACAAACCAAGTAGCATACTACTATTTTGAGCAAGATTGTATATACAAGGTGAATATCCCAAGCATCCATTAAGTAATATACAAACTAGTATGATACAGTAATGGCCTCTAGGGCATATACACTAACAGTCCTTTCCTCATCGAATAAGGTGCAGGATATATCATATATACCGCTGTGCAAAGCAAGAACTGTAGCTACCTGTTTAATTTTTGAAATTCGATTCTACAACATCTTTAGGTTTCTTTTATTTCATTAATCATATTAATGAAGTCCCATCATTTAAGTTACCTACACATCACAGATAAATACGACGTACACTTATGCCATCCGCATTCGCCTCGATGTCCCCTCGTGCACCGTTAGGTTAGGTAACTAACGGTAGAGTGGGGCAGGGCTAGCGCGGGTGTAAAACATAAGTAACGTCTATATAATATATCATATATACTATATAAAGTATCCATCACATAACATATCACATGATTACATCATAGATATCGCAGCAGAAGAATCATATGAAATATTGGATATACTAGGACGTCCGTGTTTTCAATACGAGCCAGTATAAAACACGGATTCCACGGTCGCGATGAATAGCCAAACCCACACCCCTAGACCCCTACGAGAGCGGCAAGCAACCCTACCAATTCTAGAGTTAGGAGACCCGGACTCGACTCCTCGAGTTGGTCTCCCACTGGACTCCAGAACCCGGTTACTTGTGCTCCCCTCCTTAGGTCTATCCTAGTGCGGAAAAGTAAATAATATACAAAGGGTGACATCTTCCGCAACCTGGAAGTGCCCCAATAAAAGAATATTACATACATGTTTTTACATGAATGAAAATGAAAAACACTCATCTCACATAAAAAAACCCGGCTATTCAAACACGACGATCCAATATAACATATCCAGCAACACATAACATCACATGTCATCAACGTAAGTAAATATGCGCATCCCAATTGTCGTTGACATATAGCAACGAAACCGGCGATATCACATATTACACTTACGGTCACAGAAAAGAAATTGTAAAACTACAACAGTTGGAATCCGCAACCTGCATAGACATCGCATTCCTTATCAAATGAATTCCTTAGACATTGCATGCCTAACAATTATAAACCCCGCATTTTTGTCTCATTATCGAAAACTCTTTTCAATGTCAAGTCGGGCAATTCAGCAAGATTCCCGACATCCTGATCGAATGCTCGTCGCAAACTTTAGTAGGCGGCCGCACCCCCGATACCGTCGACGAAGTGCACCAAGGCGGAACACCGCTGCCGCGAGCACCCGAACGGACGCTTTCGGCGACGGGGTTCTCCTACAGTCACTTGGTCGGGGCTATGGAGTGAGGCTGTCTATTAAGTTTACCCGGCGAGTATCCGCGTACGCTACGTGATTGCGACGGACTTTTGATCGCATCAAAATTCCGTGGCAACCGATCAAGTGAGACTAAACTGCTATGTTTATAATATTCATTCAGTTATCTCATAACTACTTGTGAATTCCAATTATTCTATCACATTCCGAATAAACAAAAAATGTTAAACTTTCTGATCGAACAGTCGAACACCCAAGTTTTCCCGATACAGATCAACACATGAAATAGGTTTAAAAACATCCAGTGCATGCCTCAGTACCAACGGTCCAGCCGTAGAAGGGTCAAGCCAACGCCTCACATGTGGCACGCCGTACTACCCCAAACCCTAAGGTTCAAAGGGCAGTTCAAGACGGTCACATAATCGAGTTAAGGCTTGTTGTCTTCTAGAGGGTCCATCGCGTTACTTGCACTACTTAGAACGTTATTAAACCACGGAAAGATCCAACACTTGGAAATTTCCCGACAGGGGAAAAAGTGGGTATTTATATCCGATCGAACTTTTTAACATATTCTAAAATATCCGGAAAGCCACACAGACAAAATTAGACAATCCGATCGAAACACCGAGTCCCCAATACAACCCAGAAAACTCAACTCTTGAATAAATATTAAAAATTCCGATAAAACTCAGCACTTAAATATATAAATTACTGTGCAAGCCAGGTGTAAAGATTCATCAATTTGGCCGTGGAACCGCCGCCTAAGGCAGGGTGGAGCCGCGGTTCCGCGGCACTTTAGACGACTTAGGGGACCTGTTTTGTACAGTAATTCTTATAAAACCCTGCTGAATTTTTTAGCAATTTTTAATTCACAAAAATCCAAATTTTCAGAAAATTTCCAGAGAGCATTTTGGAGTTAGGGTTTCGGGTCGATCGGACTTCTAACTTCGTCTACGCATCGCCTAAGGCTCTAGCTAGGCTCTGATACAACTGTAGGGTTCCTAGGCACGCTAATGAGGTCTCACAAGGCATCAACCATACCAACTTCAAAATTTTATAAGTGCCGAGAAACCTTAATACGGATCGTTAACTAGAATTTTAGGCGAAACAAGAAACTAGTCAACAATTTAACTAAGTGAACGGAAATACAACCATTTTAGATCCGGTTCTCCACCTCCATAGCTCAATGATGAAGTCCCCTTGCTGTCCAAATCCAATCCCGGGCTCTAGCGTCGGCTTCATCGGAGAAATGGGCGGGCTAGGTCATCGACAACGATGCCGAAGATGATCTACGTCGAGGCATCACAAGATCAAGCTCCCACTTCACCAAGTCATGAAACTGGTGAAGAAAACACCCTATACTACTTGGCAAGAGGTAGAGGATGAAGAAATAGGAGGTGGGTTCACTTTAGAATTGGATTTCTCACTCTTTTCATCAAATCACCATTGATGAAAGCTAGTTTTTCTTCTTGAAGAAGAACAAGAAGAAGATGATAGAATATTATGATAAGTTAATTAAAATACAAAAGAAAATGAATACTTATCATAATATGAACCATGGTAAGGTGTAAAGAATTGACTAAGGTTAGATGAATCGTTAGGGTTAAGCAAGAAGACAAAGTGGTCACTTTGGTCAAAGCTTCATGAAGCTTCAACAAGCTTCATGAAAGAAAGAAAGAAACCATTTTGTTTTTCTTTTATCTATTTCTCAAAAATGAATAGATAAATAAATAAGTGAATAAATCAAAACCCTAACCATTATCTTAACCATGGTATAGGTCTATACACAAAGCCAATTTTGCATGTATCATCAAACATGATACAAACAAGTGCACAAAAATATATCACATATACAATGTGCACATCAAGTGAGAAAATCCATTTAAAATGAACCAATACTAGTTAATGCAAAGTAATACATTAAATCATCAAAACAACACTTGATTCAATGATCCGGTCATGTCGCACATAACCGACTAGTATCCAATGTATCGGCTTATCGAATCAATCCTTGATTCGATAACTAGGTTATATCGCATACAACCATTCGACACATTCATCGCGAGAATGAAATACGGTATCGTATACACGCATTATTCTCGGTCCCGCACATATCTCATATGCGCTCCTATTTCGTTTTGCTTGAGCCAGGAAACCTCTGTGTAGGACTCTAAAGACTCGTCAATACGCCGGCAGCAGGTGATGATCATATCAATCACCCACAAGCCGCAAGCGGTCTGCTAAACGTAACGGCCACCCGGGTATTGAGCGATCAGAAGATCGACGAGCAAGCCCGCTCACACTCCTGTGAATCCAACCAATAACACTTACCGTACAGTCCGGTCTCGTCATCTGATATGTCGCATATCTCGCCTAGGGGTGGTAAACGTCAGACCCCAATAGCTCGATAAGTCGTGTCGATATAAGGTCTATAACAGTTCGAGAAACTACTGGTAACACTTACCAGTAAATCTCAGCAAACCTGGCCAGGGATTTCCGGTTATAGCCAATCGAACACAGCGCAACATCAACTCCCTATACCGGGAGAGACGAATCCCCTTCTATCGCTCATTGCCTCCATGTGATTCGGGACTGTACCCAAAAACCACCGTTTTGCACGCCCTCTTGGACGTGGTAAGGTGGAAATCAAAGCACAGTGGGAACCACACAAGACTCTATGACGATCTCGGGTCAACAGACTACTCTGTACCAGTGTCACCAGAGAACTGCCATCTAACATAAGGTATAATACCATCTGGGAGTTCTCGGCGAGTCCGTCCAGTGTACCCAGTTTCCACTGAGCACCCGTATATCATCTCTGATGTCAAACACCAATGGATATGGGATCATCCATCGCCCATCTGTATGGGTCGAGAAGGTATACGTTAGTCTACTCTGGTATATCGATGCCCTGCCTCGATATACCCACGACTAAGGACCTTGAAGGATGTACTTATGGACTACCATGTCCCCACTAGTATGATCCGCATCATAGTCCAGGTGGTCAAGTACACATCCTAAGGGCTTTACCAACATATAACAGAGAGACAATCAGTGTACACGTGTCACGGCACGAAAGTACGGAACGTGACCGGCACTTAGATTACGAAGCGTCTAGAGGCGCCACGTAATCTAAGTAAGCCGAAGCCCAGAAATCTAAACCATATAAAAGAAGAAGTAAATGAAAACATGTAAAAAAACAAGTTTAAAAGCAACATCCGATTTTCTCAAAAATTTCGGCAGAGTCTCCTTTGTAAAAACTGGCCCCAAACGGGTACAATAAAAAATATATATACAAACAATAACAAGGCATCCCCAAGCGGGAGCTAGCTCAACGCCAACAGGCGGAAACAACCACAACAATACACAATAGTATACAACGCCAAAAGGCGAGGCTCAAAACTCAAAAGAAAACAAAATCACCAGATCAGAATAATACATGCGCGACTCTAAGGTCGAAATAAAAGACTGGTCCAATAAACTTATCAAGTAATACAAGTATGGTTGATGGAGCTTACTAGATACAAATGAAAGAATAAAAGTACAATGGTGGTTCAGATACAAGTGAACCAACCTACCGTGCAAGTCACCCTTAATGAAATGATGTGCCAGCAAGCTGCCAGGGAAACCTGTACATCGAACCTGTAATAAAATTTGGCACAACGGGGGTGAGTTGCCAACTCGTGAGTAGAAGACATCTACGAAAAGAAATCGAATGCACGACGCTATCCTAGGTCATAATAATACACTATTATATCCAAATCATCTAGTAATAGCAGGGTAAAACTACGTGTAAATACAGATACTCCGTGCTCGTGTCAGTGCCTCATATAGTACTATGTCATATGAATGGATATGTATGCACCATGAATATAAAATAATCAATCCTGAAATCCAGATATATCTGTATAAGAAATCTTTAGCTGTTATCATAGTAAACGTGTATAGAAATCTGAAATATCAACAATGAAATCCATGGAAATCCGTGTCAAGCATCGACACAAACATGTAAATCTCAAGTCTCATAGTCTCAATACCTCGGGCTCCGTCAGTCCGGATCGGCCCATAGCATCAAATCTCACGACAACGGTCGGTATCCACCGGATATCCGCCGCGCCAGACATCACCAGTAGGTAGCCTTCCCCTGCCCGGCTCATCGTCTACAACTCGATCTTCTTGCCCCGGGGTACCATACCGGGCCCACCATGTACCCGAGACGGTTCATCCACTTCTCGAATCGGGTCTCGAAATCCTTCAGAAAACATGAAATCTCATGGTGGACGACACATACATCACGAGAAAACCGCATCTTATGTTTTAAAAAAGAGAGGAGGAGAGAGAGAGAAGTTTTTACATATTCTTGCGGTTTTCCCTAAAATCCAGAAATCTCATAAAAATCCAAATCTCAAAATCATGAGTAACTATATGATAAGTGTCGGCATATGCCCATAATACTGCATGATAACATGAAAATATGAATGCATGAATGTCTAAGCAATAAATATCATGTCTGTACTAATGTCAGAGAATAATCACAATATTATAGCGGTCTAGTTGTTAACTGATTCTATCCATAAGGACAATATGATCTAAAGTGTATGTGACATAGCAATTACCGATGATGATGTGTGTGAGCCGGCAAATAAGTGTGCGTGGAGTATGCGCATCATCGGTAATAGTGCTGGTGTCCTAACAGGTAAAGTTTATACTGATTATAGCAACATATAAAAGAACATGCACCATGATGATTACAGTATGAATGCAAGACAGATGTGCATTATCCACCCCTCTCCGACATACGAGAACAACTATCACTATATGAATCGAACCTAAACTAGTGTCCATCTAACCTCCTAAGGAACTTAACCTAAGAAACTAGTCAATAAGAAACAAGAGTCTACCTAAGGTCTGAATCAATATCTCTAATCGTCGGCGATCCAGCCTCAATAGCATCACGTACGAAGTACGGCTTCCTCGAACCAAGAGTGCGGATCAATCATCATATCTATGCCTCGTACGGTAAAATCCATCGTACGGCATCCCAATATCGGGGTACGGGTCAAGTATCTCCTAGGTGTCTCATTATTCGTATAATGTCATCACCAACACATCTCATGATTAAGGTGCTAAACTGTAATCGCCTACATCAATCATATATCATTGCCATCATAATAAGCATCATTAGTTTATCCTCAGAAATATCATGTCATATGTATCATATTGTGATTAAGTCATACTGATGTCATATCGTCCTCAAGTCACACCTCTATGATATCGACATCAAGTCGCACCTATATGATGTCGTAATCAAGTCATACATATCCCATATCGTGATCAATCACAGGTTATGGTCCGGGTACTATTTTAGAGTCCTATGTATCTCAATATCATCACTACCCCTTATAATTTAAGTGTACATGTTCATTATCTTATCCTCTAATGATTCGCTAACACTTAATACGACTGTATTGCCAAAAATCATGGCATCATGCCCAGTTACACTATTTCATCATACCTTGGATATCATATCACATCAATGAATTCCATATACGTGTTGTATATATATGTATATTCCTATACCTAGTTCTATATATATACACACATACACGTATACCCCATGTCGAGTTTCAGTGTGTGCGTGTGTATGCTTCTATCTGAAACCTACGAACCTCTTCCAAGGTACTCATCCTCAGATATGGTTTTCCTAAATCAGTCTATTCCAGCCTAGGGTCAATACTACGGTCCTACTGATTAAGAATCTAGGGTCACATCTGGTTTCCTAATGTCAATAAGTACTATTCCTATTCTACGTTGCGAGGGTGCTAAACGCCATCCACCCGACTTCCCCCATAGATATGCATCTACTCACCTGGTCCATGTCTGCCGAAGACAGTGTCTCCATCCTCCTCTTCATCGCCCGCAGTCCACGTGAGGGGTACCTAAAGGCAAACATATAAATAGTATCGTAAACTGAAGCACATACGAAAGTCAAACGATACAAAGAACAAGCATAGGTTAAAACCTATGTCCCGTCCACGCAAAAGAACCAAATATCGCTCGATATCGGCGTACAAACTCCGATGGATCGAGATAAACATCAACAAATAACTCGTAGTTTTAAAACACCTTACTTATATTATAAAACATGATTAAATCCATCGAAACCCTAAAATCCATCAAACCGTCCGATTTCGTAAAACCCGAAAACGCCAATTTACCGTTTTACTTCAAAACTTGATATTTAAATGAAACTAATGGTCATAATATTCATTAAACAACATAACTAAGTCATAAAAACCATTTCTATAATTTAATCCCATCAATTTGTATCAAACCAAAATTTCTAGTTTGCAATTTAATCAAATTTTAACACTTTCACAACAAAATTCACAATTCCACAACTAAACTTGGTTTTGCACGAACTAAATTATTAAACTACAATTTAAAATGTTCATAATGTCATAAAAACCCTAATTGGTATTTAATCTCAATTACTTAGTCAATTTCCCCAAAACCTAGTTTGCAAATAAAAAAAAGAAACTAGCATAATTAGCATAATTTTTAAACTAAACTTTTGCAACTAGTAACTAGATTATGTTTAACATTCAATTGACATGTTAATCTCCTCATTAAAACCATGAATAATTGATAAAAGACCTCACTTGAATTTTATCTCACATATTTATATGATTATAAAAATCTAGTTTACAAATAGCTAGATTTGAACCATTAAAATGTAACAATTAGTAATTTGACAACTGAATTTCATTTTGCATAATCTAAGATGTTATACTACACTTCCAATCATAACCAATTTATGAAAACCCTAACTTAAACTCAAACCCCTTTCTTGAATTTTCAATATTTGAAATTTACACTAATTTAGTGCATAATAAAGCTTATGTTAATATTTAAAATAATTAATTTAGGAAAAATATTTAATTAAACTAAAAATTTATAAGTGGCTAAATAAACACCATTTACTAGTAATTACATAATTAGAATAGGTATTTTTGAAATTATAATGAAAAACAATCACGGTTTGATTTTACGAAAAATACATTTTTCTTTACCGAAAATCATAAAATTCACTTAAACAATTTTATTCATTTAATTATTTATTTAATTATTTCTAAAACGTTACAATCTTCCCCCCTTTAAGAAATTCGGTCCCCGAATTTAAATTAAAACTTCCCTTCCAAATACTAAAACATTTAACAAAACACTCAAATCGTCGGGGCTCCGAAATCATCAATACATAACAAAAATCAACTCCGTCAAGCATAACGCAATCATCGGAGTTATGGCGAGAATAAAATATCAAAACCCAATATGAAAACCAACATAATATACATCAATCTACAACTTATATATATAGTGCGCATCATAGTAAACCTTCCAAATATCTGGATAAAGAAATATGCAAAAACCCCTTTTGAAAATCGCCGTGCAATGCACGTGTCACGGCATAAGTAGCGGACGTTTATAAAAAAAATAGCTATATATATATATCTTTTATTTAACATACACATCCCGCCTGGTTACTAAATCAAATAGTAATGATTATAAAAACACACTGCTCAAACTGAAATCAATCCCAATCACATCAATAAAATATCATGTGCGTCCGGTGCGCACTGAAATCGAAACCAAATACAGATACCACGAATACACACAACAACAAAACTAAGTGCAACAGGTGTGCACCACAAACATTTGTCAAGTGCAACGGGCGTGCACGATACAATATCAGGTGCATCTAATCTGCACAAAACCCCGATTTAGTGCATCTGGTGTGCACAAAATCGCATCAAGTGCGCCAAGTATGCGCAAGAATCCTAATCAGGTGCACATGGTGCAAGAAAACATACATCGAATATCAAATTCGAAATCACAGTACAAAAATGCATGAAAACTAGGTCGAAACATATGTCAAAATCATGTGTAACCCCTATGCACGAAATCAAATCAAAAATCTCGAAATATATAAAACCAAATCAAGTGTACTGGGTATGTACTAAACAACATCAATACAACTGATATATGAAACACAAATAGAATGTAATGAAGGTACACACATGAAATACCAATCGTAGAACAAAGTTCTCAAAATACCAAAATCCAATCAACGAAAATATGAAATTCAAATCACTAAATCATAATCGTAAACACTATCGTCAATGTGCGCCTCTCTCCTCTGATGTCGATTGCTTCGAACTCGTCTCTTCGTAGCTGTGCTGACTGCGCTACCAACGGCAATACTCATGTCTACAGCCTCCCACATAGTCGATCCCTTCACTTGATATCCGGACTACATTAAACCTTTCGATCGATCCATCAAAATCCCATAATTCCCCGAGAGCTCAACACTCAAGTACAGTTTAAAAATATCCGGTACATGCCCCAGTATCGATGATCCAGCCGTAGAAGGGCAAACCCAAGCCTCACTAATGGCACCGCAGAACTGCCGTAAACCCTAAGGTTCAAGGGCGTTCTCATGGTCATTATGTCGAGTTAGGATTTCATTCTTCTAGAGGGTCCATCGAAATACCTGCATGTTCTTCCGAATACTTTAAACTTAGGAAAATGGTTTTCTGATAATCGTTCGAACCCTTTAACTTCATCCGGACGGCACGTGAATACCCTTCGTCCGCACGCTAAGCAACGCTTGAATCCTCAAGAATAAACGATACCCTAATGGTTATCGCATTCGAGCCGCAGCTCCCTCTGCCCGTGGTAACAGAAACCACTCTCCGACATCGACGAAGATAGATCAAAGGAACGAATGAAATACGGTGCAAACAATGTACATCCTAGGGCTCCTTAAGCAGAGTAGCGTATCGTAAGTATGCCGCGGACCATACCCACGGTACGTTACTCTACCTAAATCGCCTACTCCATCAACCAAGGTCACCTAGACTTATACAAGGTTAAACCAAGCGCTCTGATACCAACTTTGTCACGGCCCGAAAGTACGGAACGTGACCGACACTTAGATTACGAAGCGTCTAGAGGCGCCACGTAATCTAAGTAAGCCGAAGCCCAGAAATCTAAACCATATAAAAGAAGAAGTAAATGAAAACATGTAAAAAAACAAGTTTAAAAGCAACATCCGATTTTCTCAAAAATTTCGGCAGAGTCTCTTTTGTAAAAACTGGCCCCAAACGGGTACAAAAAAATATATATATACAAACAATAACAAGGCATCCCCAAGCGGGAGCTAGCTCAACGCCAACAGGCGGAAACAACCACAACAATACACAATAGTATACAACGCCAAAAGGCGAGGCTCAAAACTCAAAAGAAAACAAAACCACCAGATCAGAATAATACATGCGCGACTCTAAGGTCGAAATAAAAGACTAGTCCAATAAACTTATCAAGTAATACAAGTATGGTTGATGGAGATTACTAGATACAAATGAAAGAATAAAAGTACAATGGTGGTTCAGATACAAGTGAACCAACCTACCGTGCAAGTCACCCTTAATGAAATGATGTGCCAGCAAGCTGCCAGGGAAACCTGTACATCGAACCTGTAATAAAATTTGGCACAACGGGGGTGAGTTGCCAACTCGTGAGTAGAAGACATCTACGAAAAGAAATCGAATGCACGACGCTATCCTAGGTCATAATAATACACTATTATATCCAAATATCTAGTAATAGCAGGGTAAAACTACGTGTAAATGCAGATACTCCGTGCTCGTGTCAGTGCCTCATATAGTACTATGTCATATAAATGGATATGTATGCACCATGAATATAAAATAATCAAACCTGAAATCCAGATATATCTGTATAAGAAATCTTTAGCTGTTATCATAGTAAACGTGTATAGAAATCTGAAATATCAATAATGAAATCCATGGAAATCCGTGTCAAGCATCGACACAAACATGTAAATCTCAAGTCTCATAGTCTCAATACCTCGGGCTCCGTCAGTCTGGATCGGCCCATAGCATCAAATCTCATGACAACGGTCGGTATCCTCCGGATATCCGCCGCGCCAGACATCACCGGTAGGTAGCCTTCCCCTGCCAGGCTCATCGTCTACAACTCGATCTTCTAGCCCCGGGATACCATACCGGGCCCACCATGTACCCGAGACGGTTCATCCACTCCTCGAATCGGGTCTCGAAATCCATCAGAAAACATGAAATCTCATTGTGGACGACACATACATCACGAGAAAACCGCATCTTATGTTTTAAAAAAGAGAGGAGGAGAGAGAGAGAAGTTTTTACATATTCTTGCGGTTTTCCCCAAAATCCAGAAATCTCATAGAAATCCAAATCTCAAAATCATGAGTAACTATATGATAAGTGTCGGCATATGCCCATAATACTGCATGATAACATGAAAATATGAATGCATGAATGTCTAAGCAATAAATATCATGTCTGTACTAATGTCAGAGAATAATCACAATATTATAGCGGTCTAGTTGTTAACTGATTCTATCCATAAAGACAATATGATCTGAAGTGTATGTAACATAGCAATTACCGATGATGATGTGTGTGAGCCGGCAAATAAGTGTGCGTGGAGTATGCGCATCATCGGTAATAGTGCTGGTGTCCTAACAGGTAAAGTTTATACTGATTATAGCAACATATAAAAGAACATGCACCATGATGATTACAGTATGAATGCAAGACAGATGTGCATTATCCACCCCTCTCCGACATACGAGAACAACTATCACTATATGAATCGAACCTAAACTAGTGTCCATCTAACCTCCTAAGGAACTTAACCTAAGAAACTAGTCAATAAGAAACAAGAGTCTACCTAAGGTCTGAATCAATATCTCTAATCGTCGGCGATCCAGCCTCAATAGCGTCACGTACGAAGTACGGCTTCCTCGAACCAAGAGTGCGGATCAATCATCATATCTATGCCTCGTACGGTAAAATCCATCGTACGGCATCCCAATATTGGGGTACGGGTCAAGTATCTCCTAGGTGTCTCATTATTCGTATAATGTCATCACCAACACATCTCATGATCAAGGTGCTAAACTGTAATCGCCTACATCAATCATATATCATTGCCATCATAATAAGCATCATTAGTTTATCCTCAGAAATATCATGTCATATGTATCATATTGTGATTAAGTCATACTGATGTCATATCGTCCTCAAGTCACACCTCTATGATATCGACATCAGGTCGCACCTATATGATGTCGTAATCAAGTCATACATATCCCATATCGTGATCAATCACAGGTTACGGTCCGGGTACTATTTTAGAGTCCTATGTACCTCAATATCATCACTACCCCTTATAATTTAAGTATACATGTTCATTATCTTATCCTCTAATGATTCGCTAACACTTAATACGACTGTATTGCCAAAAATCATGGCATCAAGCCCAGTTACACTATTTCATCATACCTTGGATATCATATCACATCAATGAATCCCATATACGTGTTGTATATATATGTATATTCCTATACCTAGTTCTATATATATACACACATACACGTATACCCCATGTCGAGTTTCAGTGTGTGCGTGTGTATGCTTCTATCTGAAACCTACGAACCTCTTCCAAGGTACTCATCCTCAGATATGGTTTTCCTAAATCAGTCTATTCCAGCCTAGGGTCAATACTAGGGTCCTACTGATTAAGAATCTAGGGTCACATCTGGTTTCCTAATGTCAATAAGTACTATTCCTATTCTACGTTGCGAGGGTGCTAAACGCCATCCACCCGACTTCCCCCGTAGATATGCATCTACTCACCTGGTCCATGTCTGCCGATGACAGTGTCGCCATCCTCCTCTTCATCGCCCGCAGTCCACGTGAGGGGTACCTAAAGGCAAACATATAAATAGTATCGTAAACTGAATCACATACGAAAGTCAAACGATACAAAGAACAAGCATAGGTTAAAACCTATGTCCCGTCCACGCAAAAGAACCAAATATCGCTCGATATCGGCTTACAAACTCCGATGGATCGAGATAAACATCAACAAATAACTCGTAGTTTTAAAACACCTTACTTATATTATAAAACATGATTAAATCCATCGAAACCCTAAAATCCATCAAACCGTCCGATTTCGTAAAACCCGAAAACGCCAATTTACCGTTTTACTTCAAAACTTGATATTTAAATGAAACTAATGGTCATAATATTCATTAAACAACATAACTAAGTCATAAAAACCATTTCTATAATTTAATCCCATCAATTTGTATCAAACCAAAATTTCTAGTTTGCAGTTTAATCAAATTTTATCACTTTCACAACAAAATTCACAATTCCACAACTAAACTTGGTTTTGCACGAACTAAATTATTAAACTACAATTTAAAATGTTCATAATGTCATAAAAACCCTAATTGGTATTTAATCTCAATTACTTAGTCAATTTCCCCAAAACCTAGTTTGCAAATAAAAAAAAGAAACTAGCATAATTAGCATAATTTTTAAACTAAACTTTTGCAACTAGTAACTAGATTATGTTTAACATTCAATTGACATGTTAATCTCCTCATTAAAACCATGAATAATTGATAAAAAACCTCACTTGAATTTTATCTCACATATTTATATGATTATAAAAATCTAGTTTACAAATAGCTAGATTTGAACCATTAAAATGTAACGATTAGTAATTTGACAACTAAATTTCATTTTGCATAAACTAAGATGTTATACTACACTTCCAATCATAACCAATTTATGAAAACCCTAACTTAAACTCAAACCCCTTTCTTGAATTTTCAATATTTGAAATTTACACTAATTTAGTGCATAATAAAGCTTATGTTAATATTTAAAATAATTAATTTAGGAAAAATATTTAATTAAACTAAAAATTTATAAGTGGCTAAATAAACACCATTTACTAGTAATTACATAATTAGAATAGGTATTTTTGAAATTATAATGAAAAACAATCACGGTTTGATTTTACGAAAAATACATTTTTCTTTACCGAAAATCATAAAATTCACTTAAAATTTTTTATTCATTTAATTATTTATTTAATTATTTCTAAAACGTTACAACACGTTAAGGTAAAGATCAACCAGATAGCATACTATCATGTCGAGCAAGAAAGTCCTCCCTATATATGTCCCAGCATCCACTACAATATACATCCTATGTTTAGTAATGGCCTCTAGGGCATACATATAACTAACAATACGCTAGTCTACTCTAGAATATTGATGCCCCGTCTCGATACTCCTACGACTAGGAATAATTGAAGGATGTACTTACCGACTACCTCCGCCCCACTAGTATGATCTGCATCATAATCTTGATAGTCAAGTACTCATCCTAAGGGCATAATCAACATGAAATAGAGAGACAATAAGTATACATGTTAAGGTAAAGAGCAACCAGATAGCATACTATTATGTTGAGCAAGAAAGTCCTCCCTATATATATCCAAGCATCCACTATAATATTTATCACATGTATAATAATGGTCTCCAGTGCATACATATAACTAACAATCTCTAACTTGCACTAAGGACATTTGTTGTAGTATCTTATACCCAACGCCCCATAAAAGTCTCTCTAAAGAATGGCTTCTGTGAGTGGATTCGCCGTGTTATCCTTCGCGTCAACTTTCCTTACCTTGATCCCTTGGAGATCAACCATTTCCCTGATCAGGCGATACTGTCCTCAGAATATGTCTGGATCGCTGATGGGACCGGTGTTCCTAGGCCAATACCATAACTCCATTGTTGTCACAATAACAGTTATTGGACGCTCAATGGTAGGAACCATGTTCATCTCATGAAAATAATTATCCAGACATTCACTTTAGTAGCATCATTGGTAGCGATGTATTCCGCCTTTATCGTCTAGTTTGCCAGGTATATAGCTTGGAACTCTTCCAACATACCGTACCTCAACTGAGGGTAAAGACAAAGCATGAGCCTGACTTTCAGTCGACTTTATCACTCTGGGAGCTCGAATTGGTAAAGGACTCCCACTGGAGTTCACCGTTACCAAACGCCAAGAACATTTCTTTAGTGCTTCTCAAGTACTTAAGAATGTCTTACACAGCTGTCCAGTGATTCACCCAAGATTCGATTAATTCCCGATCATTACACCTAGTGAGTCATCTACATCTGGTCTTGTACATAACATCGCATACATGATAGAGCCTACTGCCGAAGCATAGGTTATCCTTTGCATGCGAGCTCTCTCCAAATCAGTCTCAGGAGACATCTTTTTGGAGAGAGTGATTCGTGAGTAAATGGGCGAACCACCACGCTTAGAATCTTCCATACTAAACCCCTTTAGTATGGTGTTACTGTACCTGGATTTGGGACACTCCTAA
Source organism: Agapanthus africanus (assembly GCA_030015575.1). Taxonomy (NCBI): domain Eukaryota; kingdom Viridiplantae; phylum Streptophyta; class Magnoliopsida; order Asparagales; family Amaryllidaceae; genus Agapanthus; species Agapanthus africanus. The sequence goes on along the minus strand of JASDDO010000018.1, from coordinate 333,023,414 downwards.
CATCCACATAGATTATCACCATAGATCATAATTCACAAGATGCAGTAGGTATCATCCAGATCTTCTATGAAGAATCCTCGTGATAAGAGGTGCTTGACCGAGTGTAGCATAGGCAACCATTTCCTATCAAGAGTATGTCATCTACGTACAATATGTGGAAGACAACCTTACTCTCTACAACTTTATTGTATATACAAGGTTCATCTACCTTTTGATGAAATCAAACTCTTTGACTGCAACATCAAAACAAATGTTCCAACTCCGCGATGCGTGCTTTAATCCTGATGGACTTGAGCATAGCTACTGGAGAAAAGGTTTCATCATAAACCTCACTTGGTTACATGACGAAAATCTTTTACTACAAGTCTAGGTTTGAAAGTCTTAACTTTTCCACCTACACCAAGGATCTTCTCAAGATCCATTTGCTCCCGATGGGTTTTATCAGGTGCAACATTCAAAGTCATACTTTTTGGTGTACATGGATTCCATCTCTGATCGCATAGTATCCAGCCTTTTCACAGAGTCCCCACTCGTGATGACCTGCTTGAACCTAGTTGGGTCATCATCTACCATGATGCAATCCTCAATCCCATCGTCACCGAGGAAACCATAGTATCTCTCAGGTGGAAAAGGAACCCTACCAGATTTGCGGAGAGGCCGAGGCTCATTAGAGACTATTGAATCCTTTGGTTTCACCAAATCATCAGCTGTTAGTTTTTCCAGCTGGAACTCCTTCCAGTTCTACCTCATGACCACTAATTTCTTCACAAGAAATTCCTTTTCTAAAAAGGTGGCATGCTGAGAAACAAAACAACTTTTGTTCCTCAGTGTGGTAGAAGATATTCCCTCGCAAATGTTTGGGATATCCAACAAACTTATACAGAACTGACATTGCCTCGAGCTTATCCGGATTTTGCTTTTCAACATAGGCCGGATGTTCATATCAGAAAACTACATTTTAATACCGCCCATTCTTTATCTATTTTGATATATATCGATACTATTAACCAGTTTTTGCTCAGTAATACAGATTACAGGTATCCATGACAAAATACTGGAAATACACTTAAAATCACGGATATATCATTTTTGAGCCGACACTGCAACTGGAAATGGAAACCGACCGATATTCCAAGAGTTTCTTTGTGCAACATGCTTTTGTACACACTTTTTATCTAAATGGACCAACACAATACAAATGTGTAAAGAAGACTTTTTGGCATGGACTAGTGAGGGGGCTGCCCAAGGCACAAAAGTGGGGGGACAAGAGTATTAAATGCATAAAGTGTGATGTGATGCATAGCTACATGTTTCCCTCCAATCCCTGTGTGCATCACAAATTCAAATAGACGAAACTAGCAGCACCAAAGTGATATTGGGAAGCACATAAGACCACACACCAAACACGAGACCAGGGCCTCGGAATTTAGCTGAGCACATTGGCTCTTTGGCCGAGCTGGCTGGCCCTACAGTGCCAGATAGGCCCCATCTTTCTTCAGTCCCTCCCTTGCTGCCATGTAGTCTTAGTTTTATTATTAGTTTTTTTTCTTTTCTGCCTATATAAGCAGGCCAGTGAGCAAGGGATCAAGATTATTCTTTGCCTCATTTTTGTTACTCTCAAGTTTTTTTTGTTCTCTTTAAGTTCTCTTGTACATAGCTAACCCCTTGAGTTCTTTGCCTTAACTTGATTTTGCAATCTCTTAATTGAGCTTACAAGTTTAAGCTTTAGTTATTGATCTCAAGGGCTGTATCATTCTTGAAGTTTAATAAAGCTTTCTTTAGTGCCTTCATTTTCCCTTGGGTTCTTTATCTTCACTTGATCTTGCAACCTCTTAATTGAGCTTGCAAGTTTAATTTTAGGTATTTGAATCCATGGCTTGTATTGTGCTCTTTGGTTCCTGGTTATTTTCTTTCTTGCTCTTTTCATTACTTTCTTTTTATTACTTGCTTTACTTTCTTGCAATTTATTTCCATGCCCTTTTCTTACTTGCTCTTTATATTCCTTGCACTTACTTATAATGCTTTTTTCTTTTCTTTGTTTATCTTTTCTTAAACTCTTTTTGGTTTGTTCTTAAGATGGTTGTAAATATGTGTTGTCAATAAAAGAATACGATATTGTAAGTTAAGGATTTCGTTCCCTATTCCTTTTCCCGTTGTTTTCCATTGAACTCCGCCCAAACCTTACGCAAGCGCTCCGTTAGGCACCCTACCCTACCAAGGTATCGGTGATCCCTAACCGTGACCGGTTGGGTTCGGTTTTGCCGGAGGCGAAATTCAAGCGACAAGAACGGATGGACAAGGGTCAATAAGCTAGATTCCACGAATACCGTGCTTAAATACCGTAATCCACGTTGTTGCCGATTGCTCTAGCTTCAATTGATCAAGACTCGGCTTAAAGGTTTGAGTACGAATTCACTAGCTTACACTATTGTATCTTTTCCTAACAAGCTTTATACTTTGGATATAACACATAGGATAGATACGAACATTTCGCCCACACGCATTAACTCGTAAAAACAATAACTTAAAATGCACCGTCTCCCTGTGAATCGACCCGTGCTCATCGAGGCTAGCTGCAAAGCGACACCGTCCTGATCGCGGTTAAACTTTATAACTCTTAAAACTCGACACGCCAAAAGCGTGCGATCAAATGGCGCCGTTGCCGGGGAGACGATAACGTTTTTATGTTCTTGTTATTTCGGGTTAATCTTGTTAATATACATCTAACACCATTCTTAAAAACAACTAAAAAATCTAAAATTTCAAAAACCAAACAAAAACTAACATTTCCTAATTGACCTGCTAGCACTCTGAATCTCAACAGAAACAATAAGCAAGAAATTTGAGACACTGGTACAGCACTTGGGCACCTAAAGAAATTTGGAGCCTAAATTCCACAAGAAGACCGGCAACATACCCTCCAGATCCAAGCTCGCCGACCCCTTCACTTCCATTTGCTCCAAAACTTTCCTTTGTGCTCCAGTGTTCTGTTTTTGTCCCTTTTTTATTGTTTGTTTTTTATAATTTTTAGTGTGCAGGTATTTGGGCATTCATATCATTTTTCCACACTAAAAAACCCGTTTTCCAACATTTTCAAATTTTACGGATTTGTGAACTGCGATTGTGTGGAGCAAAGTGTACATTCAAGGATAAGGAGATTGCAAAGTACATTGCCAAAGATCCGGGTAGTTTGACCTGTGCAAGCGAACTTTCAAGCAAACCGAATTCATTTCAACGGGGGTTTCTTAACCCGAATATTTATCGGTACGTACTTTACTAACACTTTCTTCTCAAATCCGATGCATCCAATGTAATATCTTTGCTGGATTCTTTGCAAGTTCGCTAGCAAACGCTAAAACAACTAACCCGTATTTATTGCAGTGCCGAGCTTAAACAAAAAACGATTGTTTGATTCTTTGAATAATTTTTTATTGAATTGCGCATTGCATACATTAATACGGACTTAAGGACAAGCGAACCCCACAACATACGGTAAATGATTTCATCACCATTTCCGTGGCCTACAAATCACAAATTGAGTATAACATTTACCCGCACAAAATTTAAAAGAAATTAGACTTTAAGCATTTAAGGACTTCACGCTCATTAGGAGAATTTAACTGTATTTAGAACACCGCTTAACAGTATATCGTTCACGGAGTGTCTAGGAATATGTTCACGGAGAAACCGCTAAAAGAGAAAGGGTTATCTAATTAAGGACCTTCGGGAAAGCGTCGGAAAACCTCCCCTTATCTCTGCACTTACCTGGCCTCGTGATTAGTATATCTTGAGCCTGTTTCTCCACACAGTTTTACTTTGACAATCAATTTCTTGAGCAGGTCTAGTTGACCTAGGTAAACCCTAGACCGATTAGGTGCGTGGTTTTTTTATGTCGTGATTGTTTTTTATCCAGATTCTTTTTGTGTGTATATTTCATTCTTTTGTTGATAACTAATTTATAAAAAAAATCACATTCTTTTCCCCTTCTTTTCTCTTCTTCTTCTTCTTTTCATATCATGGGTACCCCACCTAGAAAAACTATTGCCGAACTTTGGTACCTACAACAAGACATTACTTTTTATGGTTCTTGCTTTGGTCGAACTTCGAACGATCCCTCCATGCCTAAACTTTCTTTGAAAGATCGGATAGACGCGTCTAGGACGAACAATTGGACTCCGCAATCCACTTTGTACCAACCTTTTTAACCTTCCCCACCTTCTTACGTTGATACCCCTTTTGAGAGTCCTGTTGTAACTCCAAGACCTATCTCTATTGCTGAACATATTGAACAATCCCGTAGTCGATCTTTCACTCCTTTCACAACTGCCAATTCTTTTGATCAACAATTCCAATCACCTTCTTATCCAAATATTGATCATAACCCTGTCCAACCATTCAATTCCTATCAGTCCTACCCAAGTTTTACACCTTCCCTAGACATTGCTTCTGAACCGCTATTTGGGAGTTTTCAGTATCCAAACAACTTTGAATTTTTTACTGAAACCCCTTCACAACCCATGTCTAGTCTAGAACAGTCATTGGAAGACTTTCGGGTAGTGTCGTACCAACAAATGATGGATTTGAATGCGTCCATGGCTGCCCTCATACAACCTAGTGACCCGGTAGCTAGTTTCCAACTAGATCCACATTTTCCAATGTATGATGAGGCGGTAGGACATGTTGAGAATTTGAGTGGAGAGAATGAGTTGTACACCCTTCCAAATCAAACCTACCCATCCCAAATTGAATCCCACAACTCCGGTTTTGAATGTCTATCAAGTGTCCCAAATTAATTATCAATTGAAGATAGAATGTTCAATGAGTTGTGCGAATTTGTAGCGTTTGATTTACCCGATTGTGAAGAGACCTTGCCAAGTGAAACCAATCCAAAACCTTTTGACCTCTACACCTCCATCTTAGATCCAAAATTGACCGAAATCCATGCTTCTGATGAGGTGACTAAAAAATTGATTTTCACTTGATTAAGGATATTGACGCTGGGAATATTTTTGATGATGAACCCGCGGTTTTAGATGAGTTTTTCTCTCCAAGTCATCATCCCGAGTTATTAACTGTTTTTCCTGAACTTCATATGCGTCATGATTTTGATGAGAATTGTATGGATAAGCTGAATTTTGAAGAGAATTTTGAGGATATGTTTAAGGATAAACAAGTTTTAATTGATGAGTCGGATTTTCCAATTCATCATATCCCTTTCACTGACTCTACATGTTGGTGATATATGCCCTAGAGGCCATTATTGTATCATACTGGTTTGTATATTACTAATGGAAGCTTGGGATATTCACAGTTATATTGACAGTCTTGCTCAAAATGGTAGTATGCTACTTGGTTGTTTCTACTCAGATATGTGCGTGTATTTCTTTTAGCATATCGTGTATACATATTAGTAGAGCCCTTGGGATCTTTGCTTGATTACCAGCGTTGTGATGGCAGTCACACTAGTGGGGGCTGGGTAATCTACAAGCACATCCTTATACAGGTCCCTAGTCGTAGGATTATCGAGACGGGGCATCGATACTCTGCAGTAGACTGGTGTATACACTTCTCATCCTAGCAGGGGAGATGGTCTGTCCCATAGCCATTAGTACGTCGTACTGGAGATAGTATACAGGTGCTCGTTAGGTTACGAGTACACTGGACAAGACTCGTCGGAAACTGCTGATGGTTAATATACCTATCGTCGGGTAGCAGTTACCAGGTGACATGAGTACATCTTAGTCCGTCAACTTGACACTGCTACTTCACCTCGAGTGTGTTCCTACTGTACTTTGATCACTACCTTACCACGGCTCAAAGGAGTCGTACAAACAGGTAGTAGTTGGGTGTAGTCCCAAAGCACTTAGAGGCAGTAGCGGTTAGATTGGATTCGTCTCTCCCGGTATTAGGGGTTGATATCACGCTGTGTTGGAGAGCCACTACACAAAGTCCATGGGCATGGCAAGTGAGATTTACTGGTAGGTATTCCAGTAGTTTCTCAGGGTGTTCTGGGCTACACTCTGACACGACTTATACCGCTATTAGGGGTCTGACCTTTACCATCCCCTTAGGCCCGATATGCGATACTCTTAAACGAACAGACCGGACTGTATGGAGATTGTCATATTTAGGCTCAGTAGGAGTTCGGATGAGCTACCTCCTCGGCCTTCTTATCGACATCTACCTGGGCAGCCGTTACGTGCAGCTAGTACCGTTTGCGGCTTGTGGTTAAACCCACTGCCAGCGTAGTGTCGAGTCTTTAGAGTCCCACAAAGAGAGTTTCCCTACACTGGGCAAAAGGTGTAGAGGCCGTATGGTTTTACGGCAGGGGTTCGATCACTTATGTGCACTTGTGCACGTACGATGATCAGGCGGATAATACTAGTGAGTTTTGGTTTAAGCTGGATCGTAGTATTATACTGATGGATTTATTTCATCTCTTTGTATTTGTATTCTATGGAATACGGATACGGGTATGTATATACGGATGATGGGCATTCTTTTAATTTGTCGGGAAAGCTTCTAGAAGGAGATGACTCATTAAGGTTTTTATCTTTTGATTAAAGCTTAAATGAGGTGGAGGAAATGAGGTGTTTGCTTACATTAAATGAACCATGACTCATGAGGTGATTCACTACTTGAATTAAATGAAGCATGCTAAGATATTTACTAGATATTATTTGATAGATATTTTGTATGCTTCATATTATTCAATCATGAGTGATTATTCATAGGATGATCACAAAACACTCTCATTCTCTCAAGTCTTCATCTTCTTCTTCCTCAAAACCCTAATAGCTCTCATATGTTGAGAATTCTAGGATTTAAAGAGACAAAGCACTCCATCTAAATATTCTACACCCTCTAGGACTTCTAGTTTAGCAAACTAGAAGCCATAGTTACCTCGGTTTTGAGGTAGTAGCTCGCACTATAGACTCTCGGGTGGATCATCTTTGACTCGAGGAGGCCGTTGAGGTAGCCGTGATCCGTTACGATCCTTTGACCCGACGACTAGTAGAGGACAGCGATGAAGACCTGAAGGACTTGTATCATGATGTATAACTTCGAATCCGAGTAGTTAAACCTCTTGTGCTTTGCTAGCTAGGGTTTTTGTTCGATCCTTGGTTCAAGTCGGTGTTGTGAAGCTCGTAAAAATTTTTTTTTGCTATTTCACCTCTCCGCGGACACGTGGGGTGCGCGACATCGACTTACAGTGGTATCAGAGACTTTCACAAACCTTAGATAGCTTATAGCGATGTTAGAATTCCATCGTTTTTGTCGGGAAAAACTGTCGACGAAAACAGTTTTCAAAAGTGAGGTTTTAAGTTGTTTGCACACCCCGTGGGCTCATGGTTTGAACCGAGAATTCGTAGGGTGTAGCATGCACACCGCGGGGATAACCCAGGGGGGACCAACAACCAGGACCACCACCAAGGCCACCATTTGGTGGCCTTGGGTGCTGGTGACCCGAGAGCACCACCAGACGATGCTCTCGGGTGTGCCCACTTTGTGGGGCCACCTCGTGGTGTCCCCCTAGGGTCGGTACCTCCCTGAGGCCCCCAGTTCAATGTCTTATCAGGTGTCTTCATCTCCGCGAAGATTCGGGCGGGTTTCGAGTTCGTTTCGGCTCCCGGATTGGCTCAAAATTTTCAGTTTTGAATGTTTAGCTCACTGGATTTTCATGTCTTGGAAAATTGAATGTGTTTGCTAATCGCGTGAGGGATTCTAATGTCGTTGTTACTTTACAAGCTTTGTGATTCTTTATATGTGTTTGAAACGTCGACTAATTTCTATACGAAAATTAGTCGGGGTTGCACATATCTGTGATGTTGGTATATATCGGTGTGTGTATATAAACTTGTTGGATTGTCGTGGATGAATAGCCGGCGATGTGAGATGAGGGTTTTTATCTTTCATTCGATATAAATTTTAATTGTTGTAATATTATTTCGCGGGGCACATCCGGGTTGAGGTTGTAGCCACCGTTGTATTATTTCATTTACTGTTTATTGCTCTTAGGATAGACCCAAGGTGGGGTGCATAAACTATCGGATAATTTGAAGTGCCGAGTGACCTACTGACTTTGTTGAGGGAGGTTGTTCCACTTCGGGTATTTGGCGGGTAGTTTGCCGCACCCGTAGGGGTCTAGGGTGGGGGTTTGGATATTCATCACGACCGTGGAAACAGTATTTTGTTGCAGGGTCAAACGAAACGCGGACTAACTAATATATCCAATGTGTTCATCTGTGATCTGGAATGCCTATTATTGCGTCAGACGAATGTACATATCTATATATGATATCTAGTAGGCATTGCTTATGTTTTACATCTACTCTAGTCCAGCCCCCGCTCTGTCGTTAGTTAAGTAACCTAACGGGTGATGACGGGGCCCAGTGGCGAATGAGGATGGCATAAGCGTACGTTGTATTTTCGTTGTTTTCTGCAATGGTAGGGTAATTGATGGGACGCATTATATTAATGCAAAGAAAACAATCCAAAGCTGAATCATTGGAACAAAGTTTAAAACCACTCGGTTATTTCGAAACAGCAAACTTTTAAAATGCGGAGCTTAAACCACTCCATTTAAAAGCTATCAGATTCCTTCGATTATATCAAGTTCACTATGTTCACGGTTTCGCTAAAAACCATAAGTATCCTTCCGTCATTTCAGTTGGATATTCAGTAGTATTCAAGCTATGTATTTTGACCTTCGCCAAGGCATAGTGATTGGTAGCTGCCGAATATTCATCTGCAGCACAGATAGATGTGTTGTTTTGGGACAGTCGTACTGCTATTTTGGCCTTCATCAAGGGTATGTATGGGTGGGTTCAAATTAACCTGGATAATTACGGGAAGAACTTGACATGTGACTTATGATATGTTGGCCTTCGTCAAGGTTATAAGAGCATGGGGCAAAAAATCCACATCGGGAGTTTCTAAAGAAACTGAAACTTGCTAGCGTTGCATACCATTTGGAGTGTGATAATTTTGGTAGGATTCCTTCGACTTTATCACGCAATGATATTTGGATCCCGGTCCTACTGTGAGTATATGCTACTCCTCTGGAGATTCTTTCATTTGACGATCAATGCTATATACCAAGTAGGTGTCTAGAAAAGTGTTAGCGGGGCTACGCCCCCAGGGAAAAAATGTTATTTAATTAAGGAACTTCGTGAAAGCGTCGTAAAACCTCCCTCGAAGTACTGACACTGACATAGCTGAACGGTTAAGCAAGAATTGTACGGAAAGATCAATCCTGACTAATTCTTTTTTTATGGTTTGAGGAAGGATTCGAGAAACAGTGGGAGCCATCCTGTTTAGACAAATTAAAAACCGATCTAAACTTTCAAAAAAGCATCATGCTAAGTGTTTTCTTCTCTCTCTATTAATCATAGCGACCATGTGACCGAAACTAGGTTACATCTAGATAATAAAATGGCTGAATCTGACTATAATGACCGGAATAGGTATGTCCAGATGTCCATTGCCTATGACAAGCTGGACCACCTCATTACTACTCAAGCCCCCGCCGTCCCAGGTCCAGTTTTCACCGTTGTGGATAAGGATATCCGTAAAACAAGAGAAAAAGACTGTGCGAATGCCAAGTGCCTCGTGTTGGCCTCAGTTGATGGTGTATACCAGAGGCAGCAAGAGAAGATGGACTTAGTTTCTATCTTCATCCATAACAAAGTTTTATATGGAGAGCAATCTCATATCCCAAGATATAAGACCTCGAAGGAATTGTTTCAAACGAGGTTGGCTGTCTGGTCATCTGTAGGGGACAACGTCCTTACGATAACTAGCTATATTGATGAGCTCACGGACCAGGAGACCACGTTGAGAAATGGGTCATATGCTAACTTGATTCTACAGTCCTTACCTCTTACTTACGCCCAGGGGAAGAATGTTATACTTCCAGTTGAGAGCACCCTGAAGGAAACCAGGGTGACACCCGCTCTGCTTATTGGAGAATCTTCTTCTTCTGGATCCAAGACGGATGCCAATGGTGAGAAGAAGAAGACCTCCACAAAACAGATATGCGGTGTCAGTAATGTAGAAGGACAGGGAAGGGAAAAAGTTTCGAGGTTAATAGTAGGGAAGGAGGGTTGTTCCTATTGTTATGGGAAAGGGCATTGGCAGAGGGATTGCAGGGCTTGGAAAGCCAGAATCTAGGATCCGAAGCATGTTGTGGCTTCGACTTCGGGTGTGTTTGTAATCGAAAACTGTATGTCAATTAACTCTACTTCCTGGGTACTAGATACCGGATCAGGATCTCATATCTGTAATCATTACAGGCATTGAGAAACCGTAGAGTTCTTAGGGTAGTTGATATGACTCTCAGAGTTGCGAACAGAATGAGTGTGGAAGCTGAATCCGTAGGGGAATATCATCTAGGATTGACAAGTGGGCAGATATTGATTCTACGTAACTGTTTGTATGTACCCAGTCTAGCTTGTAATATCATATTTGTATCCCTACTTTCTAAGGAAGGATATGATTTTACATTTGTAAGCGATGTGGTCCACATCCACCTAAATCAAGCTCTGATTGGGTCATGTACATTAGATAACGGAATATACGTATTAAATCAAGCTCAGGTTTTCAGTGTCCAGACACACTTAAAAGAAAGTCTCTGGAAACAAATCAGGCTTTCTTATGGCATTGTATACTGGGTCACATCAATAAAACACGGTTGACGAAGTTACATAAAGAGCGATATTTGGATCCGTTCGAATATCAGTCTTATGCCACTTATCAATCTTGTCTTATGGGAAAGATGACAAAGACTCCATTCACTGGACACGGAGTAAGAGCGAGCGAGCTCTTAGGACTCATACACAGCGATGTATGTGGTCCAATGTCTACACATGCACGAAGTTGTTATTCCTATTTCATTACTTTTATGGATGATTTCTCTAGGTATGGACATGTCTTCTTAATGAAGCATAAATCTGAGGCCTTTAAGAAATTCCGGGAATACAGGAATGAAGTGGAAAAACAAACAGGCAAAAGTATCTAGACACTAAGATTTGATCGAGGTGGTGAATACTTAAGTGCCGAGTTCCTGGGCTACTCAAAAGAGAATGGAATTCTCTCTCAGCTTACTTCTCCATACACACCAAAACACAACGGTGTATCGGAAAGGAGGAATCGAACCTTATTGGATATGGTTCGTTCCATGATGAGTAAAGCTGAGTTACCACGATCCTTCTGGGGATACGCACTAGAATCAAATGCATATCTTTTGAACAAGGTTCCAACCAAGACTGTACCTACCACACCATATCAGATGTGGAGTGGGAAGAAACCCTGTCTTAAGTACCTTAAGATAAGGGGATGTCCAGCTTTTGTAAAGAAGCAGCATGCGGACAAGCTCGAGGCATGCTCAGTACTGTGTAAGTTTGTGGGATACCCAAAGAACTCCAGGGGTATCTTTTCTATTACACAGAGGAATAAACGGTTTTTGTTTCTCAGCATCCCCACTTCTTGGAAGCTGAATTTTTAGAAAATCAGAAAAGTGGGAGCGCAATAGAACTGGAAGAAATTCCAAAACTACAATCTATTACTGAAAGCTTGATAGAACCAGAAGTTTTAGAAGAACTAGACATCCCAGTGCCACTCCGCAGAAGTAATAGGCAGTCTCATCCGCCCGAGAGATACTACGGTTTTCTCAGAGACGGGGATCGAGAGGATTGCATCATTGACAATGATGAGCCTACAAGCTTCCAGCAAGCCATTCAGAGCGGAGACTCGGTAAAATGACTGGATGCAATGCGGACCGAGATGGACTCAATGTACACCAACTTAGTATGGACTTTGGACATTGCTCTAGAAGGGGTAAAACCCGTAGGCTGCAAATGGATCTTCATAAAGAATATTGGTGTATATGGACAGGTTGAAACCTATAAGGCTAGACTTGTTGCAAAGGGTTTTCGTCAAAGACCTGTTTTGGACTTTGACGAAACCTTTTCTCCAGTGGCTATGCTCAAATCCATTCGGATCCTTCTTTCCATTGCTTCCTTACACGATCATGAGATCTGGCAAATAGACGTAAAGACGGCTTTTCTAAATGGTAATTTGGAAGAGTGCGTCAACATGGATCAGCCAGAGGGCTTCATTCAGAGTAGGAGCAGCGGGAAAGTGTGCAAGTTTCTTAAGTCGATTTATAGACTAAAGCAGGTATCGCGGAGTTGGAACATCTGTTTTGATGAAACAGTCAAAGAATTTGACTTTATCAAAAATCAAGATGAACCATGCATTTACAGTAAGATTGTATGGAGAACTATGTATTCCTCGTCTTGTACGTGGATGATATTCTCTTAATAGGAAATGACATTCCTATGCTACAGTCAGTCAAATGATTCTTGTCACAGATGTTCTCCATGAAGGACCTGGGTGATGCCTCCTACATTTTGGGGATCCAGATCTATCGTGATAGATCTAAACGGATAGTTAGACTTTCACAGTCAAGGTACATCAACACCATACTGAAAAGATTCAGTATGGAAGATTCAAAGTGCGGTAATTTACCGGCTTGTCACAGAATCACCCTCTCCAAAGAGATGTCTCCAAAGACTGATTTGGAAAGGGCTCGCATGTCATCTATACCCTACGCATCGGCGGTAGGCTCTATAATGTTTACGATGTTATGTACCAGACCAGATGTAGCCTACGCATTAAGCGTTGTAAGCCGGTATCAGTCGAACCCAGGGGAGAAGCACCGGATAGCAGTAAAGAACATTCTCAAGTACCTGAGAAGGACTAAGGAGATGTTCTTGGTGTATGGCGAAAAAGTCCTCCAGATCGAGGCTTTTGCCGACTCCAGCTTCCAGAGTGACAAGGATAACTCCAAGTCCATGTCGGGTTATGTCTTTACCTTCACAGGAGGGACGGTCTGTTAGAAGAGCTCCAAGAAGGACACCGTTGCTAACTTGACGTTGGAAACAGAGTAGTTAGCTGCATAAAGACACCGCAAAAGAAGCATTCTGGATATGGAAGTTCTTAACCGAACTTCAGGTGGTTCCTTCTAATTGTTGGTCCAATACTTTAGTATTGTGACGACATATGGCGCTATAGCTTTAGGGAAGGAACCCAGGTCCTATCAGAGATCCTGACATATCTTAAGGCGGTATCACCTAATCAGGAGATCGTTGATCGCTAGGAGATCAAGGTGGGGAGAGTAGATACGAAGAACAATACTGCAGATCCACTCACAGAGGCCATCCCTCAGACATTGTTCGAGAGGCTATTCGAGATCTTCGGTCTGCGATATGCCAGTATATGGCCTTAGTGCAAGTGGGAGATTGTAGGTGATATATGCCCTAGAGGCCATTATTGTATCATACTGGTTTGTATATTACTAATAGAAGCTTGGGATATTCACAGTTATATTGACAGTCTTACTCAAAATGGTAGTATGCTACTTGGTTGTTTCTACTCAGATATGTGCGTGTGTTTCTTTTAGCATATCGCTTATACATATTAGTAGAGCCCTTGGGATCTTTGCTTGATTACCAGCATTGTGATGGCAGTCACACTGGTGAGGGCTGGGTAATCTACAAGCACATCCTTATACAGGTCCCTAGTCATAGGATTATCAAGACGGGGCATCGATACTCTGCAGTAGACTGGTGTATACGCTTCTCATCCCAGCAGGGGAGATGGTCTGTCCTACAACCATTAGTACGTCGTACTGGAGATAGTATACAGGTGCTCGTTAGGTTACGAGTACATTGGACAGGACTCGTCGGGAATTGCTGATGGTTAATATACCAGTCGTCGGGTAGCAGTTCCCAGGTGACATGAGTACATCTTAGTCCATCGACTTGGCACTGCTACTTCACCTCGAGTGTGTTCCTACTGTACTTTGATCACCACCCTACAATGGCTCAAAGGAGTCATGCAAACAGGTAGTAGTTGGGTGCAGTCATGAAGCACTTGGAGGCAGTGGCGGTTAGATAGGACTCGTCTCTCCCGGTATTGCGGGTTGATATCGCGCTGTGTTGGAGAGCCATTACACAAAGTCCGTTGCCACGTCAAGTGAGATTTACTGGTAGGTGTTCCAGTAGTTTCTCTGGGTGTTCTTAGCTACACTCTGATACGACTTATACCGCTATTAGGGGTCTGACGTTTACCATCCCCCTAGGCCCGATATGCGATATTCTTAGACGAACAGACCGGACTGTATGGTGATTGACACATTCAGGCTCAGTAGGAGTTCGGATGAGTTACCGCATCGGCCTTCTTATTGACATCTACCTGGGCAGCCGTTACGTGCAGCTAGTACCGCTTGTGGTTAAACCCACTGTCAGCATAGTGTCGAGTCTTTAGAGTCCCACACAGAGAGTTTCCCTGCACTGGGCAAAAGGTGTAGAGGCCGTATGGTTTTACGGCAGGGCTTTGATCACTTATTTGCACTTGTGCACGTATGATGATCGGGCGGATAATACTAGTGAGCTTTGTTTAAATTCGGATCCTAGTATTATACAGATGGATTTATTTCGTCTCTTTGTATTCGTATTCTACGGAATACGGATATGGGTATGTATATACGGATGATGGGCATTCTCGTAATTTGTCGGGAAATCTTCTAGAAGGAGATGACTCATTATGGTTTTTATCTTTTGATTAAAGCTTAAATGAGGTGGAGGAAATGAGGTGTATGCTTCCATTAAATGAACCATGACTCATGTGGTGATTCACTGATTGAATTAAATGAAGCATGCTAAGATATTTACTAGATATTATTTGATAGATATTTTGTATGCTTCATATTATTCAATCATGAGTGATTATTCATAGGATGATCACAAAACACTCTCATTCTCTCAAGTCTTCATCTTCTTCTTCATCAAAACCCTAATAGCTCTCATGTGTTGAGAATCATAGGGTTTAAAGAGACAAAGCACTCCATCTAAATACTCTACACCCTCTAGGAATTCTAGTTTAGCAAACTAGAAGCCGTAGTTACCTCGGTTTTGAGGTAGTAGCTCGGACTATAGACTCTCGGGTGGATCGTCTTTGACTCGAGGAGGCCGTTGAGGTAGCCGCGATCCGTTACGATCCTTGGAGCCGACGACGAGTAGAGGACAGCGATGAAGACCCGAAGGACTTGTATCATGAGGTATAACTTCGAATCCGAGTAGTTAAACCTCTTGTGCTTTGCTTGCTAGGGTTTGTGTTCGATCCTTGGTTCAAGTCAGTGTTGCGAAGCTCATAAAAATCATTTTTTGCTATTTCCGCCTCCCCTCGGACACGTGGGGTGCGCGACATCGACTTACAGTGAACACCCTCCTGAACCTTTAACTGTTACCCTTCCTCAATCACTTCTCTCCATTCTTTCCATCGTTCTGACCTTGCAACATACCGTATCACTTACATTTCATGTTTCTGGTTTACCAAGTTGGGCTTACCCATGGTTTCTCACGAATCTTGAGGGATTTGGCCCATTTCTCGACGGGTTGATAGATTAGCACAATCGCTTTTTACACATTGGTCATCACAAATTGTGCTAATTTATTCACTCAATTTACACCCTCAAGTTCGTACTCTACTTTTTTCTCCCTTCCGCCATTCTTCTCCTCATATACCGAGACTGTATCCCACCTCTCTTCCTATACGGTCTTACGTATTCTCCATTTCTTTCCTCACCGTATTCTTTCACCAGCCCGGGCCTTATCCCGATAAAATTTTTGAATGGTTGGTGCTCACATTTGGCCTGTGTAAGGCCTTATGTAGATTGATATTGTTTTCTTTCCCCCTAAATCCTGAACTTTAACGCTTAACAGTGGAAACACTGTTTCACTTAAGTTTTGGGGGGAACCTTTTTTGTGTATATATTTTTGGTTTGCTTTGTATATATTTCTTTTAGGGAGCGCCGACAATTTTGACCCTCTTGGTGTAGCCTGACAGTGAGGGCACTGTCAAGTTTGAGTTTGGGGGTGTGCTCGGTAAGCTTTCTTCCTTCGCATTCATGTGTATATTTTGTATTTGCATACCTTATTAAAAACCCACAAAAATAAAAATAATTACAAAAATATGAAAACTTTGTCGTCAAGTTAGCTAATAGGATAATTTAGATTTTTATTCCGAAAGTTTAGTTGATACGTTGAAATAACTAAATCCTAGGCTTAGGAATTAAAAACCCTAAAAATAACCCTCATTTTGTTTAACCTTGGTAATTATACGTCCTTACAGTTTTGTATAGAAGTAGGTAATCTTGAGTTCAGTTCTTGAGTTAAGTCAAGATAAGGGAAAAGTATTAAAATTTTACTGAAGGATAAGTCTGAAAAATAGTTTCTATTATTGAGTCCAAATTTAGAAAGTATATACCCTACAAACTGCACTTACACGCACCTTGAAACTTGGGATAGTAGAGAATACCTAGAAATACTCTTGCCTCAAAGCCTAGTATGAAAGAAAAAATGGTAATCAATGCTAACCACCAAAAGAGCATCATTGAAAAAATATATCCGGACTTGAAATGAAAAAAAACGAAGAAAAAAAAGAAAAAAATTTAGAATAAAGTCAAGTCCTGGAAATTGCTATTTACGCTTTAAGCCCACAAATTCAATAATCGACTGTTAGTACCTTAAGAAGCATTAATAGTCGCATAAAAGGTGTGTGAGCAACACCGTCCATCATTAATGAAAAGACGTAGGATTAGGTATTAGGACAAGGATACTATAGTTTGAATTGAATTCTTAAGTGTAGGGGTGAAACTATACACACACGTAGGGGTATACAATCGATGTTTTGAGGAACGATAGAAATAAAGAATAAGACTTATGTTTTCCATAAAGTTGATAAAAATCCCTGATTAGAGACCGCACTTTAGAAGGAAAAATCAGGAGATACCGAGATCTTTCTAAACTGTAAAATGTATAGGATCTGGGGTTGAATAAATAGGAGGTGTGAATCATAAGGGTTGGATATTTCTAACTTAGGATAATAGAATTTCTAACCTAGATACTAAACTGTAGGAGTAGAATCAACGTTAACTTATGAAACTATCTTGACGGTATTTTGTGGGTGTAATCCGCTGAAAACTCTCAGAAGACAACACTCCTCCTACTAGGGACACCTAGAGGTTTAACAGCTTGTTGCACGCGCTCAGGGCAATCGCGTTCCCTGTGAAAGTGAGGTTAGGATTTTGTTTTGCTCGGGACGAACAAAAGATAAGTTTGGGGGTATTTGTTCATATCAGAAAACTGCATTTTAATATCGCTCATTCTTTATCTATTTTGTTATATATCGGTACTATTAACCAGTGTCTGCTCAGTAATACAGATTACAAGTATCCATGACAAAATAATAGAAATACACTTAAAATCATGGATATATCATTTGTGAGCCGACACTGCAACCGGAACTGGAAACCGACCGATATTCCAAAAGTTTCTTTATGCAACATGCTTGTGTACACACTTTTTATCTAAATGGACCAACATAATACAGGTGTGTACACAAGAATTTTTGTCATGGACTAGTGAGGGGGCTGCCCAAGGCACACAACTGGGGGGAAAAGAGTATTAAATGCATAAAGTGTGATGTGATGCATAGCTACATGTTTCCCTCCGATCCCTGAGTGCCTCACAAATTCAAATAGACAAAACTAGCAGCACCAAAGTGATATTGGGATGCACATAAGACCACACACCAAACACGAAACCAGGGCCTCGGAATTTGGCCGAGTACATTGGCTCTTTGGCCGAGCTGGCCGGCCCTACAGTGCCAGATGTGCCCCATCTTTCTTCAGTCCCTCCCTTGCTGCCACGTAGTCTTAGTTTTATTGTATATTTATTTTTCTTTTCTGCCTATATAAGCAGGCCAGTGAGCAAGGGATCAAGATTATTCTTTGCCTCGTTTTTGTTACTCTCAAGTTTTGTTTTTGTTCTATTTTAGTTCACTTGTACATAGCTAACCCCTTGAGTTCTTTGCCTTAACTTGATCTTGCAACCTCTTAATTGAGCTTGCAAATTTAAGCTTCGGTTATTGATCTCAAGGGTTGTATCATTCTTGAAGTTTAATAAAGCTCTCTTTTGTGCCTTTATTTTTCCTTGGGTTCTTTATCTTCACTTGATCTTGCAACCTCTTAATTGATCTTGCAAGTTTAAGTTTAGGTATTTGAATCCATGGCTTGTATTGTGCTCTTTGGTTCCTAGTTATTTTCTTTCTTGCTCTTTTCATTACTTGCTTTTTATTACTTGCTTTACTTTCTTGCAATTCATTTCCATGCTCTTTACTTACTTGCTCTATAAATTCCTTGCACTTACTCATAATGCTCTTTTCTTTTCTTTGTTTATCTTTTCTTTAACTCTTTTTGGTTTGTTCTTGAGATGGTTGTAAATATGTGTTGTTAGTAAAAGAATACGGAATTGTAAGTTAAGGATTTCGTTTCCTATTCCTTTTCCCGTTATTTTCCATTGAACTCCTCCCATACCTTACGCAAGCGCTCCGTTAGGCACCCTACCCTACCAAGGTATCAGTGATCCCTAACCGCGACCGGTTGCGTTCGGTTTCGCTGGAGGCGAAAAACAAGCGACAAGAACGGAGGGACAAGGGTCAATAAGACGGATTTCACGAATACCGTGCTTAAATACCATAATCCACGTTGTTATCGATTTCTCTAGCTTCAATTGGTTAAGACTCGGCTCAAAGGTTTGAGTACGAATTCACTAGCTTACACTATTGTATCTTTTCCTAACAAGCTTTATACTTTGCATATAACACATAGGATAGATACGAACATTCCGCCCACGCGCATTAACTCGTAAAAACAAGAACATAAAACGCTCTGTCTCCCTGTGGATCGACTTGTGCTCATCGCAGCTAGCTGCAAAGCGACACCATCCTGATCGCGGTTAAACTTTAGAACTCTTAAAACTCGACACGCCAAAAGCGTGCGATCACCGGACAACCCCATATCTTAACTCGTTTAAGAGATGGTTCTTCCCATTCCATATCTCATTTGTAGTGGTAGGCACTAATTTGGATGGAACCCCATTCAATAGGTATGCAGCTTCTCAAGTGTATAACTCCAAAAGGAAATAGGCAACTCAGCAGTACTCATCATAGAGCGCACCATATCTCATAGGATACGATACCTCCACCCCGATACTCCATTGTGCTGTGGTGTATACAAAGGAGTAAGCTAAGAGAGAATCCTATTCTCTGTTTAGAAAATCCAGGAACTCCATACTCAAGTATTCTCCTTCTTGATCACATCGAAGGACTTAATACTTCTACCCATCTGGTTCTCAACTTCAAACTTATATTCCTTGAATTTCTCAAAAGTTTCAGACTTGTGTTTCAACAAGAACAAATGTCCGAATCTCGAGATATGATCAGTAAACATAATGAAGTAGGAAGAACCAATGTTGGAATTTGTAGACATAGGACCATATACATCATCATGTATCCGTCCCAAGAGTTCTGTAACTCTTTCTCTGTTTCCAGTAAACGGAGTATTGGTCATTTTGCCTTTGAGACAAGACTGGCAAGTATCATAAGATGAAAATTCAAAAAGATTCTCATATTCATCCTTATGTAACTTAGCTATTCGTGTCGCATTGATATGACATAGTCTTCAATGCCACAAGAAGAATTCGTTCATTTCTGAACTACTTTTCTTGTGTGTGTTCTATATATTTTGAACTGTGGTTTGATTTAGAACGTATATGCCATTACATAACGTGCCTGATCCAATCAACTCTTGATTCAGAAAAATATTCACAACATTATCCTCCAATACAAAATTATATCATTCTTTAACTGAATAAAGAAACTGATGCAATATTATATATCAGGTTCAGTATGTAATAGCATCTGTTCAGAATTAATGTATTTACCACTTGGTAATACAAGGTAATATTTGCCAACTGATTTGGCTGCAACAATTGCACCATTCTCTAACACTTAGAGACATATCACATTTTCTCAGTTCTTTACCTTTTTGTAGCCCATGTAACAAATTACATATATGAGATTCTAATCCGGTATCTCATACCTAGGACGTAGAGGATACTAAGAAACGGTTCTCGGTAACGAACACACCCCAAGAATATGCATCAACATGCTGATTCCTCGATTGGGTCGCGTAGAAATCCGGATATTCCCCTATTTTCTGCTCGGACTTATAACACTTATAAGATTGAGTGGAACCAATATTCCCCAGCTCAGTATAATAAGCTGGTTCGGTCAATGTATTCATATTATTATCTTGATTAAGGTATGACATAGTCGCTACCAGGAGAGAAAGAGAGAGAGAGAAGAAAACACCTTGCGTATGCTCTTACAAGATCAGATTGGTTATTATTTTATCTAATCAGGATGACTCCCACTGTTTTTATCAAATCTTCCTTTAAACCCTAAAAGTTAAGACTAGCCGGGATTAATTACACCCTACAAGTTCGCCAATCTTTCGGCCATGCCAGTGTCGGTATTTTGAGGGAGGTTCCCCGTGCTTTCGCACGGACCTAATTAAAATAAACATCATTTTTCTAGGGGCGTAACCCCGTTAACACCTTTCTAGACACCTACTTGATCGACTAATTGTAATGTGTAAAACTCTCCCAGGAGTAACTCTTACTCGCAGTGGGTATCGGGATCCAACTATCTCATAGAAGGTATGCAATCTCATTGCAAATTTCAACACTTGAAATTCCCGGTAATATTTTGCCCATAGCAACTTATGATCTTAACAAGGTTAACAAATCATAAGCGCTGGCCAAGTTCAACCCGTCATTTCCTGATTGAATTAAACCCACCCGTACGACCCTTAACATAGTCAACAAAGTCGTATGACTACCCAAATCCAATCGCATCATATGCTTTAGCAGATAAGCACTAATCAGCTACCGCACACTACGCCTTAACATAGTCAACAAACATAGCACGAATACTAAATAGTACTTATCTGAAATGACGGAGGGCTACGATAGGTTCTTAAGAAAACCTTTTGCGTAATGAACTTGATATCGTTATAGAATCGAGTGATTTTGAAAAGGAGTGTGTTTGAGGCTTTTACTAGTTTCGCTAAAGAGGTCACTCCCGGTGAAGGGATCTCGGCTCTTTCCTCATCGAATGAGGTGTTGGATATTTCACAAATAGCACTATGCAAAGTAAGAACTAAAAAGCAATCAAAAACAAAACCGAGTGGGTTGTAGCATCTACTAATTTCGCTAAAGAGGTCACTCTCGGCTCTTTCCTTATCGAATAAGGTGTTGGATATTCTAGAAGGAATACCGCTATGCAAAGCAAGAACTAGAGCTACAAGTTTTTAAAACAAGATTCTGGAACATCTTTAGGTTTCTTTTAATCTCATTAATGAAGTCCCATCAATTTTGCTTCCTAAGCATCACAGAAGAAACGAAAGCAGCAATATTTATTATATATCATATATATAATATAAGTATTCGTCTCATCATATAAAGTGATCACATCACAGAATATCAGCAGCAAAAGATAACATATGAAATATTGGATATACTAGGAATTCCGTGTTTTAAATTAAGCCAGTATAAAACATGGATTCCACAGTCTCGATGAATAGCCAAACCCACATCCCTAGACCCTTATGAGAGCGGCAAGCAACCCTACCAATTCTAGAGTTAGGAGACCCAGTCTCGACTCCTCGAGATGGTCTCCTACTGGAATCTAGTGTTAGTGTTTATGCCCTAGAAGGCCATTACTGTATCATACTAGTTTGTATATTACTTAATGGAAGCTTGTGATATTCACAGTTGTATTGATAGTCTTGCTAAAAATGGTAGTATGCTACTTGGTTTGTGTCTACTTTAATATGTGCATATGTTTCTTATAACGTATCGCTTATACATATTAGTAGAGCCCTTAGGATCATTGCTTGATTACCAGCGTTGTGATGGCAGTCACACTAGTGGGGGCTGGGTAGTCTATAAGCAACATCCTATACAGGTCCCTAGTCGTAGGATTATCGAGACAGGGCATCAACACTCCGGAGTAGACTAGTGTATACGCTACTCATCCCAGTTGGGGAGATGGTCTGTCCCACAGCCATCAGTACGCCGTACTGGAGATAGTATACAGGTGCTCGTTAGGTTACGGGTACACCGGACAGGACTCGCGGGGAACTGTTGGTAGGTATTATACCCGTCGTCAGTTAACAGTTCCCAGGTGACATGAGTACAGCATAGTCCGCAGACTTGACACTGCTACTTCTCCTCGAGTGTGTCCCACTGTTCTTAGATTGCTACCCTACCACGGCTCAAAGGAGTCGTGCAAACAGGTAGCAGTTGGGTGCAGTCCCGAGCACTTGGAGGCAGTGGCGGTTAGACAGGATTCGTCTCTCCCGATATTGAGAGTTGATATCGCGCTGTGTCAGAGAGCCATTACGCAAAGTCCCTGGCCAGGGCAAGCGAGATTTACTGGTAGGTTCCAGTAGTTTCTCAAGGTGTAATGGGCTAAGCTCCGACACGACTTATACCGCTATTAGCGGACTGACGCTTGCCGCCCCCTAGGCCCGATATGCGATAGTCTTAGACGAACAGACCGGACTGTACGGAGATTGTCACATCAGGCTCAGTAGGAGTTTGGATGGGTTTCCTCATCGGCCTTCTTATCGACATCTACCTGGGGACCGTTACGTACAGCTAATGCCGTTTACGGTTTATGGTTAAACCCACTGCCAGCGTAGTGTCGAGTCTTTAGAATTCCATACAGAGAGTTTCCCTGCTTCGAGCGAAACGATATAGAGGTCGTATGGTTTTACGACAGGGTTCGGATGCATACGTGTTTTTACGCACGTACGATGTTCGGAAAGTTTTTACTAGTCGGCTTTGGTTTAAGCCAGATTCTAGTATCGGATTATTGGATTTATACAGTCTAAAGTTTTTCCGTGTTTCCACGGATAGGAGGGGCGTTCTCGTAATTTTTCGGGAAGCTTCTAGAAGCATGGTGACTTGGGGGTTAAGGTGGCATTTGCATTAATTGGATAAATGATTCATGGTGTGATTCATATATGGAGTTAATGAATCATTTATGATTTATATGACTCATGTGATGAATCACTTAGTGGATTAATGAAACATGATGATATATCATTATTTGTTATACATTTAATATATATGATATGTTTCATATATACACATATGATTCATTCATCCAAAAGGATTCTTATTCTTACCTTCTCTCTCCTCAAGCTCTCTCTCTTCAAACCCTAACCCTAACCTCTCATGTGTTGAGATCAAAGGTTAGCTAGACTAATACATCCATAATCCAACTCTATATCACCTAGGTTGCTTAGATTAGCACTTTGAGTAACCTAGTTACCTCAAGTTAGAAGTTAAGCTTAGAGTAGGAGCTCTCGGGTGGATCATCTTTGACTCGAGGAAGCCGTTGAGGTGCCGACGTTCCAAAGAGCCTAGTGAAGGACAGCGATGAAGACCCAAAGGACAAGTAACGTGAGGTATAACTTCGAATCCGAGTAGTTAAACCTTTCGTAGTTTGCTAGTAACGGTTTAGACACGATTCATGCGCTTAAGTCCGTGTTACGAAGCTTTGATAATCGTTTTTCATATATTCCGCCTCCCCGCAAGTTCGTGGGGTGCGTGGCATGGACTTACAGTGGTGTCAGAGCCAACTAAACCATTACTAGCTTGTTAGCAACTAATTAGAACTTTGATCGTCGAAAAACACGAAAACAACACCTCGAACACCCTAACAGTATCTGTTAATTTTAAACTTGTCGAAAAAAATATTTGATATACCATAAAATTCACAGTAGGGAAATATAAGAAAACTGGGAAAATACAAGCTCTTAACTCGGTTAGATGGTCGCGGATCCGCGGCACAATAGTGCTTTTGGCCGCAGTTCCGCCGCCAAGTCAACTCCGAGTTGACTCGGTAATTCATATATTTTGGTGTTTTGTTTTCCTGTATATTCTATTTCTGCCCAGGTTACTTCAGTGCTGGCTTGCATTTAGGGTAGACACGGAAAAAAGGTTGTCGATCGATATTCTAAGTTAATTGCTAATCGGGTTTTTATCTGTAATGTTTAATGTGTTCGTAATCCTCCCCTAACTGCTAATATATCGGTTGGCAGGGGGTTGCACATTTCTGTAATGTTTACTGTTTGTGTATATGAACTTGATTGGATCGTTGTGATGATTAGCCGGGGTTTGAGATGGGTTTTATATTCATTCATTCGATGTAAATTGTAATATGATGTAATATTCTTTTGTGGGGCACATCTAGGTTGCGGTTGTAGCCACCGTTGTATTATTTCATTTACTGTGTTTTGCTCCTAGGATAGACCCAAGGTGGGGTACACAAACTACCGGATACGTTGAAGTGTTTAGTGGCCTACTCACGTTGTTGAGGGAGACCGCTTCACTTCGGGTACTTGGCGGGTAGTTTTCCGTACCCGTAGGGGTCTAGGGTGGGGTAATGGCTATTCATCACAACTGTGTAATCCGTCTTTTGTTGCAGGCTCAAAGCAAACGCGGATTGCTTGTATATCCAATAATGTTCATCAGTGATCTGGAATGCCTATTATTGCGTCTGACGAATGTACAATATCTATATATAATAGCTATTTAGACGTCACTTATGTTTTACACCCGCGCTAGCCCAGCCCCCGCTCTGTCGTTAGTTAAGTAACCTAACGGGTGATGACGGGACCCAGTGACGAATGCGGATGGCATAAGAGGACGTTGTATTTTCATTATTTTCTGCAATGATAGGTGAAATGATGGGATGCATTATTTTAATGCAAAGAAAATAAACCAAAATTGAATCGTTGGAACAAATTTAAAAGAAACCACTCGGTTATTTTAAAAGAGCAGAATTTTTTAATTGCGGAGCTTTAACCACTCCTTTTAAAAAGCTATCAGGTTCCTTCGATTATATCAAGTTCACTACGTTCACGGTTTCGCCAAAACCAGTCGTAGCCCTCCGTCATTTCTTATGAATGGTCAGTAGTATTCAAGCTATGTTTGTTTGGCCCTTAGTCAAGACATAGTGATTGGTAGCTGCTGGGGTATTCATTTGTTGCATAGATAGATGAGTTGGTTTGGGACAGTCGTATTACTTTGTTTGGCCCTTAGTCAAGAGTATATACGGGTGTGTTCAAATTAACAAGATAATAATGGGTAGAACTTGACATGTGACTTATGATTTGTTGGCCCTTAGTCAAGGTCATAAGAACATGGGGCAAAAATCCACATCGGGAGTTTCTAAAGAAACTGAAACTTGCTAGTGTTGCATACCATTTGGAGTTTGATGAATGTTGGTAGGATTCCTTCAACATTATCATACGATGATATTTGGATCCCGATCCTACTGTGAGTATATGCTACTTATCAGGAGATTCGTCACTTAACGATCAATGCTATAAACCAAGTAGGTGTCGAGAAAGGTGTCAGCGGGGCTACGCCCCCAGAGAAAAGAGGTTATTTAATTAAGGAACTTCGCGAAAGAGTTGGAAAACCTCCCTCGAAGTACCGACACTAGCGTGGCTGAACGGTTAAGCAAGTATTGTACAGTGAGAATAGTCCTGGCTAGTTCTTCTTTTATGGTTTGAGGAAGGATTCGAGAAACAGTGGGAGCCATCCAGTTTAGATAAATTAAAAACCAATCTAAACTTGCAAGAGCATCATGCTAAAGTGTTTTCTTCTCTATCTCTCATTGCAGCGACCTTGTGACCATGACTAGGTTACATCTAGATAACAAGTTGACTGAATCTAACTTATATGATTGGCAAAGGTCTGTCCAGATGTCTATTGCCTATGACAAGCTGGACCACCCTATTACTACTCAAGATCCCGCCGTCCCAGGTCCAGTTTCCACCGTCGCGGATATGGATATCCGTCAGACAAGGGAAAAGGATAAAGCGAAAGCCAAGTGCCTCGTGTTGGTTTCAGTTGATGGTGTATACCAGAAGCAGCACGAGAAGATGGACTTATTATCCATCTTTCTCCATAACAAAGATTTATATGGAGAGCAATCTCAAATCGCAAGATATTAGACCTCGAACGAATTAATTCAAGCGAGGTTGGCTGTCGGGTCTTCTGTAGGGGACGACGTCCTTACAATGACTAGCTATATTGATGAGCTCAAGGACCTGGAGACCACGTTGAGAAACAGGTCATACACTGACTTATTTCCACAGTCCCTACCCTCTACTTACACCCTGAAAAAACCAGGGAGACACAAGCTCTGCTTAATGGGGGACCTTCTTCTTCTACATCCAGGGCGAAAGCAAAGGGTGAAAAGAAGAAGACCTCTACAAAGCCGATATACGGTGTCGGTAAAGCAGGAGGAAAGGGAAGAGCAAAAGTTTCGGGAATTGGTGTAGGTAAGAAGGGATGTTCCTATTGTTATGGGAACGGGCATTGGAAGAAGGATTGCAGGGCTTTGGAAGCCAGTAGCCAGGATACGAAGCTTGTTGTGGCTTCGACCTCAACTGTGTTTGTAATTAAGAACTGTTTGTCAATTAACTCTACTTCCTGGGTACTAGATACCGGAGCAGGATCTCATATCTGTAATTCATTACATGCTTTGAGAAACCGTAGAGTTATAAGGGTAGGTGATTTGTCTCTCAGAGTTGCAAACGGAATGAGCGTGGACGCTGAATCCGTGGGAGAATATCGCCTAGGTTTGACGAGTGGGCAGATATTGATTCTACGTAACTGTTTGTATGTACCTAGTTTGACTTGTAATATCATATCAGTGTCCTTACTTTCGAGAGAGGGATATGATTTTACATTCGTAAGCGATGTAGTTCACATCCACCTAAATCAAGTTCTGATTAGGTCCGGTACATTAGATGACGGTATATACGTATTGAATCAAGCTCAGGTTTTCAATGTCCAGAACACACTTAAAAGAAAGTCTCCAGAAATAAACCAGGCTTTCTTATGGCATTGTAGAGTAGGTCACATCAATGAAACACGGTTGACGAAGTTATATAGAGAAGGATATTTGAATCCGTTCGAATATCAATCTTATGCTACTTGTGAATCTTGTCTCATGGGAAAGATGAAAAAGACTCCGTTTACTGGACACGGAGTAAGAGCGAGCGAGCTTTTGGGACTCGTACACAGTGACGTGTGCTGTCCAATGTCTACAAATGCGCGAGGTGGTTATTCCTACTTCATTACTTTTACGGATGATTTCTCTAAGTATGGATATATTTTCTTAATGAAGCATAAATCTGAGGCCTTTGAGAAATTCCGAGAATACAAGAATAAAGTAGAAAACCAGACAGGCAAAAGTATCAAGACACTGAGATCTGATCGAGGTGGTGAATACTTAAGTGCCGAGTTCCTGGGATACTTAAAAGAGAATGGAATTCTCTCTCAGCTTACTCCTCCATACACACCAAAACACAACGGTGTATCGGAAAGGAGGAATCGAACCCTATTGGATATGGTTCGTTCCATGATGAGTAAGGCTGAGTTACCGCGATCTTTCTGGGGTTATGCACTAGAATCAGCTGCATATCTTTTGAACCAGGTTCCAACCAAGATTGTGCCTACCACACCATATCAGATGTGGAGTGGGAAGAAACCATGTCTTAAACATTTTAGCACATGGGGATGTCCAGCTTTTATAAAAAAGCAGCATGCGTACAAGCTCGAGGCACGCTCAGTACAGTGTAAGTTTGTGGGATATCCAAAGAACTCCAAGGGATATTATTTCTATTATGCAGAGGAACAAAAGGTTTTAGTTTCTCGTCATGCCCTCTTCTTAGAAACTGAATTTTTAGAAAATCAGAAGAGTGGGAGCGCAGTAGAACTGGAAGAAATTCCAGAACCACAAGCTGTTAATGAAAGTTTGGTAGAACAAGAAGTTTCAGAAGAAATGGACAAACCAGTGCATATCCGCTTTAGTAGTAGGCAGTCTCATCCGCCCGAGAGATACTACGGTTTTCTCATAGACGGGGATCGAGAAGATTGCGTCATTGATAATGATGACCCTACTAGCTTCCAGCAAGCCATTCAGAGCGGCGACTCGGTAAAATGGCTGGATACAATGCGGACCGAAATGGAGTCCATGTACACTAACAAAGTATGGACTTTGGACATTGCTCCAGATGGGGTAAAACCCGTAGGATGCAAATGGATCTTCAGAAAGAAGATTGATGTGGATGGACAGGTTGAAACCTATAAAGCTAGACTTGTTGCAAAGGGTTTGAGAGCAAAAATCCTACTTCATCATCCTCACCTATCCTTGCCATTTAGATGGAGGTGTTCACATCATTTCATGAGTGATAGCTTGTGTTAACGAAACTTCAAGGTAGATCATCTATGTTATTGAAGATCGGAAGCAAGGTTGCATCATTCTCTTCGTGAAGCCTCTCGAGAGTCCGCAACACGATGATCGCAGCGAAGGGACCTCAACGCGGAGCTTAAGAAGTGTAGGACCGGATCTATAAAGGTTGTAATCCCTCTCACTTAGTGTTAAAGAGTTTAACATGCTTGTTTTCGCCTAAACCCTAGTTTAAAGATCCGGCTTCGGGTTGTTCGGCACGGCTAAAATTTTAATCGGGCACGATTGATGCCTTGTAGAACCTTGTGAGCATGACTTAGTGGACCGTATTTCCTGTAGGGTTCCTAGGCATGCTCACAAGGTTCTACAAGGCATCAACCATGCCCGATTAAAATTTTAGCTGTGCCGAACAACCCGAAACCGGATCTTTAAACTAGGGTTTAGGCGAAAACAAGCATGTTAAACTCATTAACACTAAGTGAGAGGGATTACAACCTTTGTAGATTCGGTCCTACACTTCTTAAGCTCCGTGTTGAGGTCCCTTCACTGCGATCATCGTGTTCCGGACTCTCGAGAGGCTTCACGAAGAGAATGATGCAACCTTGCTTCCGATCTTCGATAACATAGATGATCTATCTTGAAGTTTCGTTAACACAAGCTATCACTCATGAAATGATGTGAACACCCTTATCTAAATGGCAAGGATAGATGAGGATGATGAAGTAGGATTTTTGCTCTCATTTATAATTTTTTTCTCACTCACTTTCATCATAAAAGAAAGCTTTTTCAAGAAGGAACTCTAGGAAGAAGAAGATGAATGAAGATGATAACTTAATCCTTTTGTGATGAATAATGAATTACTGTAGTGGTTACAAATCTAACCAAGGGTTAAGCATGAAAGAGTTAACCCTTGTAGAGAGTTAACTAGAGTTAATGGTTTGGATTGGGTTAACATAATATCTCACAAAAATTTCAAGCAACCACAAAGTCAAAGCTTCATGAAGCTTCATGGAAGCTTCATGCAAAAGCTAACCCTAATCCAAACCCTAACCAAGTTTAAACCCTAATCCATTGTTAAATTTGTAACCCTAATAAGTTACAATATTATATATCACATATGCAATATATTTTGTAACAATAGAAAATAATACAATTAACATATATCGCATATATATGAATGTATTATCCTGTGAGAAAATGAATCTTTTAGTGAGCTAATATTAGTTAATGTAATTTAATATATCATATATATTATTATACATTTAATTATCGAATCAACACTTGATCCGATAATCCGGCTATGTCGCATATTACCGACCAATACGATGAACCGGCTATATCACATTTACCCGGCCGATATCTCATATCGCAAGAATCCAATACGGTATCACATACCGCATTATCCTCGGTCCCGCACATATCTCATATGTGCTCCTACTCCGTTTTGCCTGAGTCAAGAAACCTCTGTGTAGGACTCTAAAGAATCGTCAATACGCCGGCAGTAGGTGATAATCATATCAAACACCCACAAGCTGCAAGCGGTCAGCTAAACGTAAAAGCTACCCAAGTATTGAGCACTCAGAAGACCAACAAGAAACCCTGTACATTCTCCTATGAATCCAATCAGTAACACTCCCGTACAGTCCGGTTTCATCGTCTGATATGTCGCATATCTCATCTAGGGGTGGTAAACGTCAGACCCCAGTAGCTTGATAAGTCATGTCGATATGAGGTCTATAACAGTTCGAGAAACTACTGGTAACACTTACCAGAAAATCTCAGCAACCCTGGCCAGGGATTTCCGGTTATAGCCAATCGAACACAGCGCAACATCAACTCCCTATACTGGGAGAGACGAATCCCCTCCTATCGCTCATTGCCTCCATGTGATTTGGGACTGTACCCAAAAGCCACCTTTTTGCATGCCCTCTTAGACGTGGTATGTTGGAAATCAAAGCACAGTGGGAATCACACAAGATTCTATGACGATCTCGGGTCAACAGACTACTCTGTACCAGTGTCACCGGAGAACTACCATCTGATGTAAGGTATAATACCATCTGGGAGTTCTCGGCGAGTCCGTCCAGTGTACCCAGTCTCTACTGAGCACCCGTACACCATCCTTGATGTCAAACACCGATGGATATGGGATCATCCATCACCCATCATATGGGTCAAGATGCGTATACGCTAGTCTACTCTGGTGCATCGATGCCCTGTCTCGATACACCCTCGACTAGGAACAGTTATAGGATGTACTCGTCGACTACCGTGGCCCCACTAGTATGATCTCATCATAATCCCAGTAATCGAGTACATATCCTAAGGGCTTTATCAACATGTAATATAGAGACAATCAGAGTACATGTTAAGATAAAGTACAACCAGATAGCATACTATCATGTCAAGCAAGAAAGTCCTCCCTATATATGTCCTAGCATCCACTACAATATACATCATATGTACAGTAATGGCCTCTAGGGCATACATATAACTAACAATCTCCTACTTGCACTAGGGCCATCTGTTGTGGTATCGCATACCCAACAATTAGCTGTGGTTGAAGTATTTCATACTCAACCAACCCATAAAAGTCTCTACTGGGAAAAAGGCCTTTGTGAGTGGATCCGCGCTGTTGTCCTCTGTGTCTACTCTCCTAACCTCGATCTTCCTGGAGATCAACCATCTCCATGATCAGGTGATACTGCCTAAGAATTATATCGGGATTTCTGATGGGACGGGGGTTCCTTGGCATAAGCCACAACTCCATTGTCACACAATGGTAGGAACGAAGTTCATCTCATGAACTTATATATTCAGACTGCCTCTTTGGTAGCATCTTTGGTAACGATGTATCTTTCCTTTAATCGTCTAGTAAGTCACTGTATCTAGCTTGGAACTCTTCCAACATACCGTCCCGCCACTTAGTGTAAAGACAATGCCTGCGACTGACATTCAGTCATCCTTATCACCCTGGAACCTTTCCAGTGATTCTCCCCGGGATCGATTGATACCAGCTCACTACAACTAGTGAGAATCCTAACATCCAATTAGATCTATCTCATAGATCCAAAACCCAGGATTTAGGAGGTATCGTTTTGATCCTATACGGAGAATCCTTGTGATAAGCGGAGATTGACCGAGCGTAGCATAGGAAACACCTTCCCTATCAAGAGTATGCCATCCACATACTCTACGAGGATCACCACCATACTCCCTACTACCTTTTTGTATATACAAGGTTCATATACCATTTTGACGAAGTCAAACTCTTTGACTTCCACATCAAAACAGATGTTCCAACTCCGCGATGCCTGCTTTATCAACATAAAACATCTTGCACACGTTTCCGCTGCTCCCACTGTCTATGAAGCCCTTTGGCTGTGTACTTATAGACGCTTTCTTCTAAAACATCATTTAGAAAAGCAGTCATGACACCCAATCACCTGATATCGTAGTCATGGTATGTAGCCGTGGCAAGTAGGATCTGGATGGACTTAAGCATAGCTTTGAAAGTCTTAACTTTTCCATGTACACCAAGTAATCTTCTCAAGATATACTTGCTCCTGATGGGGATTTAACCCTTCAGATAAAGCAACGAAAGTCCATACTTTGTTGGTGTATAAGGATTCCATCTCAGATCACTAAGCATCCAGCCATTCTTATAGAGTCCCACTCCTGATGGCCAGCTCGAAACTAGTTGGGTCATCATCTCATGATGCAATCCTCGCTCCCACTGTCATAGACAAACCGAAGTATCTCTCAGGTGGGTGAGGAACCCTACTGGATCGGCGGAGAGGCTGAGGTCCGTTGGTTATTATTGAATCCTTTGGTTCTATCAAATCATCTGCTTTAGTTTGTATAGCTGGAACCTTTCCAGTTCTACATAACAGATCTTGCCTCGAGCTTGTCCGGATTTTGCTTTTAGACATAGGCCGGACAACCCCAAATTTTAACCAACTTAAGATATGGGCTCTTCCCTTTCCATATCACATATGAAGTGGTAGACAACTGATTTGATTTGAACCCTATTCAATAGGTATGCAACTTCTCAAGTGCATAACTCCCAAAAGGAAAAAGGAAACTCAGTAGTACTCATCATAGAGCACACCATATCATATAGGGTGCTATTGCTCCGCCCCGATACACCATCGTGCTATGGTGTATACGGAGGAGTAATGTTGAGAGAGAATCTCATTCTCCTTTAGAACAGTCCAGGATTTCCGTGCTCAAGTATTCTCCTCTTTGAT
Organism: Agapanthus africanus; assembly: GCA_030015575.1. Taxonomy (NCBI): domain Eukaryota; kingdom Viridiplantae; phylum Streptophyta; class Magnoliopsida; order Asparagales; family Amaryllidaceae; genus Agapanthus; species Agapanthus africanus. The sequence goes on along the minus strand of JASDDO010000018.1, from coordinate 332,990,913 downwards.
CTCCTCAAAGGACATAATACTTATACCTGTTTTTGGTTCTCTACTTCTAATTTATATTCTGTGAATATCTCAAAAGCTTCGGACTTGTGTTTCAACAGGAACATATGTCTGAATCTTGAGAGATCATCAGAGAATGTAATGAAGTACAAAGAACCGGTCTTGGCATGTGTAGACATGGGACCTTCATACATCAGCATGTATCAATCCCAAGAGTTCACTAACTCTTTCTCTGTTTCCAATAAACAGAGCTATGGTCATCTTATCATTGTGACATGACCGGCAAGTTTCACAAGATGTAAATTCAAACAAATTTAAATATGCATCTTAATATAACTTCAGCTAGTCGGGTCGCATTGATATGACCTAGTCTTCAATGCCTCAAGAAGGATTCGTTCATTTCTGAACTCTTCTACTTGTGTGTGTTCCGTATACTAAGAACTGTAGTTTGATTTAGAACGTCAATGCTTTTAGATAACGTGCCTGAACCGATCAACTCTTGATATAGGAAATGTTCAAAACATTATCCAACAATACAAAATTATATCCTTTCTTTACTAATAAAGAGACTGATATGATATTGTATATCAGGTTCGGTATCTAATAACATTCATTCAGAATCAATGTATTCTTGTAATACAGGGTGATAGTGACCAACAGACTTGGCTGCAACATTTGCACCGTTTCTATCTCATGAAACTTATCACCCGTTCTCAGTTCTCTACCCATCTGTAGCCCATGTAACAGATTACATATGCGGGATCCTGATCTGGTATCTCATACCCAGGACATAAAGGATACTGAAAAACAGTTCTGTGTAAGGAACACACCCGAAGAAGATGCATCAACATGTACTTTCTTCGTTTGGGCGGCACGGGAAATCTGGTATTTCCCATTTCCTGCTCTGTCTTATAACAATTATAAGTTGAAGCAGGACCAACGTTCCCCAGCTCAGTATAACAAGCGGGTTCAGTCAATATATCCGTATTATTATCTTGATTAATGCGTGATATGGTTGCTACCTGGAGAGAGAGAAGAAAACACTCAGCGTATGCTCTTGCAAGATTAGATTGGTTATCTAATATATCTAATCAGGATGTCTCCCACTGTTTTAGTCAAATCTTCCTTCAAACCCTAAAAGGAAAGACTAGCCAGGATTAATTACACGCTACAAGTTCGCCAATCTTTCAGCCAGGCCAGTGTCGGTACTTTGAGGGAGGTCCTCCGTGCTTTCGCACGAACCTAATTATAGTAAACCTCGTTTTTCCAGAGGCGTAACCCCGTTAACACCTTTCTAGACACCTACTTGATCGGCTAATTGTAATGTGTAAAACTCTCCCAGGGGTAACTCTTACACGCAGCGGGTATCGGGATCCAACTATCTCATAGAAGGTATGCAATCTCATTGCAAATTTCAACACTTGAAATTCCCGATAATATTTTGCCCCAAGCGATCTATGACTATTCATATCAGATTTTTGCATTTTTATACCACCCAATTTTTATCATATTGCTTATCGGTAGGTACTCTTGAGCCGTGTTTGCTAGTCAATTGCAGGATACAGGTTCTCGGCTCTAAACGATGAAATTCATGGAAAAGCACGACAAAATCCGGGTTCCTTCCAACCACAGATAAAACACGGGTCTCCGCTCTCTATCCGTATATTGCCACACACCAGTTTGAGAGACAAAATGGCAAATCAATGTCATTTTCATGCACAAGGCTCAATGGCAACACCAAGTCCAAGAAATCTATGCGGAGCTCAAGAAAATCATGACAAAAGATCCATGTCCAATCACCTTTTGATCTACTAGAATTCTGGAAGAGATGTGAAAAGATTATCAGAAAAAACATGTGCCAAACTACAGACAAAAGAGGACCAGGGAAGCACAGAAAACCGGAGGGCCCAACTCCCCTAAAAGGCCGCGGAAACGCGGCCAATAGGGGGTCTAGGCCGCGGTTCCACGGCCGTTTAGGCTTGTCAGCTGAAGATTTTTTAGAGGCTGTTTGGTCTTTTCATGTTTGTTCTGATTGTTGCCCTAGATTTTCTTTTCCCTGCCTATAAATAGCCCAGAACCTTATGAAGCCAAGGGTGCTTAATCTTGTATTTTAGGTTTTAAAATACTTGTTGTTCTTCTTCCTCTTCTCATCTCTTCTCCATTGAAAAACTTGTAGTGAGCTTTTGTGAGTGAAGAATGATGAATAAAGAAGATCATTTTGTTATTATACTTGTCTTGCTCTTGTTATGTTAATTTCTTGTAATCTTTAATTGATAATTTAGTTGTTGTTATTTATTGTTGTTTCTTTCTTTTCTCTTTTCCTTTATCCTTAAACAACCATGATGCTTACGCTTGATCCTTGCCAAGGTGAGGTCGCAAATAGCTAGTTGTTATCTTCTAATCTCTTTCTTTCTATCTTCCTCCTTTGTGTTATTTTTCGTTCTTCTTGTAATGGGTGAGTAATTTCCATACTTGTTAGAGTAGGATAAGGGAAGTTTGAGAGAAGGAAATCTCTCACACTTTTTCCTTGCCCAACATCTTAAATTGACTCCAGTTAATTGAACCACAATCCGCTCCTTACGGCACCCTATCCTACATGATAGCGGTGATTCCGTAGTGAGACCGGTTGTGGTTGAATTAACCGGAGGTTATGGCTAAGAGCCAAGAACGGATGGACAAGCACCAAAAGGAAGAACTTAAGCGTTGGAAAGCCTAGCTTATACTCGCAAGTTCCTTCCTAGTCGTGCTAATCCCCGTTGTTGCCGATTACCGTAACCCCGATATTAAGAGTGGCAACGAAAGAAGTGAGCGACTCCTAACTCAAACTAACATAATCCTAACCCTAACAAGCTCTCTTTACAATCATTTTAACACTTAGTTAATCACAAACAAATCTGGACTTTTGGACTTAACTCGTTAAAGCACATAGAAAAAGATTCCCATCTCCCTGCGGATGACCCGTACTCAACCGGCTAGCTACAAACGAAACCGTTTTGATTGCGGTAATTAACTAAACTTGAACACGCAGAAACTCTAACAATCAATGACCTTGACTGAGTCAACAAACCATAGAACGCAAGTAAAGTTCAACCCGTCATTTCCCGATTGAATTAAACCTACCCGCACGACCCTTGACTGAGTCAACAAGGCCGCACGACTACCCTAATCCAATCGCATCATATGCTTTGCAGATAAGCACTAATCAGCTACCGCACACTACGCCTTGACTGAGTCAACAAACGCAGTACGAATACTAACTATTACTTATCTGAAATGACGGAGGGCTACGACAGGTTTTTTTAAGAAAACCTTTTGCGTAATGAACTTTATATCGTTGTAGAATCGAGTGATTTTAAATAGAGTGTTTTTTGAGGCTTTTCTAGTTTTTCTAAAGGGGTCACTCCCGGTAAAGGGATCGTCGACCCTTTCCTCATCGAATAAGGTGCAGGGTATATCATATATACCGCTATGCAAAGCAAGAACTATAGAAGCAATCAAAAGACAAACCGAGTTTGTAGCATCTGCTAGTTTCACTAAAGAGGTCACTCCCGGTGAAGGGATCTCGGCTCTTTCCTTATCGAATAAGGTGCTGGATGTTCTACAAGGAACACCGCTATGCAAAGAAAAAACTAGAGCTACCAGTTTTTAAACCAGTTTCTACAACATTTTTAGGTTTCTTTTGTTTCATTAGTCTCATTAATGAAGTCCCATTTTATTATGCTTCACAAGCATCACATTTGAAACGAAATCTGCAATATAACATATATCTCACATATATAATATAAACATTCGTCTCAGGCAGTAATATGATCTCATCACAGAACATTGCAGCAGAAGAACATATATGAAATATTGGATATACTAGGACGTCCGTGTTTTCAATATGAGCCTGTATAAAAAACAGATTCCACAATCCCGATGAATAGCCAAACCCACATCCCTAGACCCCTACGAGAGCGGCAAGTAACACTGCCAATTCTAGGGTTAGGAGAACCGGTCTCGACTCCTCGAGATGGTCCTCCCACTGGACCCTAGAACCCGGTTACTTGTGCTCCCCGCCTTGGGTCTACCTAATGCGGAAAAGTAAATAATATACAAAGGTGACATCATCCTCAGCCCGGAAGTGCCCCAATAAAAGAATATTACATACAAATGAATTTCACATGAATGAAAAAGAAAAACTCTCATCTCACATAAAACCCCCGGCTATTCAGAACGCGACGATCCAATATAACATATCACAGCAACATATAATATCGCATATCATCAACGTAAGCAAGTATGCGTATCCCGATTGTCGTTGATGTATAGCAACGAAGCCGGTGATACACCACATACTACGCTTACGGTCACAGAAAAGAAAGTGTAAAACTACAACAGTTGGAATCTGCAACCTTTTTAGACATCACATGCTTACCAAATGAATTCCTTAGACATCCATGCCTAACAATTATAAACCCCGCATTTTAGTCTAATTATCGAAAACTCTTTTCAATATCAAGTCGGGCAATTCAACAAGATTCCCGACATCCTGATCGAATGCTCGTCGCAAACTTCAGTAGACGGCCGTAGCCCCGGATGCCGTCGACGAAGTGCACTAAGGCGGAACACCGCTGCCGCGAGCACCCGAACGGATGCTTTTGGCGACGGGGTTCTCCTACAGTCACTTGGTCGGGGCTATGGGGCATGACTGTCTGTTAAGTTTACCCGGTGAGTATCCGCGTACGGTACGTGATTGCGACAGACTTTTGATCACATCAAAATTCCATGGCAACCGATCATCTGAGACTGAACTGCTAGATTTATAACATTCAAATTAGTTATCTCATAACTTTTTGTGGATTCCAAATATTGTATCACATTCCAAATAAGTAGACAATGTTAAACTTTTCGATCGAATGATCAAACACCCAAGATTTCCCCAATTTATCTCAACACTTGAAATCAGTTTAAAAACATCCTTCACATGCCACAGTACCAATGGTACAGCCGTAGAAGGGTCAAGCCAACGCCTCACATGTGGCACGCCGTACTGCCGCAAACCCTAAGGTTTAGAGGCAGTTCAAGACGGTCACATAATTGAGTTAAGGTATGTTGTCTCTAGAGGGTCCACCGCGTTACTTGCATGACTTTACGATAGTTTCAAACTCGAGAAGAAATCCAACTTTTGAAAATTTTCCGACAGGGGAAAAAGTGGGTTATTGATATCCGTTCGAACTTTATAACAGTTTCTAAAAATTACCTGGACAAACTAAACAAAGTTAAATTATCCGATCGAATCAACGAGTCCCCAATACTACCCTAGAAAACTCAACACTTGAGTGGAATTAAAAAATCCCCAGAAATAAATGACAAGAAAGGACCTAAGAATAAATATATGAAGTTCCAGGACTAATTCACAATTTTGGCTGCGGAATAGCCGCAAAACCCTTGGTTTCGCCGCGGTTCCGCGGTCATTTGAGCGCATTAATTGTACGTACTTCACAGTAATTCTTAATTTTTCCTGCTCTATTTTCTAAGCATTTTTAATTCAGAAAAAATCAACATTTTTGAAATGTACAGAGAGGGGTAAAATCGGGTTTTCCGGGTTCGATCGGACTTTAAACTTCGCTCAGACTTCGCCTAAAGCTCTAGCTTTGCTCTGATACCACTGTAGGGTTCCTAGGCATGCTCACAAGGTTCTACAAGGCATCAACCATGCCCGATTAAAATTTTAGCCGTGCCGAACAACCCGAAGCCGGATCTTTAAACTAGGGTTTAGGCGAAAACAAGCATGTTAAACTCTTTAACACCAAGTGAGAGGGATTGCAACCTTTGTAGATCCGGTCCTACACTTCTTAAGCTCCGTGTTGAGGTCCCTTCACTGCGATCATCGTGTTCCGGACTCTCGAGAGGCTTCACGAAGAGAATGATGCTACCTTGCTTCCGATCTTCGATAACATAGATGATCTACCTTGAAGTTTCGTTAACACAAGCTATCACTCATGAAATGATGTGAACACCCACATCTAAATGGCAAGGATAGATGAGGATGATGAAGTAGTATTTTTGCTCTCATTTATAATCTTTTCTCACTCACTTTCATCACAAAGAAAGATTTTTCAAGAAGGAACTCAAGGAAGAAGAAGATGAATGAAGATGATAACTTAATCCTTTTGTGATGAATAATGAATTATTATAGTGGTTACAAATCTAACCAAGGGTTAAGCATGAAAGAGTTAACCCTTGTAGAGAGTTAACTAGAGTTAATGGTTTGGATTGGGTTAACATAATATCTCACAAAAATATCAAGCAACCACAAAGTCAAAGCTTCATGAAGCTTCATGGAAGCTTCATGAAGCTTCATGCAAAAGCTAACCCTAATCCAAACCCTAACCAAGTTTAAACCCTAATCCATTGTTAAATTTGTAACCCTAATATGTTACAATATTATGTATCACATATGCAATATATTTTGTAACAATAGAAAATAATACAATTAACATATATCGCATATATATCAATATATTATCCTGTGAGAAAATGAATCTTTTAGTGAGCTAATATTAGTTAATATAATTTAATATATCATATATATTATTATACATTAAATTATCGAATCAACACTTGATCCGATAATCCGGCTATGTCGCATATAACCGACTAATACGATGACCCGGCTATATCACATATACCCGGCCGATATCACATATACCCGGCTGATATCTCATATCGCGAGAATCCAATACGGTATCATATACCGCATTATCCTCGGTCCCGCACATATCTCATATGTGCTCCTACTCCGTTTTGCCTGAGTCATGAAACCTCTGTGTAGGACTCTAAAGAAACGTCAATACGCCGGCAGTAGGTGATGATCATATCAAACACCCACAAACTGCAAGCGGTCAGCTAAACGTAAAAGCTACCCAGGTATTGAGCACTCAGAAGATCAACAAGCAAGCCTGTACATTCTCCTGCGAATCCAATCGGTAACACTCCCGTACAGTCCGGTCTCGTCGTCTGATATGTCGCATATCTCGCCTAGGGGTGGTAAAGATCAGACCCCAGTAGCTTGATAAGTCATGTCGATATGAGGTCTATAACAGTTTGAGAAACTACTGGTAACACTTACCAGTAAATCTCAGCAACCCTGGCCTGGGATTTCCGGTTATAGCCAATCGAACACAGCGCAATATCATCTCCCTATACCGGGAGAGGCGAATCCCCTCCTATCGCTCATTGCCTCCATGTGATTCGGGACTGTACCCAAAAGCCACCTTTTTGCACGCCCTCTTGGACGTGGTATGATGGAAATCAAAGCACAGTGGGAATCACACAAGACTCTATGACGATCTCGAGTCAACAGACTACTCTGTACAGTGTCACCGGAGAACTGCCATCTGACGTAAGGTATAATACATCTGGAGTTCTCGGCGAGTCTGTCCAGTGTTACCCAGTCTCTACTGAGCACCCGTACACCATCCTTGATGTCAAACACCGATGGATATGGGATCATCCATCGCCCATCATATGGGTCAAGATGCGTATTCGCTAGTCTACTCTGGTGCATCGATGCCCTGTTTCGATACACCCTCGACTAGGAACAGTTATAGGATGTACTCGTCGACTACCGTGGCCCCATTAGTATGATCTCATCATAGTCCCAGTAGTCGAGTACATATCCTAAGGGCTTTATCAACATGTAATATAGAGACAATCAGAGTACATGTTAAGATAAAGTACAACCAGATAGCATACTATCATGTCGAGCAAGAAAGTCCTCCCTATAAATGTCCTAGCATCCACTACAATATACATTGTATGTACAGTAATGGCCTCTAGGGCATACATATAACTAACAGGGTTTCCGTCAAAGACCTGGTTTGGACTATGACGAAACCTTTTCTCCAGTGGCTATGCTCAAATCCATTCGGATCCTTCTTGCTATTGCGGCCTTCCACGATTATGAGATCTGGCAGATGGACGTAATGACGGCCGTTCTAAATGGTAATTTGGAAGAGTGCGTCTATATGGATCAGCCAGAGGGATTCATTCAGAGTGGAAGCAGCGGTAAAGTATGCAAGCTGCTTAAGTCCATTTATGGACTAAAGCAGGCATCGCGGAGTTGGAACATCTGTTTTGATGATTCTGTCAAAGAATTCGACTTTATCAAAAATCCAGATGAACCATGCATATACAGTAAGATTGTAGGGAGAGTTGTATTCCTCGTCTTGTCCGTGGATGACATTCTCCTAATAGGAAATGATATTCCTATGCTACAGTCAGTCAAAAGATTCTTGTCACAGAAGTTCTCTAAGAAGGACCTTGGTGATGCCACCTACATTTTGGGGATCCAGATCTATCGTGATAGATCAAAGAGGATGTTGGGACTTTCGCAGTCCAGGTACATAGACACCATATTGAAAAGATTCAGTATAGAAGATTCTAAGCGCGGTAACCTACCGGCTTATCACGGAATCAACCTCTCTAAAGAGATGTCTCCCAAGACTGATTTGGAAAGGGATCGCATGTCAATTATACCCTACGCTTCTGCGGTAGGCTCTATAATGTATGCGATGTTATGTACCAGACCAGATGTAGCGTACGCATTGAGCGTTGTAAGCCGGTATCAGGCAAACCCAGGGGAGAAGCACTGGATAGCAGTAAAGAACATTCTCAAGTACCTGAGGAGGACTAAGGACATGTTCTTGGTGTATGGCGGAAAAGACCTCCAGATCGAGGCCTTTGCCGACTCCAGCTTCCAGAGTGACAAGGATGACTCCAAGTCCATGTCGGGTTATGTCTTTACCCTCAATGGAAGGGCGGTCTGTTGGAAGAGTTCCAAGCAGGAGACCGTTGCTGACTCATTGATGGAAGCGAAGTACATAGCTGCTTGCGATGCCGCAAAAGAAGCTGTCTGGATGAAGAAGTTCCTCACAGAACTTCAGGTGGTTCCTACCAGTGTTGGTCCAATACCTCTGTATTGCGACAACAACGGCGCTATAGCTTTAGCGAAGGAACCTAGGCCCCATCAGAAGTCCAGACACATCTTAAGGCGGTATAACCTGATCAAGGAGACCGTCGATCGCCGGGAGATCGAGGTAAAGAGAGTAGATCCAGAGAATAACACTGCTGATCCATTCACAAAGGCCATTCCTCAGACGCAGTTCGAGAGGCTATTCGAGATGATAGGTCTGCAATATGCCAGTACATGGCCCTAGTGCAAGTGGGAGATTGTTAGTGATTATGCCCTAGAAGGTCATTACTGTATCATACTAGTTTGTATATTACTTAATGGAAGCTTGGGATATTCACAGTTGTATTGACAGTCTTGCTAAAAATGGTAGTATGCTACTTGGTTTGTGTCTACTTTAATATGTGCATATGTTTCTTGTAACGTATCGTTTATACATATTAGTAGAGCCATTAGGATCTTTGCTTGATTACCAGCGTTGTGATGGCAGTCACACTAGTGGGGGCTGGGTAGTCTATAAGCAACATCCTATATAGGTCCCTAGTCATAGGATTATCGAGACAGGACATCGATACTCCGGAGTAGGATAGTGTGTACGCTTCTCATCCCAGTTGGGGAGATGGTCTGTCCCACAGCCATCAGTACGTCGTACTGGAGATAGTATACAGGTGCTCGTTAGGTTACGGGTACACCAGACAGGACTCGTGGGGAACTGTTGGTTGGTATTATAGCCGTCATCAGTTAACAGTTTCCAGGTGACATGAGTACAGCATAGTCTGCAGACTTGACACTGCTACTTCGCCTCGAGTGTGTCCCACTGTTCTTAGATTGCTACCCTACCATAGCTTAAAGGAGTCGTACAAACAGGTAGCAGTTGGGTGCAGTCCCGAGCACTTGGAGGTAGTGGCGGTTAGACAGGATTCGTCTCTCCTAGTATTGGGAGTTGATATCGCGCTGTGTCAGAGAGCCATTACGCAAAGTCCCTGGCCAGGGCAAGCGAGATTTACTGGTAGGTTCCAGTAGTTTCTCATGGCGTAATGGGCTACGCTCCGACAAGACTTATACCGCTATTAGGGGACTGGCGCTTGCCGCCCCCTAGGCCCGATATGCGATAGTCTTAGACGAACAGACCGGACTGTACGGAGATTGTCACATCAGGCTCAGTAGGAGTTCGGATGGGTTTCCTCATCGGCTTTCTTATCGACATCTACCTGGGGACCGTTACGTACAGCTAGTGCCGCTTGCGGTCTGTGGTTAAACCTACTGCCAGCGTAGTGTCGAGTCTTTAAAGTCCCATACATAGAGTTTCCCAGCTTCAGGCAAAACGATATAGAGGTCGTATGGTTTTACGACAGGGTTCAGACGCATACGTGTTTTTACGCACGTACGATGTTCGGACAATTTTTACTAGTCGGCTTTGGTTTAAGCCAGATTCTAGTATCGGATTATTGGATTTAAACAGTCTAAAGTTTTTCCGTGTTTTCACGGATAGGAAGGGCGTTCTGGTAATTTTTCGGGAAGCTTCTAGAAGCATGGTGACTTGGGGGTTAAGGTGGCATTTGCATTAATTGGATAAATGAGTCATGGTGTGATTCATACATGGAGTTAATGAATCATTTATGATTTATATGACTCATGTGATGAATCACTTGGTGGATTAATGAAACATGATGATATATCATTATTTGTTATTCATTTAATATATATGATATGTTTCATATATACACATATGATTCATTCATCCAAAAGGATTCTTATTCTCACCTTCTCTCTCCTCAAGCTCTCTCTCTTCAAAACCTAACCCTAACCTCTCATGTGTTGAGATCAAGGGTTAGCTAGACTAATACATCCATAATCCAACTCTATATCACCTAGGTTGCTTAGATTAGCACTTTAAGTAACCTAGTTACCTCAAATTAGAGGTTAAACTTGGAGTAGGAGCTCTCGGATGGATCGTCTTTGACTCGAGGAGGCCGTTGAGGTGCCGACGTTCCAAAAAGCCTACGAGGAGTGGAGGACAGCGATGAAGACCCGAAGGACAAGTAACGAGAGGTATAACTTCAAATCCGAGTAGTTAAACTTTTCGTAGTTTGCTAGTAACGGTTTAAACACGATTCATGCGCTCAAGTCCGTGTTACGAAGCTTTGATAATCGTTTTTCATATATTCCACCTCCCCGCAAGTTCATGGGGTGCGTGATATGGACTTACATCTAGAACCCGGTTACTCTTGCTCTCCACCTTGGGTCTATCCTAATGCGGAAAAGTAAATAATATACATCAATGGTGACATCATACTCAACCCGGAAGTGCCTCAATAAAAGAATGTTACATACAAGCTTTTACATGAATGAAAATGAAAAACTCTCATCTCACATAAGAAAAAACCCGGCTATTCAAAACATGACGATCCAATATAACATATCACAGCAATACATAACATCATATGTCATCAACGTAAGTAAATATGCGTATCCCAATTGTCGTTGACATATAGCAACGAAACCGGCGATACACAACATATTACACTTAAGGTCGCATAAAAGAAAGTGAAAAACTACAACAATTGGAATACGCAACCACCTTAGACATCATAAACCCAATGTATCATATACTTTGGATTTCATGCCTAACCAAATGAATTCTTTAGACATCACATGCCTAACAATTATAAACCCCGCATTTGAGTCTCGATATTGAAAACACTTTCCAATAACCAGTCAGGGAATTCAACAAGATTCCCGACAACCTGATCGAATGCTCGTCTGAAACTTTAGTAGACGGCCACACCCCCGATGCCGTCGACGAAGTGCACTTAGACGGAGCACCGCAGATGCGAGCACCCGAACAGATGCTTTTGGCGACGGGGTTCTCCTACAGTCACTTGGTCGGGGCTATGGGACGTGGCTATCAAGTAAGGTTACCCGGCGAGTATCCGCGTACGCTACGTGATTGCGACGGACTTTTGATCCATATCAAAATTCTGTGGCAACCGATCAAATGAGACTAAATTGCTAGATTTATAAAATTCAAATTAGTTTTCATAAAAATAAATATTGTGGATTCCAAGTATTGTATCACAATCACAGATAGCTAGACGATGTTCAACTTTTCGATCGAATCAAAAAACACCCAAAATTTCCCAAAGAGCTCAACACTTCAACGGAGTTTAAAAAGTATCCAGAACATGCCACAACACCTATGGACCAAACGTAAAAGGGGTCAACCCTTGCCTCACCTATGACGCCACGGAACTACCATAAACCCTAGGGTTTGGTGGCGGTTCCGACGGTCACAGAATTGAGTTAGGGTTTCGTTCTTCTAGAGGGTCCACAGAAAACACCTGCACGATTTTCTGAAGATTTTAAACACGGAAAAATCCAACTCTTGGAAAATTTCCAGCGAAGGAAAAAATGGGTTATTGATATTCGTTCGAAATTTTTAATTTCGCCTAGAAAACATGTGAAAAACCCGAAAAAATGTTAAAATTACGAATACGAAACACTCCGAATTGCCAATACAGTAAGACCACATCACATGCAATCCTAGAATAAACAAACAATGCCTGAAACACTAAAACCCAGAGACTGGAACACCACAAAAATTTGAAGCCAAAACACCATAGGAAAACCGGCCTGCTCGGATTTTGCATGATTGTCGCCAGCCAAATTCCGGCCATATAGCTTCAAATTTCTGTAGTGTTCATGTTATATGACATACAACATTCTGCAGTTGTTTAAAAAAATTTTAGCGGCATTTAAAAATCGACAGATACTAGGTTTTAATGTTGCATGTTTCAGAGTAGTTTCGGTTTCGTAATCTAACAAACATCGTCTAATTCTCTAGTATGGCTCTGATACCACTGCAGGGTTTCATAGGTCACCGCTGGATTTCGGGAGGTATCGACCATGCCATTTTATAAAAATTGGCGCGCTAAAGAACCCTAACGCTAGAATCTAAACTAGAGAATTAGACGAACAAGCATGTAGACATCTTTACATCTAAGTGAACAAGGAATACAATCTTTGTAGACCGGTCCTTCACTTCAATATCTCTGTGTAGTAGTCCCTTCGCTCCAAGTAGTGAATTCCCGGACTCTAGAAATGCTCCACAAGATGAACGGAACAAGCTTGCTTAAAGTGTTCGAGGCCGAAGATGATCTACGTCGAGGAGACACCAACTCAAGCTACCTCTTCACTAATTAGGGTTTAGTGAAGCAAACACCCTAAACTAAATAGCTAGTATAGTAGAGGATGATGAAGTAGGAATTTTGCTCACTTTAGATTTATTTTTCTCACAATATTTCTTCACCTTGAGAAAAGCAAGAAAGCTTTTTCTTGATGAAGAAGAAGATGAAAATGGAGAAGAGAATGAAACCCTTGAAGTGAGAATAGCAACCATGCGTGAGTTTGTATCATATACTAACTCATGTAGAGACTAAACTATAGCTAAGAATAATAGTTAGGTTATTAAATATCTTAAGTAAAACAAATTAGTAGACTAAGTCATTGGACACTACAAGCTTCTACAAGCTTCAACCATGACTAATTCCACCAATTTATGAATTACTAAAATAAATAAAAACCTTTAATTATCAAGAGCATAGTGTGAGTCTTATACACCCATGTTGCATATATCAACAACCATGACACAATAAGATATATCACATATATATTAAAGTATACACAAAAGTGAGAAAAAGAAATGTTTAGTGAGCTAATATTAGTTAATGTAATTCAATATATCAAATATATAATTATACATTAAATTATTAAATCAACACTTGATTTAATAATTCGGCTATATCACATACAACCGACTAATATCGTATCTATGAACTTATCGAATCAACACTTGATCCGATAAACCCGGCTATATCACATATAACCGTCCGATATCATATATCGCGAGAATAGAATGCGGTATCACATACGCGCATTAATCTCGGTACCGCACATATCACATATGTGCTCCTACTTCGTTTCTCTTGAGCCAGGTAACCTCTTTGTAGGACTCTAAAGACTCGTTAATACGCCGACAGTAGGTGGTGATCATATCAGTCACCCACAAGCCACAAGCGGTCTGCTAAACATAACGGCCACCTGGATATTGAGCGATTAGAAGATCAACAATCAATCCTGCTCATACTCCTGTGAATCCAATCAGTAACACTACCGTACAGTCCGGTCTATTCATCTGATATGTCGCATATCTCAGCCTGGGGGTGGTAAACGTAAGACCCCAATAGCCCTGATAAGTCATGCCGATGTGAGGATTATAACGGTTTTGAGAAACTACTGATAACACTTACCAGTAGATCTCAACAACCCTGGCCAGGGATTTCCTGTTATGGCCAATCAAGCATAGTGCAGCATCAACCCCCAATACCTGGAGAGACGAAATCCCCTCCTATCGCTCATTGCCTCTATATGACTCGGGACTATACCCAAAAACCACCGTTTTGCACGATCTCTTGAACGTAGGTAAGGTGAAAATTAAAGCACAGTAGGAATCATACAAGACTCCATGACGATCTCGGGTCGACAGACTAACTTATACCAGTGTCACCAGAGAACAGCTATCTGACGATAGGTATAATACCATCTAGGAGTTCTCGGCGAGTCCGTTCAGTGTACCCAGTCTCTACTGAGCATACGTATATCATCTTTGATGTCAAACACCAATAGATATGGGATCATCCATTGCCCATCATATGGGTCGAGAAGCGTATACGCTAGTATACTCTGGAATATCGATGCCCCGTCTTGATACTCCCACGACTATGAACAATTGAAGGATATACTTACCGACTACCTCTGCCCCACTAGTATGATCTGCATCATAATCCTGGTAGTCAAGTACTCATCCTAACGACTTTATCAACATTTAATAGAGAGACAATAAGTGTACATGTTAAGATAAAGAGCAAACAGATAGTATACTATCATGTCGAGCAAGAAAGTCCTCCCTATATATGTCTGAGCATCCACTATAATATACATCACATGTATATTAATAGCCTCTACGGCATACATATAACTAACATGTATGAGGTCCAAGTGCTCTGTAGCTCTTTCTCCGTGTCTAGCAAACGGAGTTTTGGTCATTTTCCCTTTGATAAAAGACTGACAAGTCGTATAAGATTTATATATCCATCTTTATGAAGCTTGTTTAGTCTTGTTACGTTAATATGACCAAGTCTACAATTCCAAAGAAAAGCTTCATTTATATCTGAATATTTTTTTTATTTGTGTGTTGTATGTTGAAAACTATGTGTTGATTTAGGACGTATATCCCGTTATTAAGTGTACCATAACCAATCAACTCTTGATTCAGTTTAATGGTCATAACATTATGTTGCAATACAAAATGATATCCTTCATTGTCTAACAAAGAAATGGATATTATATTACAAAGCATACTAGGTATATATTAACATGGGTTCAAAACCAATATACAACCCGACGGCAACCCCAGGTAATACTCTCCCACTAAAACTGCATGTACATTGGAACCGTTTCCAACTCGAAGAGTGTGATCACCTCTCTTCAAAACTATGATATTTCTCAAGCCCTGCACAGAATTGCAGATATGTGAACCTGAACTGGTATCTAATACTCAGGAAGCAGAGTTTATAGAAACACGGTTTTCAGTCAAGAACACACCTGAAGCGGAAGCATCACCATGCTTCTTTTTCTTGAGATCAGCAATATACTCGACACAGTTTCGCTTCCAATGCCCCAACTTCTTGTAGTAGAAACATTCTCCTTTTCCCAACTTCTCAGCCTTGGATTTGTCTCTCCCATGTGCCTTTTTGATTCCACCTTTCGGTTTGGTGGGTTTCTTTTTATTCCTTCCCTTGGCCCTGGCTTTTGGGACGGAAGAGGAAGATTGCCCAACAATCAGAGAGGGAGACTTTACCTTGAGCGTGGTCTCCGCACTTCTCAACATATTGAGAAATTCGGGTAGTGACTTCTCCATGTTGTGCATGTTGAAGTTCACTATGAATGGAGCAAAGGCAGGGGGAAGAAACTGTAGAACAATATCAATATATTGTTCGTTCTCCATTGTCCATCCGAGGCCCTCAAGCTCTTCAATAAGAGCTATCATCTTCAAAACGTGATCACCTACTGGTGTGCCAGGAGCCATCCGCATCTGAAACAACTTTCGAGATGCTTCGTATCGTAGGGTACGAGATTGCTCCCCATACAACTCTTTTGTATGGAGAAAGATGGATTGAACATCCATCTTCTCATGCTGCTTTTGATGTGTATTGTCCATCGATGCAAGCGTGAGGCATTTGGCAGTGGCACAGTCAATATCCCATGTTTTGCGAATCTCCCTATCCATAACAAAAGATTCAGGGCCTGGGCTGGGAAGGGCTGAGGCAGTGAGGACATATGATACCTTATCATATGTGATAGCAATGTTAATATTCCTCAGCTGGTCTTTATAGTTCGGTCCGGTTAGCTTATTTTTCTTTAATAAAAGCTTAAGTCCAGTCATGGTTATCTTCCATTAGGAGAGAGAAAAGAATACAGTCAGTGAAAGCTCCTGCAAAGATCAGATTGGTTATTATCTTATCTAATCGATGTCTCCCACTGCTTTCATCAAATTTTCCTTCAAACCTTAAAAAGAAAATTAGCCAGGATTAATTACATTCTACAACTTCGCTAACCGTTCAGCCAGGCCAGTGTCAGTACTTTAAGGGACGTTTCCCGTGCTTTCGCACGGACCTAATTAAAATAAACCTCATTTTCCCAGAGGCTTAGCCCCGTTGATACCTTTCTAGACACCTAATGGGTTAGCTAATTGTAAAGTGCAAAACTCTCCTAGGAGCAACTCTTGCTCACAATGGGTTTGGATCCAACTATCATATAGAAGGTATGTAATTTTATTAAAAATTTCAACCCTTGAAACTCCCGATATGGTTTTTACCACTAGCACTCATGACCTTAACTATAGTCAACATATCATAAGTACTAGTCAAGTTCTACCCGTCATTTCGTGATTAATTAGACCCACTCATATGACCCTTAACTATAGTCAACATAATCATATGAATGTCCTAATTAATCACATCATATGCTGTGTAGGAAAACATCACTTAGCTACCGTACACTGCGCCTTAACTATAGTCAAAATACGCAGCACGAATACTAAGTACTCTACTTCCTAAAATGACAGAGGGCTGCGAATTGTTTTTAAGAAAACTTTTAACGCTTTGAACTTGATATCGTTGTAGAATCAAATGGTTTTTAAAGGAGTGGCTTAAACTCCACACTTTGAAAACTTGCTTTTGCATAAAAAAGCCGAGTAGGTTTCAAATCCGATTCTACAACATTTTTTAGGTTTCTTTTTCTTTACATTAATCTCATTAATGTTGTCCCATCATTTAAGTTCTTAAGCCATCACAGAAAAGAAACGAAAATAGAACGTACGCTTATGCCATCCGCATTCACCACAGTGTCTCGTTATGCACCGTTAGGTTACTTAACTAACGGCAAAGCAGGGCGGGACTAGCGCGGATGCAAAACATAAGCAATGTTTATTATATATCATATATAATACACCATTCGTCTCAGCATAAAAAGTGATCACATCACAGAATATCAACAGCAGAAGCACATATATGAAAATATAGGATATACTAGGAGGTGTGTATTTTGTATTTAGCCAATAATAGAAAATACAGATTCCACGGTCGTGATGAATAGCCAAGCCCACACCCCTAAACCCCTACGAGAGCGGAAAGTGACCCTACCAATTCTAGAGTTAGGAGACCCGGTCTCGACTCCTCGAGATGGCCTCCCACTGGACTCTAGAACTCGGTCACTTGTGCTCCCCACCTTGGGTCTATCCTAATGTGTAAAAGTAAATAACATACAACAATGGTGACATCATCCTCAACCCGGAAGTGCCCCAATAAAAAAATATTACATATAATGAATTTTACATGAATGAAAAGAAAAACTCCCATCTCACATAAAACCCTGGGCCATTCAATCACGACGATCCTATACATCATATCTCAGCAACACATAATATCACATGTCATCAGCGTAAGTAAGTATGCGTACCTCAATTGTCATTGATGTATAGCAACGAAACCGGCGATACACCACATACTACACTTACGGTCGCAGAAAAGAAAGTGAAAAATTACAACAATTGGAATCATCACTGCCTTTAGACATCATAAACCCGGAATATCACATATTCTGGATTTCATACCTAACGATGAAAATCTTACATTTGGGTCTCATCTATGAAAACACCTTTTTCAAAAGAAGTCGGGTAATTCAATAAGATTCCCGATTCCACCCGAGACCAAAATGTTAGATTTACACGCAACTAATTACTTTTGACAAAACTAATTAGTGTAGATTCCAATTATTGTATCACATTCACAAATATCTAGACGATGTTAAATATTTCGATCGAATCAACAAACACCTATATCTCCCAAAAAGCTCAACACTTGAGCAAAGTTAAAATACCCAAAACATGCCACAATACCTATGGACCAACCGTAGAAGGGTCAACCCTTGCCTCACCTGTGGCACCGCAGAACTACGGTAAACCCTAGGGTTTTGCCATGGTTCCGTGTTCATAGAATCGAGTTAGGCTTACGTTCTTCTAGAGGGTCCATAGAATTACGTGCATGATTTTTCAAATATTTTTAACTTGGAAAATTCCAACTTTTGGAAAATTTCCAGAGGGGTGTCATGAGGTGGTGTTTGATGTTCGTTCGAACTGTTAAACGTCGTCTAGGTTAACTAAAACGATGTTAAAATTATGACTATGAAACACTCCGAATTAGCCCCTTAACAATATTAACATCATATGAAATTTTGGGCTAATCAAACAATACCTGAAACCCCAAAATATAAAGACCAGAGCACCAAAGAAAAACGAGGCGAATATAATGGGTTTGGGCCGGCCAGGCCGGACATAATGAGCTTTTCACCGGGTCAAAACTTGTGGAATAGCCTCGTTTTTCTCCAGTGTTCTAAATGCATCAAATGCAAGCTTCTGCAAGTGATTAAATAATTTTAGGAGGTCATTTAAAAATCGACAGAGAGCAGGTTTTAAGGTTTCAGTTTTTGAAGTTGTTTCGGTTTCGTAATTCATCTAACAGCATCTAAGATTCTAGCTTGTCTCTGATACCACTGTAGGGTTTGCCTAGAACCATGCTTAGGGTTTGTCTTGAATCAAACATGCTACAATAAAAAATTTAGAGATGCTAAGCAAAACCAACCATGAATCAAACTAAAAATCTAGGGTAACAAAAACTAGTATCACATGCTATCAAGTGTCTAACACTAAGAGGAAAGAAATACAACCTTTGTAAACCTCCGCTTTGTGACTCCTTGGATCGAATTGGTGTTTGAACGGGTTCGCTTGAAATCTTCGAAGTCCATGACGATCCACCATGGAGTCCCATGGCTCAAGCTCCTAACTTCACTTGATCAAGATGAAATGAAGCAAACAATCTACACTAGTGGGCTAGACTAACAAAGATTGGTGAGATGGGTTGTGATCTCACTTAAAAACCTTTCCTTTTATTTTTCTTCACTCACTTTTGAAGAGGTAGAGAGCTTAGAGGAAGAAGAAGGAGATGGCTAAGCTTGAGTTCTTTTTTATTATTCTCTATAATAAAAAGAGAATAGAAAATATATATGAGAGAGTCACACTCACCCATAACCATGGTTATAAAATATCTAGATATTTCTATATTGAGTTAAAGAACAAATAGAAAATAGATCATGGTTAAGCCTAAGTCAAGTAAAGAAGAGTGTAGAAGCCTAGTCATGATTTTATTCTCATTTTCCTTTTTCTCAATAATCAAAATTTATAAATATTTCTACCATGTGAGTCTTGCATAGCCATCTCCAATGTATCAACGACTATGACACATGTATGCATGCATTGATATCAATATATGTACATACATACATTCATGCATACAACAAAATAGAAAAGGTTTTAAATAAATGAGCTAAAAGTCAATAATATTAAATCAACACTTGATTTAATAATCCGGTCATATCACATACGACCCGACAAATAAAAAATGCCCGATTAAAATACGGTATCAAATACACGCATTTAATTAAGCTCCCGCGCATATCCCATATTCACCCCTACATCGTTTCGCCTGAGCTAGGAAATCCCTCTGTGGGACTCTAAGACCCGTCAATACGCTAGCAGTAGGCAGTGATCATATCACATACCCACAAACCGTCAGCGGCACTAACAGTACGTAACGGCTTGTAACATTTCAGAAAAATAAAATATTATTTTGGGGAATTTATATAATTGAATAATAAATATTATGAATATTTTAATATGTGGAGATTAGTTTTAAATAGTATTGTATAATTAAATACCGATAAATTGGGAAATATTATAAAATACATTTGAATGTTGATTTTGAAAGAATATTATATGATTTAGACACTTTATAAAAAATTTATAAAGTTAATTGTATATGGGTTATTACTAAACTCGATTAGTGTTACTAATTTTTCATTAAGTATGATATGTGCATGGCATGCAACATGATATGTTGCATAATACTTGTTACATTCCTTTTATTGTTTGAAAACCATGAACCATTTCATTTGTTATTTGGTTTTTGTTTTGTTGGAGTTTTAAAAAGAAAAGGAAAAGGAAATAGATTAAAATATGCAGTATAGGCATGAGAGAGAAGAGAGAAAGAGGTGAGGGGTCATTTGACCATGGCCATTTCTTTTTCCCTCTTCATTATCTTTATCTTTTTTCTCTCCCCCTCTCCCATGGCTGCCATCTTCCCTCCACCACCTTAACCCCCTCACAACACTATCAAAAATACATCAAAACACTTCCTTCCGTTCATTCAAAATGTGCACAAGCTCACTACAAGCATGGGGAACCAAGAAAGTTTGGATTTTGAGCACTTGGGGCAACTCAAGAAAATTCTTGAGTTCCAAATGAGATAATTCCTTCACCATTAGAGTAGTAATTCATTTTCTTTAGCATCTATTTTAGTTTAGAACTGATTAAGTAAGGTTTAGTGAGGTTTGAAAATTCCAAGAAGATTTTAGGGGATTTTATGAGTTGTGAAGTGTAAATTGAGGTTAGTAGAGGCCATACAACCCCTATAGTGTTAGTATTGTGAACAAAAACCAGAGATTTAAACCCAAGACTTGAACTTAGAAACCCTGATATCGAAAGTTTGTGGGAATTGTGATGATATTTAGAGATCTGCTACGACCCAGGGCACCTGAAAAATATTTAGCGATTACTAAAAGTTGTGCAGGAAACCTAGAAGCTAACCCCAAAACTTGAGACTCCCAATCCACTTTTGGGCCACCAATTATCTCTTTCTGGCCGCAAATTACGGCCTTGGTATGGTGGAATCGCCTCGTACTTGTCCCATGGCTCCATTTTAGGAAAATTAGACCTACCCCATATGAAGAATTGGCTAATTTCACCTGAAACGAAATCTGGAAGTGTTTTCTTATGTTGCTGCTTTAGTTTTACGATTATTTATGACTTGGATTTTAGTATTTGGGTTTTGACTCGGTGGTGTGACGTTTGCACGCCAATCTTGAGGGTTGTTTGGTTATTCTTGCATGCGTAGACCATAGGTTCTAGCCTATGTGTGTTTCGTGTGCCGTTTTGGTTTTCATTCGCGATTTCAGTTTACGATACTATGTGTGATATGTGTAGGTACCCATGTAGATGTCGTACGATAAGGAGGAGCAAGGCGACATCGACTTTGACAAGAAAGGATCAAGATGAGTAGATATATATCTACGGGGGAAGTCGGGTGGATGGCGTATAGACCCCCGCAGTTTCGTAGTGCAGCATACGAATATATTAAATCTATATACTTATATGATATTATGAGATGTATATTCTTAGCAAGAAATGCTTTAGGTGACTTTGGGTTAGTGTTAGCGTATTAGGAAGTTATTGCTTTAGTTTAGTTTTTAGTCGCGAAACCCTAGAGTAAGGTACACACACACACATGCACACACGGGATATGATTTGGTGTATATGATATATGTATATATATGTGTGTGTGTGTGTGTGTGTTGATGTGTTGATATATATATAATATATATATATATATATATATACGTATATATGGGTGATGAGGATAGTATATGATACTTTGGAGATGAGTCGATTTGATTGGGCATGATGCCGTGAAATCGGTGATGTGATTTGGGCCGTGTTATGAAATACGACATTATATTACAGCGGATCGAATGGGCGATGTGATTTTATTCACACACGGATATATGTTGGATGGTATCGGTATGTAGTAGACTATAGATCAGTACCCTAATTCATGATATTATGATGATGATACCATATGAATAATATGTTATATGTGTTATTCGACTGGTACCCCGATTTTGGGATGCCGTACGAGGGATTTACCGTATGAGATATAAAAATTATGATAGATCCGCACTCATGACTCGGGGATGTCGTATTATATATATTTTATCGTACGTGACGCTATTGAAGCGGGATCACCGACTACTAGATATATCGACTCGGACTTAATTAGGTGGATTTCCTTACCCATTCGTTTGGTCTCTTAGCTTCGTCCTAGAATTACTTGGTAGATGTTAGACTGGGCTCGAGTCATACTTATTTTCAAAAATTAACGATCGTGAGTATTTTAAAGACAGGCCGAGGGATACTACGGATTTCCCGAAAGACATACTTTTTCTTTAAAGCACCGTAGCCCTTATATTTCTAAAAACCACGATTCGTGCTATTTCAAATGCTAAATTGTATGACTCGTACTTATAAATGTACATGCTTACATATTGCGTTTTCTATTCATTTTCCGTATATTCTTGTTGTTCGCATTTCATGCTAAATTATGTTTTCGTTAGTTATTATAAAACCATGCTGTCAGGACACCAGCATCATTACCGATGATTCGTATGCTCCACGTACACCTTCTTGCCGGCTCACACACATCATCATCGGTAATTTTCATGTCACGTACAAATTAGAAAACACTACTTCATTGGTATAAACTGCTACCTGATAGTTTCGACATAGTACTAGTGCGCTTGCTTTCATATGCTAGCTTAAACATTGCATTATTACTGTGATATTTCATGCATGTGTATATTCATTTGTCATGCAATATTATGGGCTTATTGCTGGTATTCACTGTTTATTGACTTTTGATTATGGGATTCGGATTTCCATGAGATTTATGGATTTGAAGAAACCGTAAAGATTTTATAAACTCATTATCAATTTTAAAGATAGAAATTGCGGTTTTCTCGTGATATGATGTGAGTATGTCCACCATGAGTTTTCTCGGCCCTTGAGCAGTATCATACACCCGATTCGAGGAGAAGGAACCATCTGCTGGGGCATGGTGGACCCGGTGCGGTACCCCGGGGCAAGATGGTCGCAGATAATGGCGTTAAGCCTGGTAGGGGAGCACTACCGACCGGTTATTTGTGACACGGCGGATATCCGGAGGATACCGACGTAGTCATTGTTAGTGTATATGCCCTAGAGGCCATTACTGTATCATACTAGTTTGTATATTACTTAATGGATGCTTGGGATATTCACCTTGTATATACAATCTTGCTCAAAATAGTAGTATGCTACTTGGTTTGTTTCTACTTCAATGTGTACTTGTGTTTATTTCATTATATCACTTATACGCATTAGTGGAGCCCTTAGGATCTTTGCTTGATTACCAGCGTTGTGATGGCAGTCACACTAGTGGGGGCTGGGTAATCTATAAGCACATCCTTATACAGGTCCCTAGTCGCAGGACTATCGAGACAGGGCATCGATACTCCGGAGTAGACTAGCGTATGCGCTTCTCATCCCAGTGTGGGAGATAGTCTGTCCCACAGCCATCAGTACGTCGTACTGGAGATAGTATACGGGTGCTCGTTGGGTTACGAGTACACTGGACAGGACTCGTCGGGAACTGACAGGTTGGTATTATACCTATCGTCAGTTATCAGTTCCCAGGTGACATGAGTACAGCTTAGTCCGCTGACTTGACACTGGCACTTCGCCTCAAGTGTGTTCCCACTGCACTTTGATCACTACCCTACCACGGCTCAAAGGAGTCGTGCAAACAGGTGGTGGTTGGGTGCAGTCCCGAAGCACTTGGAGGCAGTGACGGTTAGACAGGATTCGTCTCTCCCGGTATTGGGGGTTGACATCGCGCTGTGTCTAGGAGAGCCATTACACGAGTAGTCCCTGGCCAGGGCAATCGAGATATACTGGTAGGTTTCCAGTATTATCTCAGGGTGTTTTGGGCTTCGCTCCGGCACGACTTGTACCGCTATTGGGGGACTGACGTTTACCACCCCCTAGGCCCGCCATGCGATGTATCAGACGAACAGACCGGACTGTACGGAGACTGTCACATTCAGACTCAGTAGGAGTTCAGATGGGGTTTCACCTCGTCAGCCTTCTTGTCGGCATCTACCTGGGGACCGTTACGCACAGCTAGTGCCGCTTGCGGTCTGTGGTTAAACCCACTGCCAGCGTAGTGTCGAGTCTTTAGAGTCCCACACAGAGGGTATTCGCCTCTGGGCAAAACAGAGTAGAGGTCGCATGGTTTTGCGACAGGGTTCGTTCTCATCCGCGCACTTGTGCACGTTTGGAGTCCGGACGGATTATACTGGCAGGCTCTGGTTTGAGCCTGATACTGGTATATATGTTTTGGGGTTGCTTTTATATCTCGGTATTCTTGTTCCTCGGAACGAGAATGCAGGTGTGTATGCACAGTTGCTTGAGGCGGAGGATGAGTTTTTCCATTAGGGTTTCGGAACGGGTGCGTATGCACAGTTGACAGTTATCATTTTCCAAACCCTAATAGATTTATGGATTATCTATTTATAATAGTAATTAAATGAGAATTTTGTTATGGTTGATTTTGTTGACTTGTTGACCATGGTTGACTTGTTGACCATGGTTGAATGTTGACCACCATCATGCTTTAAAAAGTCTTCCTTGATTTATGCTTACATTTTTAAATGAAGCATGGTAGTGGTCATTCCAAATTACCATCAACTATTCTCATTTTCAATTATTATTATTAGATAATTCTTTTCTTTTGCATTATGGTTGCAAGAGAGAATAGAATAGCTCATTCTATCATATTCATTCTCTCTCCTCTCTTCATCTTCTTCTTCCTCTAGCAAAGAGAAACCTTCTCATGTGTTGAGAATCCTTCTCTTTAAAAAGAAAAGCAAACCCTAGTCACTCTCTACTCACTCTAGGATCAAAGGATTAGCAAGCCGGAGATTCTAGTTCACTCCAAGTCCGAGAAAGAGCCCAAGGTCGAACCCTCGAGGTGGATCCATCTTCGACGGAAGAAGGCGACGAAAAAGAACCATCAACCTCTACAAAGTTCGAAGAAGAAGGAGTTCAAGTTTAGGTATAACCATCTTCCATAGTAGCTAACTCTCTTTAGCTAGTATACTAGTTTTAGTTTAGACAACGATCCCGACCTAGTTTAGTCCATGTTGCCTCTTGCGATAAAAATTCGTTTTTTATACCGTTTCCGCCTCCCCGTAAGCACCGGGGGTGGCAATATGGACTTACAGTGGTATCAGAGCCTAACTAAACTTAAACTAGCTTGGTAGTGAAGTGTAACGAAGTTCGGAACCGAAAAATCGCAAAACCGGAAAAACAAAACCCTAAGTTTCTGTTGAAATTTTTTCTGCTCAAAATGAAAAACTTTATACTTGTAAAATCGTCTCAGGGTTTTCTAAGAACAACCACCAAAAACGATAGCATGATTCCTCCAAACCGCCGCCCTTCCGCGGCCTCACCTATTCATCTGGCCGCGGAACCGCCGCTGTTTGGTGTCATCTCTGCATCGTTTTTTGTGCAGTGTTCTTCTGTGTTGGTTTTGGGATTTTTAAGATATATTATATGTACCCAGATTTTCCAGAACTGAAATTCACTTTTGGAGTCCTATAATTCCGTATTTTTTCCGAACTTCACTGCATTTTGGCTATGTTGGTTATATCTGTGTTGTTTGCATGTATTGAACGTCGGCTAATCGCTATAAGTCGATTAGTCGGGGTTATACATGATCTGTAATGTGCTGGAATGTGTATATGAATCTGTTGGACTGTCGCGGGTGAATAGCCGGGGTGGATGTGAGATGAGCTTTTGTTTTTCTTTCATTCATTGTAAATGTAAATTGATGTAATAATATTATTTGTTTGGCCGCACAACCGGGTCGGGGTTGTAGCCGTCATTGTATAATTCTTTTTACTGTTTTTGCTCCTAGGATAGACCCATGGAGGGGTGCACAAACTACCGAGTACTTGGCGGGTAGTTTGCCGCACCCGTAGGGGTCTTGGGTGGGGTATTTGGCTATTCACCGCGACCGTGTTATCCGCTTTTCGTTTCAGGCTCGAAAGGATTGCGGATTGCTAGTATATCCAATGTATTCATCTGTGATCTGTAATGTCTATCATTGCTTTCTATTTAGGCGTTGCTTATGTTTTACAGCCGCGCTAGCCCAGCCCCCGCTCTGTCGTTAGTTAAGTAACCTAACGGGTAATGACGGGGCCCCGTGGCGAATGCGAATGGCATAAGCGTACGTCATATTTTGGTTGTTTTCTGCAATGGTAGGATTAAATGATGGGACGCATTAAAAGTACTAATGCAAGAATATCACGCATTAAAAGAACTAATGCAAGATAATAAACCAAGTTAAAGTCGTTGGAACACTTTCGAAAAACCACTCGGTTCTTTTCAAAAACAACTTTTAAATGCGGAGCTTGAGCCACTCCTTTTAAAAGCTATCTCGTTCCATCGACCAAATCAAGTTCACTACGTTCACGGTTTTGCCAAAACCATTCGTAGCCCTCCGTCGTTTCGTATGAAAATTCAATAGTATTCAAGCTGTGTTTGTTGACCTTCGTCAAAGCATAGTGATTGGTAGCTATTGGGTGTTCATATGTAGCATAGATAGATGCGTTGGTTTGGGACACTCGCATTACCTTGTTGACCTTCGTCAAGGGTATATACGGGTGGATTCAAATTAACCTGGATAATGACGGGCAGAACTTGACATGTGACTTATGATTTGTTGACCTTCGTCAAGGTCATAAGAGCATGGGGCAAAAATCCACATCGGGAGTTTCATAAGTACTGAAACTTGCTAGATTTGCATACCATTTGGAGTGTGATGATTCTGGTAGGATTCCTTCAGTTTCGTCACGCGATGATATTTGGATCCCGATCCTACTGTGAGTATATGCTACTCCTCGGGAAATTTCTCACTTAACGATCAATGCTATAAACCTAGTAGGTGCCTAGAAAGGTGTCAGCGGGGTTACGCCCCCAGGGAAAAGAGGTTATTTAATTAAGGAACTTCGCGAAAGCGTTGGAAAACCTCCCTCGAAGTACCGACACTGGCCTGGCTGAACGGTTAAGCAAGTATTGTACGGTGGGATTGATCCTGACTAATTCTTCCTTTATGGTTTGAGGAGGGATTCGAGAAACAGTGGGAGCCATCCTGTTTAGACAAACTAAAAACCACTCTAAACTTGCAAGAGCATCATGCTGAGTGTTTCTTCTTCTCTCTCCTAATTGCAGCGACCAATCAACATGACTGGACTTAAGTTACTCCTAGATAAAAACAAACTGACAGGGCCAAACTACAAAGATTGGCTCAGGAATGTCAAGATAGCAATCACTTATGACAAGCTGGGGTATCTTCTTACCACCAAAGCTCCCCCTGTCCCTGGTCCAACTTCCAGTATCGCGGATAAGGAAATCCGCAAGACTTGGGAGATTGATAGCGCGAAGGCCAAGTGCCTCCTGCTTGCCTCGATGGACAACGAACATCAGAGGAGGCATGAGAATATGGACATGGAGTCCATATTGCTCCATACAAAAGAACTGTATGGAGAGCAATCACGTATCGCAAGATACGAAGCGTCGAAAAAGTTGTTTTCGACAAGAATGGCCGTCGGATCATCAGTAGCCGAGCACGTGCTAAAGATGATCGGCTACATTGAGGAGCTCGCTGACCTAGGGATCACATTGGAGAGTGAGCTATATACGGATATAGTTCTCCAGTCCCTTCCTTCCACTTACGCCCAGTTTATACTGAACTTCAACCTACAAGAAAAAGAGGTTGAACTATCAGAGCTCCTCAACATGCTGAGGAGCGCAGAGGGCACCCTACAGAAAAGTAGGGAAACATCCACTTTGTTTGTAGGAGGATCATCTTCTTCTAGGTCCAAGGCGAAAGCCAAGGGAAAGAAGAAGAAGGCCCCCGCCAAACCAAGGGGCGGTGTTAGTAAAGTGGATACGAAGGGAAAAGGTAAAGCAACAAAGTTAGCGGGGAAGCTTGTGGATAAGGAAGAATGCTTCTTTTGTCATAAGAAAGGACACTGGAAGAATGATTGCAGGGCCTGGAAGGCCAGAACACAGGAATTGAAGCAGGTTGCAGCTTCAGCTTCAGGTGTGTATGTTATTGAAAACTGTCTTTCAATAAACTCTACTTCCTGGGTATTGGATACCGGATCAGGATCTCATATCTGTAATTCTTTGCAGGCGTTGAGAAACCGTAGGGATTTGAAGGCAGGTGACATGACCCTCAGAGTTGCGAACGGAGCTAGCATGGATGCTAAAGCCGTGGGGGACTATCACCTGGGAATGTCAGATGGACATGTTTTGGTTTTGCGTAATTGCTTTTTTGTACCCAACGCAACTTGTAATATCATTTCTGTATCTTTAGTTTCTAAAGAAGGTTATGAATTTGCGTTTGTAAGTAATGTTGTAAACATTCACCTTAATCAAGTTCTGATTGGGTCAGGTACATTGAGTAATGGTATATACGTGTTAAACCAACCACAAATTTTTAATGTCCAGAATACACACAAAAGAAAGTCTCCAGAAATAAATCAGACTTTCTTATGGCATTGTAGATTGGGTCACATCAATGAGAGAAGGTTGACTAAGTTGCATACAGAAGGATATTTGAATGCGTTCGAATATCAATCATATGCCACTTGTCAATCTTGTCTCAAAGGAAAGATGACAAAGACTCCGTTTACTGGACATGGAGTAAGAGCGAGCGAGCTCTTAGGACTCGTACACAGTGACGTGTGCGGTCCAATGTCTACACATGCCCGAAGCGGACATTCTTACTTCATTACTTTTACGGATGACTTCTCAAGGTACGGTTATGTCTTCTTAATGAAACATAAGTCCGAGGCCTTTGGAAAATTCCAGGAGTATAAGAATGAAGTAGAGAAACAGACCGGCAAAAGTATTAAGATTCTAAGATCGGATCGAGGTGGAGAATACTTAAGTGCCGAGTTCCTGGACTATTTAAAAGAGAACGGAATTCTCTCTCAGCTTACTCCTCCATACACCCCGCAACATAACGGTGTATCGGAGAGACGGAACCGCACCCTATTGGATATGGTGCGGTCCATGATGAGTAACGCTGAGTTACCGCGATCATTCTGGGGATATGCACTAGAAGCAGCTGCGTATCTCTTAAACAAGGCTCCTACCAAGACTGTGCCCACCACCCCATATGAGATGTGGACTGGGAAGAAACCCTGTCTTAATTATCTCAAGGTATGGGGATGTCCAGCTTTTGTAAAAAAGCAGCATGCGGACAAGCTTGGGGCACGTTCAGTACAGTGTAAGTTTGTGGGATACCCAAGGAACTCCAGGGGGTATCTTTTCTATTCCGCTGAGGAACAAAAGGTTTTTGTTTCTCAGCATGCCCGCTTCTTGGAAACTGAGTTTTTGGAAACCCAGATAAGTGGGAACACAATAGAACTGGAAGAAATTCCAGAACCACAGACTGTTACTGAAAGCTTAGTGGAACCAGAGGGTTCAACAGAACAGGACATTCCTACGCCGCTCCGCAGGAGTAGTAGGCAGTCTCATCCGCCCGAGAGATACTGCGGTTTTCTCATAGACGGGGATAGAGAGGATTGCATCATAGATTATGATGAGCCTACTAGCTTCCAGCAGGCTGTTCAGAGCGTTGACTCGGTAAAATGGCTGGATGCAATGCGGACCGAAATGGAGTCCATGTACACCAACAAAGTATGGACGTTGGACATTGCTCCAGACGGGGTAAAACCCGTAGGATGCAAGTGGATCTTCAAAAGGAAGATTGGTGTAGATGGACAGGTTGAGACCTATAAAGCTAGGCTGGTAGCAAAGGGTTTTCGTCAAAGACCTGGCTTGGACTACGACGAAACCTTTTCTCCAGTAGCCATGCTGAAATCCATTCGGATCCTTCTTGCCATTGCTGCCTTCCACGATTATGAGATCTGGCAAATGGACGTAAAGACAGCTTTTCTAAATGGAAATCTAGAGGAGTGTGTCTATATGGACCAGCCAGAGGGTTTCATTCAGAGTGGGAGCAGCGGAAAGGTGTGCAAGTTGCTTAAGTCCATCTATGGACTAAAGCAGGCATCGCGGAGTTGGAACATCTGTTTTGATGAGACGGTCAAGGAATTTGACTTTATCAAAAATCCAGATGAACCATGCATCTATAGTAGATTTGTAGCGAGAACTGTAGTATTCCTTGTTTTATACGTGGATGACATTCTCTTAATAGGAAATGACATTCCTATGCTACAATCTGTCAAGGGGTTCTTGTCACAAAGGTTCTCCATGAAAGACCTGGGTGATGCCTCATACATCCTGGGGATCCGGATCCATCGTGATAGATCCAAGAGGATATTGGGACTTTCTCAGTCCAGGTACATCGACACCATAGTGAAGAGATTCAGTATGGAAGATTCCAAGCGCGGTAACCTACCGGCTTGTCACGGGATCACCCTCTCTAAAGAGATGTCTCCCAAGACTGATTTGGAGAGGGATCGCATGTCTATTATACCCTACGCTTCTGCGGTAGGCTCTATAATGTATGCGATGTTGTGTACCAGACCGGATGTAGCTTATGCACTAAGTGTGGTAAGCCGGTATCAGTCTAACCCTGGGGAGAAACACTGGATAGCAGTAAAGAACATTCTCAAGTACCTGAGAAGGACTAAAGAGATGTTCTTGGTGTATGGCGGAAAAGACCTCCAGATCGAGGCCTTTGCTGACTCCAGCTTCCAGAGTGACAAGGATGATTCCAAGTCCATGTCGGGTTTTGTCTTCACCCTCAATGGAGGGGCGGTGTGTTGGAAGAGTTCCAAACAGGAAACTGTTGCAGACTCGACGATGGAAGCGGAATACATCGCTGCATCTGATGCCGCAAAAGAAGCTGTCTGGATGAGGAAGTTCTTGAAAGAACTTCAGGTGGTTCCGTCCATTGTTGACCCAATACCTCTGTATTGCGACAACAACGGGGCTATAGCTTTAGCGAAGGAACCCAGGTCCCATCAGAGATCCAGGCACATCTTGAGGCGGTATCACCTGATCAGGGAGATCGTGGATCGCCAGGAGATCGAGGTTCGGAGAGTCGCTTCAGAAGACAACACTGCAGATCCATTCACCAAGGCCTTGCCCCAGACTCAGTTCGAGCGGCTAATCGAGATGATAGGTCTTCGATACGCCAGTACATGGCCTTAGTGCAAGTGGGAGATTGTTAGTGTATATGCCCTAGAGGCCATTACTGTATCATACTAGTTTGTATATTACTTAATGGATGCTTGGGATATTCACCTTGTATATACAATCTTGCTCAAAATAGTAGTATGCTACTTGGTTTGTTTCTACTTCAATGTGTACTTGTGTTTATTTCATTATATCACTTATACGCATTAGTGGAGCCCTTAGGATCTTTGCTTGATTACCAGCGTTGTGATGGCAGTCACACCAGTGGGGGCTGGGTAATCTATAAGCACATCCTTATACAGGTCCCTAGTCGCAGGACTATCGAGACAGGGCATCGATACTCCGGAGTAGACTAGCGTATGCGCTTCTCATCCCAGTGTGGGAGATGGTCTGTCCCACAGCCATTAGTACGTCGTACTGGAGATAGTATACGGGTGCTCGTTGGGTTACGAGTATACTGGACAGGACTCGTCGGGAACTGACAGGTTGGTATTATACCTATCGTCAGTTATCAGTTCCCAGGTGACATGAGTACAGCTTAGTCCGCTGACTTGACACTGGCACTTCGCCTCAAGTGTGTTCCCACTGCACTTTGATCACTACCCTACCACGGCTCAAAGGAGTCGTGCAAACAGGTGGTGGTTGGGTGCAGTCCCGAAGCACTTGGAGGCAGTGACGGTTAGACAGGATTCGTCTCTCCCGGTATTGGGGGTTGACATCGCGCTGTGTCTAGGAGAGCCATTACACGAGTAGTCCCTGGCCAGGGCAATCGAGATATACTGGTAGGTTTCCAGTGTTATCTCAGGGTGTTTTGGGCTTCGCTCCGGCACGACTTGTACCGCTATTGGGGGACTGACGTTTACCACCCCCTAGGCCCGCCATGCGATGTATCAGACGAACAGACCGGACTGTACGGAGACTGTCACATTCAGACTCAGTAGGAGTTCAGATGGGGTTTCACCTCGTCAGCCTTCTTGTCGGCATCTACCTGGGGACCGTTACGCACAGCTAGTGCCGCTTGCGGTCTGTGGTTAAACCCACTGCCAGCGTAGTGTCGAGTCTTTAGAGTCCCACACAGAGGGTATTCGCCTCCGGGCAAAACAGAGTAGAGGTCGCATGGTTTTGCGACAGGGTTCGTTCTCATCCGCGCACTTGTGCACGTTTGGAGTCCGGACGGATTATACTGGCAGGCTCTGGTTTGAGCCTGATACTGGTATATATGTTTTGGGGTTGCTTTTATATCTCGGTATTCTTGTTCCTCGGAACGAGAATGCAGGTGTGTATGCACAGTTGCTTGAGGCGGAGGATGAGTTTTTCCATTAGGGTTTCGGAACGGGTGCGTATGCACAGTTGACAGTTATCATTTTCCAAACCCTAATAGATTTATGGATTATCTATTTATAATAGTAATTAAATGAGAATTTTGTTATGGTTGATTTTGTTGACTTGTTGACCATGGTTGACTTGTTGACCATGGTTGAATGTTGACCACCATCATGCTTTAAAAAGTCTTCCTTGATTTATGCTTACATTTTTAAATGAAGCATGGTAGTGGTCATTCCAAATTACCATCAACTATTCTCATTTTCAATTATTATTATTAGATAATTCTTTTCTTTTGCATTATGGTTGCAAAAGAGAATAGAATAGCTCATTCTATCATATTCATTCTCTCTCCTCTCTTCATCTTCTTCTTCCTCTAGCAAAGAGAAACCTTCTCATGTGTTGAGAATCCTTCTCTTTAAAAAGAAAAGCAAACCCTAGTCACTCTCTACTCACTCTAGGATCAAAGGATTAGCAAGCCGGAGATTCTAGTTCACTCCAAGTCCGAGAAAGAGCCCAAGGTCGAACCCTCGAGGTGGATCCATCTTCGACGGAAGAAGGCGACGAAAAAGAACCATCAACCTCTACAAAGTTCGAAGAAGAAGGAGTTCAAGTTTAGGTATAACCATCTTCCATAGTAGCTAACTCTCTTTAGCTAGTATACTAGTTTTAGTTTAGACAACGATCCCGACCTAGTTTAGTCCATGTTGCCTCTTGCGATAAAAATTCGTTTTTTATACCGTTTCCGCCTCCCCGTAAGCACCGGGGGTCGCAATATGGACTTACAGTCATGAGATTTGATATGGGCCAGTCCGGATTGTTGGAGCCCGAGGCCAGTCCGGATTGCCGGAGCCCGAGACATTGAGACATTGGGATATTGATATTTTATGATATGGGTTAGTCCGGATTGCCGGAGCCCGAGATATTGAGATATTAGGATATATATTTTATGTCGATGCTTGATACGGATTCTCTATTGACTTCATTGATGATACTTCGATTTTATACAAAAATCTCACTAAGATATGAAAACAGTTTTCTCATTGAAAATGTATTCTGTTTTCATGCATTCATACATCATATTTGTGACATGTTGCTACCTGAGGTACTGTCACGAGCACTTGGTATTACACTTATGTATAGATGTTTACCCTTGCCATTATTTGATGCTTCAGGTTATATTATATTGAGGATATATTATTGTATGACCTAGGATAGAGTCATACATGTGATTTCTGCTCGGTGATGTTTTCTACTCACGAGTTGGCAACTCGCCCCCGTTGTGCCACAGTTTCTTGCAGGTTTTGCCGTCCAGGTTTCATTGCGGTTTGCCAGCACACTGTTTCCTTCCGGGTGATTTCTTTGGTATGTGGGTTCACTCACATCGTGGCCACCGTCGTATTTTATTTATTCCAGTTGTATCTAGTAAACTCCATCAACTAGACTTGTATTATTGATAGACTTAGCAGACCAGTGACTATTCTTTCGACCATAGAGTCGCGCTTGTATTATTATGGTTTTCTGGTGGATATTGGTTTTCTTTTGAGTTTTGATCCTCGCCCTTCGGCGTTGTATATTATATTGCTTGCGCGGTTGTGTCCGCCAATTGGCAAAGAGCTAGCTCCCGCTTGGGGATGACTTTATTCATTATGTATTTTATTCATGTTTGTATTCGTTTTGGGCCAATATTTACAAAGGAGACTCTGCCGAAATTTTGGGAAAATATGATGTTACTTTTAAATGTTTAATGCCATTTATTTTATTTAAACCACTTGCTTTAAACAAGTTTTCCTTCACTTTTTATTTAAAATGGTTTAGATTTCTGAGATTTTGGCTTACTTGAATTAGGTGGGATCCTATAGACTTCACATGATTCAAGTGCCAGTCACGTGCTATTTCGAGTCGTGACACGGCTCGCAGGTATTGAGAGATCAGAAGAAAAACAAGCGAACCTGTCAAAACTCCCGTCGAGCCAACTGGCAACACTTACCGTACAGTCCGGTCTCTTCGTCAGATATGCTGCATATCGAGTCTAGGTTTGGTATCGTTGACCCCAATAACTCAAAAAGTCATGCCGGTATATGACCTATAACAGATTAAGAAACTACTGATAATACTTATCAGTAAATCTCATTAGCCCTGGCCAGGGACTTCCTGTTATAACCAATCGAGCATAGCGCACCATCAATCCCCAATACCGGGTGAGACGAAACCCCTCCTATCGCTCATTGCATCCATGTGCCTCAGGACTGTACCTAAAATCCACCTGTTTGCACTACTCAGTAGAGTCGTAGTAGGGTGGAGATCAAAGTTCAGTGGGATGACACACAAGACTCTATGACGATCTCGGGTCTACAGACTAACATGTACCAGTGTCATCTAAGAACTGCTATCCGACGATAGATATAATACCACATAGGAGTTTTTGGCAAGTCCGTTCAGTGTACCCAGTCTCCACTGAGCACCAGTATACAATCTTTTGTGTCACCACACCAATGGATATAGGATCATCCATCGCCCATCATATGGGTCAAGAAACGTATACGCCAGTCTACTCTGGAATATCGATGCCCTGTCTCAATACACCACAACTAGGAACATTTTAAGGATATGCTTATAAACTACACACGTCCCACTAGTATGATCTGCATCATAATTCCAGTTGTCAAGCAAATATCCTAAGGGCTTTATCAACATGTACCAAATGAGTAATAAGCATGATCAAATAAACATGTCAAGATAAAGAACAACCAGTCGAACAAGAATGTCCTCTAAATATATATATACACACATACCGATACATCCACTATCATATAATGGTCTCTAGGGCATACATATATCCAACAAGTCATACCAGCGTTAGGGGTCTAACGTTTTCCACCCCCTAAACCCTGCATGCGATACTCTCAGACAAGCATACCGGACTGTACGGAGATTGTCACAGACAGGCTCAGTAGTTCAGATGAGTTTGCTCTTTGGCCTTCTTTTGGACAAGTACCTGGGTAACCGTTACGTACAGCTAGTGCCACTGACGTGCTTGTGGTTAAACCCACTGCCAGCGTACTGTCGAGTCTTTAGATCCTATGTTAGTTATATGTATGCCCTAGAGGTCATTACTGTACATGCGTTGTATATTGTAATGGATGCTTGGACATATATAGGGAGGACTTTCTTGCTCGACATGATAGTACGCTATATAGTTACTCTTTATCTTAACTTGTACTCTGATTGTCTCTATGTCACATGTTGATAAAGCCCTTAGGATGAGTACTTGACTACCAGGACTATGATGCAGATCATACTAGTGAGGACAGTGTAGTCGCCAAGTACATCCTTCAAATGTTCCTAGTCTTAGGAGTACCGAGACAGGGCATCGATACTCCAGTGTAGACTAGCGTATGCGCTTCTTGACCCATACGATGGGCGATAGATGATCTCATATCAATTGGTGTTTGACATCAGAGAAGGTATAAGGGTGCTCAGTGGAGACTGGGTACACTGGACGGACTCGCCGAGAACTCCCAGATGATATTATACCTCACGTCAGATGGCAGTTCTCTGGTGACACTGGTACAGAGTAGTCTGTAGACCCGAGATCGTCATAGAGTCTTGTGTGATCCCCACCGTGCTTTGATTTCCATCATACCACGTCCAAGAAGGCGTGCAAAAAGGTGACTTTTGGGTACAGTCCCGAATCACATGGAGGCAATGAGCGATAGGAGGGGATTCGTCTCTCCCGGTATAGGGAGTTTATGTTGCTCTGTGTTCGATTGGCTATAACTAGAAATCCCTGGCCAGGGTTGCTGAGATTTACTGGTAAGTGTTATCAGTAGTTTCTCGAACTGGTATAGACCTCATATCGACACGACTTATCAAGCTACTGGGGTCTGACATTTACCACCCCTAGGCGAGGTATGCGGCATATCAGACGAAGAGACCGGACTGTACGGGAGTGTTACTGGTTGGATTCATGGAAGAATGTACAGGCTTGCTTGTTGATCTTCTGATCACTCAATACCTGGGTGGTTGTTACGTTTAGCTGACCACTTGCAGCTTGTGGGTGTTTGATATGATCATCACCTAATGCCGGCGTATTGACGATTCTTTAAAGTCCTACTCAGAGGTTTCCTGGCTCAGGCAAAACGGAATAGGAGCACATATGTGATATGTGCGGGACCGAGAACAATACGTGTATGTGATAGTATTAGATTCTCGCGATATGTGATATCGGCCGGGTATATGTGATATAGCCGGGTCATCGGATCAAGTGTTGATTCGATGAACTGATACAGATTATATTAGTCGGTTATTTGTGAAATAGCCGGATTATCGGAACAAGTGTTGATTCGATAATTTAATGTATAATTATATATTTGATATATTAAATTATATTAACTAATATAAGCTCACTAAAAGATTCTTTTTCTCACTCGGGTAATACATTGATGTATATGTGATATATATTAATTGTATTATTTTCTTTTGTTACAAAAATATATTATATATGTGATATATAATATTGTAACAAGTTATGATTACTAATGCAACATGATTAGTGCAGATTAAACATGGTTAGGGTTTGATTTGGGTTAGCTCTTTATAGAAGCTTCTAGAAGTTTTTATTTTGTTTCTTGCAAAGATGTTTTGTTTAGATATTTTGCTTGATATTTCCTAACCCAACCCACACCCTTTAACCCTAGTCAAATCTCTACAATGGTTAAGTTCATCTTGACTTAACCATGGTTGCATTTGTAATTATAACAACAATTCATTATTCATCACAAAAGGATTGATCATCTTCTTTCTTCTTCTTCTTTGCATGAAAAGCTTTCTAGCTTTTTATGAAGTGATGAAAATGAGTGAGATTAAGAAAACAAACGAGAGCTAAATTCGTACTTCATCATCCTAATCTATTCTAGCCACTTAGATTAAGCTTTGCTAATACTTGATTAGTGAAGCAAAAGCTCGGGCTTGAGTTTCTTCAAGGTAGATCATCTTTGTTATCGAAGATCGGAAGCAAGATTGCATCTTTCTCTTTGTGGAGCCTCTTTATAGTCCAGATACTCGATGATCGCAGTGAAGGAACCACAACACAGAGCTTTAGAAGTGAAGGACCGGACTACAAAGGTTGTAGTCCCAAACTCTTAGAAGTAAAGTTGTTTACTTGCTTTGTTTCGCCTAATCTCTAGTCTAAGATCTTGGTTAGGGTTATTCGGCACGTCTAAATTTTAAATTGGGCATGATTGATACCTTGTAGAACCTTGTGAGAGTGCCTACTAGCCATACAATGGTATCAGAGCCAAGCTAGAGCTTTAGGAAAAGTCTAGACGAAGTTAGAAGTCCGATCAAACCCCGAAACCCCATATTTTACCCTTCTCTGGAAATTTTCTAAAAATGTTGATTTTTTCATATTAAAAATACTCAGAAAATTAAGCTGGAAAATATAAGAGTTACTGTGAAGTACGATACCCTGACTCCTCCACGTGACGGCGGAACCGTGGCCAAACCATGGGTTTGGCGGCGGTTCCGCGGCCAATGTAGGGAGATAGGAGTTAACGCTTCTAGGTTATATTCTTGGGTATTTTTTTTATTTCTTCTGGGAATTTTTAATTCTACTCAAGTGTTGAGTTTTCTTGGTTGTATTGGGAACTCGTTGATTCGATCGGAAAGTTTAACTTCGTTTAAGTTTTTCCGGGTAATTTAGAACGTTTTAAAAAGTTTGAACGGATGTCAATAACTCACTTTTTCCCCTACAGGAAAATTTCCAAGCGTTGGATTTTTCCGTAGTTTAAGAACGTTCTAAGTCGTGCAAGTAACACGGTGGACCCTCTAGAAGAACACAAACCTTAACTCGATTATGTGACCGTCTGAACTGCCTCTAAACCTTAGGGTTTGGGGAAGTACGGCGTTGCCACATGTGAGGCATTGGTTTGACCCTTCTACGGCTGGACCATTGGTACTGTGGCATGTGATGGATGCTTTTAAACTAATTTCAAGTATTGAGAACTATTTGGGAAATCTTGGGTGTTTGTTTATTCGATTGGAAAGTTTAACATTGTCTATTTATCTGGAATCTGATACAATATTTAGAATCCACAAGTAGTTATGAGATAACTAATTTGAATGTTATAAATCTAGCAGTTTAGTCTCATTTGATCGGTTGCCACGGGATTTTGATGTGATCAAAAGTCCGTCGCAATCACGTAGCGTACGCGGATACTCGCCGTGTAAACTTAATAGATAGCCGCGCCCCATAGCCCTGACCAAGTGACTGTAGGAGAACCCCGTCGCCAAAAGCATCCGTTCAGGTGCTCGCGGCAGCGGTGTTCCGCTTTAGTGCACTTCGTCGACGGCATACGGGGGTGCGGCCGTCTACTAAAGTTTGTAACGGGCATTCGATCAGGATGTCGGGAACTTTGTTGAATTTCCCGACTAGATATTGAAAAGTGTTTTCGAGATCGTGACTAAAATGCGGGGTTTATAATTGTTAGGCATGCGATGTCTAAGGAATTCATTTGGTTAGGCATGAAATGTCTAAAGAAATTGCGGATTCCAACTGTTGTAGTTTTACACTTTCTTTTCTACGACCGTAAGCGTAGTATGTGGTGTATCGCCGGCTTCGTTGCTATACATCAACGACAATCGGGATACGCATACTTTCTTACGTTGATGATATGAGATATTATGTATTGCTGTGATATGTTATATTGGATCGTCGCGTTTTGAATAGCCGGGGGTTTTATGTGAGACGGGGGTTTTTATTTTCATTCATGTAAAATTCATTGTATGCAATATTCTTTTATTGTGGCACTTCCGGGCTGAGGATGATGTCACTATTGTATATTATTTACTTTTCCGCATTAGGATAGACCCAAAGCGGGGAGCACAAGTAACCGGGTTCTAAGGTCCAATGGGAGACCATCTCAAGGAGTCGAGACCGGGTCTCCTAACCCCAGAATTGGCAGTGTTGCTTTCCGCACTCGTAGGGGTCTAGGGATGTGGGTTTGGCTGTTCATCACGAACGTGGAATCCGTGTTTTATACAGGCTTGTATTAAAACACGGACCTCCTAGTATATCCAATATTTTATATATGTTCTTCTGCTGCAATGTTCTGTGATGAGATCATATTACTGCCTGAGACGAATGTTTATATTATATATATGAGATATATGTTATATTGCAGATTTCGTTTCAAAATGTGATGCTTGTGAAGCATAATAAAATGGGACTTCATTAATGAGATTAATGAAATAAAAGAAACCTAAAGATGTTATAGAAACTTGTTTAAAAACTGGTAGCTCTAGTTCTTGCTCAGCATAGTGGTATTCCTTGTAGAATATCCAGCACCTTATTCGATAAGGAAAGAGCCGAGATCCCTTCACCGGGAGTGACCTCTTTAGCGAAACTAGCAGATGCTACACACTCGGTTTGTCTTTTGATTGCTTCTATAGTACTTGCTTTGCATAGTAGTATTTGCGAAATATCCTGCACCTTATTCGATAAGGAAAGAGCCGAGATCCCTTCACCGGGAGTGACCTCTTTAGTGAAACTAGAAAAGCCTCAAAAACACTCGTTTACAAAAATCACTCGATTCTACAACGATATCAAGTTCATTACGCAAAGGGTTTTCTTAAAAACCTGTCGTAGCCCTCCGTCATTTCAGATAAGTACTTCATAGTATTCGTGCTGCATTTGTTGGCCTGCGTCAAGGCGTAGTGTGCGGTAACTATTTATGCTTATCTGCAGCATACGATGCGATTGGATTAGGGTAGTCGTGCGACTTTGTTGGCCAGCGTCAAGGGTCGTGCGGGTGGGTTTAATTCAATCAGGAAATGTACGGGTTGAACTTGACTAGCGGACTATGGTTTGTTGGCCTGCGTCAAGGTCATAGGATGCTAGGGGTAAAAGATTATTGGGAATTTCAAGAGTTGAAATTTGCAATGAGATTGCATACCTTCTATGAGATAGTTGGATCCCGATACCTACTGCGAGTAAGAGTTACTCCTGGGAGAGTTTTTATACATTACAATTAGCCGATCAAGTAGGTGTCTAGAAAGGTGTCAACGGGGTTATGCCTTTGGGAAAACGAGGTTTATTTTAATTAGGTCCATGCGAAAGCACGGGGAATCTCCCTCAAAGTACTGGCACTGGCCTGGCTGAAAGATTGGCGAACTTGTAGAGTGTAATTAATCCCGGCTAGTCTTTCCTTTTAGGGTTTGAAGGAAGATTTGACTAAAACAGTGGGAGACATCCTGATTAGATGTATTAATAACCAATCTAATCTTGCAAGAGCAAACGCTGAGTGTTTTCTTCTATCTCTCTCCTGGTTACGACTTTGTCACGCCTTAATCAAGATAATAATACAGATGTATTGACCGAACCCGCTTGTTATACTGCGCTAAGGAACATTGGTCCCGCTCCAACTTATAATTGTTATAAGACAGAGCAGGAAATAGGGGATTACCAGAATTCCCGTGCCGCCCAAACGGAGAAAGTGCATGCTGATGTATCTTCTTCGGGTGTGTTCATTACCAAGAACTATTTCTCAGTATACTTTACGTCCTGGGTATGAGATACCGGATCAGGATCTCACATATGTAATCTGTTACATGGGCTACAGAGAGGTAGAGAACTGAGAACGGGTGATAAGTTTCAAGAGTTGGAAATGATGCAAGTGTTGCAGCCATGTTTGTTGGCAGTTATCACCCTGTATTACCAGAATACATTGATTCTGAACGAATGTTATTAGATACTGAACATGATATACAACATCATATCAGTATTTTTATTTAATAATGAAGGATATAATTTTGTATTGTTGGATAATGTTTTGAACATTTCTTATATCAAGAGTTGATCGGTTCAGGCACGTTATCTAAAAGCATAAATGTTCTAAATCAAACCACAGTTCTTAGTGTACAGAACGCACACAAGAGGAAGAGTTCAGAAATGAACGAAACCTTCTTGAGGCATTGTAGACTAGGTCATATCAATGCGACCAGACTAGCTGAAGTTACATAAATATGCATATTTAAATTTGTTTGAATTTACATTCTGTGAAACTTGCCAGTCATGTCACAAAGATAAGATGACCACAGCTCCATTTATTGGAAACCAAGAAAGAGTTAGTGAACTCTTGGGATTGATACATGCTGATGTATGAAAGTCCCCTGTCTATATATGCCAGGACCGGTTCTTTGTACTTCATTACATTCACTGATTATCTCTCAAGATTCGGACATATGTTCCTGTTGAAACACAAGTCTGGAACTTTTGAGAAATTCAATGAATATAAGTTAGAAGTAGAGAACCAAAAATGGGTATAAGTATTATGTCCTTTGATGTGATCAGGGAGGAGAATACTAGAGCACGGAATTCCTGGACTATTTTAAAGGAGAATGAGATTCTCTCTCAGCATTACTCCTCCGAATACTCCACAGCACATCGGTGTATCGGGGCGGAGCAATTACACCCTATATGATATGGTGTGCTCTATGATGAGTACTACTGAGTTTCCTATTTTCTTTTTAGGAGTTATGCACTTGTGAAGCTGCATACCTATTGAATAGGGTTCCAATCAAATCAGTTGCCTACCACTCCATATGCGATATGGTATGGGAAGAGCCCATATCATAAGTAAGTTAAGATTTTGGGTTGTCTGGCCTATGTCTAAAAGCATAATTCAGACAAGCTCAAGGCAATGTCAGTTCTGTGGAAGTTTGTTGGATATCCCAAGCATTCGCAAGGGAATATCTTCTACCAAACCGAGGAATAAAAGATGTTTTGTTTCTCAGCATGCCACCTTTCTGAAAGGGAATTTCTTGTGAAGAAATTAGTGGTCATGAGGTAGAACTGGAAAGAGTTCCAGCTATACAAACTGCAGATGATGATTTGGTAGAACCAGAGGATTCAATAGTTTCTAACGAAGCTCAGCCTCTCCGCCGATCTGGTAGGGTTCCTCACCCACCTGAGAGATACTTCGGTTTCTCTATGACAGTGGGAGCAAGGATTGCATCATGAGATGATGACCCAACTAGTTTCGAGCAGTCCATCAGGAGTGGGGACTCTGTGAGAATGGCTGGATGCTTAGCGATCTGAGATGGAATCCTTATACACCAACAAAGTATGGACTTTAGTTGCTTTATCTGAAGGGTTAAATCCCTATCAGGAGCAAGTCTATCTTGAGAAGATTACTTGGTGTACATGGAAAAGTTGAGACTTTTAAAGCTATGCTTAAGTCCATCCAGATCCTACTTGCCACGGCTACATACCATGACTATGATATCTGGTGGTTGGGTGTCATGACTGCTTTTCTAAATGATGATTTGGAAGACAGCGTCTATAAGTACACAGCCAGAGGGCTTCATAGACAGTAGGAGCAGCGAAAACGTGTGCAAAATGTTTTATGCGATAAAACCGGCATCGCGGAGTTGGAACGTCTGTTTTGATGTGGTAGTCAAAGAGTTTGACTTCATCA
The DNA here is from genome assembly GCA_030015575.1 of Agapanthus africanus. NCBI lineage: Eukaryota > Viridiplantae > Streptophyta > Magnoliopsida > Asparagales > Amaryllidaceae > Agapanthus > Agapanthus africanus. Next base: position 332,947,592 of record JASDDO010000018.1, on the reverse strand, counting down.
AAATGGTAGATGAACCTTGTATATACAAAAAGGTAGTAGAGAGTATGGTGGTGATCCTCGTATTGTACGTGAATGACATACTCTTTATAGGGAAGGAGTTTCCTGTGCTACGCTCGGTCAATCTCCGCTTATCACAAGGATTCTCCATATAGGATCAAAGTGATACCTCCTAAATCCTAGGTTTTATATCTATGAGATAGATCTAAATAGATGTTAGGATTTTCACTAGTTGTAGTAAGATGGTATCAATCGATTCTGGGGAGAATCACTGGAAAAGGTTCCAGGGTGATAAGGACGACTGAATGTCAGTCGCAGACATTGTCTCTGCCCTCAGTGGAGGGACGGTATGTTGGAAGAGTTCCAAGCTAGATACCGTGACTTACTAGAAGATTAAAGGAAAGATACATCATTACCAAGGATGCTACCAAAGAGGCAGTCTGGATATATATTAGTTCATGAGATGAACTTCGTTCCTGCCATTGTATGACAATGGAGTTGTGGCTTATGCCAAGGAACCCCCGTCCCATCTGAAATCCAGATATAATTCTTAGGCAATATCATCTGATCATGGAGATGGTTGATCTCCAGGCAGATCGAGGATAGGAGAGTATACACAAAGGACAACAGCGCGGATCCACTCACAAAGGCTTATTTCCCAGTAGAGACTTTTATTGGATGGTTGAGTATGAGATACTTCAACCACAGCTGATTGTTGGGTATGCGATACCACAACAGATGGCCCTAGTGCAAGTAGGAGATTATTAGTTATATGTATGCCCTAGAGGCCATTACTGTACATGAGTTGTATATTGTAGTGGATGCATGGACATATATAAGGAAGACTTTCTTGGTCGACATGATAGTACGCTATCTGGTTACTCTTTATCTTAACATGTACTCTGATAGTCTCTATGTCACATGTTGATAAAGCCCTTAGGATAAGTACTTGACTACCAGGACTATGATGTAGATCATACTAGTGAGGACAGTGTAGTCGCCAAGTACATCCTTCAAATGTTCCTAGTCTTAGGAGTACCGAGACAGGGCATCGATACTCCAGTGTAGACTAGCGTATGCGCTTCTTGACCCATATGATGGGCGATGGATGATCTCATATCCATTGGTGTTTGGCATCAGATAAGGTATACGGGTCCTCAGTAGAGACTGGGTATACTGGACGGACTCGCCGAGAACTCCCAGATGGTATTATACCTCACGTCAGATGGCAGTTCTCTGGTGACACTGGTACAGAGTAGTCAGTAGACCCGAGATCTTCATAGAGTCTTGTGTGATCCCCACTGTACTTTGATTTCCATCATACCATGTCCAAGAAGGCGTGCAAAAAGGTGGCTTTTGGGTACAGTCCCGAATCACTTGGAGGCAATGAGCGATAGGAGGGGATTCGTCTCTCCCGGTATAGGGAGTTGATGTTGCTCTGTGTTCGATTGGCTATAACTAGAAATCCCTAGCCAGGGTTGCTGAGATTTACTGGTAAGTGTTATCAGTAGTTTCTTGAACTGTTATAGACCTCTTATCAAGCTACTGGGGTCTGACGTTTACCACCCCTAGGCGAGATATGCGACATATCAGACGAAGAGACCGGACTGTACGGGAGTGTTACGGTTGGATTCACGGGAGAATATATAGGCTTGCTTGTTGATCTTCTGATCGCTCAATACCTGGGTGGCTGTTATGTTTAGCTGACCGCTTGCAGCTTGTGGGTGTTTGATATGATCATCATCTACTGCTGGCGTATTGACGATTCTTTAGAGTCCTACACAGAGATTTCCTGGCTCAGGCAAAACGGAGTAGGAGCACATATGTGATATGTGCGGGACCGAGAACAATACGTGTATGTGATACCGTATTAGATTCTCACAATATTTGATATCGGCCGGGTATATGTTGTAAGTCCGCGGCGGCGCCCCGGCCGTCGATCCGACGCCGGAATGCGGAAACGAAAAACTTTGCAAACTAGCAAACCGGCACCACCGCGCACTTTTCACCCGGATCGGGCCATTAACCTAGCTACTAGCAAACTAGAAAAGAGTAGAGATGCTATATACCAAGCGATCCGTGTCCTTCGGTCTTCGTCTCCACTCCGATCTCCCGCGGATACTTCGTCCGTCACCTCCTCGTCGAAATGGGCACCACATAGCCGGATTCTTTTACGGGCTCCCACCTCTGGACCAAGGCAACTCGGGCGCGAAGTTGGCTAGCCGACGCGTCCAAGGAGTGCTGTAGATGAAGTGTAGTAGCTTGTCTCTTTGGGGTTTAGTTGCCTTTGATGTGGAGGGAAGAATAACTTTGGAGATGAATGATTTTTGGTAGCTAGCAAAAATACATGATATGAACCAATTCCTCACATAATGAACTTTCCTCTCTCCCCTCTTCTTTTTGTGTGGCCGGCCCCCTCCTCCATTGTGGAGATAATGGAATGAAATAATCCATGGAGAAAAGAAAAGATAAATCCAAGATAAAAGGTCACACCAAACTCACATATCAATCCTTTCTCAAAAAGCAAAGGAAAAGACCAATAAAGAATCTCATCATGAAAAAGCAAAGATGCTTAACCTTTCATAATGCCACAAATGCAAGAAACCCCTCCATAAAATATTATTTGCAAACTTGCAAATAACCCCCTCCATCGAAAAGTCCGGCCGTGAAGGAACAAAGGAAAACCGGCCGGAACGGAATGCAAACTGGCAACTTCAGAAAACTGATCCCGTAATAAATTACAGGAAAACCCCGCGACTGCATATACATGCCCGCATTTGTATTCCCACTGAACACAAATGCAAAGAGACAAAATCTACACTATCTAATACTAGGATCCGGCTTAAGCCAAAGCCGGCTAGCAAAAAACCGTCCGATCACGATCCGTGCAATACCGCACGTATCTGATCGAACCCTGCCATATCTCCATATGGCCTCTACAGCGTTTTGCCCAAAACTTGAGTAACTGTGTGTGGTGGACTCTAAAGACTCGTCAATACTCTGGTCGTGGATTTAACCACTAGCACGTCAGAGGTATCAGCCATACGTGACGGGCCACCAGCTATTGACCAAAAGGGACGTCGATGAGCGAACTCATCCTGACACCTTACTGAGCCTGTCAGTGACAATATCCGTACAGTCCGGTTCGTTCGTCTATGAGCATCGCATGGCGGGCCTAGGGGGTTGGTAAAAGTCAGACCCCCAATAGCGGTACAAGTCGTGTCGGAGTGAAGCCCAGAACACCCTGAGATACTACTGGAATACCTACCAGCAAATCTCCTACCTTGGCCAAGGACTTTTCATGTTCTGGCTCTCCTAGACACAGCGCGACCTCTTCCCCAATACCGGGAGAGACGAACCCTTGCAGATCCGCTCACTGCCTCCATATGGCTCGGGACTGTACCCAACTAAAACCTGTTTGCACGTCTCCTTTAAGCGTGGTAGGGTAGTAATCAAAGCCCAGTGGGAACTCACACGAGACAAATGACGATCTCAGGTCGATGAACTAACCTGTACACATGTCACCAGGGAATTGCTATCTGATGTCTGGTATAATCCCAACTAGCAGGTTCCCAGCGAGTCCTGTCCGGTGTAATCATAACCTATTGAGCACCTGTATACATCTTAGGTGAACCAACTGACACCAGTGGCTTGTGAGACCGGCCATCGCCCCTCGTCGGGGTCTCGACTGTATACACTAGTCTACTCTAGAGTATCGATGCCCTGTCTCGAAACTCCCACGACTAGAGACCTTTTAAGGATGTGATTATGGACTCCAGCTCTCACGTATATGATCGCCCTCATACTGCTGGTAGTCAAGTAAGAATCCTAGGGGCTCTATCAACGTGTAATAGTGACTCGTAAGGTCACCTAAAGCAGTACACGATGATAAAGATAAACCAGATAGCATACTATCATCTTGAGTAAGACTGTCCTACCGGCATAGGTCCTCCCTCAATCATTGCAATCACGTGCCTGTGATCCAATAATTGACTCTGAGGGCACTATATCCAACATATGTGATATAGCCGGGTCATCGGATCAAGTGTTGATTCGATGAACTGATACAGATTATATTAGTCGGTTATTTGTGAAATAGCCGGATTATCGAATCAAGTGTTGATTCGATAATTTAATGTATAATTATATATTTGATATATTAAATTACATTAACTAATATAAGGTCACTAAAAGATTCTTTTTCTTACTCGGGTAATATATTGATATATATGCGATATATGTTAATTGTATTATTTTCTTTTGTTACAAAAATATATTATATATGTGATATATAATATTGTAACAAGTTATGATTACTAATGCAACATGATTAGTGGAGATTAAACATGGTTAGTGTTTGATTTGGGTTAGCTCTTTCTAGAAGCTTCTAGAAGTTTTTATTTTGTTTCTGGCAAAGATATTTTGTTTAGATATTTTGCTTGATATTTCCTAACCCAACCCACACCCTTTAACCCTAGTCAAATCTCTACAAAGGTTAAGTCCTTCTTGACTTAACCATGGTTGCATTTGTAATTATAACAACAATTCATTATTCATCACAAAAGGATTGATTATCTTCTTTCTTCTTCTTCTTTGCATGAAAAGCTTTCTAGCTTTTTATGAAGTGATGAAAATGAGTGAGATTAAGAAAACAAATGAGTGCTAAATTCCTACTTCTTCATCCTAATCTATTCTCGCTACTTAGATTAGGGTGTTTACTTTGCTAATACTTGATTAGTGAAGTAAAAGCTCGGGCTTGAGTTTCTTCAAGGTAGATCATCTTTGTTATCGAAGATCGGAAGCAAGCTTGCATCTTTCTCTTCGTGGAGCCTCTCTAGAGTCCAGATACTCGATGATCGCAGCGAAGGGACCACAACACGGAGCTTTAGAAGTAAAGGACCGGACTACAAAGTTTGTAATCCCAAACTCTTAGAAGTAAAGTTGTTTACTTGCTTTGTTTCGCTTAATCTCTAGTCTAAGATTTTGGTTAGGGTTGTTCGGCACGTCTAAATTTTAAATCGGGCATGGTTGATGCCTTGTAGAACTTTGTGAGAGTGCCTAGTAACCCTACATCCCACACTGAGGGTTTCCCTGGTTCAGGCGAAACGATATAGAGGTTGTATGATTTTACATGCAGGGTTCCGATCATATACATGTACTAGCTACACGGATTTTGTTCTGAAGGATAATACTAGCGGACTTAGAATTAAGCCGCATTCTAGTATTATATTATTAGATTATTTTTATCTCTTTGTATTTGTATTTTTTGTAGTACAAATACGGGTATATATATATGGTGGGGGTATTCTTGTATTCATACTAGAATGCTTCTAGAAGAGGATACCTCATTTTTTGTTAATCTATTTATTGAAAACAGATAATGAGGTGGAGGGATGAGGTGTATTAAAGCATGGCATGAAGCATGGCTATTTCTTTTCTTTATTCATTTGTGATAACTATTCAAGCATGGCTACTATGTTTTCTTGAAAATGAAATGTTTGTTAGTTTTAAGCTTATCCATTCTTCACTTCATTCTACACTTGACATTCTCTCTCCTCCTTTGCTCTTTTCTTCCTCCCCAAAACCCAACTCTCTCATGAGTTGAGAAACATAGGGCATTTAAGATAAAATTAATCCAATTAACACTCTACATCTTCTAAGCTACCTAAATTAGGAAACTAGGTACTTTAGTTACCTCACTTTTGAGGTTGGAGCTTGAATCAAAGACTCTCGGGTGGATCGTCTTCGACACGAGGAGGACGATGACCAAGCTCGATCCTGACAAATGAGGAGCTCTAGAAGAGGAAAAGAATACCCGAAGGACTTGAACACATTGGTATAAATCAATATCAATGTAGATTAGAACCATTGTAAGTTTTGCCAGTTAGGGCTTATGGTAGTTCTTGGGAGTTTAGTCGATGTTGCTTGCTTTAAAATCATTTTTTTTTAATTTCTGCCTCTCTAAAAACCCTATGGAGTGTGTGATATCGACTTACACTTTCAACGTGGATCATTTACGATGAGACGGTCAGCGTTCAGATGGGTCCAGGAGCTTACAAAGTCTAGACGAGATCCTCCAGGAACAGCCGGGCACGCTACAAAGGTTGTACCACCTCTCTACTCTTTTTCTAGTTTCCATATTGTCTTGCATTTGATGATCTTGGTGATAGATTAGGGTTATACTTTGTAAAATTATTGTTTTTCAAATTTCGCCGTGGCCGTGATTGTTACGACTATAACCCCCGTCAACTTACAAAGATCAAGTTCATTACGTTAAAAGTTTTCTTCAAAACCAGTCGTAACCCTCTGTCATTTCAGGAAATAGAGTACTTAGTATTCGTGTTACATTTGTCGACATTTGCCGAAGTGTAGTGTATGGTAGCTGAGTGATATCTTCTCGCATGCATACGATGCGATCGGTTAAGACAGTCGTATGACTTTGTTGACCTTTGCCAAGGGTCATGCGGGTGGGTTTAATTTGATCACGAATTGACGGGTTGAACTTGACTTGCGACTTATGATTTGTTGACCTTATCCAAGATCATAAGCCGCTTGGGGTAAAAACCGATATCGAGAGTTTCAAGTGTTGAAACTAGCAATGGGATTGCATACCTTCTATGAAGTGGGGTGACTTATTGTCCTTCGTCAAGCTTACCATGCCATATTAGTTTGGATCCCGATTCCTACTATGAGTAATAGTTACTCTCGGGATATGATCCTGGCAATTTCTCTTTTTAAGGTTTGAAAGAGGATTTGATGGAATAGTTGGAGCCATCTTGATTAGATAAATATACCAATAAAATCTAAGTTAGAGTGCACGACGAGTGTTTCTTTTCTCTATCTGGTAGCGACCTAAGACTAACCCTAAACTAAAAACTCGTAAACCTAGTTAACCAAACCTATTTACAATAAACGGCTTTAGAATATCACGATTGACCTATTTCACGACATAATCGCATATGTACTCATTTTCCCACTTCCCTTTTTGCTTCCTCCAGAACGCCCTGTATCCAATACAGAGATCCATATTTATTGGAAGGCTACAGTATAGTTACATACGAACTCGGAGAAATTGTTTCAGTCGAGAATGTCTGCTGGTTATGGAGAAAGTGAATTGTATATGAGACAATTCATTTGTCTCTCCTCTCCATCTTATCTCTAGTTTGAGAGCCCCTTAAATAAGGAGAATATATACGCTTGTTGGATAGTCTTTTTCCAATTCCGATGCTGGAGCTGAAAAGAAGGGTAAGAAAAAAACCAACTACCATAAATCAGGTATACACAAAGTAAGAAAGAAAGAAAAACAACAATAGGGGACGAAGTGAGCGGAATGAAAAATGCAACTACTGTTATGACCCTGGACAGTGAAAGAGGCATTACTAGGAATACCCGGCCACTCATTGAAACATTTTTGATGTTTCATGTTTTCTATGTGACTGTAATCGAAAACTGTTTTTCAATTAATTTTAACTCTTTGGTATATAGATACCGGATTAACATCTCACATCTGTAAATTGTTACAGATGTTGAGAAGAATTAGATTATTGGAAAGGTAATTTGATCCTCAATATCGGAATTCGGAGCAATTATTGATATCGGGGAAATCACCTGATTTTGCCTTTCGGCAAACATTTGGTTTGGAATATCTGTTATATCTGTTATTATGCACTAAGTTTTAAAAACTTAAATATCCGTCTCTTTATTTGATAAAGTAGAATATAAATTTTCAGAAATTATGTTATGAACATTTTCCTTTATCATTAGATGATTGGGTAAGGTGTATTGAATAACGAGATATACATTCTTAACCAAAATACAGTTTTCAATTTATAACACACAAGGTATGAGTTAGTGAACTCATAGGACTTACATATAATGATGTATGTTGTCCGGTGTTCGCACGGATAAGGGGTTGGTACTTTTACTTCGTTCTGTTTTCCTATGAGTTCTCTGATTTTAGACATGTATTCTTGTTGAAATACAAAGTCCAAAGATATAAGAAGTTCATAAGATATAGGAATAAAGTAGAGAACCAAACATTGGAAGTATCAAGATTCTTCGAAGTGTTCGAAAATGTGGATACTTATTCTAAGTATTCCGTAGTATTATAATCGAGAATTTGATTCTCTCTCAGATTACTCATTCGTGGATACGCTCCTTGATGAATAATGTTGAATCATCTTTTTCGATTGAGGAATGCATTAGAAATTGATGAATATCAATTAATACTGATTCCGCCTAAATCAGAGTCTCAAATTTTATATGTGATATAGAATCGGTTATTATCTTAAGATTATTAAGATGTTGAGTTGACCGGCTTATATTTAAAACCAAAATCCAGATTAACTCAAGGCATATTTCAGTAATAGCAGTTTGTGGGTTATCCCGAGCATTGACGAGGGTTTAACTTTCTACCATTTTTGGGATCAAAAGTTGTTTTGTTCTCGACACGCCACCATTTTAGAAATGGAATTTCTTGCAAAAGAAATTAGTGGGAGTATGGTAGAACTGGAAGTGATTCCAGAACCACAAACGGTTATTGAAAATTTAGTAGAACATGAAGATTCAATTGACCCTGATAAACCTTAGCCACTCTGCAGATTTGGTAAGTGATCTCAGCCACCTAAGAGGTACTACGGTTTTCTCGTTGATGGTGACAAAGATGCTTGCATCATGTGATGATGACCCAACTAGTTATCAGCAGGCCATGGGAGGTTTTCATAAAATACCCGTTGTGGATTGTGATGAAACTATTACTTCAATATCTGTGCAGAAGTCCATACGGATATAACTTACCATTGTTATTTTTCATGACTATGATATCTGGCAGATGGATGACTATTACGTATTTCTAAATAGAATTTAGAAATGTACGTGTATATGACTCTGCTAGAGGGTTATCTTAGTCAGTGGGAGCAGCGGTAAGTGTGCAAGTAGTTTTAGTATAACTTTAGACTAAAGCAGGCATGACGGAAATGGATTATTTGTTTTAATGTCACGGTCAAAGCGTTTAACTTCATGAGAATGAGAGATGAACCTGGTATTTGTAAGAAGGTTGTAGGGAGTGTTGTCAAATTCCTTATACGGTATGTAGATGACACACTCATAATAGGAAGTGATGTTCTTATACTACAAATCGATAAAATAATAGTGGTCATATGTGTTTCTCCATATAAGATATGGATATCAGTCCAATCCTGAAGAAACGTAGGGTAGTAGTGAAGAGCATTGGATGTTCTTAGTGTTTGGTAATGGCAGCCTCTTGAGGGAGGTGCTTACCAATTCTAATTTAACATTTTAGAAAAATGAAATATTATTTTTCGAATTTAAATAATAAAATAATATATTTCACGAAAACTATTCGATTTGCGAATTGGGGTTTTCGTAAAATGGTATACTTATATACCAATATTTGGAAAATAATTAGAAATTAATATGATTTATTTATTAAAAAGGTATTTATTGGATTTGGGCATTTTATAATTTATTTTATGCAAGTTTATATTAAACTTAATTAGTGCACTACTAATCACGATTAGGCCAAATCCGTCTTTTTAATTAACCATGGCTAGTGCACTATGACATGTTGCATGTTGTTTTATTTGTGTTTGTGGTATTGATTGTTAGTTATATGTATGCCCTAGAGGCCATTACTATACATAGGATGTATATTGTAGTGGATGCTTGGACATATATAGGGAGGACTTTCTTGCTCGACATGATAGTACGCTATCTGGTTACTCTTTACCTTAACGTGTATACTGTTTGTCTCTCTGTTACATGTTGGTAAAGCCCTTAGGATGTGTACTTGACTACCTGGACTGTGATGCGGATCATACTAGTGGGGACATGGTAGTCCATAAGTACATCCTTCAAGGTCCCTAGTCGTGGGTGTATCGAGACGGGGCATCGATATACCAGAGTAGACTAGCGTATACCTTCTCGACCCATACAGATGGGCGATGGATGATCCCATATCCATTGGTGTTTGACATCAGAAATGATATACGGGTGCTCAGTGGAGACTGGGTACACTGGACGGACTCGCCGAGAACTCCCAGATGGTATTATACCTCACGTCAGATGGCAGTTCTCTGGTGACACTGGTACAGAGTAGTCTGTTGACCCGAGATCGTCATAGAGTCTCGTGTGGTTCCCACTGTGCTTTGATTTCCATCTTACCACGTCCAAGAGGGCGTGCAAAACGGTGGTTTTTGGGTACAGTCCCGAGTCACATGGAGGCAATGAGCGATAGGAGGGGATTCGTCTCTCCCGGTATAGGGAGTTGATGTTGCGCTGTGTTCGATTGGCTATAACCGGAAATCCCTGGCCAGGGTTGCTGAGATTTACTGGTAAGTGTTACCAGTAGTTTCTCGAACTGTTATAGACCTCATATCGACACGACTTATCGAGCTATTGGGGTCTGACGTTTACCACCCCTAGGCGAGATATGCGACATATCAGACGATCAGACCGGACTGTACGGTAGTGTTACTGGTTGGATTCACTGGAGTGTGAGCGGGCTTGCTCGTCGATCTTCTGATCGCTCAGTACCCGGGTGGCCGTTACGTTTAGCAGACCGCTTGCGGCTTGTGGATGTTTGATATGATCATCATCCGCTGCCGGCGTATTGACGAGTCTTTAGAGTCCTACACAGAGGTTTCCTGGCTCAAGCAAAACGAAATAGGAGCGCATATGAGATATGTGCGGGACCGAGAATAATGCGTGTATGTGATACCGTATTTCATTCTCGCGATCAATGTGTCGGATGGTTGTATGCAATATAACCTAGTTATCGATTCAAGCGTTGAATCGATAAGCCGATACATTGAATACTAGTCGGTTATATGCGATATGACCGGATCGTTAAATCAAGTGTTGATTTAATGATTTAATGTATAATTATATATATGATATATTACTTTGCATTAACTAGTATCGGTTCACTTTAAAAGGATTTTCTCACTTGATTGTACAAGTTGTATATGTGATATACTTTTTGTACAAATGATTGTATCATGTTTGATGATACATGTTAACTTGGTTAAGTGTAAAGATTAAACCATGGTTAAATTGATGATTAGGGTTTTCTTTTTCTTAATCATTTATTTATTTATTTATTTGGAAAAGATTAGAAATGAAATGGTTGCAAATTTTGTTTCTTTCTTTGAAGCTTCATGAAGCTTTGACTTTGTGACCATTTTGTCTCATGCTTAACCCTAACCCTTGCAATTAACCATGGTCTATTCTCTACAGCTAATCATGGTTATTATTATGATAAGTATCCTTTTTCTTTTCTTTTTAAAAAACTTATCATAATATATCATCTTCTTCTTCTTCATCTTCAAAGAAGAAAAGCTTGACTTCATCAATGGTGGTTTGATGAAATGAGTGAGAAATCCAATTCTAAAGTCTACCCACTTCCTATTTCTTCATCCTCTACCTCTTGCCAAGTAGTAGAGTGTGTTTCCTTCACAAGTTTTCTAGACTTGGTGAAGTTAGAGCTTGATCTAGCGATGCTTCGACGTCGATCATCTTCGGCACGTCGTCGATGACCTAGCCCGCTTCTACTCCGATGAAGCCGACGCTAGAGACCGGATCTTGATTTGGACAGCGGAGAGGACTTCATCACGGAGCCGTGGAGGTGGAGGACCGGATCTACAAAGGTTGTATATCCGTTCTTTTAGTTAAGTGTTAACTAGTTGCTTTTTCGCCTAGTTTTCTAGCCAACGATCCGTTCTAGGGTTTCTCGGCACCGTTTAAATTTGAAATTGGCATGGTTGATGCCTTGTGAGACCTCATTAGGGTGTCTAGGAATCCTACAGTGGTATCAGAGCCTAGCTAGAGCCTTAGGCGAAGTCTAGACGGAATTTGAAACCCGAACGAACCCGAAACCCATTCCCAAAATAGCTCTCTGGACTTTTTCCAAATTCTGGGATTTTCCTAAATTAAAAATATGCAAAAAAATCAGCAGGCGATTATAAGGGTTACTGTAAAATTCGATGACATGATTCCTTAAAGTCACCGTGGATCCGCGGCATGAGCATGCTCATGCGGCGGATCCGCGGCTAGTTTGTCGTTTTGTGCATCTAATTTTGCACAGTAATTCCTCTTTTGAAATGCTGATTTTCCTGGGAATTTTTAATTGTTTTTCAAGAGTTGAATTTTCTGAGTTGTTTTGGGGATTCGGTGTTTCGATCGGAGTATCAAATTTTGTCTGTGTGGTTTTTCGGATAAATTTTAGAATTTGTTAAAATGTTCGACTGGATATAAATACCCACCTTTTCCCCTGCCGGAAAATTTCCAAGTGTTGGATTTTTCCGTAGTTTAACGACGTTCTAAGTAGTGCAAGTAATTCGATGGACCCTCTAGAAGACAACAAACCTTAACTTGATTATGTGACCGTCTTGAACTGCCCTTTGAACCTTCGGGTTTGGGGCAGTACGGCGTGCCACATGTAAGGCGTTGGCTTGACCCTTCTACGGCTGGACCGTTGGTACTGAGGCACGAACTGAATGTTGTTAGACTTATTTCATGTGTTGATCTATATCGGGAAAACTTAGGTGTTCGAATGTTCAATCGGAAAGTTTAATATTTTCTGTTTATCCGGAATGTGATACAACAATTGGAATTCACAAAAGTTATGTGATAACTGAATGAATGTTATAAACATAGCAGTTTAGTCTCACTTGATCGGTTGCCACGGAATTTTGATGTGATCAAAAGTCCGTCGCAATCACGTAGCGTACGCGGATACTCGCCGGGTAAACTTAATAGATAGCCTCACTCCATAGCCCCGACCAAGTGACTGTAGGAGAACCCTGTCGCCGAAAGCATCCGTTCGGGTGCTCGCGGTAGCGGTGTTCCGCCTTGGTGCACTTCGTCGACGGTACCGGAGTGCGGCCGTCTACTGAAGTTTGCGACGAGCATTCGATCAGGATGTCGAGAATCCTGTTGAATTGCCCGACTTGATATTGAAAAGTGTTTTCGATAATGAGACTAAAATGCGGGGTTTATAATTGTTAGGCATGCGATGTCTAAGTAATTCATTTGGTCAGGCATGCGATGTCTGAAGAGATTGCGGATTCCAACTGTTGTAGTTTTACACTTTCTTTTATGTGACCGTAAGTGTAATATGTGATATCGCCGTTTTCGTTGCTATATGTCAACGACAATTGGGATGCGCATATTTACTTACGTTGATGACATGTGATGTTATGTGTTGCTGGATATGTTATATTGGATCGTCGTGTTTGAATAGCCGGGGGTTTTTATGTGAGATGAGTGTTTTTCATTTTCATTCATGTAAAAACTTGTATGTAATATTCTTTTATTGGGGCACTTCCAGGTTGCGGAAGATGTCACCTTTTGTATATTATTTACTTTACTGCACTAGAATAGACCCAAGGAGGAGAGCACAAGTAACCGGGTTCTGGGGTCCAGTGGGAGACCAACTCGAGGAGTCGAGTCCGGGTCTCCTAACTCTAGAATTGGTAGGGTTGCTTGCCGCTCTCGTAGGGGTCTAGGGGTGTGGGTTTGGCTATTCATCACGACCGTGGAATCCGTGTTTTATACTGGCTCGTATTAAAAACACGGACGTCCTAGTATATCCAATATTTCATATGATTCTTCTGCTGCGATATCTGTGATGTGATCATGTGATGTTCTATGATAGATACTGTATATAGTATATATGATATATTATATAGGCGTTACTTATATTTTACACCCATGCTAGCCCTGCCCCGCTCTGTCGTTAGTTACCTAACCTAACGGTGCACGAGGGGGCATCGAGGCGAATGCGGATGGCATAAGTGTACGTCGTATTTATCTGTGATGTTTAGGTAATTTAAATGATGGGACTTCATTAATGTGATTAATGAAATAAAAGAAACTTAAGATGTTGTAGAATCGAATTTCAAAATAAAACAGGTAGCTACAGTTCTTGCTTTGCACAGCGGTATATATGATATATCCTGCACCTTATTCGATGAGGAAAGGACCGAGATCCCTTCACCGGGAGTGACTCCTTTAGCAATAACTGGCAGATGCTACACACTCGGTTTGTATTTTGATAGCTTTTAAGACTTCTGCTTTGCACAGTGATATATATGATATATCCCGCACCTCATTCGAAGAGGAAAGGACCGACGATCCCTTCACCGGGAGTGACTCCTTTAGCAAAACTAGAAAAGCCTCAAAAAGCACTCCTTTTTTTTAAAATCATTTGATTCTACAACGATATCAAGTTCATTATGCAATAGGTTTTCAGAAAAACATGTCGTAGCCCTCCGTCATTTCAGATATGTACTAGTTAGTATTCGTGCTGCGGTAGTTTGGCATTCGTCAAGGCGTAGTGTACGGTAGCTAACTAGTATTTATCTGCTTGAGCATATGATGCGATTGGATTAGGGTATTCGTACGGCGTTGTTTGGCATTCGTCAAGGGTCGTGCGGGTGGGTTTAATTCAATCAAGAAATGTACGGGTTGAACTTGACTAGTGGACTATGGGTTGTTTGGCATTCGTCAAGGTCATAGAACACTAGGGGCAAAATATTATCGCGAATTTCAAGTGTTGAAATTTGCAATGAGATTGCATACCTTCTATGAGATAGTTGGATCTCGATACCCGCTGTGAGTAAGAGTTACTCCTGGGAGAGTTTTACACATTTCAATTAGCCGATCAAGTAGGTGTCTAGAAAGGTGTCAACGAGGTTACGCCTCTGGGAAAACGAGGTTTACATTAATTAGGTTCGTGCGAAAGCACGGGGGACCTCCCTCAAAGTACCGACACTGGCCTGGCTGAAAGATTGGCGAACTTGTAGTGTGTAATTAATCCCGGCTAGTTTTTCCTTTTAGGGTTTGAAGGAAGATTTGATAAAAAGCAGTGGGAGCCATCTTGATTAGATAAAATAATAACCAATCTATTCTTGCAAGAGCGCACGCTGAGTGTTTTCTTCTCTCTCTCTCCAGGTAGCGACCATATCACGCCTTAATCAATATAATAATACGGATTATTGACCGAACCCGCTTGTTATACTGAGCTGGGGAACGTTGGTCCCGCTCCAACTTATAATTGTTATAAGACAGAGCAGGAAATAGGGGATTACCAGAATTCCCGTGCCGCCCAAACGAAGAGAGTGCATGCTGATGCATCATCTTCGGGTATGTTCATTACAGAGAACTGTTTCTCAGTATCCTCTACGTCCTGGGTATGTGATACCAGATCAGGATCCCAGATATGTAATCTGTTACATAGGGCTACAGAAAGGTAGAGAACTGAGAACGGGTGATAAGTTTCATGAGGCAGAAAACGGGGCAAGTGTTGCAGCCAAGTCTGTTGGTCACTGTCACCCTGTATTACCAATACATTGATTTTGAACGAATGTTATTAGATACCGAACCTGATATACAAAATCATATCTGTCTCTTTATTAGTAAAGAAACGGTAAAATTTTGTATTGTTGGATAATGTTTTGAACATTTCCTATATCAAAAGTTGATCGGATCAGGCACGTTATCTAAAAGCATTGATGTTCTAAATCAAACTACAGTTCTTAGTATATGGAACACACATAAGAGGAAGAGTTCAGAAATGAACGAATTCTTCTTAAGGTATTGTAGACTAGGTCATATCAATGCGACCCGACTGGCTGAGTTACATTTAGATGCATATTTAAATTAGTTTGAATTTACATCTTGTGAAACTCGCCAGTCATGTCACAAAGATAAGATGACCACAGCTCTGTTTATTGGAAACAGAGAAAGAGTTAGTGAACTCTTGGGATGATACATGTTGATGTATGTAGGTCCCCAGTCTACAAATGCCAGGACTGATTCTTTATACTTCATTACATTCTCTGATGATCTTTCGAGTTTCAGACCTATGTTCCTGTTGAAACACAAGTCCGAACCTTTTGAGATATTCACAGAATATAAGATAGAAGTAGAGAACCAAAATACGGGTATAAGTATTATGTCCTATGATGAGATCAAGGAGGAGAATACTTGAGCACGGAATTCCTGGACTATTCTAAAGGAGAATGAGATTCTCTCTCAGCATTACTCCTCCGTATACACCATAGCACGATGGTATATTAGGGCGGAGCGATAACACCCTATGTGATTAGGTGTGCTCTGTGATGAGTACTACTGAGTTTCCTATTTCCTTTTAGGAGTTATGCACTTGAGAAGCTGCATACCTATTGAATAGGGTTTAAATCAAATCTGTTGCTTACCGCTCCATATGAGATATGGGATGGTAAGAGCCCATGTCTTAAGCTAGTTAAGATTTGGGGTTGTCCGGCCTATGTATAAAAGCAAAATACCGGACAAGCTCGAGGCAAGGTCTGTTATGTAAAACTGGAAATGTTCCAGCCATACAAACTGCAGCTGATGATTTGATAGAACCAAAGGATTCAGTAGATTCCAACGAACCTCAGCCTCTCCGTCGATCTAGTAGGGTTCCTCATCCGCCTGAGAGATACTTCGGTTTCTTGATGACAGTGGGAGCGAGGATTGCATCATGAGATGATGACCCAACTAGTTTCGAACTGGCCATCAGGAGTGTGACTCTGTAAGAATGGCTGGATGCTTAGTGATCTGAGATGGAATCCTTATACACCGACAAAGTATGGACTTTGGTTGCTATATCTGAAGGGTTAAATCCCCATCAGGAGCAAGTATATCTTGAGAAGATTACTTGGTGTAGATGGAAAAGTTGAGACTTTCAAAGATAGACTTGTTAAAGGTTTTCGTCATCAACCAGGCGTGGATAATGATGAAACCTTTTCTAAGGAGCTATGCTTAAGTCCATCCAGATCCTACTTGCCACGGCTACATATCATGACTACGATATCTGGTGGTTGGGTGTCATGACTGCTTTTCTAAATGATATTTTAGAAGAGTGCGTCTATAAGTACACAGCCAGAGGGCCTCGTAGACAGTGGGAGCAGCGGAAACGTGTGCAAGATGCTTTATAGGATAAAGCAGGCATCGCGGAGTTGGAACATCTGTTTTGATGGATTAGTCAAAGAAGTTGACATCATCAAAATGGTAGATGAACCTTGTATAAACAAGAAGGTAGTAGGGAGTATGGTGTCGATCTTCGTAGAGTACGTGGATGACATACTCTTGATAGGGAAGGAGTTTCCTATGCTACGCTCGATCAATCTCCGCTCATCACAAGGATTCTCCACATAGGATCAAAGTGATACCTTCTAAATCCTTGGTTTTGGATCTATGAGATAGATCTAAATGGATGTTAGGATACTCACTAGTTGAAGTAAGATGGTATCAATCGATCCTGGGGAGAATCACTGGAATGGTTCCAGGGTGATAAAAACGACTGAGTGTCAGTCACAGGCATTGTCTTTACCCTCAGTAAAGGGACGGTATGTTGGAAGAGTTCCAAGCTAGATACCGTGGCAAACTAGACGATAAAGGCTGGTAACATCGCTATTAAAGATACTGCCAAAGAGGCAGTTTGGGTGTATATTGGTACATAAGATGAACTAGGTTCCTACCATTGTATGACAATGGAAGTGTGTCTTCGGCCCTGGAACCCTGGTCCCATCAGTGACCCAGACATAATCTGAGGCAGCATCACCTGATCATGGAGATAGTTGATCTCCAAGGAGATCGAGGTTTGGAGAGAAGACTCAGAGGACAACACAGCGGATCCACTCACAAAGGCCTGTTCCCAGAGAGAGATTTTTATGGGATGGTTGAGTATGAGATACTACAACCACTGCTATCAGATGGCCCTAGTGCAAGTGGGAGATTGTTAGTTATATGTATGCCCTAGAGGCCATTACTATACATAGGATGTATATTGTAGTGGATGCTTGGACATATATAGGGAGGACTTTCTTGCTCGACATGATTATACGCTATCTGGTTACTCTTTACCTTAACGTGTATACTGTTTGTCTCTCTGTTACATGTTGGTAAAGCCCTTAGGATGTGTACTTGACTACCTGGACTGTGATGCGGATCATACTAGTGGGGACATGGTAGTCCATAAGTACATCCTTCAAGGTCCCTAGTCGTGGGTGTATCGAGACGGGGCATCGATATACCAGAGTAGACTAGCGTATACCTTCTCGACCCATACAGATGGGCGATGGATGATCCCATATCCATTGGTGTTTGACATCAGAAATGATATACGGGTGCTCAGTGGAGACTGGGTACACTGGACGGACTCGCCGAGAACTCCCAGATGGTATTATACCTCACGTCAGATGGCAGTTCTCTGGTGACACTGGTACAGAGTAGTCTGTTGACCCGAGATCGTCATAGAGTCTCGTGTGGTTCCCACTGTGCTTTGATTTCCATCTTACCACGTCCAAGAGGGCGTGCAAAACGGTGGTTTTTGGGTACAGTCCCGAGTCACATGGAGGCAATGAGCGATAAGAGGGGATTCGTCTCTCCCGGTATAGGGAGTTGATGTTGCGCTGTGTTCGATTGGCTATAACCGGAAATCCCTGGCCAGGGTTGCTGAGATTTACTGGTAAGTGTTACCAGTAGTTTCTCGAACTGTTATAGACCTCATATCGACACGACTTATCGAGCTATTGGGGTCTGACGTTTACCACCCCTAGGCGAGATATGTGACATATCAGACGATCAGACCGGACTGTACGGTAGTGTTACTGGTTGGATTCACTGGAGTGTGAGCGGGCTTGCTCGTCGATCTTCTGATCGCTCAATACCCGGGTGGCCGTTACGTTTAGCAGACCGCTTGCGGCTTGTGGATGTTTGATATGATCATCATCCGCTGCCGGCGTATTGACGAGTCTTTAGAGTCCTACACAGAGGTTTCCTGGCTCAAGCAAAACGAAATAGGAGCGCATATGAGATATGTGCGGGACCGAGAATTATGCGTGTATGTGATACCGTATTTCATTCTCGCGATCAATGTGTCGGATGGTTGTATGCAATATAACCTAGTTATCGATTCAAGCGTTGAATCGATAAGCCGATACATTGAATACTAGTCGGTTATATGCGATATGACCGGATCGTTAAATCAAGTGTTGATTTAATGATTTAATGTATAATTATATATATGATATATTACTTTGCATTAACTAGTATCGGTTCACTTTAAAAGGATTTTCTCACTTGATTGTACAAGTTGTATATGTGATATACTTTTTGTGCAAATGATTGTATCATGTTTGATGATACATGTTAACTTGGTTAAGTGTAAAGATTAAACCATGGTTAAATTGATGATTAGGGTTTTCTTTTTCTTAATCATTTATTTATTTATTTATTTGGAAAAGATTAGAAATGAAATGGTTGCAAATTTTATTTCTTTCTTTGAAGCTTCATGAAGCTTTGACTTTGTGACCATTTTGTCTCATGCTTAACCCTAACCCTTGCAATTAACCATGGTCTATTCTCTACACCTAATCATGGTTATTATTATGATAAGTATCCTTTTTCTTTTCTTTTTAAAAAACTTATCATAATATATCATCTTCTTCTTCTTCATCTTCAAAGAAGAAAAGCTTGACTTCATCAATGGTGGTTTGATGAAATGAGTGAGAAATCCAATTCTAAAGTCTACCCACTTCCTATTTCTTCATCCTCTACCTCTTGCCAAGTAGTAGAGTGTGTTTCCTTCACAAGTTTTCTAGACTTGGTGAAGTTGAAGCTTGATCTAGCGATGCTTCGACGTAGATCATCTTCGGCACGTCGTCGATGACCTAGCCCGCTTCTACTCCGATGAAGCCGACGCTAGAGCCCGGATCTTGATTTGGACAGCGGAGATGACTTCATCACGGAGCCGTGGAGGTGGAGGACCGGATCTACAAAGGTTGTATATCCGTTCTTTTAGTTAAGTGTTAACTAGTTGCTTTTTCGCCTAGTTTTCTAGCCAACGATCCGTTCTAGGGTTTCTCGGCACCGTTTAAATTTGAAATTGGCATGGTTGATGCCTTGTGAGACCTCATTAGGGTGCCTAGGAACCCTACATTGATTTTATTTGGATAAGAGAGATAAAAAGAAAAAAAAGAGAGCATGATTGAGGAGAGGGAGAGAAGACACAATGATGGCATGAGGCATGGGCATGCCATAAGAGAGAGAGAGAGAGAGAGAGAGATGTGAGTATGGCTCCTACACCATCTTTCTTCACTTCACCGTTTCTTCAACTCCTCCTTCATCTCCTTCTCCTCCTCCTTCACCTTCCTCTACCTCCATGAACCATCTCCAAAACCTTGCCAAAACATCACATCACCTTCATTAAAAATGGTCCCCATCTCATCATACACCCCATAGTGGAACCAAATTTGGATTTTGAGCACTTGAAGCATCTAGGGTTTTTCTTGAGTTGCTCCCAAGAGATATAATTGATCTGGAGCAACTTGGGGTTTTTATAAGGGAAAAAAACAACTACATTGACCTAGTTAGACCACTACAAGACCACCACAGAAGAATGAGACCCAAACTCTATAGGACAACCGTTGCCGCCAGTTACTGTAGCCTTGCCCGCCGGCAAAATGTAGGGTTCTGATGTTGGGGTTTGGTCTGTAGCTCACACTCCTTATAACTTAGCTACTGTATTGTTGGTTTTGCCTTAGACTATCTGTGCCAAAATTTTGGAGCATTTTGAGTTGGTTTTAACAATATTTTTCCGATTTCTGAAACTTGGTTTTCGGTATTTGAATTTGGATTTGGTGGCTGGACGTTTGTACGTCAACGATGAGGGTTAATTGGTTGTTTTTGCATGCGTAGGATATATATTCTAACCTATGAGCACTTCATGTGCCGTATCGGTTTTTGGATTTGATTTTAATAACCTTACGACGTTTGTTGATATGTAGGTACCTTCGCATTGTTGGAGATGGTGCCCTCAGAGTCAATTATTGGATCACAGGCACGTGATTGCAATGATTGAGGGATGACCTATGCCGATAAGACAGTCATACTCAAGATGATAGTATGCTCTCTGGTTTATCTTTATCATCGTGTACTGCTCTAGGTGACCTTACAGATCACTATTGCACGTTGATTAAGCCCCTAGGATTCTTGCTTGACTGCCAGCAGTATGAGGGCGATCATATACGTGGGAGCTGTGGTCTACAAGCACATCCTTAAACGGTCCCTAGTCGTGGGAGTTTCGAGACAGGGCATCGATACTCCAGAGTAGACTAGTGTATACAGTCGAGATCCCGATGAGGGGCGGTGGCCGGTCTCACAAGCCACTGGTGTCAGTTGGTTCACCTAAGATGTATACAGGTGATCATTGGGTTATGAGTACACCGGACAGGACTCGCCGGGAACATGCTAGTTGGTATTATACCTGACGTCAGATAGCAGTTCTCTGGTGACATGTGTACAGGTTAGTTCATCGATCTGAGATCGTCATTTATCTTGTGTGAGTTCCCACTATAGTTTGATTACT
Organism: Agapanthus africanus; assembly: GCA_030015575.1. NCBI lineage: Eukaryota > Viridiplantae > Streptophyta > Magnoliopsida > Asparagales > Amaryllidaceae > Agapanthus > Agapanthus africanus. The sequence continues at coordinate 332,926,180 of JASDDO010000018.1, read as the reverse complement.
ACCCTACCACGCTCAAAGGAGACGTGCAAACAGGTTTTAGTTAGTTACAGTCCCGAGCCACATGGAGGCAGTGAGCGGATCTGCAGGGGTTCGTCTCTCCCGGTATTGGGGGTGAGGTCGAGCTGTGTCTAGGAGAGCCATTACACGAAGTCGTTGGCCAAGGCAGGAGATTTACCGGTAGGTATTCCAGTAGTATCTCAGGGTGTTCTGGGATACACTCCGACACGACTTGTACCGCTTTTGGGGGTGTGACTTTTACCAACCCCCTAGACCCGCCATGCGATGCTCATAGACGAACGAACCGGACTGTACGGATAGTGTCACTGACAGGCTCAGTAGGGTGTCAGGATGAGTTTGCTCATCGACGTCCCTTTTGGTCAATAGCTGGTGGCCCGTCACGTATGGCTGATACCTCTGACGTGCTAGTGGTTAAATCCACGGCCATAGTATTGACGAGTCTTTAGAGTCCACCACACATAGTTACTCAAGTTTCGGGCGAAACGCTGTAGAGGCCGTATGGAGATATGGCGGGGTTCGATCATATACGTGCGGTATTGCACGGATCATGATCGGACGGATGATACTAGCGGGCTTTGGTTTAAGCCGGATCCTAGTATTGTACAGTGTAGATTTTGTCTCATTGCATTTGTATTCGGTCGGAATACAAATGCGGGTATGTATATACAGTCGCGGGGTTTTCCTGTAATTTATTACGGGATCAGTTTTTTGAAATTTCCAGTTTGCATTCCGTTTCGGCCATTTTCCTTTGTTTCTTTCATTGGCTGAAAAATGGTGGAGGAGGGCTTATTTACAAATGTGCAAATTAGCAATTTGGAGGGTTGTTTTTATAAGTTGTTGCATCATGATGGTTCCACCATCACTTGACTTCCTTGGATAATCATTGCTTGACTTTTGGAGTTATGATGGTTGATGGAGTGTTGGACTTTGTTTGTGATCATTTCTTCTCATGATCACACATCATTCCTTCTTGCATTATTGATCCACTCACTCTCCATTCCCATCCTTCATGAATTTGGCCGGCCATTCTCTAAAGGGGGTTGTCCCAATTTTTTGTGAAGGAAATTGGTCTCATTTTCTTGCTCAAAAATGGTCTTGGTTCATTTCAAAAGCTCACTACTTCATTTCCACCTTCACTTCCTCATGGCAACTTCATACCCCTTTGAGACATAGCCTACTACACTTAGCCTACAGTATTCTTGGGCACGTCGGATCGCCAACTTCATGCCCGAGTTGCCTCGATCCAGAGGTGGGAGCCCGTAAAAGAACCCGGCGATATGGTGCCCTTCCGACGAGGAGATGAAGACCGGAGATTCCACGGGGAGATCGGGACGACGATGAGAAGACTGAAGGACACAGATCGCTTGGTATATCTCTCTACCCGTTCTCTAGTTTGGTAGGAGTAGGTTAATGGCCCGATCCAGGTTTTTAGTACGCGGTAGCGCCAGTTTCAAAAGTTAAAGAAAAGTATCGTTTCCGCATTTTGGCCTCGTTCAGACGGTCGGGGCGCTGCCGTGCACTTACACTAGTCTTAGAGCCACACCATTAACCTAGTCTAGCTTGCTCTACCGTGTTTAAAGCTTCGATCGAACAAATATTCCAAAACCGCATTTTTAAAATATCAGTTCTCTGTCGATTTTTTTGGCTCAAAAAATTATTTTAACTGTTGCAGAAATTTGTGCAGGGAAATTTAAGAATTCTGTATAAAAAATGGTAGCGTGATACTGTAGAAGCACCGCGGAACCGCAGCCAAACCCCTTTTCAGGCCGCGGTTCCGCCGCAATACAGTGTCTTCATTGTACCATTTTTACACAGAGCTCTTTAAATTTGTAAATGGGGTTTTCTGTATATTCTGTTTAGGCCCAGATTTTCTTTGAGTGCTACAGTAGTTCTTGGGGTCCACTTGGGAAAATTTAGTCGATCGAATATTTTAAATATGTTAGTGCACAGTATTTACATTATATCTGCGACCGTGAATGTCACTTGATCGGTAAACCCTGTCTAACTGCTATAGCCCTTTTAGACGGAGTTTTGCGAACGTGACATTGACGTTGATGTTCTGTATTGTGCTGTGATGTTGCGGATTGGTCGGTAGGGATAGCCTGGATGCAATGTTAGTACAGTTTGGTTGTATATGTACATTTGATATTGCGGGGCGAGCGTCCGACATGTGGACAGCCGTCACTGCCTGTTTGTATATTATTCTTTTGGGGCACGGCCGGGCTGAGGTCGATGCACCCGTTGTATGTATATTTTATTTTCTGTACTAGGATTACCCCGCGGAGGGGTGCACGGGTAGCCGGGTTCTAGAGGGCAACGGGCCCGCATCTTATAGCTTTGAAACGGAGGGGGCTTCACTCTAGAATTGGCGGGCTATTCGCCGCACTCGTCGGGGGTACAGGTTGACCCAAAGGGGGGTTGCCCAAGTTACCGATTCCGTGAAGTGCTGGGTGGTCCATTCATGTTGTTGAAGGGGGCTGCCTCGCTTCAGGTTTTGGTGGGTAACTTACTGCGCCCGTAGGGGTCTAGGATTTCATTGCACAGGCTATCCACACGACCAGGGGAATGTCGGGTTTCAGTAGCGGCTCTATGAAACCCGGGGATCCCAGATATCTATATTGTTCTGTGATGTTGCATTTTTATCACGCCTTGAGCGAATATTATATATTGATATATATACTAGTAGATGTTGTATATGTTTTGCATCCGCGCTAGTCCAGTCCCCGCGCTGTCGTTAGTTAAGTAACCTAACGGGTAATGATGGGACCCAGTGGTGAATGCGGATGGCATATACGTACATCATTATTTTTGTTCTTTGTGGTGTGATCAATTGATGGGACTGCATTGATTCGGATCAATGCAAGCAAAACAAACCTATTCTGATGTTGTTGGACCATTTTTCAAAAAGCTGTTATTGCAAGGGCATTCTCTTTTGTTTTGCACAGTGGTATTCGGTTATGAATATCCAGCACCTCAGTCGACGAGGCAAGGGCCGAGATCCCTTCACCGGGAGTGACCCCTTGGACAGAAGTTTGCGTCAGGGCAATAACTTCACCATAGTCATTTACTTCTGCTTTGCATCATGGTATTCAGTTGGAATATCCTGCACCTCATTCTACAGGGAAAGAGCCGAGATCCCTTCACCGGGAGTGACCTCTTTAGCAAAGGTTTTCGCCACTATATTTTTATAAAAGCTATCCGGTTCCTTCAACGATATCAAGTTCATTACGTTAAAGGTTTTTCGCCAAAAACCATTCGTAGCCCTCCGTCATTTCAGACGGGTAGCACGTAGTATTAATTCTATGTTTGTTGGCCTTCGTCAAGGCATAGTGTATGGTAGCTGCTTGTTACCTTTCTGTTGCATAGATAGATACGTTGGTTTGGGACAGTCGTATAGCCTTGTTGGCCAAAGTCAAGGGCTTGTACGGGTGGGTTCAAATTAACCTGGATAATGACGGGTAGAACTTGACATGTGACTTATGATTTGTTGGCCTTCGTCAAGGTCATAAGAGCATAGGGCAAAAATCACATTGGGAGTTTCTAAAGAAACTGAAACTTGCCAGATATGCGCATACCTTCTGGAGTGTGATAACGTGAGCGGATTCCGTCATGTTATCATGCGATGATAGTTGGATCCCGATTCCCACTGATGAGTTGGTTTACTACTCGGGTGATCCCGACTAATTCTCCTTTCAGGTTTGGAGGAGAATTTGACGGTACAGTGGGAGGTTTCTTGATTAGATAAAGTGATAACCATTCTGATCTAGGTTAGAGTGCACGCTGAGTGTTTCTGTCCTCTCTCTCTTTGGCAGCGACCATGACCCGACCTAGACAATGACTCAGTGACCAAGTTGACCGAACCTTCTTAAACACTAGCTTTTGGATTGTCAGAGTTGCAAACCTCATTGCCACTCCTACTTTTACCCTTTTCTCCAGGACACCCCGTATTACTACGAACGTCCATTTCCATTGGATAAAACCATCGTATGGTTATATACGAACTCGAAGGAATTTATTCAAGGATGGTTTCCGGTTCTGGAGGAAACGAATATGACTATTCAGTTGTCTTTTCCTTTTACCTTCTCTCAGGTTGCGAGTGCTCCTTGGATTAGGACAATACACCTATTACGCAAATTGGATAGTCTTCTTCTAAACCTTAGGCTGGTGCTGACCGGTAGGGAATGAAGAAAACCATTTAGCCTAAATGGTGTACAGAAGGTATTATGTAAAGACATATCAAAGGATTAGTAAGAGGGCAAAGTAAATCACGACTGCTATTCATGACCAAACCAAGTATTTCTTCGCCAATCCTGAATCACCTTTGTATTTCTCCAGAACACTCTGTATCCCTACGAAGATCCACAGTTTATTTGCATACTCCATCGTATGGTTATATACGAACTCGAAGGAACTTGTTCCAGTTCGGGGATGGATTCTGGTTCGGGAGAAATAGGAATAAGGTTTATTCAGTTGTCTTTTATCTTCACCTTCTCTCGCATTGCGAGTGCTACTAGGATTAGGACAGTACACCCATTATGCTTATTGGATAGTCTTCTTCCAAACCATAGGCTGGTGCCGAACGGTAGGAAAGGAAGAAAACCGTTTAGCCTAAGAGGGTGTACAGAAGGTAATGACTAAAGACATATAAAGGGATTTGGAGAGATGGCAAAGAAATATACGGTTACAGTTGTGAATCTGAAAATGGGAGAGGCGTTACTAGGAATACCAGGATACCCCCACGAAACATTTCAATGTTTCAGTTTCACTGTGTACTATTAAAAGAAAACTGATTTCCCAATTAGACACTTGCTCCAGGGTATGTATTTACCAGGTATGATTCTCACATCTGTATGGTTTTACAGATGATGAGTGGGAGTAAGTTATTGGGAATTAGGTGATCATCCTCATTATATCGGAATTCGTTGTAATTGGTGATATTTGAGGAAGTCACCTGGGTTCTTTGCCGGACGGCAAATATTTGATTTTGAATATCCGTTGTTATGCCCCAATTTCAAATTGATATATCTGTATGTCTATTTTTATAGAGTGAGATATACCTTTTTGAAATTATGTCTATGACATTTACCTATATCAGTGGATGGTTAGGTAAGGAGCATTAAACAGCAGTGTAATTCTTCTTAACCATAAGTACAGTTTTCAACCTACGACACACAGGGATTGAGTTATTCAACTCAGGGGACTTATACAGAGTATTGTATATTGTCCAGTGTCCATTAGGACGGAGGGGTTGGTCCTCGTACTATATTCGGTTTATTTATGACTTCTTTAGTTTTTCGACAAGTGTTTCATAGAAACGGAAGGTCCGAATTTTTAGAAGTTATAGGTATTAGAATAAAGTAGAGAACCAGGTGTTCCAAGTATCAGGATTCTTCAAGGTGATCGAAGATGTAGATACTTGTGTATGGTATTCAGTTGATGGTAATGATTAAGAGAATTTGCTTCTCTTTCAGGTTATTCATATCTGGATGCATTCCTAAGTTGAATAACGCTGATCGGCCTCTTTCCATTTAGTTGACATGCACTGGAGACAGCTGCTTGATTTGAATCTGGTTCAATTAAATCAGTGCCTCTGGTTCTATATTGGATATAGAACAGTTCAGATCTTAACGATGTTAAGGTACGGGGAGTTGTCCGGCTTATGCTTAAAACCAGACTCTGGATAACTCAAGGCACGTTTCTGTAATGGCTGTTTGTGGGTTGACCCAGGCTATGACGAAGGTTGACTTTCTACCATCTGGAAGATCAATAGTGATATTGTTCTAGACTCGCCACAGTTTTAAAAGAAATGGATTTTTTCAGAAAACAGAAGTGGGAGTATGGTAGAATTGGAAGTGATTCCAGAACCGCAAACGATTACTGAAAGTTTGATAAGAACCTAAAAATTCAATTTGATTTGACATTCCATTGGCCACTCCGCAGATACGCTGGGTAACCTCAGGCACCCGAGAGGTACTCCGGTAGCCTCAAGGACGGTGACAGGGAGGTTCTTGTTTACCCAGACATGCCATTGCTGTTGTTCCAGGCTGCGAGACCCGGCAGGAGGATGAGTATAGCGTCGTTCTAAACTAGATTTAGAAGTGTACATGTATATGACTCTGCCAGAGGGTTTCGTAGTCAGTGGGAGCAGCGGAAGCATTGGTGGACAAGTGGCTTATGCCTATTTATAGACTAAAGCAGATGTAGCGGAGATAGATCATCTATTTCTGATATGACAGTCATAGGTTTGACTTCATCAGAATAGGGGATGGATCTATTAAGAAGGTAGTAGGGTGTGATGTCCTGGTATTTGGATGACATACACAGAGTAGGAAGTGATATACTTATACTACGATCGGTTATACTTTGGTTGTCACACGGTGGTTTCTCCACATGGGACTTGGATATAATATCAAAACATTCTGGTTACTAGATCTATAGATCTAGATTTGGATGGTGTAACCCTTCGAAAATCGTTTAGGCAGTTTTTCGGTAATCGGCCAATTTTTCGGCTTTTTCCGTAAAAAGTCGAAATAGGTATTTTTCATTGTAGACCTAATTATACAAAATTTAGACAAGATATTACTATAATTTTGTCACCAAAATGTCACTTATAATTATCTAGTTAAAAAAAAAATTGTAATTAATTATTTTTTTATTATTTTAAGCCTTTTTAAATACATTAAATTAGTGATAAATACAAATTTAATTAGGTAAATTTCTTAATCAGGAGTCTTTATAAGCTAAAATATGGTGTTAATAAAATTATAACATGGCTTGCAAACTTTTAGCTTTTTGGTGGGAAAATTATGAAGAAAATGATGAAAAAAATGGGTTTTTTTTGTAAAAAAGTTGACATGAAAGCATGAAATGATAACATATGATGTTGTAATGAACTAGAAACTTCTCCAAAATTTCCCCACCTCCTCCTCTTGCTGCAGCCGACCCCCATTCCAGCAGAATCCCCCATTTTCTCACTTCATTTTGCTTCATTATCTTGCTAAAATCCATTAAAAATTCACAAATTTCTTTCTCCATTCAAAGCCTAACCCTAATCCCTTCTCTCTTCAACCCAAATTTGTTCAAAAACATGATGAAAGGAGGCTTCTTGGTGACTTGATCAAGCTAGGGTTCAAGCTTGAGAGGTGAAAATTCTAATCTTTTTGTTAACTTGTGGTTTAATTATGCTAGAATTGAAATTCTAAATACTAATTTAGTGTAAATCCTTGTTCTTGAAAAATCAAGAGAAGGTTTTGATTGTTAAAAATTAGGGTTTGTAGCATAATGGTTGGATTATGTTAGGGATGGTTATCTAATTGATTAGAATGGTTGATGGTGTAATGTTATGCTTGCTAAATCGATAAATTTCGATGTTTGTAACGAATCGGTAAGAAAATCGCTTACTAGATTTTTGTAGAAAATAGAATGCGTTCAATTTGCGTTAGGTTAGCAATATTATTAGCTTCGTATAGGATTATTAGAGTGCGCGAACACGGGGTTTCGTCTAGTCGGGTTGTAGTTTTTCCGATTTCCCCGAAATGACGATTCTAGTTAAAGGATTGCGATTTTCGTGCGTTTTTCCGCGCACCGAGTGCATGCTATGATTAATACGAGAGCGTGGATAATTGTATGTTGTGACTTGCATTGTGTTAGGTTTTGTAATCTTATGCTTGATATTGTGCAAATATAGGATCGGTCGGGGAAACTTCGGATACGGCGCGAAAAGGCAAGGCGGTGGCCGGATCGGATTAGCGGGGATTTCAGGTGAGTAGATATATTCATCTATGAGGGAATCGTCTGGATGGCGCGAGGCGCCCCCCTAGTTAGGATTTCCTTATCCCTTGCAAGATTCATATTGTTAGTTAGCTTATCCATTCTTGTACACTGCATACCCTTACAGTTAATAATATGCTAGATTGCATGGATATTCATATGCACATATGCGATAACACTTCGTAGGGAACGAACACCATTACCATTGGCATCTGTTGCACGCGCACTATTCATTTGACACACACGCCTTTGGTAATTGCCATGCCACGTGCACTATAGAACCTGTTTAACTTAATAACACCATTTGCATTCATACATAATATTTGAGATTGAATCGCATGCATATACCTCGCATTACCATTATATTTACATAGATTTCTAGCCAAAACTCACATCATATACATTGGTATCATAGACATTTATCATATATAACATGTGGACATTATGATTTTCTTGAGGATTTCAGTTTTGCTGCGATTTCTGGATTTTTGGGGAAAACCGCAAGAATTTAACAAAAGCTTATATTTATCATTTTTAAAACAAAGTTGCGGTTTTCTCGTGATGTATGTGTCGTCCACCATGAGTTTTCATGTTTTCTGTTGGATTTCGAGACCCGATTCGAGGAGTGGATGAACCGTCTCGGGTACATGGTGGGCCCGGTATGGTACCCCGGGGAAAGAAGATCGAGTCGTAGACGATGAGCCTGGCAGGGGAAGACTACCTACCGGTGATGTCTGGCGCGACGGATATCCGGAGGATACCGACCGTTGTCGTGAGATTCATGATATGGGCCGATCCGGACTGACGGAGCCCGATATTGAGACAGATATGATTCCTATTTGGTGTCGATGCTTGACACGGGTTTTCAGAGGATTTCTTGATGATATTTAGCTATAATGCAGACATTCATTTTCTAAAAGTTAAGAATGCAGTAACTTCAACATTTAAAACACTTAAAGAGTTAGAAAAGATATTGCATACATGTGCATGCATACTAGAGTTATTATATCACATATGGACATACATGTTGTTCCGCATTGCGTGCATTCTTACGATTGCCTTACTAGATGTTATATTTACTCACGAGCTGGCAACTCACCCCCGTTGTGCCACAGTGTCTTGCAGGTCGGACCCGTCAGTCTTGTAGCGGCGGGCTATCTTATCCTCAGTTCCTTTTGCTCAGACTCGCGACATCCCCCGTAGGTGGGTTGCGAGCACACTTTATTTCTTTTTGCTTTATCATTGTATCTAGTATTCTCCATCTACCACTTTATATTGTATATGCGACCTAGTGATGAGACTGAGAGATTTGTATATTTGTGGTTCTTTTGGGTCGAGCTCACTTGAGCCGGCGTTGTGTTTTCGGATATTTTGCGTTTCTTTCATGCTCTTTTCTTGATATTGCTATTATATTGCATGTGGTTGTGATCCGCCTTGGGCGAAGAGCTAGCTCCCGCTTGGGGATGCCATTTTATGATTACAGGTTTATTATCTTGTTGTACCCATTTTGGGGGATAGAAAATACAGGGGAGACTCTGCCGAAATTTTCAGAAATTTATGATGTTTTTTTTGGGATTCTATGCAACCTAAATGATTTTAAAAACCATTTTCATTAAAGGTTTTCCCTCACTCTCTTTCGATTTTGGTTTAGATTCTTTTAGGCTTTGGCTGACTTAGGTTACGGTACGCCTTTAGCCGTCTCGTAATCTAAGTGCCAGTCGTGATCCGTACTTTCGGGTCGTGACAAAGTTGGTATCAGATCGTAGGTTTTACCTTTCTGAGTGTAGGACGACCTTGGTAGATGGAGTAGGTGACTTAAGCAGAGTGGCGTACCGTGGGTATGATCCGCGGCATACTTACGATACGGTACTCCGCCTAAGTGACCTTAGGACATAATTGCTTGTATTTCCCTTCTTGATTCCTTGATTCAATTGCAATGTCCTTATCAGTCCTGTTTCTTATTCCAGCTTCGATGCCGCCAAAGACTACGAGAGCTCAGCGGGCTGCCGCTAGGGATGAGATTCGGGCGGGCCCGTCTGAGGCGAGGATCGAGCGGGATGATACGCCTGTCCCTCAGGGTCATACTGATCCGCCTTATCCTGACCGTATTGCCAGATTAGAGGCCGGCATGCAAGAGTTGCGGCAGATGATGGGATCTTTTGTTGAGTCCAGCCGGGCACAGAGATCCGAAGACGTTCCTTCCACCACACAGACCACGATCGTACCTGCTGCACAGATGGTCACTCCTGCTGCTACTACGGAGACTATCCATGTTTCACTACAGGAGTTCATGAGATTGAGACCTCCAGCTTTTACCGGTACAGATGCGACAGAGGACCCACAGGCATTTCTAGATAGGATGGCTCGGATTTGCCGTTCGTTGAGGTGTTCTGATGATAGATTGGTGGAGTTTGCGAGTTTTCGTCTGGAGGGTCTTGCCCAGACATGGTACGACTCAGTAGAGAGAGGCCGAGCTGCAGGTCTGCCTTCTATGACCTGGGATGAGTTTACATCTGCATTTCTTGCCCGTTTTCTTCCGGAGAGTGTCCGAGATGCTCGAGCCCGTAGTTTTGAGTCTTTGCGCAAGACTCCTGGGATGACAGTGTCGGAGTATGATATACAGTTTACCCAGTTGTCTCGATATGCTCCGTACCTAGTCGACACAGAAGAGAAGAGAATAAAGAGGTTTGTACGAGGGCTTGATACACAGCTATTCCTTGCCATCGGCACCCAGCACTTTGATACATACGCTGCCGCGATGGATGCCACCTTACTTTTGGAGGAGCGTATTTCTGAGACTCCGGTCGTTTCAGGGCCGAAGAGGATCCGTACTGATACGCCAGCTCAGCGGCAGATGGGCAGACACCGCGATAGATTATTTCCGGGAGATGGTGGAGGTAGAGGATTGAGACGAGGTCAGTTATTTGGTTCATATCCACAGACCCAGCAGTCGTCTCCAGGATGTTTTCGGTGCGGGAGTCAGTATCACCGTGTCAGAGACTGTACCATGGGATGCCAGGGCGCGGCGACAGTCCCGCATGTGACTTTACCACCCTCACCACCTTCTCAGAGAGCTTTACTTCCTACTCCTGATGATACTTCACGCCAGCCAGATGCTTCTAGAGGCCGTGGGCGTGGCGGTCCAGTTCCGAGAGGACGAGGCGGCAGAGGCAGAGGCAGAGGCCGAGGTAGAGGCAGAGGACAACCAGCTATTAGTGGTGGACAGGCCCGAGTGTTCGCATTGACTCCTCAGGATGCACAGGCATCCAATGCCGTCGTGACAGGTACTCTGCCAGTATGTTCTTTTAATGCACGGGTATTATTTGATCCAGGCTCCACACATTCCTATGTATCCACGTACTTTGCACCGAGGTTGGGCCGAGAGTCTTCTCCGTTAGATCAGCCGCTTGTCGTTATTACCCCGGTAGGCGAGTCTTTTGTTGCCCGTCTTGAGTACCGATCGTGTTCCGTTAGTATCGGGGAGAGAGATTCTTCAGTGGATTTGATTCTCCTCGATATGCTAGACTTTGACGTTCTTCTTGGTATGGACTGGCTAGCCACCTGTTATGCATCCGTGGACTGCCGTGAAAAAGCAGTCAGATTCAGTTTTCCTGGCTAGCCGGTTCTTATTATTCAGGGAGATCGTAGCTCTACCCTTCCCAGCTTGATTTCTTCTCTTCGCGCTGGTCAGCTCTTGAGGAAAGGGTGTCAGGGATTCTTAGCATATGTTTGTGATACTAGCTCCACAGAGGTTCCGTTGGACCAGGTCCCTGTTGTGAGAGAGTTCCCTGATGTATTCCCTGACGAGCTGCCTGGTCTGCCACCAGAGCGCGAGATTGAGTTCTGTATTGACTTGATCCCTGGCACGGGGCCTATTTCTATACCTCCTTATCAGATGGCCCCAGCGGAGCTGAGAGAGCTAAAGGATCAGTTACAGGACTTGCTGGACAAAGGGCTTATCCGACCGAGTGTGTCACCTTGGGGTGCTCCCGTCTTGTTTGTTAAGAAGAAGGACGGGAGTATGCATTTATGCATTGATTATCGTCAGCTGAACCGGGTTACTGTGCGGAACAGGTATCCCCTACCCCGCATTGATGACTTATTTGATCAGCTCCAGGGTGCAGGGTTTTTCTCGAAGGTTGATTTACGGTCAGGTTATCACCAGTTGCTGGTTCGGAAGGAGGATATTCCGAAGACCGCTCTCCGTACTCGATATGGTCATTATGAGTTCTTGGTGATGTCGTTCGGGCTCACCAATGCCCCGGCAGCATTTATGGATTTGATGAACCGCGTATTCAGGCCGTATCTCGATCAGTTCATCATTGTGTTCATTGACGACATCTTGGTTTATTCTCGGAGCCGGGAGGAGCATGAGCAGCACTTACGTATCACATTGCAGACTTTGAGGGAGCATCAGCTGTTCGCCAAATTCTTCAAGTGCGCATTCTGGCTAGACAGTGTCGATTTCTTGGGTCATGTGGTGACGAGAGACGGTATTTGCGTAGACCCGAAGAAGATCGAAGCAGTTCAGCGTTGGCCTAGACCAGTATCAGTTACAGAGGTTCGCAGCTTTCTAAGTCTGGCCGGCTATTATCGACGTTTCGTCCAGGATTTCTCCCGCCTTGCTGCACCTTTGACCGGGTTGACCCGGAAGGGGGTTCCTTTTCATTAGACCCAGGCATGTGAGGATAGTTTCCAGCAGTTGAAGACTCGTCTGACTACTGCTCCAGTGTTAGCATTGCCTTCAGGATCAGGCGGGTTCGTGGTTTATTGTGATGCTTCTAGAGTGGGGCTGGGCTGTGTATTGATGCAGCACGACAGAGTTATCGCGTATGCTTCTCGGCAGCTGAGGAAACACGAGCAGAACTACCCCACCCATGATTTAGAGATGGCTGCAGTGGTATTTGCACTTAAGATCTGGAGACATTACCTATACGGTGAGTCGTGCCAGATATTTACTGACCACAAGAGTTTGAAGTATATCTTCCAGCAGCGAGATCTGAACCTGAGACAGCGCCGTTGGATGGAGTTGGTGAAGGATTATGACTGCGAGATTTTATACCATCCGGGCAAGGCGAATGTGGTGGCAGATGCTTTGAGTAGGAGGCCCGGAGGTAGCTTATCTTGTTTGAGCGCAGTACAGATGCAGTCGATGGCGGATTGGCAGGTGTTATGTGATAGCAGAGTGCAGTTCGAGTTTACTCCTACAGGGGGTCAGCTGGCCCATTTCAGAGCACGCCCACAGTTACTTGACCGTATCCGCGAGGCACAGTCCGGCGATGCCCGTATCTTAGAGATTATTGAGCAGATTCGGCAGGGCAGAGTTTCTGAGTTCGTGATTGATGATCAGGGGATACTTCGATTTGGGACTCGACTGTGCGTGCCAGATTCAGAAGGACTGAGGCGTGATATTCTCGAGGAGGCTCATAGATCAGTATACAGTGTTCACCCAGGTTCCACCAAGATGTACCGTGATTTGATAGAGGTTTACTGGTGGGACGGGATGAAGAAGGATGTTACAGACTTTGTGTCGAGATGCCTGACTTGTCAGCAAGTCAAGGCCGAGCACCAAAGGCCAGCCGGCGAGTTACAGCCTTTGCCCATCCCTGAGTGGAAGTGGGAGCAGGTCTCCATGGACTTCGTTGTGGGTCTACCCAGGACCAGTCGAGGGTATGACTCTATTTGGGTGATTGTGGATCGACTGACGAAAACGGCTCACTTTCTGCCAGTAAAGACCACTTTTGGATTTTCTCAGTACGCCCAGGTTTATATTGATGAGATAGTCCGACTGCATGGCGTTCCGACTTGCATCGTGTCCGACCGTGGCACCCAGTTTACCAGCCGATTGTGGCAGAAACTCCAGGAAGCTTTGGGCACCCGATTGAGTTTTAGCACAGCCTTTCATCCTCAGACTGACGGTCAGTCGGAGCGTACGATTCAGACTCTTGAGGACATGCTCAGAGCTTGTGTTTTAGATTTCGGTGGTAGCTGGGATCGTCATTTGCCTTTGATCGAGTTTTCCTACAATAATAGCTTCCAGGAGACGATTCAGATGGCACCTTTTGAGGCTTTATATGGGAGGAGATGTCGATCGCCTATATGCTGGACAGAGCTCAGGGAGAGCTGTATTTTGGGGCCTCAGATCGTACAGGAGACGACCGAGAAGATACAGCTAATTCGGGACAGGATGAGAGCGGCACAGAGCAGGCAGAAATCATATGCTGACAAGCGTCGTCGCCGACTCGAGTTCGCTGTTGGCTATCATGTTTTCCTAAAGGTCTCTCCGATGAAAGGTGTGATGAGATTTGGGCGGAAAGGGAAACTGAGTCCTAGATATGTTGGTCCTTTTGAGATCCTAGAGCGCGTTGGTCCAGTCGCTTATCGGTTAGCTCTTCCGCCCAGCTTCCCCGATGTTCACCCCGTATTCCATGTCTCGATGCTCCGCAAGTACCTTCATGATCCTTCCCAGGCGATTCAGCACCAGACGATCCAGTTAGAGCGTGATCTTTCTTTCACCGAGCAGCCGGTTGTCATCTTGGATCGGCAGGTGAAGAAATTGAGGTCGAAGGTCATACCGTCCGTCAAGGTCTTTTGGCGTGGCCCGAACAGCGAGGAGGTCACCTGGGAGACCGAGGTCGAGATGAGGAAAAGATATCCCCATCTTTTTGAAGGTACGCGTAGTTAAATTCTAAATTCGGGGACCGAATTTCTTTAAGGGGGGAAGACTGTAACCCTTCGAAAATCGTTTAGGCAGTTTTTCGGTAATCGGCCAATTTTTCGGCTTTTTCCGTAAAAAGTCGAAATAGGTATTTTTCATTGTAGACCTAATTATACAAAATTTAGACAAGATATTACTATAATTTTGTCACTAAAATGTCACTTATAATTATCTAGTTAAAAAAAAAATTCGTAATTAATTATTTTTTTATTATTTTAAGCCTTTTTAAATACATTAAATTAGTGATAAATACAAATTTAATTCGGTAAATTTCTTAATTAGGAGTCTTTATAAGCTAAAATATGGTGTTAATAAAATTATAACATGGCTTGCAAACTTTTATATTTTTGGTGGGAAAATTATGAAGAAAATGATGAAAAAAATGGGTTTTTTTGTAAAAAAGTTGACATGAAAGCATGAAATGATAACATATGATGTTGTAATGAACTAGAAACTTCTCCAAAATTTCCCCACCTCCTCCTCTTCCTGCAGCCGACCCCCATTCCAGCAGAATCCCCCATTTTCTCACTTCATTTTGCTTCATTTTCTTGCTAAAATCCATTAAAAATTCACAAATTTCGTTCTCCATTCAAAGCCTAACCCTAATCCCTTCTCTCTTCAACCCAAATTTGTTCAAAAACATGATGAAAGGAGGCTTCTTGGTGACTTGATCAAGCTAGGGTTCAAGCTTGAGAGGTGAAAATTCTAATCTTTTTGTTAACTTGTGGTTTAATTATGCTAGAATTGAAATTCTAAATATTAATTTAGTGTAAATCCTTGTTCATGAAAAATCTAGAGAAGGTTTTGATTGTTAAAAATTAGGGTTTGTAGCATAATGGTTGGATTATGTTAGGGATGGTTATCTAATTGATTAGAATGGTTGATGGTGTAATGTTATGCTTGCTAAATCGATAAATTTCGATATTTGTAACGAATCGGTAAGAAAACCGCTTACTAGATTTTTGTAGAAAATAGAATGCGTTCAATTTGTGTTAGGTTAGCAATATTATTAGCTTCGTATAGGATTATTAGAGTGTGCGAACGCGGGGTTTCGTCTAGTCGGGTTGTAGTTTTGCCGATTTCCCCGAAATGACGATTCTAGTTAAAGAATTGCGATTTTCGTGCGTTTTTCCGCGCACCGAGTGCATGCTATGATTAATACGAGAGCATGGATAATTGTATGTTGTGACTTGCATTGTGTTAGGTTTTTTAATCTTATGCTTGATATTGTGCAAATATAGGATCGGTCGGGGAAACTTCGGATTCGGCGCGAAAAGGCAAGGCGGTGGCCGGATCGGATTAGCGGGGATTTCAGGTGAGTAGATATATTCATCTATGGGGGAATCGTCTGGATGGCACGAGGCGCCCCCCCTAGTTAGGATTTCCTTATCCCTTGCAAGATTCATATTGTTAGTTAGCTTATCCATTCATGTACACTGCATACCCTTACAGTTAATAATATGCTAGATTGCATGGATATTCATATGCACATATGCGATAACACTTCGTAGGGCACGAACACCATTACCATTGGTATCTGTTGCACGCGCACTATTCATTTGACACACACGCCTTTGGTAATTGCCATGCCACGTGCACTATAGAACCTGTTTAACTTAATAACACCATTTGCATTCATACATGATATTTGAGATTGAATCGCATGCATATACCTCGCATTACCATTATATTTACATAGATTTCTAGCCAAAACTCACATCATATACATTGGTATCATAGACATTTATCATATATAACATGTGGACATTATGATTTTCTTGAGGATTTCAGTTTTGCTGCGATTTCTGGATTTTTGGGGAAAACCGCAAGAATTTAACAAAAGCTTATATTTATCATTTTTAAAACAAAGTTGCGGTTTTCTCGTGATGTATGTGTCGTCCACCATGAGTTTTCATGTTTTCTGTTGGATTTCGAGACCCGATTCGAGGAGTGGATGAACCGTCTCGGGTACATGGTGGGCCCGGTATGGTACCCCGGGGCAAGAAGATCGAGTTGTAGAAGATGAGCCTGGCAGGGGAAGACTACCTACCGGTGATGTCTGGCGCGGCGGATATCCGGAGGATACCGACCGTTGTCGTGAGATTCATGATATGGGCCGATTCGGACTGACGGAGCCCGATATTGAGACAGATATGATTCCTATTTGGTGTCGATGCTTGACACGGGTTTTCAGAGGATTTCTTGATGATATTTAGCTATTATGCAGACATTCATTTTCTAAAAGTTAAGAATGCAGTAACTTCAACATTTAAAACACTTAAAGAGTTAGAAAAGATATTGCATACATGTGCATGCATACTAGAGTTATTATATCACATATGGACATACATGTTGTTCCGCATTGCGTGCATTCTTACGATTGCCTTACTAGATGTTATATTTACTCACGAGCTGGCAACTCACCCCCGTTGTGCCACAGTGTCTTGCAGGTCGGACCCGTCAGTCTTGTAGCGGCGGGCTATCTTATCCTCAGTTCCTTTTGCTCAGACTCGCGACATCGCCCGTAGGTGGGTTGCGAGCACACTTTATTTCTTTTTGCTTTATCATTGTATCTAGTATTCTCCATCTACCACTTTATATTGTATATGCGACCTAGTGATGAGACTGAGAGATTTGTATATTTGTGGTTCTTTTGGGTCGAGCTCACTTGAGCCGGCGTTGTGTTTTCGGATATTTTGCGTTTCTTTCATGCTCTTTTCTTGATATTGCTATTATATTGCATGTGGTTGTGATCCGCCTTGGGCGAAGAGCTAGCTCCCACTTGGGGATGCCATTTTATGATTACAGGTTTATTATCTTGTTGTACCCATTTTGGGGGATAGAAAATACAGGGGAGACTCTGCCGAAATTTTCAGAAATTTATGATGTTTTTTTTGGGATTCTATGCAACCTAAATGATTTTAAAAACCATTTTCATTAAAGGTTTTCCTTCACTCTCTTTTGATTTTGGTTTAGATTCTTTTGGGCTTTGGCTGACTTAGGTTACGGTACACCTTTAGCCGTCTCGTAATCTAAGTGCCAGTCGCGATCCGTACTTTCGGGTCGTGACAGATGGTTTCCCAATCAGGGTACTTAGACAGCATTCTAAGAGTTTTTAGAATGGACGACTCCTGGCACGGTAGTATACCTGCAAGTGATGGAGTCACCCTCTCTAAAGGAGTCTTACAGACTAAAGGGGAGAGGGATGTGCATGATTGGCAGATCACTTGCTTAGGCAATTGAGTCAATCATGAGATGTCAAGTACCACACCAGATGTTGTTTTTGCACGAGATGCAATATGTTGATATTGATCCAATCCTGGAGGAACGAACGGAAGCAGTTTCAGAACATGTGTGGATGTTCTAGGGATATGATAACGTTAGCCTCATTTGGGAGACGGTTATCATTCCAGACTTCCAAGGTGAACTGGATGACAGAGTGACTGTCAGAGTTGTAGTTTTCCCCTCTGAATAGGGGCAGTATTTGGACAGGTGCTCCAAGAGGATACTGAGGGAGGCATGGCGCAGGATACTGATTGGTTTCAGTTGACGATACAGTCTAAGAAGTTTGGATTTGGAGTTCATTTATGAACTAGGTCCCATCAGATATCCAGACATATTCTAAGATAGGTATTGCTCATTTCGGGAGATGGGTTTCTCCGTGAACTTGAGATAAAGAGAGACATAGAAAGAAATATCAAAGCGGATCCACTCACTGAGGCTATTCCTCGAACACAATAGTTTTGCAAACGGGTTTTGTGAGACTGATTAGTAGAGGAGTTGGGTGTTCGGTATCACACGAGCTGTGAGTATGCGACATCGCAATAATTAGCCTTGAGTGCAAGTGGGAAATTGTTCGAGATAGTGCCCTCAGAGTCAATTATTGGATCACAGGCACGTGATTGCAATGATTAAGGGAGGACCTATGCCGATAGGACAGTCTTACTCAACATGATAGTATGCTATCTGGTTTATCTTTATCACCGTGTACTGCTTTAGGTGACCTTACAGGTCACTATTGTACGTTGATAGAGCCCCTAGGATTCTTGCTTGACTGCCAGCAGGATGAGGGCGATCATATACGTGGGAGCTAGGGTCTATAAGCACATCCTTAAACGGTCCCTAGTCGTGGGAGTTTCGAGACAGGGCATCGATATTCCAGAGTAGACTAGTGTATACAGTCGAGACCCCGACGAGGGGCGGTGGCCGGTCTCATAAGCCACTGGTGTCAGTTGGTTCACCTAAGATGTATATAGGTGCTCATTAGGTTATGAGTACACCGGACAGGACTCACCGGGAACATGCTAGTTGGTCTTATACCTGACGTCAGATAGCAGTTCCCTGGTGACATGTGTACAGGTTAGTTCATCGACCTGAAATCGTCATTTGTCTCGTGTGAGTTCCTACTGTACTTTGATTACTACCCTACCACGCTCAAAGGAGATGTGAAAACAGGTTTTAGTTGGGTACAGTCCCGAGCCACATGGAGGCAGTGAGCGGATCTGCAGGGCTTCGTCTCTCGCGGTATTGGGAGTGAGGTCACGCTGTGTCTAGGAGAGCCATTACACGAAGTCCTTGGCCAAAGCAGGAGATTTACTGGTAGGTATTCCAGTAGTATCTCAGGGTGTTCTGGGCTACACTCCGACACGACTTGTACCGCTTTTTGAGGTCTGACTTTTACCAAGCCCCTAGGCCCGCCATGCGATGCTCATAGAAGAACGGACCGGACTGTACGGATATTGTCACTGACAGGCTCAGTAGGGTGTCAGGATGAGTTCGCTCATCGACGTCCCTTTTGGTCAATACCTGGTAGCCCGTTACGTATGGCTAATACCTCTGACGTGCTAGTTGTTAAATCCACAACCAAAATATTGACGAGTCTTTAGAGTCCCCTACAGACCGTTTCTCAAGTTTCGGGCGAAACGCTGTAGAGGCCGTATAGAGATATGGCAGGGTTCGATCATATACATGCAGTATTACACGGATCATGATCGGACGGATGATACTAGCGGGCTTTGGATTAAGCCGGATCCTAGAATTGTACAGTGTAGATTTTGTCTCATTGCATTTGTATTCGTTCGGAATACAAATGCGGGTATGTATATACAGTCGCGGGGTTTTCCTGTAATTTATTACGGGATCAGTTTTTTGAAGTTGCCAGTTTGCATTCCGTTTCGGCCATTTTCCTTTGTTTCTTTCCTTGGCTGAAAAATGGTGGATGAGGGCTTATTTGCAAATATGCAAATTAGCAATTTGGAGGGTTGTTTTTACAAGTTGTTGCATCATGATGGTTTCATGATGGTTCCACCATCACTTGACTTCCTTGGATAATCATTGCTTGACTTTTGGAGTTATGATGGTTGATGGAGTGTTGGACTTTGTTTGTGATCATTTCTTTTCATGATCACACATCATTCCTTCTTGCATTATTGATCCACTCACTCTCCATTCTCATCCTCCATGAATTTGGCCGGCCATTCTCTAAAGGGGGCTGTCCCAATTTTTTGTGAAGGGAATTGGTCTCATTTGCTTGCTCAAAAATGGTCTTGGTTCATCTCAAAAGCTCACTACTTCATTTCTACCTTCACTTCCTCATGGCAACTTCATACCCCTTTGAGACATAGCCTACTACACTTGTCAGTTGTATGTATGCCCTAGAGGCCAGTATTGTACAGATGATGTATATTATATTGGATGCTTGGACATATATAGAGATGACTTTCTTGCTCAATATGATAGTATGCTATCTGGTTACTCTTTATCTTAACATGTACACTAGTCTCTTTATACTGTCTTATAGTTACATGTTGGTAAAGCCCTTAGGATGTGTACTTGACTACCTGGACTATGATGCAGATCATACTAGTGGGGACATGGTAGTCCATAAGTACATCCTTCAAGGTCTCTAGTCGTGGGTGTATCGAGACGGGGCATCGATATACCAGTGTAGACTAGCGTATACACTTCTCGACCCATGTGATGGGCGATGGATGATCCCATATCCATTGGTGTTTGACATCAGAGATGGTATACGGGTGCTCAGTGGAGACTGGGTACACTGGACGGACTCGCCGAGAACTCCCAGATGGTATTATACCTCACGTCAGATGGCAGTTCTCAGGTGACACTTGTACAGGTTAGTCTTGTAGGGTTCCTAGGCACTCCCAAGAGGTCTTACAAGGCATCGAACATGCCAAATTAAAATTTTACGGTGCCTACAAACCCTAAACTACGGATCGATAACTAGATGTCTAGGCGAAAAAGAACTAGTTAACACTTAACTATTGGGAATACGGAAATACAACCTTTGTAGATCCGGTCCTCCACCTCCACGGCTCCGCAACGAGGTCGTCTCCGCTGTCCAAATCAAATCCGGGCTCTAGGATCGGCTTCGTCGGAGAATGGGCAAGCTAGGTCGTCGATGTCCATGCCGAAGATGATCTACGTCGAGGCATCGCTAGATCAAGCTCACAACTTCACCAAGTCATGAAACTTGTGAAGTAAACACACTCTACTACTTGGCAAGAGGTAGAGGATGAAGAAATAGGAGTTGGGTTAACTTTAGAATTGGATTTCTCACTTGTTTGCTCAATTCACTATTGATGGAGGTGAAGCTTTTCTTCTTGAAGTCAAGGAAGAAGAAGAAGAAGCTTATGATAAGTTAATTAGAAAAAGAAAAGAAATAATCAAAACTTATCATAACTAAACCATGGTAAAGTGTAGAGATTGAACTAGGGTTAAAACAAATGGTTAGGTTAAGCATGAGATAAGAATGGTGGACAAAGTCAAAGGTTCATGAATCTTCAACTACAATCCAAAACAAGCCACCATTCTTCTCATTTCATTTTCCAAAAAGAAAATAAATAAATAAATAAATAAATAGATATGAAAAACAAAACCCTAACCATTTGAATAACCATGGTTTAATCTTTACACAAACTCAAGTTAGCATGCATCATCAAACATGATACATACAAGTGCACAAAAACATATCGCATATGCAATGCGCACGAACCAAGTGAGAAAATCCGTCTAAAGTGAACCGATACTAGTTAATGCAAAGTAATATATCAAATATATAATTATACATTAAATCATTAAATCAACACTTGATTCAATGATCCGGTCATGCGCACATAACCGACTGGTATCATTAGTAACATCTTATCGAATCAACACTTGATCCGATAACCCGGCTATATCGCATATAACCGATCAATGTCACATCGCGAGAATCGAATACAGTATCACATACTCGTATTATTCTCGGTCCCGCACATATCTCATATGCGCTCCTATTTCGTTTCGCTTGAGCCAGGAAACCTCTGTGTAGGACTCTAAAGACTCGTCAATACGCCGGCAGCAGATGATGATCATATCAAACACCCACAAGCCGCAAGCGGTCTGCTAAACGTAACGGCCACCCGGGTATTGAGCGATCTGAAGATTGACGAGCAAGCCCGCTCACACTCCAGTGAATCTGACCAGTAACACTACCGTACAGTCCGGTCTGATCGTCTGATATGTCGCATATCTCGCCTAGGGGTGGTAAACGTCAGACCCCAATAGCTCAATAAGTCGTGTCGATATGAGGTCTATAACTATTCGAGAAACTACTGGTAACACTTACCAGTAAATCTCAATAACCCTGGCCAGGGATTTCCTGTTATAGCCAATCGAACACAGTGCAACATCAACCCCCTATACCGGGAGAGACGAATCCCCTCCTATCGCTCATTGCCTCCATGTGACTCGGGACTGTACCCAAAAACCACCGTTTTGCACGCCCTCTTGGACGTGGTAAGATGGAAATCAAAGCACAGTGGGAACCACACAAGACTCTATGACGATATCGGGTCAACAGACTACTCTGTACCAGTGTCACCAGAGAACTGCCATCTGACGTGAGGTATAATACCATCTGGGAGTTCTCGACGAGTCCGTCCAGTGTACCCAGTCTCTACTGAGCACCCGTATATCATCTCTGATGTCAAACACCGATGGATATGGGACCATCCATCGCCCATCTGTATGGGTCGAGAAGGTATACGCTAGTCTACTCTGGTATATCGATGCCCCGTCTCGATACACCCACGACTAGGGACTTTGAAGGATGTACTTATGGACTACCATGTCCCCACTAGTATGATCCGCATCATAGTCCAGGTAGTCAAGTACAGATCCTAAGGGCTTTACCAACATGTAACAGAGAGACAATCAGCATACACGTTAAGGTAAATTGTAACCAGATAGCATACTATCATGTCGAGCAGGAAAGTCCTCCCTATATATGTCCCAGCATCCACTACAATATACATCCTATGTACAGTAATGGCCTCTAGGGCATACATATAACTAACAATCTCCCACTTGCACTAGGGCCATCTGTAGCAGTGGTTGCAGTATCTCATACTCAACCATCCCATGAAAGTCTCTCTCTGGGAACAGGCCTTTGTGAGTGGATCCGCTGTGTTGTCCTCTGAGTCTACTCTCCAAACCTCGATCACCCTGGAGATCAACCATCTCCATGATCAAGTGATACTGCCTTAGAATATGTCTGGATCACTGATGGGACCGGCGTTCCTTGGCATAAGCCACAACTCCATTGTCACACAATGGGAGGAACATAGTTCATCTCATGAACCAATATACACCCAAACAGCCTCTTTGGTAGCATCTTAAGTAGCGATGTATCCAGCCTTTATCGTCTAGTATGTCACGGTATCTAGCTTGGAACTCTTCCAACATACCGTCCCTTTACTGAGGGTAAAGACAATGCCTGCGACTGACATTCAGTCGTCTTTATCACCCTGGAACCTTTCCAGTGATTCTCCCCAGGATCGATTGATACCATCTCACTACAACTAGTGAGTATCCTAACATCCATTTAGATCTATCTCATAGGTCCAATATCCAGGATTTAGGAGGTATCACTTTGATCCTATATGGAGAATCATTGTGATAAGCGGAGATTGATCGAGCGTAGCATAGAAAACTTCTTCCCTATCAAGAGTATGTCATCCACGTACTCTACGAGGATCGTCACCATACTCCCTACTACCTTCTTGTTTATACAAGGTTCATCTACCATTTTGATGATGTCAACTTCTTTGACCGCTTCATCAAAACAGATGTTCCAACTCCGCGATGCCTGCTTTATCCTATAAAGCATCTTGCACACGTTTCCGCTGCTCCCACTGTCTACGAAGCCCTCTGGCTGTGTACTTATAGACACTCTCTTCTAAACATCATTTAGAAAAGCTGTCATGACACCCAACCACCAGATATCGTAGTCATGGTATGTAGCCGTGACAAGTAGGATCTGGATGGACTTAAGCATAGCTACTTGAAAAGGTTTCATCATTATCCGTACCTGGTCAATGATGCAAACTTTTAACAAGTCTAGCTTTGAAAGTCTCAACTTTTCCATGTACACCAAGTAATCTTCTCAAGATATACTTGCTCCTGATGGGGATTTAACCCTTCAGATATAGCAACTAAAGTCCATACTTTGTTGGTGTATAAGGATTCCATCTCAGATCGCTAAACATCCAGCCATTCTTACAGAGTCTTACTCTCGATGGCCAGCTCGAAGCTAGTTGGGTCATCATCTCATGATGCAATCCTCGCTCCCACTGTCACAGAGAAACCGAAGTATCTCTCAGGTGGGTAAGGAACCCTACTAGATCGGCGGAGAGGCTGAGGTTCGTTGGAATCTACTGAATCCTTTGGTTCTTTCAAATCATCAGCTGCAGTTTGTATAGCTGGAACATTTCCAGTTCTACATTACAGACCTTGCCTCGAGCTTGTCCGGATTTTGCTTTCAAACATAGGCAGGACAACTCCAAATCTTAACTAACTTAAGACATGGGTTCTTCCCATTCCATATCACATATGAAGCGGTAGGCAACTGATTTGATTCGAACCCTATTCAATAGGTATGCAGCTTCTCAAGCGCATATTTCCCAAAAAGAAATAGGTAACTCAGTAGTACTCATCATAGAGCACACCATATCATATAGGGTGTGATTGCTCCGCCCCGATATACCATCGTGCTATGGTGTATGCAGAGGAGTAATACTGAGAGAGAATCTCATTCTCCTTTAGAAAAGTCCAAGTATTTCCGTGCTCAAGTATTCTCCTCCTTGATCACATCAAAGGACATAATACTTACACCCGTATTTTGGTTCTCTACTTCTAACTTATATTCTGTGAATATCTCAAAAGGTTCGGACTTGTGTTTCAACAGGAACATATGACTGAATCTTGAGAGATTATCAGAGAATATAACGAAGTATAAAGAACTAGTCCTGGCATGTGTAGACAGGGGACCTACATACATCAACATGTATCATCCCAAGAGTTTACAAACTCTTTCTCTGTTTCCAGTAAACGGAGCTATGGTCATCTTATCTTTGTGACATGACTGGCGAGTTTCACAAGATGTAAATTCAAACTGATTTAAATATGCATCTAAATGTAACTCCAGCCAGTCGGGTTACATTGATATGACCTAGTCTACAATGCCTCAAGAAGGATTCGTTCATTTCTGAACTCTTCCTCTTGTGTGTGTTCTGTATACAAAAAACTGTGGTTTGATTTAGAACATTAATGCTTTTAGATAACGTGCCTGAACCGATCAACTTTTGATATAGGAAATGTTCAAAACATTATCCAACAACACAAAATTATATCCTTTCTTTTCTAACAAAGAGAGTGATATGATTTGGTATATCAGGTTCGGTATCTAACAACATTCGTTCAGAATCAATGTATTGTTAATACAGGGTGACAGTGACCGACAGACTTGGTTGCAACACTTGCCCCGTTTTCTGCCTCATGAAACTTATCACCCGTTCTCAGTTCTCTACCTTTCTGTAGCCCTATGTAACAGATTACATATCTGGGATCCTGATCTGGTATCACATACCCAGGACGTAAAGGATACTGAGAAACAGTTCTCTGTAATGAACACACCCGAAGATGATGCATCAGCATGCACTCTCTTCGTTTGGGCGGCACGGGAATTCTGGTAATCCCCTAATTCCTGCTCTGTCTTATAACAATTATAAGTTGGAGCGGGACCAACGTTCCCCAGCTCAGTATAACAAGCGGGTTCGGTCAATATTCCGTATTATTATCTTGATTAAGGCGTGATATGGTCGCTACCTGGAGAGAGAGAGAAGAAAACACTCAGCGTGCGCTCTGTCAAGAATATATTGGTTATTATTTTATCTAATCAGGATGGCTCCCACTGCTTTTTATCAAATCTTCCTTCAAACCCTAAAAGGAAAGACTAGCCGGGATTAATTACACACTACAAGTTCGCCAATCTTTCAGCCAGGCCAGTGTCGGTACTTTGAGGGAGGTCCCCCGTGCTTTCGCACGAACCTAATTAATGTAAACCTCGTTTTCCCAGAGGCTTAACCTCGTTAACACCTTTCTAGAAACCTACTTGATCGGCTAATTGTAATGTATAAAACTCTCCCAGGAGTAACTCTTACTCGCAGCGGGTATCGGGATCCAACTATCTCATAGAAGGTATGCAATCTCATTGCAAATTTCAACACTTGAAATTCCCGATAATATTTTGCCCCTAGCACCCTATGACCTTGACGGAGGCCAACAAACCATAGGCTACTAGTCAAGTTCAACCCGTCATTTCTTGATCGAATCAAACCCACCCGCACGACCCTTGACGGAGGCCAACAAGGTCGCACGACTACCTTAACTCAATCTGCATCATATGCATAAGCAGATAAATACTGGTTAGCTACCGCACACTGCGCCTTGACGGAGGCCAACAAACGCAGCACGAATACTAAACAGCATTTATCTGAAATGACGGAAGGCTACGACAGGTTTTTCTGAAAACCTATTGCGTAATGAACTTGATATCGTTGTAGAATCAAATGATTTTAAAAATGGAGTGCTTTTGAGGCTTTTGTAGTTTTGCTAAAGGAGTCACTCCCGGTGAAGGGATCGTCGGTCCTTTCCTCGTCGAATGAGGTGCGGGATATATCATATATATCACTGTGCAAAGCAAAAACACTTAAAAGCAATCAAAAGACAAACCGAGTGTGTAGCATCTGCCAGTTATTGCTAAAGGAGTCACTCCCGGTGAAGGGATCTCGGTCCTTTCCTCATCGAATAAGGTGCAGGATATATCACATATACCTCTGTGCAAAGCAAGAACTGTAACTACCTGTTTTATTTTGAAATTCGATTCTACAACATCTTAGGTTTCTTTTATTTCATTAATCATATTAATGAAGTCCCATCATTTAAGTACCTAAACATCACAGATAAATACGACGTACACTTATGCCATCCACATTCGCCTCGATGTCCCCTCGTGCACCGTTAGGTTAGGTAACTAACGACAGAGCGGGGCAGGGCTAGCGCGGGTGTAAAACATAAGTAACGTCTATATAATATATCATATATACTATTTACTGTATCTATCAAAGAACATCACATGATCACATCACAGATATCGCAGCAGAAGAATTATATGAAATATTGGATATACTAGGACGTCCGTGTTTTCAATACGAGCCAGTATAAAACATGGATTCCACGGTCGTGATGAATAGCCAAACCCACACCCCTAGACCCCTACGAGAGCGGCAAGCAACCCTGCCAATTCTAGGGTTAGGAGACCCGGACTCGACTCCTCGAGTTGGTCTCCCACTGGACTCCAGAACCCGGTTACTTGTGCCCTCCTCCTTGGGTCTATCCTAGTGCGGAAAAGTAAATAATATACAACAGGTGACAACTCCCGCAACCTGGAAGCGCCCCAATAAAAGAATATTACATACAAGTTTTTACATGAATGAAAATGAAAAACACTCATCTCACATAAAAAACCCCCGGCTATTCAAACACGACGATCCAATATAACATATCCAGCAACACATAACATCACATGTCATCAACGTAAGTAAATGTGCGCATCCCAATTGTCGTTGACATATAGCAACGAAACCGGCGATATCACACATTACACTTACGGTCACAGAAAAGAAAGTGTAAAACTACAACAGTTGGAATCCGCAACCACCTCAGACATCACATGCCTGACCAAATGAATTCCTTAGACATCGCATGCCTAACAATTATAAACCCCGCATTTTAGTCTCAAAATCGAAAACACTTTTCAATATCAAGTCGGGCAATTCAACAGGATTCCCGACATCCTGATCGAATGCTCGTCGCAAACTTCTGTAGACGGCCGCACCCCTGATACCGTCGACGAAGTGCACCAAGGCGGAACACCGCTACCGCGAGCACCCGTACGGATGCTTTCGGCGATGGGGTTCTCCTACAGTCACTTGGTCGGGGCTATGGAGTGAGGCTGTCTATTAAGTTTACCCGGCGAGTATCCGCGTACGCTACGTGATTGCGACGGACTTTTGATCACATCAAAATTCCGTGGCAACCGATCAAGTGAGACTAAACTGCTGTGTTTATAACATTCATTTAGTTATCACATAACTTCTTGTGAATTCCAATTATTGTATCCCATTCCAGATAAACAGAAAATGTTAAACTTTCCGATCGAACTATCGAACACCCAAGTTTTCCCGATACTGATCAACACATGAAACAAGTCTAACAACATTCAGTTCGTGCCTCAGTACCAACGGTCCAGCCGTAGAAGGGTCAAGCCAACGCCTCACATGTGGCACGCCGTACTGCCCCAAACCCGAAGGTTCAAAGGGCAGTTCAAGACGGTCACATAATCGAGTTAAGGTTTGTGTCTTCTAGAGGGACCATCGCGTTACTTGCACTACTTAGAACGTCGTTAAACTACGGAAAAATCCAACACTTGGAAATTTCCCGACAGGGGAAAAGTTGGGTATTTATATCCGGTCGAACTTTTTAACATATTCTAAAATTTATCCGGAAAGCCACACAGACAAAATTTGATAAACCCGATCGAATCATCAAAACTCCAAAACATCCCAGATTATTCAACACTTGAATAAATATTAAAAATAACCAGAGAAGTCAGCACAGGAAAAAATGAATTACTGTGCAAAAATTGTTTGATGACGTCACAATTTTGCCGCTGATCAGCCGCACTATCCCATATTATGCCGCGGATCCGCGCAATATTTTACTGTTCATCAAAAAAATTTTGTGCCGAAATTCTTATATTTCTCTGCTGGTTTTTCTACATATTTTTAATACTGCAAAATCACTGTTTTTAGAAAAAGTACAGAGAGCACATTTTGGAGTTAGTTTCGGGTTCGTTCCGGTTTCAAATTCCATCTGGACTTCGCCTAAGGCTCTAGCTAGGCTCTGATACCACTGTAGGGTTCCTAGGCACTCCCAAGAGGTCTCACAAGGCATCGAACATGCCAAATTAAAATTTTACGGTGCCTACAAACCCTAAACTACGGATCGATAACTAGATGTCTAGGCGAAAAAGAACTAGTTAACACTTAACTATTGGGAATACGGAAATACAACCTTTGTAGATCCGGTCCTCCACCTCCACGGCTCCGCAACGAGGTCGTCTCCGCTGTCCAAATCAAATCCGGGCTCTAGGATCGGCTTCGTCGGAGAATGGGCAAGCTAGGTCGTCGATGTCCATGCCGAAGATGATCTACGTCGAGGCATCGCTAGATCAAGCTCACAACTTCACCAAGTCATGAAACTTGTGAAGTAAACACACTCTACTACTTGGCAAGAGGTAGAGGATGAAGAAATAGGAGTTGGGTTAACTTTAGAATTGGATTTCTCACTTGTTTGCTCAATTCACCATTGATGGAGGTGAAGCTTTTCTTCTTGAAGTCAAGGAAGAAGAAGAAGAAGCTTATGATAAGTTAATTAGAAAAAGAAAAGAAATAATCAAAACTTATCATAACTAAACCATGGTAAAGTGTAGAGATTGAACTAGGGTTAAAACAAATGGTTAGGTTAAGCATGAGATAAGAATGGTGGACAAAGTCAAAGGTTCATGAATCTTCAACTACAATCCAAAACAAGCCACCATTCTTCTCATTTCATTTTCCAAAAAGAAAATAAATAAATAAATAAATAAATAGATATTAAAAACAAAACCCTAACCATTTGAATAACCATGGTTTAATCTTTACACAAACTCAAGTTAGCATGCATCATCAAACATGATACATACAAGTGTACAAAAACATATCGCATATGCAATGCGCACGAACCAAGTGAAAAAATCCGTCTAAAGTGAACCGATACTAGTTAATGCAAAGTAATATATCAAATATATAATTATACATTAAATCATTAAATCAACACTTGATTCAATGATCCGGTCATGCGCACATAACCGACTGGTATCATTAGTAACATCTTATCGAATCAACACTTGATCCGATAACCCGGCTATATCGCATATAACCGATCAATGTCACATCGCGAGAATCGAATACAGTATCACATACTCGTATTATTCTCGGTCCCGCACATATCTCATATGCGCTCCTATTTCGTTTCGCTTGAGCCAGGAAACCTCTGTGTAGGACTCTAAAGACTCGTCAATACGCCGGCAGCAGATGATGATCATATCAAACACCCACAAGCCGCAAGCGGTCTGCTAAACGTAACGGCCACCCGGGTATTGAGCGATCTGAAGATCGACGAGCAAGCCCGCTCACACTCCAGTGAATCTGACCAGTAACACTACCGTACAGTCCGGTCTGATCGTCTGATATGTCGCATATCTCGCCTAGGGGTGGTAAACGTCAGACCCCAATAGCTCAATAAGTCGTGTCGATATGAGGTCTATAACTATTCGAGAAACTACTGGTAACACTTACCAGTAAATCTCAGCAACCCTGGTCAGGGATTTCCTGTTATAGCCAATCGAACACAGTGCAACATCAACCCCCTATACCGGGAGAGACGAATCCCCTCCTATCGCTCATTGCCTCCATTTGACTCGGGACTGTACCCAAAAACCACCGTTTTGCACGCCCTCTTGGACGTGGTAAGATGGAAATCAAAGCACAGTGGGAACCACACAAGACTCTATGACGATCTCGGGTCAACAGACTACTCTGTACCAGTGTCACCAGAGAACTGCCATCTGACGTGAGGTATAATACCATCTGGGAGTTCTCGACGAGTCCGTCCAGTGTACCCAGTCTCTACTGAGCACCCGTATATCATCTCTGATGTCAAACACCGATGGATATGGGATCATCCATCGCCCATCTGTATGGGTCGAAAAGGTATACGCTAGTCTACTCTGGTATATCGATGCCCCGTCTCGATACACCCACGACTAGGGACTTTGAAGAATGTACTTATGGACTACCATGTCCCCACTAGTATGATCCGCATCATAGTCCAGGTAGTCAAGTACAGATCCTAAGGGCTTTACCAACATGTAACAGAGAGACAATCAGCATACACGTTAAGGTAAATTGTAACCAGATAGCATACTATCATGTCGAGCAAGAAAGTCCTCCCTATATATGTCCCAGCATCCACTACAATATACATCCTATGTACAGTAATGGCCTCTAGGGCATACATATAACTAACAAGTCTGTAGACCCGAGATCGTCATAGAGTCTTGTGTGATTCCCACTGTGCTTTGATCTCCACCTTACCACGTCCATGAGGGCGTGCAAAACGGTGGTCTTTGGGTACAGTTCCGAGTCACATGGAGGCAATGAGCGATAGGAGGGGTTTCGTCTCTCCCGGTATTGGGGGTTGATGTTGCGCTGTGCTCGATTGGCCGTAACAGGGAAGTCCCTGGCCAGGGATGATCAGAGATTTGCTGGTAAGTGTTACCAGTAGTTTCTCGACCCGTTATGAGCCTCACATCGGCACGACTTATCGGTTATTGGGGTCTGACGTTTACCACCCCTAGACTTCATATGCGACATATCAGACGAAGAGACCGGACTGTATGGTAAGTGTTACTGGTTGGATTCACAGGAGTGTGAGCGGGCTAGCTCGTCGATCTTCTGATCGCTCAATACCCGGGTGGCCGTTACGTTTAGCAGACCGCTTGCGGCTTGTGGATGCTTGATATGATCATCATCTGCTACCGGCGTATTGACGAGTCTTTAGAGTCCTACACAGAGGTTTCCTGGCTCAAGCGAAACGAAATAGGAGCGCATATGAGATATGTGCAGGACCGAGAATAATGCGTGTATGTGATACCGCATTTCATTCTCGCGATATATGTTTCGATTGGTTATATTCGATATGACCTAGTTATCGAATCATTCATTCGATAAATCGATACATTGGATTATAGTCGGTTATGTGCGACATGACCGGATCATTGAATCAAATGTTGATTTAATGATTTAATGCATAATTATATATTTGATATATTGTTTTGCATTAGCTAGTATTGGTTCACTTTATATGGATTTTCTCACTCGATGTGCAAGAAGTATATATGATATACTTTTGTGCACTACTTTGTATCATGTTTGATGATACTTGATAATGTGGTTAAGTGTAAAGGGTTAAACCATGGTTAAGTGATGATTAGGGTTTTGGTTTTTCATTTATTTATTTGTTTATTTATTTGGAAAGGATTAAGTTAAGAATGGTGGCTTATTTTGGAGCTATGTTGAAGCTTCTTGAAGCTTTGACAAAGTCCACCATCCTTATCTCATCCTTAACCCTAACCACTCTAACTAACCTTGGTTTAATCTCTACACTTGACCATGGTCAAGATATGATAAGTATTCATATTAGTTTTATTTTAAAACAAGAAGACTTATCATTCTTTCTTCATCTTCATCTTCATCTTCTTTTTCTTCTTCAAGCTTGCTACTTTAATGGCAACTTGAGATCTAATGAGATAAATCCAATTCTAAAGTGAACCCACCTCCTATTTCTTCACCCTCTACCTCTTGCCAAGTTGTTTTGGGTGTTTTCTTCACAAGTTTCACAACTTTGTGATGTCGGAGCTTGAGCTTGTGCAACCTCGACGTAGATCGTCTTTGACACGAAGCCGACGACCTATTCCGCACGTTTCTCCGATGAAGCCGTCACGAGAGTCCAAGGTTCAAGATGGACAGCGAGAGGACGCCCTCGTGGAGCTAAGGAAGTGGGTATCCGGATCTACAAAGGTTGTAGCATCTTAACTTTAGTTAAATTGTTAACTAGATTTATATTTCGCCTAGAATTCTAGCGACGATCCGTAGTCTAGGGTTTCTCGGCACCATTTTTTTTTGAAATTGGCATGTTCGATGCCTTGTGAGACCTCACTAGGGTGCCTAGGAACCTTTCACTGGTATCAGAGCCTACCTAGAGCCTTAGGCGAAGTCTAGACGCAATTTGAAGCCCGAACGAACCCGAAACCCTAAACAAAATGAGCTCTCTGGACATTTTCCAAAAATGGGGTTTTTTCCATATTAAAAATATGCAGAGAAATTAGCAGGAGAATGTAAGACTTACTGTGAAATTCGATGGCATAATTCGATTAAACTACCGCGGTTCCGCGGCACGAGCATAGCTCGTGCGGCGGTTCCGCGGCCGTACGGCCC
Organism: Agapanthus africanus; assembly: GCA_030015575.1. NCBI lineage: Eukaryota > Viridiplantae > Streptophyta > Magnoliopsida > Asparagales > Amaryllidaceae > Agapanthus > Agapanthus africanus. The sequence continues at coordinate 332,893,171 of JASDDO010000018.1, read as the reverse complement.
CACTGTTCAAAAATATTCACACAGTAATTCTTACCTTGCAGTGCTGGAGTTTCTGGGGATTTTTAATAATTATTCCAGAGTTGGATTTTCTGGGGTGTTTTAGAGCTTCGGTGTTTCGATCGGGGTATCAAATTTCGTCTTTGTGTTTTTCCGGATAATTTTCAGAATATGTTAAAAAGTTCGACCGGATATAAATACCCAATTTTTCCCCTGTCGGGAAATTTCCAAGTGTTGGATTTTTCCGTAGTTTAACGACGTTCTAAGTAGTGCAAGTAACGCGATGGACCCTCTAGAAGACAACAAACCTTAACTCGATTATGTGACCGTCTTGAACTGCCCTTTGAACCTTCGGGTTTGGGGCAGTACGGCGTGCCACATGTGAGGCGTTGGCTTGACCCTTCTACGGCTGGACCGTCGGTACTGAGGCAAGAACTGAATGTTGTTAGACTTATTTCATGTGTTGAGTTGTATCGGGAAAACTTGGGTATTCGACTGTTCGATCGGAAAGTTTAACATTTTCTGTTTATCTGGAATGTGATACAATAATTGGAATTCACAAGTAGTTATGAGATAACTGAATGAATGTTATAAATCTAGCAATTTAGTCCCATATGATATTGAAAAGAGTTTTCGATAATGAGACTAAAATGCGGGATTTATATCTATTAGGCATGCGATGTCTAAAGTAGTTGCGGATTCCAACTGTTGTAGTTTTACACTTTCTTTTCTGTGACCGTAAGTGTAGTATGTTCATATCGCCGGTTTCGTTGCTATACGTCAACGACAATTGGGGTATGCATACTTACTTACGTTGATGACATGTGATGTTATGTGTTGCTGGATATGTTATATTGGATCGTCGTGTTCGAATAGCCGGGGGTTTTTATGTGAGATGAGTGTTTTTCATTTTCATTCATGTAAAAACTTGTATGTAATATTCTTTTATTTGGGGCACTTCCAGGTAGCGGAAGTTGTCACCCTTTGTATATTATTTACTTTTCCGCATTAGGATAGACCCAAGGAGGGGAGCACAAGTAACCGGGTTCTGGGGTCCAGAGGGAGACCAACTCGAGGAGTCGAGTCCGGGTCTCCTAACCCTAGAATTGGCAGGGTTGCTTGCCGCTCTCGTAGGGGTCTAGGGGTGTGGGATTGGCTATTCATCACGACCGTGGAATCCGTGTTTTATACTGGCTCGTATTGAAAACACGGACGTCCTAGTATATCCAATATTTCATATGTTTATTCTGCTGCGATATCTGTGATGTGATTCTGTGATGGATATAGTATATAGTATATATGATATATTATATAGACGTTACTTATGTTTTACACCCGCGCTAGCCCTGCCCTGCTCTGTCGTTAGTTACCTAACCTAACGGTGCACGAGGGGACATCGAGGCGAATGCGGATGGCATAAGTGTACGTCATATCTATCTGTGATGTTTAGGTACTTAAATGATGGGACTTCATTAATGTGATTAATGAAAGAAAAGAAACCTAAGATGTTGTAGAATCAGATTTTAAACAAAACAGGTAGCTACAGTTCTTGCTTTGCATAGCGGTATATATGATATATCCTGCACCTTATTCGATGAGGAAAGGACCGAGATCCCTTCACCGGGAGTGACTCCTTTAGCAATAACTGGCAGATGCTGCACACTCGGTTTGATTTTTGATTGCTTTTAAGAGTTTTTGCTTTGCATAGTGATATATATGATATATCCCGCACCTCATTCGACGAGGAAAGGGCCGACGATCCCTTCACCGGGAGTGACCCCTTTAGCAAAACTAGAAAAGCCTCAAAATCATTCCATTTTAAAACTTCATTTGATTCTACAACGATATCAAGTTCATTACGCAATAGGTTTTCAGAAAAAACCTGACGTAGCCCTCCGTCATTTCAGATAAGTACTAGTTAGTATTCGTGCTACGTTTGTTGACTATGTTAAGGCGTAGTGTGCGGTAGCTAATTAGTGCTTATCTGTAAAAGCATATGATGCGATTGGATTAGGGTAGTCGTACGACTTTGTTGACTATGTTAAGGGTCGTGCGGGTGGGTTTAATTCAATCGGGAAATGACGGGTTGAACTTGACTAGCACTTATGATTTGTTGACTATGTTAAGGTCATATAGCTGCTAGGGGCAAAAGATTATCGGGAATTTCAAGTGTTGAAATTTGCAATGAGATTGCATACCTTCTATGAGATAGTTGGATCCCGATACCCACTGCGAGTAAGAGTTACTCCTGGGAGAGTTTTACACATTGCAATTAGCCGATCAAGTAGGTGTCTAGAAAGGTGTCAACGGGGTTACGCCTCTAGGAAAACGAGGTTTACAGTAATTAGGTTCGTGCGAAAGCACGGGGGACCTCCCTCAAAGTACCGACACTGGCCTGGCTGAAAGATTGGCGAACTTGTAGTGTGTAATTAATCCCGGCTAGTCTTTCCTTTTAGGGTTTGAAGGAAGATTTGATAAAAAGCAGTAGGAGCCATCCTGATTAGATAAGATAATAACCAATCTGATCTTGCACGAGCTTACGCTAAAGTGTTTTCTTCTCTCTCTCTCCAGGTAGCGACCATTTCATGCCTTAATAAAGATAATAATATGGATGTATTGACCGAACCCGCATGTTATACTGTGCTGGGGAACGTTGGTTCCGTTCTTTCTTATAAAAGTTATAGGAATGAACAGGAAATAGGGGAATACCAGGATTCCCATGCCACCCGAATAAAGAAAGTACATGATGATGCATTTTCTTCGGGTGTGTTCGTTACTGAGAACTGTTTCTCCATTTGCTCTACGTCCTGGGTATTGGATACCGGGTCAGGATCCCATATATATAATCAGTTACATGGGCTTAGGAAAGGTAGAGAACTTGGAGAAGGTGATAAAGACATTAGAGTTGGAAATGGTGCAATTGTTGCAGCTAAGACTGTCGGGGAATATCACCTTGTATTACCAACTGGTAATACATTGGTTCTAAACGAATGCTATTACATGCCGAACCTGATATGCAACATTATATCGGTTTCTTTGCTAAGTAAAGAAGGATATAATTTTGTATTACAGGACAATGTTATGAATATTTTCCATAACCAAAAGTTGGTTGGATCAGGCACGTTGTGCAATGGCATTTATGTTCTAAACCAATCAACAGTTCTGAGTATAACAAACACACACAAGAGGAAGAGTTCAGAACTGAACGATTCTTTCTTGTGGCATTGTAGACTAGGTCACATCAATGCGACACGACTGGCTAAGTTGCATAAAGATGGATATTTGAAACCTTTCGAATTTTCATCTTATGACACTTGCCAGTCATGTCTCAAAGGCAAGATGACCAAAACTCCGTTTACGGGACACGGAGAAAGAGTTACCGAACACTTGGGACTGATACATAGTGATGTATGTGGTCCCATGTCTACACATGCCAGGGATGGTTCTTCGTACTTCATTACATTCACTGACGATCTCTCTAGATTCGGATATGTGTTCCTGATGAAACACAAATCAGAAGCTTTTGAGAAATTTAGAGAATATAAACAAGAAGTCGAGAACCAAACCGGAAAAAGTATTAAAATCCTTCGATCTGATCGAGGAGGTGAATACTTGAGCAATGAATTCCTGGACTTCCTAAAAGAGAATGGGATTCTCTCTCAGCTGACTCCTCCATATACACCACAGCACAACGGTGTATCTGAACGGAGGAACCGCACCCTATTAGATATGGTGCGCTCTATGATGAGCACAGCTGAGTTACCTATTTCCTTCTGGGGATATGCGCTGGAGACAGCAGCATACCTATTGAATCAAGTTCCATCTAAATCTGTACCTACCACACCATATGAGATATGGAGTGGGAAGAGACCGTATTTTAAACGAGTTAAAATATGGGGTTGTCCGGCCTATGTCAAAAGACAAAATCCAGACAAACTCGAGGCACGGTCAGTTCTTTGCAAGTTTGTGGGATATCCTAAGAATTCCCAAGGATATTTTTTCTACCATGCTGAAGAACAAAAAGTGTTTGTTTCTCAATATGCCACCTTTTTAGAAAATGAATTTCTTGAAAAAGAAATTAGTGGCAAAGTGGTAGAGCTGGAAGAGGTTCCAGATACACAAACAGTAACTGAAGATTTAGTGGAACCAGAAGATTCAGTAGCTCCCAATGAACTTCAGCCTCTCCGCCGATCTAGTAGGGTTCCTCGCCAGCCTGAGAGATACTACGGTTTTCTCATGGATAGTGGGAGCGAGGATTGCATCATGGAGGATGATGACCCAACTAGCTTCGAGCAGGCCATCACAAGTAGGGACTCAGTGAAATGGCTGGATGCTATGCGGTCCGAGATGGAATCCATGTACACCAACAAAGTATGGACTTTGGAAGTTGCTCCTGAAGGGGTAAAACCCATTGGGAGCAAATGGATCTTCAAGAAAAAACTTGGTGTAGATGGGAAAGTGGAGACTTTCAAAGCTAGACTTGTAGCAAAGGGTTTTCGTCAAAGACCAGGTGTGGACTATGACGAGACCTTTTCTCCAGTGGCTATGCTTAAATCCATCCGAATCATGCTTGCCATTGCTGCCTTTCATGACTACGAAATCTGGCAAATGGATGTTAAGACCGCCTTTCTAAATGGTGATTTAGAAGAGTGCGTGTACATGACTCAGCCAGAGGGCTTCGTAGACAGTGGGAGCAGCGGGAAGGTGTGCAAGCTGCTTAAATCCATTTATGGATTAAAGCAAGCATCGCGGAGTTGGAACATCTGCTTTGACGTCGTTATCAAAGAGTTTGATTTCGTCAAAAATCCAGATGAACCTTGTATCTACAAGAAGGTGGCAGAGAGTAAGGTTGTCTTCCTCGTATTGTACGTGGACGACATACTCTTAATAGGAAATGATATTCCTATGCTGCAATCGGTCAAGCTCTTCTTATCACAAAGATTCTCAATGAAAGATCTTGGTGATGCCTCCTGCATATTGGGAATCAGGATCTATAGAGATAGATCCAAAAGGATATTGGGATTGTCCCAATCCAGGTACATTGACACCATACTAAAGAGGTTTAGTATGGAAGAGTCCAAGCGTGGGAATTTGCCCACGATCTCTGGAGTCACTCTCTCCAAAGAGATGTCTCCTAAGACTGATTTGGAGAGAGCTCGTATGCAAGGGATACCCTATGCTTCGGCAGTAGGCTCTATCATGTATGCGATGCTATGTACCAGACCCGATGTAGCATACTCACTAAGTGTAGTGAGCAGGTATCAAGCTGATCCTGGAGAGAGTCACTGGACAGCTGTGAAGAGCATTCTCAAGTACTTACGAAGGACTAGAGATATGTTCTTGGTGTATGGTAACGGAGAACTCCAAGTGGAGTCCTTTACCGATTCGAGCTTCCAGAGTGATAAGGACGACTCTAAGTCGCAGTCGGGCTTTGTCTTTACCCTTTACGGAGGGGCGGTTAGCTGGAAGAGTTCCAAGCAGGAAACCGTGGCAGACTCGACGATGGAGGCTGAATACATCGCTGCCAACGATGCTGCCAAAGAGGCTGTCTGGATCAAGAAGTTCATTACTGAACTTGGAGTGGTTCCATCCATTGAGCATCCAATACCTTTGTATTGCGATAACAATGGAGCGGTGGCTTTGGCTAAGGAACCCAGGTCCCATCAGCGATCCAGGCATATTCTGAGGCGGTATCACCTGATCCGGGAGATAGTTGATCGCCGGGAGATCGAGGTCAGGAGGGTTGACACGAAGAACAACACGGCGGATCCACTCACGAAGGCCATTCCACAGATACACTTTGAGAGACTCTTCGGGATGCTCGGTATGCGATACTACAGCAGCTGGCCCTAGTGCAAGTGGGAGATTGTTAGTTGTATGTATGCCCTAGAGGCCAGTATTGTACAGATGATGTATATTATATTGGATGCTTGGACATATATAGAGATGACTTTCTTGCTCAATATGATAGTATGCTATCTGGTTACTCTTTATCTTAACATGTACACTAGTCTCTTTATACTGTCTTATAGTTACATGTTGGTAAAGCCCTTAGGATGTGTACTTGACTACCTGGACTATGATGCAGATCATACTAGTGGGGACATGGTAGTCCATAAGTACATCCTTCAAGGTCCCTAGTCGTGGGTGTATCGAGACGGGGCATCGATATACCAGTGTAGACTAGCGTATACGCTTCTCGACCCATGTGATGGGCGATGGATGATCCCATATCCATTGGTGTTTGACATCAGAGATGGTATACGGGTGCTCAGTGGAGACTGGGTACACTGGACGGACTCGCCGAGAACTCCCAGATGGTATTATACCTCACGTCAGATGGCAGTTCTCAGGTGACACTTGTACAGGTTAGTCTGTAGACCCGAGATCGTCATAGAGTCTTGTGTGATTCCCACTGTGCTTTGATCTCCACCTTACCACGTCCATGAGGGCATGCAAAACGGTGGTCTTTGGGTACAGTCCCGAGTCACATGGAGGCAATGAGCGATAGGAGGGGTTTCGTCTCTCCCGGTATTGGGGGTTGATGTTGCGCTGTGCTCGATTGGCCGTAACAGGGAAGTCCCTGGCCAGGGCTGTTCAGAGATTTGCTGGTAAGTGTTACCAGTAGTTTCTCGACCCGTTATGAGCCTCACATCGGCACGACTTATCGGTTATTGGGGTCTGACGTTTACCACCCCTAGACTTCATATGCGACATATCAGACGAAGAGACCGGACTGTATGGTAAGTGTTACTGGTTGGATTCACAGGAGTGTGAGCGGGCTAGCTCATCGATCTTATGATCGCTCAATACCCAGGTGGCCGTTACGTTTAGCAGACCGCTTGCGGCTTGTGGATGCTTGATAGGATCATCATCTGCTACCGGCGTATTGACGAGTCTTTAGAGTCCTACACAGAGGTTTCCTGGCTCAAGCGAAACGAAATAGGAGCGCATATGAGATATGTGCAGGACCGAGAATAATGCGTGTATGTGATACCGCATTTCATTCTCGCGATATATGTTTCGATTGGTTATATTCGATATGACCTAGTTATCGAATCATTCATTCGATAAATCGATACATTGGATTATAGTCGGTTATGTGCGACATGACCGGATCATTGAATCAAATGTTGATTTAATGATTTAATGCATAATTATATATTTGATATATTGTTTTGCATTAGCTAGTATTGGTTCACTTTATATGGATTTTCTCACTCGATGTGCAAGAAGTATATATGATATACTTTTGTGCACTACTTTGTATCATGTTTGATGATACTTGATAATGTGGTTAAGTGTAAAGGGTTAAACCATGGTTAAGTGATGATTAGGGTTTTGGTTTTTCATTTATTTATTTGTTTATTTATTTGGAAAGGATTAAGTTAAGAATGGTGGCTTATTTTGGAGCTATGTTGAAGCTTCTTGAAGCTTTGACAAAGTCCACCATCCTTATCTCATCCTTAACCCTAACCACTCTAACTAACCTTGGTTTAATCTCTACACTTGACCATGGTCAAGATATGATAAGTATTCATATTAGTTTTATTTTAAAACAAGAAGACTTATCATTCTTTCTTCATCTTCATCTTCTTCTTCTTCTTCAAGCTTGCTACTTTAATGGCAACTTGAGATCTAGTGAGATAAATCCAATTCTAAAGTGAACCCACCTCCTATTTCTTCACCCTCTACCTCTTGCCAAGTTGTTTTGGGTGTTTTCTTCACAAGTTTCACAACTTTGTGAAGTCGGAGCTTGAGCTTGTGCAACCTCGACGTAGATCGTCTTTGACACGAAGCCGACGACCTATTCCGCACGTTTCTCCGATGAAGCCGTCACGAGAGTCCAAGGTTCAAGATGGACAGCGAGAGGACGCCCTCGTGGAGCTAAGGAAGTGGGTATCCGGATCTACAAAGGTTGTAGCATCTTAACTTTAGTTAAATTGTTAACTAGATTTATATTTCACCTAGAATTCTAGCGACGATCTGTAGTCTAGGGTTTCTCGGCACCATTTTTTTTTGAAATTGGCATGTTCGATGCCTTGTGAGACCTCACTAGGGTGCCTAGGAACCTTTCACCACTTAGCCTACAGTATTCTTGGGCACGTCGGCTTGCCAACTTCATGCCCGAGTTGCCTCGGTCCATAGGTGGGAGCCCGTAAAAGAACCAGGCGATGTGGTGCCCTTCCGACGAGGAGATGAAGACCGGAGATTCCGCGGGGAGATCGGGATGAAGACGAGAAGACCGAAGGACACGGATTGCTCGGTATATCTCTCTACCCCTTCTTCAGTTAGCTAGAAGTTGGTTAATGGACCGATCCGGGTTTTTAGTACGCGGTAGCGCCAGTTTCAAAAGTTAAAGAAAAGTATCGTTTCCGCATTTTGGCCTCGTTCAGACGGCCGGGGTGCTGCCATGCACTTACACTTCGCGTGGACTTCCGAAACGATGAAGGAGATCATGAAGCACATCGACTTCGACTAAGCGAGGATATTGTAGGTGAGTAGATTTATATCTACGGGGGAAGTCGGGTGGATGTCGTATAGCACCCCCGCAACCATTGATATGGAAAATCATTATATAAATTATAATTTGGAGAAAAGATATGCTACGAACATACGGATGTGATTAAAGGTTTTAGTATAAGATGATATGATAAAAGATGACATTAGTGGATATGTTGGCTTGAGGATGAAAGGCAATGTACATGTTATTTTCATATTCCAATAGATGATATGAGATTTTACATACATACAAATGAGAATATGATGTATATGCAAGATGACTTGATGTGAGATATTGATATGATGAAAAGAGAATGTGATGAAATAAGATGACTTGGCTTAATATGTCGATATACGGATGCGAGGCGATATGAGAATATAGATAATTTTGCCAAGACATGATAGGAGATTGATATAGATGTGACTTGAGTTATATATATATATATATATGAGAATAAAGAGTGATATGCCCTACGAGACTAAAGATCTGTACCTTCATTGATGAATAGGATGATAGAATCCTTATTCTGTTTGATGTCACTATAAGATGGATTACCGTAGCGATAAGATATACCAGATGATTGATCCGCGCTCATGATTTGAGGATGGTATTTGAGGATATTGCCACATCTGATGCTATGAGGCTGGATCGCCGATGTAAAGATGCCACCTAAACCATACTTATTTCCAAAACTGACGAATCGTATGCACTTTTAAATAAAAACCTCAAGGGACGCTACGGATTTTCAAATGGTGTCTTTTCCTTAAAAACACGCCCCCACTTTTAAAACTACGATTCGTATCTTTTAAACTGACCGTATGTTTCACGTGTAGTTATATACCTTATTATCGTTCATGTTTATATTAGTTTATCCCTCGTAACATACACGTGATGTTCCCGGTATTTATTTATTGTTATATGATATCATCTTCTAGTACACCTGCATAATTACCGATGATGCGCATGTTACACTTACACAGATTTGCCAGCTCACACATTCATCACCGGTAATTGCCCTACCACTTGCACAGTAGAACTGCTATATCATGATATTAATCTTAACCGTAAAGTACATTCATTATTCAGTACTATCATATGACATGCTTGCTAATATACTTGACATGCTCACGTTACTGTTCTATGTTGGCATATATAATACTTTATGGTTTCATGTATTGAGATGTTGTTTTCATGAGATCTCTGGATTTGAGAACCGCGGTTATATTTCAAAAGTAAATTATATATTGTTTTAAAAACGCGGTTTCTCTTGATATGATATTTCGTGTCCACCATGAGTTTTCTCGGTTCTGAGTTATGAGTGCACCCGATTCGAAGAGTTGGATAAACCGTCTGCGGGTACATGGTGGACCCGGTAAGGTACCCCAGGGCAAGAAGATTGTGGGGATGACGATGAGCCTGGCTGGGGGATATGCTACCTACCGGTGATAGTTTGGGCTCGGCGGTTATCCGGAGTCGCAAGATGGATATGAGGGCCGATCTGAGGATGCAGCGCCGGAGATATGAGGATTTACGTGTCGATACTGGACACGGTTTTCATGATGTTTCGAATGTCGATGCTGGACACTCAGGTTCCATGATATTATGTGTCATTGATGGACACACGTATAGTTGATATTCATATACATACAGGCATTTGATTTAGATGATTGGTTTTTTTACATGTTATTATTGGTGTTGATTCTTTTGTACACATATGCATACATTGTCACCCTAAATATCATAGTATTACCTTCATGTTATAGTAGGACCTAGGGATCGTTGTTTATTCGATTTCTACCTGTTGATGTTTTCTACTCACAAGTTGGAAACTCACCCCCATTGTGCCACAGTTTTCTTACAGGTTCAACTGCTTGGATCAGTAGCGGTATTGCTGGCACATAGTTTGCATCAGGGTGTTTTGCTATGGTAGGTGGGACACATTGGATCGTGCCCACTCTTGTACTTTTTATTCCTATTGTATCTAGATAAACTCAATCAGATCAGAAACTAGACTTTGTATATTGGTAGACCTAGATAGATTTGTGTTCACGAGACTTAGAGCAATGGGTGTATGTTCGCTTTCTTTAAGTCTTTTTTATGTCTTGTTTTATTTATTGTTCTTTCTGTGTTTGATCTTCATCATAGGGTGCCGTATATCTGTTTATTTCATGGTTGTGATTCCGCCAATTGGCGAAGAGCTAGCTCCCGCTTGGGGATGCCATTTATTGCTTGTATGTGTTTTTTGGATCAAAATATATAAGGGAGGTGCTGCCCAATTTTTTAAAGGACGAAAAATATTTTCAATTAGTATATAATTCACTTGCATTTTCTGTAAGTCCACGTTGCCCATCCCGGTGCTTGCGGGGAGGCGGAAAACGGAATAAAAATCGGATTTTTATGAGCTTAGGCAACATGGACTAAACTATGAAGGATCTTTGCTAAACAAAAACTTGCTAAAGCTAACTAGAAACTAGCTAAGTGCTAGAAAAGTTATACCTTGGGCTTTATGTCCTTCTCTCCTTGCTCCTTGGAGTAGTGGAAGGAGGTCACCTTGTCGTCTTCTCCCGTCAAAGAAAGATCCACCCGAAAGCCTCAACCTTTGGCTTCAACTCCAAGCTAGAAGAAACTAGGGTGCAAGAAGTGCTAGTCCTTGAACCCTAGACGAGAGTAAAGATGATCAAGAGAGGGTTTTTCTCAAGCTCAAGTGTTTCTCAACACATGAGAGGGAGAGAGCTTAAGGGAGAGGAAGAACAAGAGAGAGAAAAAATATGATAGAATGAGAATAATGTGTACCATTCTCACTAATATGTGTATATTATTTTAATTAAATAATTAGCTAGATAATTGTCATGGCTAATCATGACATGACCATTATCATTTCAATTTGGAAGGATCAAAAAGCATCTTCCAAAAGAAATGATGATGGTCAAAGTGTCAACCTAGGTCAACAAGTCAAGGAGGTCAAATGGTCAACAACCATAACCATGCACAATTATTAAACTAATTATCAATTAACTATAATACACACATTAGCATTAGGGTTAATAAAATGACAATAGCCATTAACCCTAATCAAGGTCCTCTCCCTCAATCTCAAACAAATGTGCATACGCACCTGCATTCGTAATCCGAAGAACACGAATACAATGAGAAAAACCAATCCCAAATCATATACTAGGATCCGGCTTAAACCAAAGCCCGCTAGCATAAACTGTCCGGACAGCAAACGTGCACAAGTGCGCGGATGCAAACGAACCCTGTCGCAAAACCATGCGACCTCTACTCATTTTGCCTAAAGGCGAATAGCTCTCTGTGTGGGACTCTAAAGAATCGACACTACGCTGGCAGTGGGTTTAACCACAGACCGCAAGCGGCACTAGCTGTACGTAACGGTCCCCAGGTAGATGTCGATAAGAAGATTGACGAGGTGAACCCCATCCGAACTCCTACTGAGCCTGTATGTGACAATCTCCGTACAGTCCGGTCTGTTCGTCTGATACATCGCATGGCGGGCCTAGGGGGGCGGTGAACGTCAGTCCTCTAATAGTGGTATAAGTCGTGTCGGAGTGTAGCCCAGAACACCCTGAGATAACACTGGAAACCTACCAGTATATCTCGCTTGCCCTGGCCAGGGACTACTCGTGTAATGGCTCTCCTGGACACAGCGCGATGTCAACCCCCAATACCGGGAGAGATGAATCCTGTCTAACCGTCACTGCCTCCAAGTGCTTCGGGACTGCACCCAAAAACTACCTGTTTGCACGACTCCTTTGAGCCGTGGTAGGGTAGTAATCAAAGTGCAGTGGGAACACACTCGAGGCGAAGTGACAGTGTCAAGTCAACGGACTAAGCTGTACTCATGTCACCTGGGAACTGATAACTGACGATAGGTATAATACCAACCAACAGTTCCCGACGAGTCCTGTCCAGTGTACTCGTAACCTAACGAGCACCCGCATACTATCTCAAGTACGACGTACTGACGGCTGTGGGACAAACCGTCTCCCACACTCGGATGAGAAGCGCATACGCTAGTCTACTCCGGAGTATCGATGCCCTGTCTCGATAGTCCAATGACCAGGGACCTGTATAAGGATGTGCTTATAGATCACCCAGCTCCCACGAGTGTGAGCACCATCACAACGCTGGTAATCAAGCAAAGATCCTAAGGGCTCTACTAATATGTATATCAGCGATATGATAAAAGAAACACATGCACATATTAAAGCAGAGACAAACCAAGTAGCATACTACCATTTCGAGCAAGATTGTATATACAACTGCGAATATCCCAAGCTTCCATCAAGTAATATACAAACTAGTATGATACAGTAATGGCCTCTAAGGCATATACACTAACAATCTCCCACTTGCACTAAGGCCATGTACTGGCGTATCGAAGACCTATCATCTCGATCAGCTGCTCGAACTGAGTCTGGGGCAAGGCCTTGGTGAATGGATCTGCAGTGTTATCCTCTGATGCAACTCTCCGGACCTCGATCTCCTGGCGATCTACGATCTCCCTGATCAGGTGATACCGCTTCAAGATGTGTCTGGATTTCTGATGGGACCTGGGTTCCTTTGCTAAAGCTATATCCCCATTGTTGTCGCAATACAGAGGTATTGGGTCAACAATGGACGGAACCACCTGAAGTTCTCTCAAGAACTTCCTCATCCAGACAGCTTCTTTTGCGGCATCAGATGCAGCGATGTATTCCGCTTCCATAGTCGAGTCAGCAACGGTTTCCTGTTTGGAGCTCTTCCAACACACCGCCCCTCCATTGAGGGTAAAGACAAAACCCGACATGGACTTGGAATCATCCTTGTCACTCTGGAAGCTGGAGTCAGCAAAGGCCTCAATCTGCAGGTCTTTTCCGCCATACACCAAGAACATCTCCTTAGTCTTTCTCAGGTACTTGAGAATGTTCTTTACTGCTATCCAATGTTTCTCCCCAGGGTTTGACTGATACCTGCTTACCACACTCAGTGCATAAGCTACATCCGGTCTGGTACACAACATCGCATACATTATAGAGCCTACCGCAGAAGCGTACGGTATAATAGACATGCGATCCCTCTCCAAATCAGTCTTGGGAGACATCTCTTTGGAAAGGGTGATCCCGTGACAAGCTGGTAGATTACCGCGCTTGGAATCTTCCATACTGAATCTCTTCAGTATGGTGTCGATGTACCTGGACTGCGAAAGTCCTAATATCCTCTTGGATCTGTCACGGTAGATCCGGATACCCAGAATGTATGAGGCATCACCCAGGTCTTTCATGGAGAACCTGTGTGACAAGAACCCCTTGACAGATTGTAGCATAGGAATGTCATTTCCTATTAAGAGAATGTCATCCACGTATAAAACGAGGAATACTACAATTCTCGCTACAAATCTACAATAGATGCATGGTTCATCTGGATTTTTGATAAAGCCAAATTCCTTGACCGTCTCATCAAAACAGATGTTCCAACTCCGCGATGCCTGCTTTAGTCCATAAATGGACTTAAGCAACTTGCACACCTTTCCGCTTCTCCCACTCTGAATGAAACCCTCTGGCTGATCCATATAGACACACTCCTCTAAATGTCCATTTAGAAAAGCTGTCTTTACGTCCATCTGCCAAATCTCATAATCGTGGAAGGCAGCAATGGCAAGAAGGATCCGAATGGATTTCAGCATAGCTACTGGAGAAAAGGTTTCGTCATAGTCCAAACCAGGTCGCTGACGAAAACCCTTTGCTACCAATCTAGCCTTATAGGTCTCAAACTATCCATCTACACCAATCTTCCTTTTGAAGATCCACTTGCATCCTACGGGTTTTACCCCATCTGGAGCAATGTCCAACGTCCATACTTTGTTGGTGTACATGGACTCCATTTCGGTCCGCATTGCATCCAGCCATTTTACCGAGTCGACGCTCTGAATGGCTTGCTGGAAGCTAGTAGGCTCATCAAAGTCTATGATGCAATCCTCTCTATCCCCGTCAATGAGAAAACTGTAGTATCTCTCGGACGGATGAGACTGCCTACTACTCCTGCGGAGTGGCGTGGGAATGTCCTGATCTTTCGAACCCTCTGGTTCTACTAAGCTTTCAGTAATAGCTTGTGGTTCTGGAATTTCTTCCAGTTCTATTGCGCTCCCACTTGATTCTTTTTCTATGAACTGGTGTTCTAGAAAGTAGGCATGGCGAGAAACAAGGACTTTTTGTTCCTCTTCGCAATAGAAGTAATATCCCTTGGAGTTCTTTGGATATCACACAAACTTGCACTGTACTGAGCGTGCCTCGAGCTTGTCCGTATGCTGCTTTTTTACAAAAGCTGGACATCCCCATGTCTTAATGTGATTAAGATAGGGTCTCTTCCCACTGCATAACTCATATGGTGTGGTAGGCACAGTCTTAGTGGGAACACGGTTCAAAAGGTATGCAGCTGTTTGTAGCGCATATCCCCAGAACGATCGCGGCAACTCAGCGTTACTCATCATGGACCGTACCATATCCAATAGGGTTCGGTTCCGTCTCCCCGATACACCGTTATGTTGCGGAGTGTATGGAGGAGTAAGCTGAGAGAGAATTCCATTCTCTTTTAAGTAACCCAGGAACTCGGCACTCAAGTATTCACCACCTCGATCAGATCTTAGTGCCTTGATACTTTTGCCTGTTTGTTTTTCTACTTCATTCTCATATTCCTGGAATTTTTCAAAAGCCTCGGATTTATGTTTCATTAAAAAGACATAACCGTACCTTGAAAAGTCATCCATAAAAGTAATGAAGTAAGAATAACCGCTTCGTGCATGTGTGGACATTGGACCGCACACGTCGCTGTGTACGAGTCCCAAAAGCTCGCTCGCTCTTACTGCGTGTCCAGTGAACGGAGTCTTTGTCATCTTTCCTTTGAGACAGGATTGATAAGTTGCATACGATTGATATTCGAACGAATCCAAATATCCTTCTGCATGTAACTTAGTCAACCTTCTCTCATTGATGTGACCCAGTCTATAATACCATAAGAAAGTTTTATCGATTTCTGGAGACTTCTTTTGTGTGTATTCTGGACATTGAAAATCTGTGGCTGGTTTAATACGTATATACCGTTGTTCAATGTACCTGACCCAATCAAAACTTGATTAAGGTGAATGTTCACTACATTACTTACAAATGAAAATTCATAACCTTCTTTAGATAATAAAGATACAGAAATGATATTACAGGTTGCATTTGGTACATAATAACAACTACGCAAAACCAAAAAATGTCCATCCGACAATCCCAGGTGATAGTCCCCCACGGCCTCAGCATCCATGCTAGCACCGTTTGCAACTCTGAGGGTCATGTCACCTGCCTTCAAAACTCTACGCTTTCTCAACGCCTGCAAAGAATTACAGATATGAGATCCTGATCCGGTATCCAATACCCAGGATGTAGAGTTTATTAATAGACAGTTTTCAATAACATACACACCTGAAGCTGAAGCTGCAACTCGCTTCAAATCCTGTGTTCTGGCTTTCCAAGCCTTGCAATCCTGTTTCCAGTGACCACTTTTGTGACAATAGAAGCATTCTTCCTTCCTCACCAGCTTTCCCGCAACCTTTGTTGCTTTTCCTTTTCCCTTCGTATCCACTTTACCGACACCACCTCTTGGTTTGGCGGGGGCTTTCTTCTTCTTGCCCTTGGCTTTCGCCCTGGACCTAGAAGAGGAAGATTCTCCTACAAACAAAGTGGATGTCTCCCTACCCTTCTGTAGGGTGCCCTCAGCACTCCTCAACATGTTCAGAAGCTCGGAAAGTTCAACCTCCTTTCCTTGCATGTTGAAGTTAAGAATAAACTGGGCGTAAGTGGAAGGAAGGGACTGGAGAATCAAATCAGTATAGAGTTCATTCTCCAACGTGGTCCCAAGGTCCGCGAGCTCCTCAATGTAACCAATCATCTTAAGCACGTGTTCCGCTACCGATGATCCGACGGCCAACCTTGCCGAAAACAACTTCTTCGACACTTCGTATCTTGCGATACGAGACTGCTCTCCATACAGTTCTTTTGTATGAAGAAATATGGACTCTAGGTCCATATTCTCGTGCCTCCTCTGATGTTCGTTGTCCATCGAGGCAAGTACGAGGCATTTGGCCTTCGCGCAATCTATTTCCCAGGTCTTGTAGATTTCCCTATCTACGACACTGGTTTTGGGACCTGGGACAGGGGGAGCTTTGGTGGTAAGGAGATACCCCAGCTTGTCGTAAGTGATTGCCATCTTGACATTCCTGAGCCAATCTTTGTAGTTTGGCCCTGTCAATATGTTTTTATCTAGTAATAACTTAAGTCTGGTCATGTTGAATGGTCGTTGCAATTAGGAGAGAGAAAAGAAACACTTTAGCATGATGCTCTTGCAAGTTTAGAGTGGTTTTTAATTTGTCTAAACTGGATGGCTCCCACTGTCTCTCGAATCCCTTCTCAAACCGTAAAGAAAGGATTAGTCAGGATCACTCTCACCGTACAATACTTGCTTAACCGTTCAGCCAGGCCAGTGTCGGTACTTCGAGGGAGGTTTTCCAACGCTTTAGCGAAGTTCCTTAATTAAGTAACCTCTTTTCCCTATGGGCGTAGCCCCGCTAACACCTTTCTAGACACCTACTAAGTTTATAGCATTGATCGTTAAGTGAGAGTTTTTCCGAGGAGTAGCATATACTCACAGTAGGATCGGGATCCAAATATCATCGCGTGATAAAACCGAAGGAATCCTACCAGAATCATCACACTCCAAATGGTATGCAACGCTAGCAAGTTTCAGTACTTATGAAACTCTCGATGTGGATTTTTGCCCCATACTCTTATGACCTTGACTTTGGCCAAAATATCATAAGTCACATGTCAAGTTCTACCCATCATTCTCCTGGTTAATTTGGACCCACCCGTACCTACCCTTGACTTTGGTCAAAATGGCAGCACGACTGTCCCAAACCAACGCATCTAACTATGCTGCACATGAATACCCAATAGCTACCAATCACTATGCCTTGACTTTGGCCAAAATACATAGCTTGAATACTTTTTGACCATTCATGTGGAATGACGGAGGGCTACGAATGGTTTTGGCGAAACCGTGAACGTAGTGAACTTGATCTAATCGATGGAACGAGATAGCTTTTAAAAGGAGTGGTTCAAGCTCCGCGTTTAAAAGTTTAGTTTTGAAAAGAACCGAGTGGTTTTCAAAGTGTTCCAATCGACTTTTACTTGGTTTATTTTCTTGCACAAGTTCTTTTAATGCGTCCCATCATTTAATCCTACCATTGCAGAAAACAACCAAAATATGACGTACGCTTATGCCATTCGCATTCGCCACGGGGCCCCGTCATCACCCGTTAGGTTACTTAACTAACGACAGAGCGGGGGCTGGGCTAGCGCGGCTGTAAAACATAAGCAACGCCTAAATAGTTATCATATATAAATATATAGCAATGATAGACATTACAGATCATAGATGAATACATTGGATATACTAGGAATCCGCAATCCGTTCGAGCCTGCAACGAAAAGCGGATTACACGGTCGCGGTGAATAGCCAATACCCCACCCAAGACCCCTACGGGTGCAGCAAACTACCCGCCAAGTACCCGAAGCGAAGCAACCTCCCTCACCACCGTGAGTAGGCCACTCGGCACTCCGAGATACCCGCTAGTTTGTGCACCCCCTCCATGAGTCTATCCTAGGAGCAAAAACAGTAAAAAGAATTATACAATGACGGCTACAACCCCGACCCGGTTGTGCGGTCAAACAAATAATAATATTACATCAATTTACATATTACAATGAATGAAAGAAAATGCAGCACTCATCTCATATCCACCCCGGCTATTCATCCGCGACAATCCAACCCATTCATATACACATACCATCATCAATCACAGATCACAGATATGTATAACCCCGACTAATCGACATATAGCAATTAGCCGACGTTCAATACACACAAACATCACAGATATAACCCTTATAGTCAAAGTGTATTGAATTTCGGAAAAAAAATACGGATTTATAGACCCCCAAAAACAAATTTCTATTCTGGAAAATCTGGGCACATATAAACCATTTTAAAAATCCTAAAACCAAGCCAGAGATACACTGCACCAAACTCGACCAAGTGAAGAGACAAGACGGCCGCGGTTGCACGGCAATAGCTTGCTATTGCCGCGGAACCGCGGCACATTGGTCGATTCAGTTGATCGTTTTTGGTGGCTATCTTCACAAAACCCTGAGATGATTTTTGGAGTATAACAAATTTTGTTTTGACCAGAAAAAATTTTAACAGAAAACTAGGGTTTTGGTATTTTGGTTTTTCGATTTTTCCGTTTCGAACTTCGACACACTTCACTACCTAGCTAGTTTATGTTTAGTTAGTCTCTGATACCACTGTAAGTCCACGTTGCCCATCCCGGTGCTTGCGGGGAGGCGGAAAACGGAATAAAAATCGGATTTTTATGAGCTTAGGCAACATGGACTAGACTATGAAGGATCTTTGCTAAACAAAAACTTGCTAAAGCTAACTAGAAACTAGCTAAGTGCTAGAAAAGTTATTCCTTGGGCTTTATGTCCTTCTCTCCTTGCTCCTTAGAGTAGTGGAAGGAGGTTACCTTGTCGTCTTCTCCCGTCAAAGAAAGATCCACCCGAAAGCCTCAACCTTTGGCTTCAACTCCAAGCTAGAAGAAACTAGGGTGCAAGAAGTGCTAGTCCTTGAACCCTAGATGAGAGTAAAGATGATCAAGAGAGGGTTTTTCTCAAGCTCAAGTGTTTCTCAACACATGAGAGGGAGAGAGCTTGAGGGAGAGGAAGAACAAGAGAGAGAAAAGATATGATAGAATGAGAATATTGTGAACCATTCTCACTAATATGTGTATATTATTTTAATTAAATAATTAGCTAGATAATTGTCATGGCTAATCATGACATGACCATTATCATTTCAATTTGCAAGGATCAAAAAGCATCTTCCAAAAGAAATGATGATGGTCAAAATGTCAACCTAGGTCAACAAGTCAAGGAGGTCAAATGGTCAACAACCATAACCATGCACAATTATTAAACTAATTATCAATTAACTATAATACACACATAACTATTAGGGTTAATAAAATGACAATAGCCATTAACCCTAATCAAGGTCCTCTCCCTCAATCTCAAACAACTGTGCATACGCATCTGCATTCGTGATCCGAGGAACACGAATACAATGAGAAAAATCAATCCCAAATCATATACTAGGATCCGGCTTAAACCAAAGCCCGCTAGCATAAACTGTCCGGACAGCAAACGTGCACAAGTGCGCGGATGCGAACGAACCCTGTCGCTAAACCATGCGACCTCTACTCATTTTGCCTAAAGGCGAATAGCTCTCTGTGTGGGACTCTAAAGACTCGACACTACGCTGGCAGTGGGTTTAACCACAGACCGCAAGCGGCACTAGCTGTACGTAACGGTCCCCAGGTAGATGTCGATAAGAAGACTGACGAGGTGAACCCCATCCGAACTCCTACTGAGCCTGTATGTGACAATCTCCATACAGTCCGGTCTGTTCGTCTGATACATCGCATGGCGGGCCTAGGGGGGCGGTGAACGTCAGTCCCCTAATAGCGGTACAAGTCGTGTCGGAGTGTAGCCCAGAACACCCTGAGATAACACTGGAAACCTACCAGTATATCTCGCTTGCCCTGGCCAGGGACTAGTCGTGTAATGGCTCTCCTTGACACAGCGCGATGTCAACCCCCAATACCGGGATAGACGAATCCTGTCTAACCGTCACTGCCTCCAAGTGCTTCGGGACTGCACCCAAAAACTACCTGTTTGCACGACTCCTTTGAGCCGTGGTAGGGTAGTAATCAAAGTGCAGTGGGAACACACTCGAGGCGAAGTGACAGTGTCAAGTCAACGGACTAAGCTGTACTCATGTCACCTGGGAACTGATAACTGACGATAGGTATAATACCAACCAACAGTTCCCGACGAGTCCTGTCCAGTGTACTCGTAACCTAACGAGCAACCGCATACTATCTCAAGTACGACGTACTGACGGCTGTGGGACAGACCATCTCCCACATTGGGATGAGAAGCGCATACGCTAGTCTACTCCGGAGTATTGATGCCCTGTCTCGATAGTCCAACGACCAGGGACCTGTATAAGGATGTGCTTATAGATCACCCAGCTCCCACGAGTGTGAGCGCCATCACAACGCTGGTAATCAAGCAAAGATCCTAAGGGCTCTACTAATATGTATATCAGCGATATGCTAAAAGAAACACATGCACATATTAAAGCAGAGACAAACCAAGTAGCATACTACCATTTCGAGCAAGATTGTATATACAACTGTGAATATCCCAAGCTTCCATCAAGTAATATACAAACTAGTATGATATAGTAATGGCCTCTAGGGCATATACACTAACATTTTCATATATCGTTATTTATGCATTTAAAGAAAACTTAATTTTCATTATACCTTTATTTCAAAACTGCACCTCCACTATTTTCCGTAAAAATGTTTAGATTTCTGGGCTTCGGCTTACTTGAATTAAGTTACGCCTTTAGACGTTGCGTGATTTAAGTGTCGGTCATGTGCCAAATTTTGGGTCGTGACATCTAACTTCCCAGGTAACAAGGAGGACAGAATGTCTGTCCTGGGTTATACAGTTTGCCTTCTTTTGAGGAGCAGTATATTGGAAAAAGTTCTGAGTAGGATAATGAGGTAGTTGTGTTGATAGATAATGATTATGAAACAGCAAAATCATACCGCCTGAGAATTCGCTGGATCAAATTGTTCATTTATGGACATAATCCCATTGTTTATCCAGGCAAATACTAAAGCAGGTATCGCTCAGTTCGGGAGACATTTGATCTATGAGAAATTGTGATTCAGGGAGAAATGGTGAGATGCACTGTGCCGGGTCCACTTATTGAGGCTAGTTCTCGAACAAAATTTGCAAAACTGTTAGTACAAAAGTTGGGTATATGATACCGCAATAATTGGCCTTAAGTGCAAGTGGGAGATTGTTGGATATAGGTGCCCTGAAGTCAATTATTGTAATTGAAGAAGGACCTATACGAGAGAACAATCTTACTCGAGATGATAGTATGTTATCTGGTTTGTCTTTATCTTTCATATGATACATTTTATTTACTATCATGTATCGTTTAGACATGAGATAAAGCCCTAGGAATTTGCTTGACTACCAGGACGATAATGGAGATCATATAATGGGGCTTGGATAGTCGATAAGTACATCCTTAAATGTCCCTATTCGTAGGAGTATCGAGACTAGACATCAGTACTCCAGTATAGACTAGTGTGTACGTTTCCTGACCCGGTTGGAAGCCAATAGCTGATCCTACAGCTATTGGTGTTTGATATCGAGGATTGTAAACAGGTGCTCATTGGATGAGTTACACTGGACAGACTCACCAAGAACTCCTAGTTAGTAATATACCAATGTCAGATAGCAGTTCTCTGGTGACATGAGTACAGGGTAGTCCGTTGGACCTGAGATCTCCATAGTGTCTCATGTGTGTTCCTACTATATTTAAACTTCTACCCTACCATGGCTCAAAAGAGTCTTGCAAATAGGTTTTTATTAGATATAGTCCCGAAGCACGTTAAAGTAGTGAGCAGTTGAGGGGATTTGTCCCTCCTGGTATAAGGAGTTGATGTTGCGCTGTGCAGGACATGACTACAACCACACGTCAATGGCCATCACAGTGGAGATAAACTGATAAGTGTTATCAGTTGTATCTCCGGTTGGTTATGAGTCCTTTGTCGCGTGACTTATCGAGTTATTGGGGTCTGACAGATTCTAAACCCTAGACCCAATATGCGATACTCTTAGATGAACAAACCGAACTGTACGGTAATGTCACTGATAGACATTGCAGGGTTCAAATGAGCTTGCTGGTTGACATTCTTTCGATCAATACATGGTAGCCGTTACGTGCAGCTAGTATCGCTGACGTGCTTATGGGCTAAGAATATGATCCTAACCTACTGCCGGCGTATTGTCAAGTCTTTAGAGTCCCACACAGAGGTTTCCCAAATGAAGTAGGGCATGTATAGGGATACGTGCAGGAGTTCGATTAAACACGTGTATTTGATACACGTATTTTAATCGGGTGTTTATTGAAATTAGCCGGTATATATATGATATAGCCGGATTATTAAATCAAGTGTTGATTTAATAATTAATTATATATTTATATATTGACTAATATCATGCTCACTTAATTATTTTCTTCTCTTTAATAATATTTATATTTGATATAAATATTGTGACATGTATGTTGATATATAAGTGATGTGAGTATGAGAATTATATGGAAGAATGAGAATGAATCATAGAAATTAGATGGTTGTAGACTTGATGAGGTGTTTTTCTTTGATGACTCATTTATGATGACTCATTTTTATCATATCAATTATTCTCATCTTCATCTTCTTCTTCATCTCATCTCTTCTATGGCTTCTTCTTCTTGATTTTCTTCAAGTGAGAAATGGAAAAAAGAAAAATTAAGTGAGCTAATTATTCTACTTCTCCTACTAATCAATCTTAGCAAGTTTAATTAGTGTGTTGCTTCATTTTGATGAGATCAATTTAAAGGTAGAGCTTGTGTTGGAGTTATCTCAAGGTGGATCATTAAGTAAGCATGTTCCGTGCTTCATGGAAACTAGCCAGAGTCTAAGGAGAGGTGGCTAACGCGCTACAAGGGTTTTAGCCCGCTAAACTCTTGTTATTACCTTACTAGTTTAGTTATGAGTTTAGCATTTTGGTTTGAATCTTGGTTTGGGTTTGCTAATACTCTCTAAATTTTTAAAATTATCGTTTCCACCGCGCTTTAAACCCTACTAGATAAGCCTAGCAATCCAACATCTTTCTCTCTTGTGACTCTTTTCCCAAACCTAATCTTCCATTCCCAACTCACTCTAGCAAACTACAATGTCATCGAAGTCCAAAAGCATCAACATTTAGTAGTTAGCTAATAAGTATAATTAATAAGGCTAAATTTCAACTTTCTACCATGAACCATTGGCACTTTTTCCAAATGATACTATGAATCTTCAAAATGATGGATTGATACCATAAATTTTCAAACGTATCAAAAAAAACACTGGCGGCGTTACAGAAAATTACAAAATTACCAAAATACATCCCTCCTATTTTGCAAATATAGTCTTTTTATTATACAAGAGGGGTATTTTGGTAATTTTATAATTTCTTGTTAGTGATATATGCCCTAGAGGCCATTATTACATCATACTGAATTGTATATTATATATTGGAAGCTTGAGATATTCACAGTTATAATAACAGTCTTGCTCAAAATGGTAGTATGCTACTTGGTTTGATTCTACTTCAATATGTGTATGTGTGTCTTTTAGCATATCGCTTATACATATTGGTAGAGCCCTTAGGAAGTTTGCTTGACTACTAGCATTATGATGGCAGTCACAGTAGTGGGGGCTGGGTAGTCTATAAGCACATCCTTATACAAATCCCTAGTCGTAGGATTATCGAGACGGGGCATCGATTCTCCAGAGTAGACTAGTGTATACACTTCTCATCCCAGCAGGAGAGATGGTCTGTCCCACAGCCATTAGTACGTCGTACTGGAGATAGTATACAGGTGCTCATTAGGTTATGAGTTACACTGGACGGACTAGTTGGGAACTGCCGGTTGGTATTGTACCTATCGTCAGGTAGCAGTTCCCGGGTGGCATGAGTATAGGTTAGTCCGTTGACTTGATATCACTATTCGTCTCAAGTGTGTTCCCACTGCACTTAGATTACTATCCTACAACGGCTCAAAGGAGTCGTGCAAATAGGTAGTATTTGGGTGCAGTCCCGAAGCACTTGGAGACAGTAGCGGTTAGATAGGATCCGTCTTTCCCAGTATTGGGGGTCAATATCGCACTGTGTTCGGAAAGCCATTACACAAAGTCCCTGGCCAGGGCAAGTGAGATTTATTGGTAGATACTCCAGTAGTTTCTCAGGGTATATTAAGCTCTACCCCGGCACGACTTATTGCGCTATTAGGGGTCTGACGTTGACCATCCCCTAGGCCTATATGCGAGTATCTTAGACGAACAGACCGGACTGTACGGAGATTATCACAGATAGGCTCAGTAGAAGTTCGGATGAGTTTACTCATCGTCCTTCTTATCAACAGATAGCTATGTAGCAGTTATGTGCAGCTAGTACCGCTGACGGACTTGTGGTTAAACCCACTGCCAGCTACTGTCGAGTCTTTAGAGTCCCACACAAAGGGCTTCCCTACTTCGGGCGAAACGATATAGAGGTCGTATGGTTTTACGACAGAGTTCCGATCACATACGTGTACTGGCTACAAGGATGTTGTTCAGACGGATAATACTAGTGGACTTTGGTTTAAGCCCAATCGTAGTATTATAGTATTTGATTATTATTATCTCATTATATTCATATTTTTTGGAATACGAATACGGGTATGTATATACGGTGAGGGAATTCTTGTAATTTCATAATAGATGCTTCTAGAAGGGGATACCTTATTATTTGATTTATCTATTTTTGCAAAATAGATTAGTGAGGTGGAAATTGGAGATATTTGTGGCATGGGTGTGAAGCAAGGATCATTTGATTTGTTTATTAGTTTAGCTACACTATTGAAGCATGGTTGCTATTTTCTATGTGAAAATAATCCATGCTTCAACGAGTGAAGACATGAGCCATTCTCCACTTACACAACCTTAGCTCATTTGCATTTTTGCTTTCTCTCTCCATAGTTTCCTCTCCTTCTTCCTCAAGACCCTAACCCCCACATGAGTTGTGAACCCTAGGGTCTTATGAGATAAAACACTCCATTAGATACTCTACATCATCTAGGCTATCTATTTTAGCGAAGTAGGTATCCTAGTTATCTCGGTTTAGACGTTGGAGCTTGAGGTATAGACTCTCGGGTGGATCATCTTCGACAAGAGGAGGCCGATGATCAAGTGTGATCTGGATCTTCGAGGAGCTTAAGAGGAGGAGGAGGAGGAGAAGACCCGAAGGACTCTAATCAAGGAGGTATAAAGCTCTTACCGAGTAGTTAAACCTCTAAGTAGTAATAGCTAGTTAAGGTTTCTGTTAAGATCCTAGAGATTAGTCGGTGTTGCGAGCTTTGTAAAAATCATTTTTTGTAAATTCCTCCTTCCCGCAAACCCGTGGGGTGCGCGATATCGACTTACAGTAGTATCAGAGCCTACTTAAAGCTTAACTAGCAAGTTAGACGATGTTTAAAGTTACGAAACCAAAATAACTCCAAAACAACGAAACTAAAATCAAAATTTCTGTCGATTTTCAAAGAGGCTTTAAAAATTTTTTAAACAAGTGCAGAAGGCTACTCATGATGTAACTAGAACACCAGAGAAAAACGATCCCTAAATACCAAAGTTTGGTCGGCTAAACACCACATTTTCTCGTCCTGGACAGTTCTATTTTGGATTTGGGTCTTGAGTTTTTTGGGGTGTTCTGGAATCTTGGATTTAGGGTTTTAGGTGTTGTTTGCTTTTGCCCAGATTTCATCTACTGTTATCTTTGTGTTGGGGCGATTCGGAGTGTTTCGAAGTCGTAATTTTAACTTCGTTTATTAGTTTTAGTTTATATATGTGTTGCTAAACGTCCGCTTTAGTGGGGTAGCACATATCCGTATCTTGTGATGGTTTGTGTATATGAAGTACCGGTTCATCATGGATGAATAGTTGGGGGATGTGAGAAGAGTGTTTTCTTTGCTATCGTTCATGTAAATTTGTAATGTGATATAATATTATTTTTGCGGGGCACATCCGGGTTGAGCTTGTAGCCACCGTTGTATTATTTTATATACTTTTTCTTGCACCTAGGATAAACCCAAGGTGGGGTGCACAAACTACCGGGTTCTTGAAGTGCCGAGTTGTTAGGAATATGTATGCCCTAGAGGCCATTATTGTACATGTGAAGTATATTATAGTGGATGCTTGGACATATATATAGAATACTTTTTTTGCTCGACATGATAGTATGCTATCTGGTTACTCTTTATCTTAATATGGTGACTGTTATTCTTAAATGTCTTGCTCTCACATGTTGATAAAGCCCATAGGATATATACTTGACTACCAGGATTATGATGAGATCATACTAGTGGGGCCAGGGTAGTCCACAAGTACATCCTTTAATCAGTTCCTAGTCGTGGGAATATCGAGACCAGGGCATTGATATTCCAGTGTAGACTAGTGTGTACATTTCTTGTCCCTTAGAGGGCGATGGTTGATCCCACAACCATTGGTGTATGACATCAAAGATTGTACATAGGTGCTCATTATAGAATGGGTACACCGAACAGGACTCGCCGAGGACTCCTATATGGTAGTATACCTATCGTCAGATAGCAGTCCTCTAGTGACACTGGTACAGGTTAGTCTGTAGACCCGAGATCATCATAGAGTCTTGTGTGGCTCCTTCTGTTCTTTGATTTCCTCCCTACCACGGCTCAAAGGAGTCGTGCAAACAGGTGGATTTTGGGTACAGTCCTGAGTCACATAGAGGCATTGAGCGATAGGAGGGGTTTCTTCTCTCCCGGTATTAGGGGTTGATGTTGCGCTATGCTCGATTGGCTATAACTGGAAGTCTCTGGCCAGGGCTGCTTCTGAAATTTACCGATAAGAGTTATCAGTAGTTTCTCAAACCATTATAGGCTATACATCGGCATGACTTATCACATTACTGGGGCCTGACGTTTACCACCCCTAGACATGAAATGTGACATATCAGACGAAGAGACCGGACTGTACTGTAGTGTTACTGATAGGCTTCATGGAGAGCATGGATGAGCTTGCTTGTTGATCTTCATATCTCTCAATACTCGGGTAGCCATTACGTGCAGCTAGTGCCGCTGACGGCTTGCAGGTGATTGATGTGATCATCACCTACTGTTGGTGTATTGACGAGTCTTTAGAGTCCAACACAGAAGTTTCCTGGTTCGATCAAAACGAAGTAGGGCACATATGTTGATATGTGCGTGAGCCTAATTAAATATAAGTATGTGATACCGTATTATAATCTGGCAGTTATCTGATATCGGTCAGGTTATATGTGATATAATCGGATTATCGAATCAAGTGTTGGTTTGATAATGTGATATTCAGATTAATGATATTAGTCGGTTATATGTGATATAACCGGATTATTAGATCAAGTGTTGATTTAATAATGTGATATATATTGTGATATAATTATATCTTAATTAATATCATTAGCTCACTAATTGCTTTATATATATATATATATATATATATATATTATATGAAGTATGGCATGTTTTTCTATTTTTAGAAAATAGAAAAATGAGGTGTAAATTGTGGACATATTTGTGGAATGGGCAAGGCATGGGTTTTATTATTTGTATATTAGTCTTGACTCACTATTCAAGCATGGTTGCAATTTAGAATTGTAATTTTATTCCATGCTTGAATAAGTGAGGAAAGAGAGAATCATTTTTTTTTTACTCTCATCATTTTCATTCTTCATGACTTAGCCATTTCATGAGCTCTTGCTCTCTCTTGCTCTCTACAATTTTCTTCACCTCACTTCCAAGTTCAAACCCTCATATGTGATGTGAATCATTGAACTTGTGAAAACCCTAGTGAGCAAATTAAACCCCTACTTCCCTATTACACATTAGATTAGCAATTTTATGTGGAGTGTTGCCTTCACTAATGAGATTGGTGAAGGGTTAGGTTGAGCTTGTGGACTTCGGGTGGATCGTCTTTTGCGCGAAGATCACGAAGGTGGTTCTTTCATCTTGAAGAGGAACCTAGTGGAGTCATATAGATCACAACCCGGAGCTATTGAAGAGAAGGACTCGAACTACAAAGGCTGTATGCTCTTTTCTTCTCTTTAGTTCATCACATCATCAAAGGCAAACCCTAATATTCTAATAAAGATCTTGTTAGTGTAACTTAGCACCTAATAAAATTAAAATTTGGCATGCTTCATGCATCTAGAACCTCATGGTGGTGGTAAGGTCAACTTTCATGGTATCAGAGCCAAGCTAGAACATTAGGGTAATTTGTAGCGACGTTAGAAATCCGACGTTTTTGTCGTGCAAAAACTGCCGATAATAACAGTTTCAAAAATGATGTTTTGAGTTGTTTGCGCACCCCGCGGGCTCACGGTTTGACCCGAGAAGATGCGGGGTGGAGCGTGCATACCCCGGGGATACCCCGGGGGTACCGAAGGTTGGACCCATACCCCAATACCACCATAAGGTGGCTTTGGGGGTAGGTGACCCGAGAGCACCCCAACTGGGTGCTCTCGGGTCTGCCTACCCTAGGGGGCCACTTTATGGTGGCCCCCGGGGATGGGTACCCCCCTGAGGCCCCCCATTCGACAGTTAATTTTGGGATCTTCTCCTCCGTGAATATTCTGGCGGGTTTCGAGTTCGTTTTGACTCTCGGATTGTCTTAAAACGATCGGTTTTGGAACTTTAGCTCACTGGATTTTTCATGTCTTGGAAAAATTGGTTTAGTTTGCTAATTGCGTGCGGAATTCTAATGTCGCGGTTACTTTACAAGCTTTGTGATGTGTGTGATACAATTATTAGAATCCGGATTAATTACTTTTATGAAAACTAGTTAGTATATTGTAAACCTAGCCGTTTACTCTCAATTGATTGATTGCCACGAAGTTTTGATTCGGATCAAAACTATGTCGCAATTGTGTATTGTACGCGATCACTAAGTCGGGAATCTTGTTGAATTATCCGACAACCAATTGAAAAGAGTTTTCAATTTGAGACTAAAATGCAAGTTTTATAAATTAGGCATGAAATCCGGAATATGAGATATTCCGGGTTTATGATGTCTAAGGATATTGCGGATTCTAATTATTGTAGTTTTCTGTTTCTTTTTCTGCGACCGTAAGTGTAATATGTGGGGTATCCCAAGCTCATTGCTATATGTCAACAAGTTTTAAGGATACACATATTTGCTTATGTTGATGATATATGTTATCATGTGTTGCTGTTGATATGATTTGTTGGATCGTCATGAAAGAATAGCCGGGGGTTTTATGTGAGATAGGAGTTTTTATTTTCATTCATGTAAAATCTGTATGTAATATTCTTTTATTGGCGCACTTTCGGGTTGAGGATGATGTCACCATTGTTGTATATTATTTACTTTTCCGCATTAGGATAGACCCAAGGCGGGGAGCACAAGTAACCGGGTTCTAGAGTCCAGTGGGAGACTATCTCAAGGAGTCGAGACCGGGTCTCCTAACTCTAGAATTGGTAGGATTACTTGCCGCTCTCATAGGGGTCTAGAGATGTGGGTTTCGCTATTCATCATGACTATGGAATCCGTATTTTACATTATTGGCTAAATTTAAAACAGGGACATCCTAGTATATCCAATATTTCATATGTTGCTTCTGCTGCTTGATTCTGTGATGTGGATCATATAACTGTGTGAGACGAATGTACTATTATATATATGATGTATAATAAACGTTACTTATGTTTTGCACCCGCGCTAGTCCAGTCCCCGCTCTGTTGGTAGTTAAGTAACCTAACGGGGCCCCGTGGCGAATGCGGATGGCATAACCGTACGTTCTATTTTCGTTTCACTTTTCTTCAATGTTTAGGAAACATTAAATGAAGGGACTTCATTAATGTGATTAATGAAACCTAAAGATATTGTAGAATCAAATTTTCAAAAAGGGTAGCTCTAGTTTTTTCTTTGCATAGTGGTATTCTTTGATGAATATCCAGCACCTCATTCGATGAGGAAAGAGCCGAGATCCCTTCATCGGGAGTGACCTCTTTTGAAAAACTAGCAAATGCTACAACCTACTTGGTTTTGTCTTTTGACTGCTCTCTAGTTCTTGCTTTGCATAGTGGTATTCATGAATATCCAGCACCTCATTCGATGAGGAAAGAGCCGAGATCCCTTCACCGGGAGTAACCTCTTTAGCGAAGCAAGCAAAAGCCTCAAAAACACTCCTTTTCTAAATCACTAGATTCTACAACGATATCGAGTTCATTATGCTCATGGTTTTCTTAAAAACCCATGTACCCCTCCTTCATTTCAGATAAGTACTATTTAGTATTCGTGCTGCGTTTGTTGACCTCCATAAAGGCGTAGTGTGCGGTAGCTGATTAGTGCTTATCTGCCGCATGTGATGGATTGGATTATTGTAGTCGTACGGCCTCGTTGACCTCCGTCATGGGTCGTGCGGGTGGGTTTAATTCAATCAAGAAATGAACGGGTTGAACTTGACTAGCAGCCTATGGTTTGTTGACCTCCGTCATGGTCATAGGAAGCTAGGGGTAAAAACCATTATCGGGAATTTCAAGTGTTGAAATTTGCAATGAGACTGCATACCTTCTATATGATAGTTGGATCACGATACCCACTACGAGTAAGAGTTACACCTGGAAGAATTTTGCAATTTACAATTAGCTAATCAAGTAGGTGTCTAGAAAGGTGTCAATGGGGTTATGCCTCTGGGAAAAAGAGGATTATTTTAATTAGGTTCGTGCAAAAGCATGGGGAACCTCCTTCGGAGTACCGATACCTGCCTGGCCGACCGATTGGCGAACCTGTAGGGTGTAATTAATCCCGGGTAATCTTACCTTTTAGGGTTTGAAGGAAGATTTGATAAAAACAGTGGGAGCCATCCTGATTAGATAAGATAATAACCAATCTAATCATGTAAAGAGCGCACGCTAACGCGTTTCCTTCTCTATCTCTCCAAGAAGCAACTAATGTCATGCCTTAATCAAGATAATATTATGGATGTATTGACCGAACCCTCCTTTTATATGAGGCTAGGGAACATTGGTCCCGCTCTATCTTATGACTGTCATAAGTCTGAGCAAGGGATAGAGGAATATCAGGATTCCTATGCCACCCGTGCGAAGAAACAGCATGTTGATGCATCTTCTTCGTGTGTGTTCGTTACCGAGAACTGTTTCTCAGTTTCTTCTACGTCCTGGGTATTGGATACCGGATCAGGATCACACGTATGTAATTTGTTACATGGGCTAAAGAAAGGTAAAGAGCTAGGAAAGGCAGTTGGCGATTATCACCTTGTATTACCAACTGGTAATACATTGATTCTGAACGACTGTTACTACGTACCAAAGATGATATGCAACATTATATCGGTTTCTTTGCTAACTAAAGAAGGATATAATCTCACATTAGAGGATAATGTTATGAACATTTTCCAGAATCTAGTGTTGATTGGATCTGGTACGTTATGTAACAGTATATACGTTCTTAATCAAAGTACGGTTCCTAACATACAGAACACAAACAAGAGGAAAAGTTCAGAAATGAATGAAGCCTTCTTGTGTCACTGTAGACTAGGTCATATCAATGCGAAAAGACTGGCTAAGTTGCATAAATATGGATATTTGAATCCGTTATTATTTTCATCTTATGAAACTTTCCAGTCATGTCTCAAAGGCAAGATGACCAAAACTCCGTTTACTGGACACGGAGAAAGAGCTTCAGAACTCTTGGGACTGATACATAGTGATTTATGCGGTCCTATGTCTACACATGCCAGGAATGGTTTTTCGTACTTCATTGTATTCACCGATGATCTCTCAAGGTTCGGACATGTGTTCTTGTTGAAACACAAGTCTGAAGCTTTTGATAAATTAAAGGAATATAAGTGCGAAATTGAAAACCAGACGGGCAAAAGTATTAAAATCCTACGATCTGATCAGAGGGGTGAATACTTGAGCGGGCAATTCCGAGACTATTTAAAAGATAATAGGATTCTCTCTCAGCTTACTCCTCCGTATGCACCACAGTAGAATTATGTATCGGAGCGGAGAAATCGCAACCTATTAGATATGGTGCGCTCTATGATGAGTACTGTTGAGTTACCTATTTCTTTGACATGGGCTTGAGACAGCTGCATACCTATTGAATAGAGTTCCGACCAAATTAGTGCCTACCACTCCATATGAGATATGGAATAGGAAGAGACCATCTCTTAAACGAGTTAAGATATGGGTTGTCCGGCCTATGTTAAAAAGCAAAATCCGGACAAGCTCGAGGCAAGGTCTGTTTTGTGCAAGTTTGTGGGATATCCAAAAGATTCCTATGGATATATCTTCTACCATACTGAGAAACAAAAGGTGTTTGTTGCTCAACATGCCACCTTTTTGGAAAAGGAATTTCTTCTGAAAGAAATTAGTGGCAATGAAGTAGAACTGGAAGAAGTTCCAGCAGAACAAACTACAGCTGATGATTTGGTGGAACCGGAGGATCCAATAGTACCCAACGAACCCCAGCCACTCCACAGATCTAGTAGGGTTCCTCATCCACCTGAGAGATACTGCGGTTTTCTCATAGACGGTGGAAGCGAGGATTGCATCATGGAAGATGATGACCCGACTAGTTTCGAGCACGCCATCACAAGTGGAGAATCTGTGAAATGTTTGGATGCTATGAAATCTGAGATGGAATCCATGTACACCAACCAAGTATGGACTTTGGAAGTTGCTCCTGAAGGGGTAAAACCCATTGGGAGCAAGTGGATCTTCAAAAAGAAGATAGGTGTAGATGGAAAAGTTGAGACTTTCAAAGCTAGACTTGTAGCAAAAGGTTTTCGTCAACGACCTGGTGTCGACTATGATGAAACAATTTCTCCTGTCGCTATGCTTAAGTCCATCAGGATCCTACTTGCCATTGCTGCATACCATGACTACGAAATCTGGCAGATGGACGTCAAGACCGCTTTTCTAAATGGTGATTTAGAAGAGAGCGTGTACATGACACAGCCAGAGGGCTACGTAGACAATGGGAGCAGCGAAAAGGTGTGAAAGCTGCTTAAATCCATCTACGGATTAAAGCAGGCGTCGCGGAGTTGGAACATCTGTTTTGATGAAGCTATCAAAGAGTTTGACTTCATCAAAAATGTAGATGAACCTTGTATATATAAGAAGGTTGTAGAGAGTAAGGTGGTCTTCCTCGTATTATACATGGATGACATACTCTTGATAGGAAACGATGTTCCTATGCTACACTCGGTCAAGCTCTTCTTAACACACAAGTTCTCCATGAAAGATCTTGGTGATGCCTCCTACATCCTAGGATAAAGGTCTATAGAGATAGATCTAAACGGATATTGGGATTGTCCCAATCCAGGTACATAGAAACCATACTAAAGAGGTTTAGTATGGAAGATTCCAAGCGAGGTAATGTACCCGCTTGTTCAGGAATCACTCTCTCCAAAGAGATGTCACCCAAGACTGATTTGGAGAGGGCTTGCATGTAAGGGATACCCTATGCTTCGGCAGTAGGCTCTATCATGTATGCGACGTTATGTACCAGACCGGATGTAGCTTACTCACTAGGTGTAGTGAGCAAGTACCAATCAGATACAGGGGAAAACCACTGGACAGCTGTGAAGAACATTCTTAAGTATATGAGAAGGACTAAAGAAATGTTCTTGGTGTATGGTAATAGTGAAATGGAGTCCTTTACTGATTCAAGCTTCCAGAGTGATAAGGACGACAGTAAGTCAGTCTCGGGTTTTGTCTTTACCTTCAACGGAGGGGTGGTGTGTTGGAAGAGTTCCAAGCAAGACACTGTAGCAGACTCGACGATGGAGGCAGAATACATCGCTGCCAACGATGCAGCCAAAGAAGCTGTCTGGATGAAGAAGTTCATTGCTGAGCTTGGTGTGGTTCCATCCATTGAGTATCCAATACCTGTGTATTGTGATAACAATGGAGCTGTGGCTTTGGCCAAGGAACCCAGGTCCCATCAGAGATCCAGACATATTCTGAGGCGGTATCACCTGATCAGGGAGATAGTAGATAGCCGGGAGATCGAGGTCAGGAGAGTTGACACGAAGGACAACGTAGCGGATCCACTCATGAAGGCCCTCCCCCAAATACAGTTTGAGAGACTTTTTCGGATGTTGGGTATGAGATACTACAACACATGGCCTTAGTGCAAGTGGGAGATTGTTAGGAATATGTATGCCCTAGAGGCCATTATTGTACATGTGATGTATATTATAATGGATGCTTGGACATATATAGAGAGTACTTTCTTGATCGACATGATAGTATGCTATCTGGTTACTCTTTATCTTAACATGTTGACTGGTATTCTTTACTGTCTTGCTCTCACATGAGCCCTTAGGATATGTACTTGACTACCAGGATTATAATCAGATCATACTAGTGGGGCCAGGGTGGTCCACAAGTGCATCCTTTAATCAGTTCCTAGTCGTGGGAATATCAAGACCAGGGCATCGATATTCCAATGTAGACTAGTGTGTACATTTCTTGTCCCTTAGAGGGCGATGGTTGATCCCACAACCATTGGTGTGTGACATCAAAGATTGTACACAGGTGCTTATTGAAGAATGGGTACACCGAACAGAACTCGCCGAGGACTTTTATGTGGTAGTATACCTATCGTCAGATAGCAGTCCTCTGGTGACACTGGTACAGGTTAGTCTGTAGACCCGAGATCATCATAGAGTCTTGTGTGGGTCCCACTGTGCTTTGATTTCCTCCCTACCACAGTTCAAAGGAGTCGTGCAAACAGGTGGATTTTGGGTATAGTCCCGAGTCACATGGAGGTAATGAGCGATAGGAGGGGTCTCGTCTCTCCTGGTATTGGGGGTTGATGTTGCTCTATACTCAATTGGCTATAACTGGAAGTCCCTGGCCAGGGCTGTTGCTGAGATTTAATGATAAGAGTTATCAGTAGTTTCTCAAACCATTATAGGCCATACATCGGCATGACTTATCACATTACTGGGGCCTGACGTTTACCACCCCTACACATGATATGAGATATATCAGACGAAGAGACCGGACTGTACGGTAGTGTTACTGATAAGCTTCATCGAGAGTATGGATGAGCTTGCTTGTTGATCTTCATATCGCTCAATACCCGGGTAGCCGTTACATCCAGCTAGTACCGCTGACGGCTTATAGGTGATTGATGTGATCATCACCTACTGCTGGCATATTGACGAGTCTTTAGATTCCCACACAGAAGTTTCCTGGTTCAAGCGAAACGAAGTAGAGCACATATGTTGATATGTGCGTGAGCCTGATTAAATATGAGTATCTGATACCGTATTATAATCTGGCAGTTATCTGATGTCGGTCAGGTTATATGTGATATAACCGGATTATCGAATCAACTGTTGGTTTGATAATGTGATATTCAGATTAATGATATTAGTCGGTTATATGTGATATAACCGGATTATTAGATCAAGTGTTGATTTAATAATGTGATATATATTATATGTGATATAATTATATCTTAACTAATATCATTAGCTCACTAATTGCTTTATATATATATATATTAATGTATATTTAATATATATAAATATATATATATTATTAAATGAAGTATGGCATGTTTTTCTATTTTTAAAAAATAGAAAAATAAGGTGTAAATTTTGGAGATATTTGTGGAATGGGCAAGGCATGGATTTTATTATTTGTATATTAGTCTTGACTCACTATTCAAGCATAGTTGCAATTTAGAATTGCAATTTTATTCCATGCTTGAATAAGTGAGGAAAGAGAGAGCCACTTTTGATTTTTATTCTCATCATTTTCATTCTTCATGCCTTAGCCATTTCATGAGCTCTTGCTCTTTCTTTCTCTCTACAATTTTCTTCACCTCACTTCCATGTTCAAACCCTCACATGTGATGTAAATCATTGAACTTGTGAAAACCCTAGTGAGCAAATTAAACCCCTACTTCACCATTACACATTAGATTAGCAATTTGATGTGGAGTGTGGCCTTCACTAATGAGATTAGTGAAGGGTTAGCTTGAGCTTGTGGACTTCGAGTGGATCGTCTATAGTGTGAAGATCACGAAGGAGGTTCTTTCATCTTGAAGTGGAGCCCAGTAGAGTCGCGTGGACCATAACCCGGAGCTATAGAAGAGAAGGACTCGAACTACAAAGGTTGTATGCTCTTTTCTTCTCTTTAGTTCATCACATCATCAAAGGCAAACCCTAATAATCTAGTAAAGATCTTGTTAGTCTAACTTAGCACCTAATAAAATTAAAATTTGGCATGCTTGATACCTCTAGAACCTCATGGTGGTGCTAAGGTCGACTTTCACGAGTGGCCTACTCATTTTATTGAGGGAGGTTGCTTCACTTCGGGAATTTGACAGGTAGTTTGCCACACCCATAGGGGTCTAGGATAGGGTTTGGCTATTCATCACGACTGTGGAATCCGTCTTTCGTTCTAGGCTAAAATGAAACACGGAATTCCTAATATATCCAATATATTCATATGTGATCCGGAATGCCTATTATTGCATGAGACGAATTACTATATATATATAATAAACATTGCTTATGATTTGCACCCGCGCTAGTCCAGCCCCCGCTCTGCCGTTAGTTAAGTAACCTAACAGTGCATGATGGGGCCCCGTGGCGGATGCGGATGGCATAAGCATACGTTCTATTTTCGTTTCTTTTCTGCAATGATAGGGTTAAATGATGGGACAGCATTAACATTGATTAATGCAAGGAAAACAAACCGAAGTTTAAATCGTTGGAACAATTTCAAAACCACTCGGTTTTCTTGAAAAACAACTTTTAAATGCGGAGCCTAAACCACTCATTTTAAAATCTATTAGGGTTCTTTCTACTATATTAAGTTCATTACGTTCACTATTTCGCCAAAACCATTCGTAGCCCTCCGTCATTTCAAATGGGTATTCAGTAGTATTCAAGCTATATATTTTGACCTTCGCCAAGGAATAGTGATTGGTAGCTGCTGGGAATTCATCTGTAGCATAGATAGATGCGTTGATTTGGGACAGTCGTACTACTATTTTGGCCTTCGTCAAGGATATGTATGGGTGTGTTCAAATTAACCTGGACAATGACGGGTAGAACATGACTTGTGACTTATGATATGTTGGCCTTCGTCAAGGTCATAAGAGCTTGGGGCAAAAATCCACATCGCGAGTTTCTAAGGAAATTGAAACTTGCTAGTGTTTCATACCATTTGGAGTGTGATGATTTTGGTAGGATTCCTTCAAGGTTGTCACACGATAATATTTGGATCCCGATCCTACTGTGAGTATCTGCTACTCTTCGGGAGATTTTAAGCTAAACAATCAATGATATAAACAAGTAGCTGTCTAGAACGGTGTTAGAGGGGCTACGCCTCCAGGGAAAAGAGGTTTAGTAATTAAGGAACTTCACGAAAGCGTTGGAAAACCTCCATCGAAGTACCAACACTAGCCTGGCTGAAAGGTTAAGCAAGAATTGTAAGAATGAGATTAATCCTGACTAATTCTTCTTTTATAGTTTGAGGAAGAATTTGAGGAACAGTGGGAGCCATCCTGTTTAGATAAAATAAAACCAATCTAAACTTTCAAGAGTATCATGCTGAGTGTTTCTTCTCTCTCTCTCCTAATTGAAGCGACCAAAATGACCGGGCTTAAGTTACTACTAGATAATAATAAATTGACTGGGCCAAACTATAAAAATTGGCTAAGGTATATCCAGATGGTCATTACCAATGACAAGCTGGGATACCTCCTTACTACTAAAGCCCCCGCCGTCCCAGGTCCAGATTCCACTGTCGTGGATGTTGAAATCCGCAAGACATGGGAAACAGATTATGCGAGAGCCAAGTGTCTCATGTTAGCATCAATGGCTTATGAACACCAGAGGCAGCACGAGAAGATGGACTTAGCTTCCATCTTCCTCCATACCAAAGATTTATATGGAGAGCAATCTCATATCGCAAGTGTTGGATATAGTGACCTCAGAGTCAATTATTGGATCATAGGCACGTGATTGCAATGATTGAGGGAGGACCTATACCGGTAGGACAGTCTTACTCAAGATGATAGTATGCTATCTGGTTTATCTTTATCATCGTGTACTGCTTTAGGTGACCTTACAGGTTACTATTGCGCGTTGATAGAGCCCTTAGGATTCTTGCTTGACGGCCAGCAGTATGATGGCGATCATATACGTGGGAGCTGGGGTCTATAAGCACATCCTTAAATGGTCCCTAGTCGTGGGAGTTTTCGAGACAGGGCATCGATAATCCAGAGTAGACTAGTGAATACAGTCGAGACCCCGACGAGGGGTGGTGGCCGGTTTCACAAGCCACTGGTGTCAGTTGGTTCACCTAAGATGTATACAGGTGCTCATTGGGTTATGAGTACACCAGACAGGACTCTCCGGGAACATGCTAGTTGGTCTTATACCTGACGTCAGATAGCAGTTCTCTGGTGACATGTGTACAGGTTAGTTCATCGACCTGAGATCGTCATTTGTCTCATGTGAATTCCCACTGTACTTTGATTACTACCCTACCACGGCTCAAAGGAGTCGTGCAAACAGGTACTAGTTGGGTACAATCCCGTGCCACATGAAGACAGTGAGCGGATCGGCAGGGGTTCGTCTCTCCCGGTATTGGGGGTGAGGTCGCGCTGTGTCTAGGAGAGCCATTACACGAAGTCCTTGGCCAAGGTAGGAGATTTACTGGTAGGTATTCCAGTAATATCTCAGGGTGTTCTGGGCTACACTCCGACACGACTTGTACCGCTTTTGGGGGTCTGACTTTTACCAACCCCCTAGGCCCGCCATGCGATGCTCATAGACGAACGGACCGGACTGTACGGATATTGTCACTGACAGGCTCAATAGGGTGTCAGGATGAGTTCGCTCATCGACGTCCCTTTTGGTCAATACCTGGTAGCCCATTACGTATGGCTAATACCTCTGACGTGCTAGTGGTTAAATCCACAGCCAAAGTATTGACGAGCCTTTAGGGTCCCCCGCAGACAGTTTCTCAAGTTTCGGGCGAAACGTTGTAGAGGCCGTATAGATATATGGCAGGGTTCGATCATATACGTGCGGTATTGCACGGATCATGATCGGACGGATAATAGTAGCGGGCTTTGGTTTAAACCGGATCCTAGTATTGTACAGTGTAAATTTTGTCTTATTGCATTTGTATTCGGTCGGAATACAAATGCGGGTATGTATATACAGTCGCGGGGTTTTCCTGTAATTTATTACAGGATCAGTTTTTTGAAGTTGCCAGTTTGCATTCCGTTTCAGCCATTTTTCTTTGTTCCTTCATGGCTGAAATTTTATGATGGGAGGGGCTTATTTGCAAATGTGCAAATTAGCAAATATGGAGGGTTCTTTGTGGCATATAATTTATTGGATGGTTCTAGCATCTTATGATGCTTTACTTGTGCTCATTTCCTTTGCATTAAATGAGAAAGGATTTGGATTAGAAATTGATGTGATCTTTTTTTCTTGTTATCACCCATTTCTCTTTCTTGCAATATTTTTTCTCCCCCCCCCCTCTCAAGACATGGGCGGCCACTTGATTGGCATGATGTTTTTTTGGGTGAAAAATTATTCATCTCATTCTTTGCTTGCTACAAATATTCCTAACCCCTATCCAAAGTCCATTCTTCCTTCTCCAATCAAAAATGGCAACTTCATAAACCCTTGAGGCAAATGATTCTACACTTAGTCTACAGCATTCTTGGACACGTCGGCTTGCCAACTTCGTGTCCGAATTTCCTCGGTCTAGAGCTGGGAGCCCGTAAAAGGACTCGGCAGTGTGGTGCCCTTTCCGACCAGGAGATGAAGATCGGATATTCGGTGAGGAGATCGGGATGGAGGCCGAAGACCGAAGGACACGGATCGCTCGGTATAGCTTTCTACCCATTCTCTAGTTAGCAAGAATTTGGTTAATGGTCCGATACGGGTTTTATAGTATGCGGTAGCGCCGGTTTTCTAGTTATGAAAAAGTATCGTTTCCGCATTTTGGCCTCGGAATGACGGCCGGGGCGCTGCCGTGCACTTACATTGGTATCAGAGCCACGCCATTAATCTAGTCTAGCTTGCTCTAACTTGTTTACAAGTTTGATCAAACGGATTTTCCAAAAACCACGTTTTCATGCCACAGTTTCTGTCGAATTTTTGCAGTGGTCAAAAAATTATTTGGTACATTGTAAAAATACGTGCAGGGTTTTATAAGAATTCTGTGAAAATTTGGTGCACTGAAATTACTGTTCCGCCGCGGAACCGCGGCCAAACCCATGCTCTGGCCACGGTTCCGCCGCCCCTTTATCTCCTCTCTGCACCAAATGTAGGGTTGCTAGGCACGCTCACAAGAGTCTACGAGGCATCAACCATGCCCGATTTAAAATTTAGCCGTGCCGAACAACCCAAAGCCGGATCTTTAAACTAGAGATTAGGCGAAAACAAACATGTTAAACACTTTAACACTAAGTGAGAGGGATTACAACATTTGTATATCCCGTCCTTCACTTCTTAAGCTTCGTGTTGAAGTCCCTTCGCTGCGATCATCATGTTCCGAACTCTCGAGAGGCTCCGCGAAGAGAAAGGTGCAAGCTTGCTTCCGATCTTCAATAACAAAGATGATCTACCTTGAAGTTTCATTAACACAAGCTAACACTCACTAAATGAAGTGAACACCCTCATCTAAATGGCAAGGATAGATGAGAATGATGAAGTAGGATTTTAGCTCTCATTTATAATCTTTTTCTCACACATAATCATCACTTGGAAAAAAGCTAGTAAGCTTTTTCCATGAAAAGAAGAAGGAAGAAGAAGAAGAATATCATTAGAATTCTTTTGTGATGAAAAAAGAAAAGATAAATATGATGAATAATACAACCATTGTCAACTAAACCCATGTAGAGAATTAACTAGGGTTAGGGTTTGGGTTGGGTTAAAGCATGAGTCATATGTAAATATCATTGCAAAAACAAAAAGAAACCTTCTAAAAGGTTCATGTATGCACTAACCCAAATCAAACCCTAATCTTGTTTAATCTCCACTAAACATGTTGCATTAGTAATCATATCATGTTACAATATTATATATCACATATATAATATTTATTGTAACAAAATAAAATAATACAATTAACATATATCGCATATATATCAATGTATTACCCGAGTAAGAAAAAGAATCTTTTAGTGAGCTAATATTAGTTAATGTAATTTAATATATCATATATATTATTATATATTAAATTATCGAATCAACACTTGATCCGACAATCCGGCTATATCGCATATAACCGACTAATACGATGACCCGGCTATATCACATATACCCGGCCGATATCTCATATCACGAGAATCCAATACGGTATCACATACCGCATTATCCTTGGTCCCGCACATATCGCATATGTGCTCCTACTCCGTTTTTCCTGAGTCAAGAAACCTCTGTGTAGGACTCTAAAGAATCGTCAATACGCCGGCAGTAGGTGATGATCATATCAAACACGCACAAGCTGCAAGCGGTCAGCTAAACGTAACAGCCACCCAAGTATTAAGCGCTCAGAAGATCAACAAGCAAGCCTGTACATTCTCCTGTGAATCCAATCAGTAACACTCCCGTACAGTCCGGTCTCGTCATCTGATATGTCGCATATCTCGCCTAGGGGTGATAAACGTCAGTGATTAGTCGAAAATATTGTATATTTTAGCCGGCAATTTCCTCATCATTTGCATTCATATAGAAGTGTTCGGCATTCATATTTCACATATCAGCAAAACTGTCGCAAAATATCAGATTGCATGTATTAGACTCTGAAACCGACACTATAAAAGAAATTGACCACATTTCATGGCATCGCATCATCCCTACATTTGCGCAACACTTGTTTTGAGATCTGTGCAGGAAAATCCAGAAAAAAAGGCCAAAATGTACATGGTACCGATCAAACATGACGCCAACTCAATGATTTCAATTCTGGTATCAATACAAAGGGACAAATAAAATTCAACATATCAGATAAAGCCCAAAATGGCAGTCCAAGACCACACCAGAGAGAGCATAGCCCAAGCTTCCAACATGGCCGCGGAATCACAGCCGGATCTTGCTTGTGCCGCGGTTCCGCGGTGGTATTGCCCCTTCATCACCTCAATTTTGGTGCACAATGTCAATCTCAGCTCCCACACTTCAGAAAACCTATGCAAATTCCAGAAGACTCCAGAGACTTCTGCCAGATCAGCAAGCTTTGGGATCAACACTAAACTAGCCTATCATTCTAGAAACTTCTTCCTAAACCCTAGCTTAAACACTAAGCTAAGCCTAACAAACTCTTTCTAGAAGTCTTTCAACAAACTTTTGGAGGGAACTCAAAGGATTAGGGTTTGGGGTGCTCTATAAATAAGACCCTAGGCTCACTTATAAATCATCTTTACCCAATTTTAGTATCAATCTAGATCCACTCTCTTTCTTCATCTTCTTCCACAAGTCTAGTGAGAGGGCTTGTGTGAAACCCTAACCCTAATTCCAATCAAAAGCCAAGATCCCGAGTACCCATCAAGCAAGAAGCCTTGCAACCTTTTATGAGCCGAGCCGATCTTCAACGGAGCAAGTGGTCCAAGCTGATCCACGACTCACGGAGCCGAGCGACGCCAATTCAACAATTTAGTTCTTCCTCTTGTCGTTCTTGAGCGACTGTAATCAAATTGTTGATATAAATAAAAGGTGATATTCTTTTATCTTGTTTTCTTTAAATTCTCGCATCATGATATCTTTTCAATTCTTGAATACTTTCTGTGTGATGATGTTTGAGTAATACTCCGCTCGTCGAGGAGTCGAGACGATCAATAGAATGATGATGTAATATGTCTTAAATCGATTCTTGAATCCTACGAGATTTGTAAACCCTAGCAAGTTCAAGAATCGACGACCCAATTCGTTGCGATACTTTCTTGATCGATATCGCTCGAGATTGGGGAGTCACGATCGTTTCTTGAAATTGTTAGAGGCTAGAATGTGAATGATATCGATGAAAGAACAAGGGTTAAACGATGAAACCCTAGTTTCATCAAGAAAGCCCTAACTCTCATCGATCATCATCGATCTAGTATCAATCCTTCGAAGGACAAGAACACGAAATCTTGAGATTACATTACGTCTATAGATCCGATCGATTCCTACGAGCCTCATTTAGATTCTTAACATTTGGTTGGAAATATCATCGAAACACTGATTCTTGATTTGTTTATCAGTTTCTTGATTCTTGATTAAACATCGTGACACCTGAATCAATCGATAAATTCTTGAATCATGTTTTCATTTCTTTTCGATTAACTTTTCGATTCAAACAAATTAAACATTGAAACGAATCGCACAATCCCTGTGGACGATCCGCACTCTCTTACGATCTACAACTGAAACCGTAGTTGATTGCGGTCAAATATAATTCTTTGATTGTGAACTTTATTCAATATTACCGATACATAGAAACTTATTCGCTTATTTCGATTTACACAAACAAGAAATCATTACAATCAAATGAAACCGTTATCGGGAATCATTTGAATATTTGATTTGATATAAGCAATCTAGAATTTTTTGACAATCAAAATGGCGTCGTTGCCGGGGATCACGCGCTAATTCGTTTCATTTTATAGTTTGAATTGAAAGATTTATTCCATTGTTATTTTTTAGATCAAAATTCGTGCAAACCCTAAACAATTTGTTGTGTTTCATTGCAAGGAGATCTGGAGCTTGCAGGAAATTGAGAAAAATTTTTGGAAAATACCACAGAGCTGAGGGAGTCTACAGAAGCTCCCTGAAGAATTTTGGTGGGGTGATCTCATCAAGCGACCGCGGAAGCGCGGCATAAGGAAGGAATTGCGGCAGAACCGCGACCCTTCTGGGGGATCTCTGCAAACTTGTTGCTTCAGGTGATTTCTTATCTTATCCTCTCTCCTCTTTTTAGCTCCAACTAACAATTTTCTGCAGGTTTCTTTGCAAATAATCGCAGCGCCGCATATTGCAAAATTAAATTTGTGCGTGATTTTGTTTCTTGGTTGCTTGCATCCTAATACGGAATTTAAGGGGCACGGCCAAATCCAAATTAGGTGGGGATTTCATTACCCTTCCTAGGCACCGAAAATCTTAAAACTTGCATCCGCATTGACCCACATTAACTAAAAGAAATCTAGAGATGACTCTAAGGACCGTCACGCTCAATTAGGACAAGAGAAGGCCGTGGGTAATTCATTGCTTATCCGCGTTTTCTTGTGGTGCCTAAGGCGAGTGTGTCTAAGGCTAGTGGTTTTTAATTAGGCCCACTACTTACGTAGTGGAGTACCTTCCCACTTACCTGGCACTTATCCAGCCACAGGGGGACAAAGAGGAAGTGGAGGATTCTATCCTGCGACTTGTCTTTTGGCAGTTAGGAGCGGTCTAGAGCCGGACATAGGTGACCACTAGATTCTAGGGTTTGTGTGCTGTATTTGTTTTGTCGCATCATTTTTTCAAAAAT
The DNA here is from genome assembly GCA_030015575.1 of Agapanthus africanus. NCBI lineage: Eukaryota > Viridiplantae > Streptophyta > Magnoliopsida > Asparagales > Amaryllidaceae > Agapanthus > Agapanthus africanus. Next base: position 332,848,299 of record JASDDO010000018.1, on the reverse strand, counting down.
CTGTCCCTTTTTCAAAGCAAGAACCGCATTCATTCATTACCACCAATTATAAGTCAACGCTGCCACTTGTACTAACCCTTTTTAGTGCAAGATAGGCTGGACACGGGATTCTAGTGCCCGTTTAGTCCGCGTACCCTTTATCGACTCCGAAGTCGATATTTCTACATTTACTCCTTCTTTACCCACTACCACACCCACACCGATGGATCCGAATCCATCAAACTTCTTTAACCCTAATCTGCCGCCGTCCGTTGGTGCGCAGAATCCACCCCGCATCTCTCTCCAGGAGAGGTGCTACCCTATTCGAGGTCCTCTTTCGACCTGCTTATCCACGCCACCAGCCAATGGGGATAACTTTGAGATTAAGCCCCAGTATATCAATCTTTTACCCAAATTCCACGGACTCGAGACTGAGGACGCTTACGTTTTCATTACCAAATTTGAAAACGTATGCGCAATGATGGGTATGTCACAACTTTCAGTGGATGCTATGCGTCTACGACTTCTTCCATTTACAATGTGCGATATAGCCGAGAAGTGGCTATATAACACTACCGCACATTCTATCACGAATTGGGAAGAATTCGTCGCTGCATTCCTTAAGAAATTTTACCCAATACAAAAGACAGCTCGAATCCGTAGCGAACTGAATCAATTTGCCCAGCTCCCTACCGAACCATTTTCAAAATGCTTTGAACGTTTCAAGGATCTATTGGTTCAGTGTCTTCATCACGGCATCCCGAGATGGGAATTGTGCCGAATCATTTATGAGGGCATTAACCCAAACACTAAACAGAGCCTTGAAAACATGTGTCAAGGTACTTTTATGACCAAAGATGATGGGGAAGCTTGGAAGTATTTAGAAGAGTTCGCTGAAAAATCACTACAATGGGAGAGTGGAACCCAACCATTGAATAGGGATGGCGTATACCAAATAGATGTGTCCATAGGTGTTCGAGCTGAGATGGCAGCAATGCAAAAGAAGCTCGACGCTATGGAACACAAATTTGCAGCAGCCTCCCTAAACCCAGTGTCACTCCCCAAAACTGTTTGTGGGTGCTGTTCTGATCCGTCTCATTTAACAGAAGAATGTCCATTAAACTCTGCGTTTCAAGGTCACGAGCATTCTAATGCCGCATTTCAAAGACCTCGAAACAATCCATATTCTTCCACGTACAATCAGGGTTGGAGGAATCACCCGAATTTTGCTTGGAAACAAAACCAATCTCAAAACACGGTTCCAAACACGAATAATTTTCTAAGGGCTCTTCCTCCACCACAACAGCAACCCCTTCAACTCACTCAGCACCCCTACCAGTCACAAAATTTCCAAAATCAGGTCAACACTCCTTCACAGTCTAATCCTATGACCTGTTCTGACGAATCCTCTCAATTCACTCAAACCATGAAATTATTTTTGTCAAATTTCATAGAGGTTTCGGCTGAGGTTAGATCTTCCGTCGGTGAGATAAAGAAAAACTCAGCGTACCAAGCTAAGAGTATCAGAACGATGGAAGCTGAAATCGCACGACTTAAAGCCGAAATGAGTGCGAGAGAAAAAGGGAAACTTCCCTCTCAACCCCTACAGAATCCTGGGCATTACAATATAAATTCCATCACAACGTTGAGATCAGGAAGAGTGCTGAACAATCATGTCGGGGAAGGTATTGATGATACTGAAAATCATATCAATACCCCGGCTGAGACCTTTCCACACACACACACTTCTCCTTCTGATCCTTCTTCTTCTACCACACCATCTTCTCGCGAGCCTATTCTCCATTTCCCACTAGGCTCGACACCTTATCCCAACCCTTATAGTTCTCCACAGACAGTCCCCACACCTCTTTTGGGACCACGTCTACCCCCTCTTCCTTCTCCTGTGATGGACCTTGCGCTTATTGCAAAAGCATCTTACCCGAACCGGTTAAGGGCTAATAGAACGAGAACGAGTCCTCATATGGAGAAAATTTTGGAAATGTTCAAACAGGTTAACATCAATATCCCTCTCCTAGATGCGATTCAACAAGTCCCCGCTTATGCGAAAATTCTTAAGGGCTTGTGCACTAGGAAGAGGAAGACTCAAGTGCCGAAGAAGGTCTTCATGTCTAATAATATTAGCACTGCTTTTATACCCCAGCTACCAAAGAAACGAAAGGACCAGGATGTCCTACAATATCGATTTCGATTGGGGGTAAAAACATAAATCGTGCTCTTTTAGACCTTGGCGCAAGTGTTAACCTGCTCCCGTATTCTGTCTATGAGCAATTAGGGATTGGAGAGCTGAAACCTGCTCATTGCACTCTCCAGATGGCAGACCGATCTATCACCAAACCAAGGGGTGAATTAGAGGATGTATTGATAAAGGTCGGGGAATTTGTTTTCCCTGTAGACTTCATTGTGCTCGACACACATCCTGTAGCAAACCCCCGGGGCCAAATTCCGGTGATTCTGGGTCGTCCTTTCCTTGCCACTTCCAACGCTGTTATCAACTGTAGAAATGGTTCAATGAACTTATCATTTGGAAATATGACCATTGAACTAAATATCTACAAAGTTGGAAGTCAGCCATCAGAACCCTCTGCTCATATTTTAGATGTGTGCTCGGTCCATGAGATCGCTCCCGATAGTTGTGGAGCCGAGGAACTTTGCTTTACTGATCTCGATGACATTACCACATCTCTGTTTGATTTCACAGATGATCTTAGTGAGGACGCTTTCTCTACACTTGAGTCCTGCACTCCTGACTTTACTCCACCCGAGTCTGTATCTTTCATAGGCTCTGAGTTTCTTTGTAAATCCAAAAATCGCTCAATGATCCCTCGTTCTATCATTTCTCCACCTGAGTTAGATCTTAAAATTTTACCTTCTCACCTCAAATATGCATATCTAGGTGAGAATGAGTCTTTACCGGTTATCATATCCGCTTCTCTTACATCAGAGCAAGAGAATGCCCTTTTATCGGTATTGAGATCTAACAAAGAGGCGTTTGGTTGGAGTATGGCGGACATCAAAGGGATTAGTCCCTTGATAGTTGAACATCATATACATGTGATGGATGATGCCAGACCGACCCGAGAACCACAGAGACGGTTGAATCCCGTCATGAAGGAAGCGGTTATGAAAGAGATCGTCAAATGCTTAGATAATGGTATTATATACCCCATCTCCGATAGCCAGTGAGTGAGTCCTATACATGTCGTTCCTAAGAAATCCGGCATCACTGTTATAACCAATGAGGCAAATGAGTTGATTCAAACACGCGCCCAAACTGGGTGGCGTGTATGTATTGATTATAGAAAACTCAATGCTGCCACGAGGAAAGACCACTTTCCTCTACCATTCATTGATCAGATGCTGGAACGCTTAGCGGGACGAGAGTATTATTGCTTTATGGACGGATACTCAGGCTATAATCAGGTCCCCATCGCCAAAAAGGATCAAGATAAAACCACTTTTACTTGTCCTTTTGGTACCTTTGCTTACAGTCGCATGCCCTTTGGGCTATGCAATGCTCCTGCTACCTTTCAGCGGTGTATGATGGGGATATTCTCTGATATAGTAGAGAATTTTTTGGAGATCTTTATGGACGATTTCTCGATTTTTGGAGACTCTTTTTCTGATTGCCTAGCGAACCTTGACGCTGTTCTTACTCGTTGCAAAGAGAAGAACTTGATATTGAACTGGGAAAAATGCCATTTTATGGTCCAAGAAGGAATAGTACTTGGACATGTTATTTCACAGAAAGGCATTGAGGTTGACAGAGCTAAGATAGATGTCATTCAAAACCTCCCTCATCCCAAAAGCGTCAAAGATATTCGATCTTTCCTTGGCCATGCGGGCTTTTATAGGAGATTCATTAAGGACTTTAGCAAAATTGCTAGACCTTTAACTCTTCTCCTGGCCAAGGATACGACCTTCCATTTTGACTCGGACTGCGAGACAGCTTTCGACTCACTTAAACACTCACTCACTTCAGCCCCCGTGCTATCATCACCAAACTGGGACTACCCCTTTGAGCTGATGTGTGACGCATCTGATTTTGCAGTAGGTGCAGTCTTAGGACAGCACATCGAAAAGATGCCACACGTGATATACTATGCAAGTAAGACCTTGAATGATGCGCAAATCAATTATACAACCACAGAAAAAGAACTCTTAGCGGTTGTATTTGCATTAGAAAAATTCAGGCCTTACTTAATTGGCTCACCTATAGTTGTGTATACTGACCATTCCGCTTTAAAACATCTTCTGGCGAAGAAAGATGCAAAAGGTCGACTAATACGTTGGATCCTTCTGTTACAAGAATTCGATCTTGTTATCAAAGATAAGAAAGGATGTGAGAACGTAGTAGCTGACCATCTGTCACGCAACATTTCTTCCCCTGTGACTGTCACGACCCGAAAGTACGGAACGTGACCGGCACTTAGATTACGAAGCGTCTAGAGGCGCCACGTAACCTAAGTAAGCCGAAGACCAGAAATATAAACCAAAAAAAGAAGAAGAAGAAGAAAAAGAAAAAAGAAACAAGTTTAAAAACATCAGCAAATTTTCTCAAAAATTTCGGCAGAGTCTCCTCTGTAAAAACTGGCCCCCAAACGGGTACAACAAGTATAATATACATAAACAATAAAAAGCATCCCTAACGGGAGCTAGCATCAACGCCAACAGGCGGAGACAACCACAACAAGCACAATAATATACAACGCCAATAGGCGAGGCTCAAAACTCAAAAGAAAAAAAACCCACCAGATCAGAATAATACATGCGCGACTCTAAGGTCGAAATAAAAGACTGGTCCAATAAACTTATCAAGTAATACAAATATGGTTGATGGAGCTTACTAGATACAAATGAAAGAATAAAAGTACAATGGTGGTTCGGATACAAGTGAACCAACCTACCGTACAAATCACCCTGAAAGAATAGATGTGCCAGCAAGCTGCCAGGGAAACCTGTACATCGAACCTGTAATAAAATTTGGCACAACGGGGGTGAGTTGCCAACTCGTGAGTAGAAGACATCTACGAAAAGAAATCGAATGCACGACGCTATCCTAGGTCATAATAATACACTACTATATCTCAATCATCTTGTAATAGCAGGGTAATACTACGTGTAAGTGCAAATACTCCGTGTCGTGTCAGTGCCTCATATAGTACTATGTCATATGAATGGATATGCATGCACCATGAATGTAAAATAAACAAATCCTGAAATCCAGGTATATCTGTATAAGAAATCTTTAGCTGTTATCATAGTAAAACGGGTATAGAAACCGGAAATATCAACAATGAAATCCATGGAAATCCGTGTCAAGCATCGATACAAACATATAAATCTCAAGTCTCATAGTCTCAATATCTCGGGCTCCGTCAGTCCGGATCGGCCCATATCATCAAATCTCACAACAACGGTCGGTATCCTCCGGATATCTGTCGCGCCAGACATCACCGGTAGGTAGCCTTCCCCTGCCAGGCTCATCGTCTACAACTCGATCTTCTTGCCCCGGGGTACCATACCGGGCCCACCATGTACCCGAGACGGTTCATCCACTCCTCGAATCGGGTCTCGAAATCCAACAGAAAACATGAAATCTCATGGTGGACGACACATACATCACGAGAAAACCGCATCTTATTTTAAAAAGAGAGGAGGAGAGAGAGAGAGAAGGTTTTATAATTTCTTGCGGTTTTCCCCAAAAATCCAGAAATCTCATAGAAATCCAAATCTTAAAATCATGAGTAAGTATATAATAAGTGTCGGCATATGCCCATAATACTGCAGGATAACATGAAAATATGAATGCATGAATGTCTAAGCAATAAATATCATGTCTGTACTAATGTCAGAGAATAATCACAATCTTATATCGGTCTAGTTGTTAACTGATTCTATCCATAAAAGACAATATGATCTAAAGTGTACGTGACATAGCAATTACCGATGATGATGTGTGTGAGCCGGCAAATAAGTGTACGTGGAATATGCGCATCATCAGTAATAGTGCTGGTGTCCTAACAGGTAAAGTTTATACTGATTATAGCAACATATAAAAGAACATGCACCATGATGATTACAGTATGAATGTAAATACAGATGTGCATTATCCACTTCTCTGCGAGATACGAGTACAACTACCACTATGTGAGTCGAACCTAAACCAGTGTCCATCTAACATCCTAAGGAACTAAACCTAATAGACTAGTCAGTAAGAAACTAGAGTCTACCTAAGGTCTGAATCAATATCTCTAATAGTCGGCGATCCCGCCTCAATAGCGTCACGTACGTAGTACGGCTTCCTCGAATCAAGAGTGCGGATCAATAATCAAATCTAAGCCTCGTATGGTAAAATCCATCGTACGGCATCCCAATATCGGGGTACGGTCAAGTATCTCCTAGGTGTCTCCTCATTCGTATAATGTCATCATCAACACATCTCATGATCAAGGTGCTAAACTGTGATCGCATACATCAATCATATATCATTGCCATCATGATAAGCATCATTAGTTTATCCTCAGAAATATCATGTCATATGTATCATATTGTGATTAAGTCATACTTATATGATATCGGCATCAGGTCACACCAATATAATGTCGTAATCAAGTTATACATATATCATATCGTGATCAGTCACAAGTTACAGTCCGGGTACTATTCTAGCGTCCCATGTACATCAATATCACCACCACTCTTTATAATTTATATATTCATGTTCATTATCTCATTCTCTAATGATCCGCTAACACTTTAATACGACTGTATAGCCAAGAATTACGGCATCAAGCCCAGTTACATTGTTTCATCATATCACGGATATCATATCACATCAATGAATCCCATATACGTGTTGTGTATATATATACACCTATACCTAGTTTTATATATATACACACATATACGTATACGCCATGTCGAGTTTGAGTGTGTGCCTGTGTGTTTCTACCTGAAACCTAAGAACTTTTCCAAGGTACTCATCCCCTGATAAGGTTTTCCTAAATCAGTCTAGTTCAGCCTAGGGTTATTACTAGGGTCCTACGCGTTATGTATCTAGGGTCACATCTGGTTTCCTACTGACAATAAATACCATTCCTATTATACGTTGCGGGGGTGCTAAGCGCCATCCACCCGACTTCCCCCCGTAGATATGCATCTACTCACCTGGTCCATGTCTGCCGACGACGGTGTCGCCATCCTCCTCTTCATCGCCCGCAGTCCACTTGAAGGGTACCTAAACGCAAACATATAAATAGCATCGTAAACCGAATCACATACAAAAGTCAAACGATATAAGGAACAAGCATAGGTTAAAACCTATGTCCCGTCAACGCAAAAGAATCAAATATCGCTCAATATCGGCGTACAAACTCCGATGGATCGAGATAAACATCAACAGATAACTCGTAGTTTTAAAACACATTACTTATATTGTAAAACATGATCAAATTCATCGAAACACTAAAATCGATCAAATCGTCCGTTTTCGAAAAACCCGAAAATGCCAATTTACCGTTTTTCATTAAAACTTGACATTTAAATGAAACCAAAGGTCATAAAACTCATTAAATAGCATAACTAGACTATAAAAATCATTACTATATTTTTATTACACAAACTTGTATAAATTTGAAATTTCTAGTTTGCACCCTTTAACAATTTTCAACATTTTTCAAGCAAAACACCACAATTCCACCACAAAACATGATTTTGCATAAATTAATGACTTAAACCACAATTCATGATGATAATGATATAATGAAACCATAATTATATTTTTAATCTCATTTATATAGGAATTTCTAAAATCTAGTTTACAAAATTAGCAATTTTTATCACAATTAACCATAGAAACTAGCAATCAAACTAAGTTTTTCTTTCCATTAACATGCTAATATTTCCACTAAAACTATAATCCAATGATAACAACCCAAATTAGAATTTTATATTAACCACAACCACATTTTGCAAAAACCTAGTTAACTAAATTCCTAATTTAAAACAATTTTTGATTAACAATTTGTTAAACAATAACCATGCAAGATTTCCTAATACTAAAAGTGTTAAACTAACTACTATAACCCTAATTAATTATTAAAAATCATAACTTGAATTTAGAACCCTAGCTTGCATTTTAAAAAAAGAACATAGAATTAATTCATTAAATCTAATTAAGCTTAATATGAACATCTAATAACAATAAGTCAAAAGAAAGAAAATTATACCTTCAAAATGTGAAATCCAAATAAGAAATGAGCCTCCAAAATGCATGCTTTCCATCTCCAAATTTCATATAAAAATGAGCAAGGAATAAAGAGTATGGAATAAATAGGATTTTGTGGAATTTTAATTGAATTTTTGATGTGTTTTTGATGAATTTTGAATAAAATTGATGTGGGAAATGGGGGGGCAGCCATGGGGGGTTGTGGCTGGCCTAGAGGGAGGTGAGGGAGAGAAATAAGAGAGTGTGATGTTGTGTAGAAGTTTCAAGAAGTGAAACAACACTAAAAGTCTTTTCATGCTTTATTTAATTATTTATTTATTTATTTACTATAGCAACTCAAGAAAGCTCTAGAAAATAGGAAAAATTTGCAAATAATTTTTGCATGGTACATACTAAATTCTAACATGCCATGGTTCATTTTTACAAATTAAAACCATTTAAATTTGTAATTTACACTAATTTAGTGTAAAAATAAAGCTTATGTTAATATTTAAAATAATTAATTTAGGAAAAATATTTTATTAAACTAAAAATTTATAATTGGATAAATAAACACCATTTACTAGTAATTTCATAATTAAAGTGGATATTTTTAAAATTATAATGAAAAACAATCACGGTTTGATTTTACGAAAAATACATTTTACTTTACCGAAAATCATAAAATTCACTTAAACAATTTTATTCATTTGATTATTTATTTAATTATTTTTAAAATGTTACAATCTTCCCCCCTTTAAGAAATTCGGTCCCCGAATTTAAATTAAAACTCCCCTTCCAAATAATAAAACATTTAGCAAAACACTCAAATCGCCGAGGCTCCGAAATCATCAACACATAACAAAAATCAACTCCGTCAAGCAAAACGCAATCATCGGAGTTATGGCGAGAATAAAATATCATAACCCAATATGAAAACCATCATAATATACATCAATCTATAACTTATATATAGTTCGCATCCTAGTAAAATCGCTGAATCATCATAATAAAGAAGCATACAAAAACCCCTCTTGAAAATCGCCGTGCAACGCACGTGTCACGGCATAAGTAACGGACGTTTAATTTAAAAAAAACTATATATATATATATCATTTATTTAACATACACGTCCCGCCTGGTTACTAAATCAATAATAATAATTAGGAAAACATACTGCTCAAACTAAAATCAATCCCAATCACATCAATAAAAGGTCATGTGCGTCCGGTGCGCACTGAAATCGAAACTAATTACAGATACCATGAATACCCACAAAACAAAACTAAGTGCAACAGGTGTGCACCAAAAACATCTGTCAAGTGCAACGGGCGTGCACGACACAATATCAGGTGCATCTAATCTGCACAAAACCCCGATTTAGTGCATCTGGTGTGCACAAAATCGCATCAAGTGCGCCAAGTATGCGCAAGAATCCTAATCAGGTGCACATGGTGCACGAAAACATACCTCAAATATCAAAATCAAAATCACAGTACAAAAATGCATGAAAACTAAGTCAAAACATATGTCAAAATCATGTGTAACCCCTATGCACGAAATCAAATCAAAAATCTCAAAATATATAAAACCAAATCAAGTGTACTGGGTGCGTACTAAACCACATCAATACAACTGATATATGAAACACAGATAGAATGAAGGTACACACAGGAAATACCAATCGTAGAACAAAGTCCTCAAAATACAAAAATCCAATCAACGAAAATAGGAAATTCAAATCACTAAATCACAATCGTAAACACTATCGTCAATGTGCGCCTCTTTCCTCTGATGTCGACTGCTTCGAACTCGTTCTTTCATAGGTGTGCTGACTGCGCTACCAACGGCAATACTCATGTCTAGAGTCTCCCACATAGTCGATCCCTTCACTTGATATCCGGACTACATTAAACTTTTCGATCGATCCATCAAAATCCCATAATTCCCCGAGAGCTCAACACTCAAGTACAGTTTAAAAATATCCGGTACATACCCCAGCATCGATGATCCAACCGTAGAAGGGCAAACCCAAGCTTCACTAATGGCACCGCGGAACTGCCGTAAACCCTAATGTTCAAGGACGTTCTCGTGGTCATTATGTCGAGTTAGGGTTTCATTCTTCTAGAGGGTCCATCGAAATACCTGCATGTTCTTCCGAATACTTTAAACTTGAGAAAATGGTTTCCTGATAATCGTTCGAACCCTTTAACTTCATCCGGACGGCATATGAATACCCTTCGTCCGCACGCTAAGCAATGCTTCAATCCTCAAGAATAACCAATATTCTATTGGTTATCGCATTCGAGCCGCAGCTCCCTCTGCCCGTGGTAACAGAAACCACAATCCGACATTGACGAAGATAGATCAAAGAAACGAATGAAATACGGTGCAAACAATGTAAATCCTAGGGCTCCTCAAGCAGAGTAGCGTATCATAAATATGCCGCGGACCATACCCACGGTACGTTACTCTACCTAAATCGCCTACTCCATCAACCAAGGGTCACCTAGACTTATACAAGGTTAAACCTAGCGCTCTGATGCCAACTTTGTCACGACCCGAAAGTACGGAACGTGACCGGCACTTAGATTACGAAGCGTCTAGAGGCGCCACGTAACCTAAGTAAGCCGAAGCCCAGAAATCTAAACCAAAAAAAGAAGAAGAAGAAGAAAAAAGAAACAAGTTTAAAAGCATCAGCAAATTTTCTCAAAAATTTCGGCAGAGTCTCCTCTGTAAAAACTGGCCCCTAAACGGGTACAACAAGTATAATATACATAAACAATAAAAAGCATCCCCAACGGGAGCTAGCATCAACGCCAACAGGAGGAGACAACCACAACAAGCACAATAATATACAACGCCAATAGGCGAGGCTCAAAACTCAAAAGAAAACAAAACCACCAGATCAGAATAATACATGCGCGACTCTAAGGTCGAAATAAAAGACTGGTCCAATAAACTTATCAAGTAATACAAATATGGTTGATGGAGCTTACTAGATACAAATGAAAGAATAAAAGTACAATGGTGGTTCGGATACAAGTGAACCAACCTACCGTACAAATCACCCTGAAAGAATAGATGTGCCAGCAAGCTGCCAGGGAAACCTGTACATCGAACCTGTAATAAAATTTGGCACAACGGGGGTGAGTTGCCAACTCGTGAGTAGAAGACATCTACGAAAAGAAATCGAATGCACGACGCTATCCTAGGTCATAATAATACACTACTATATCTCAATCATCTAGTAATAGTAGGGTAATACTACGTGTAAGTGCAAATACTCCGTGTCGTGTCAGTGCCTCATATAGTACTATGTCATATGAATGGATATGCATGCACCATGAATGTAAAATAAACAAATCCTGAAATCCAGGTATATCTGTATAAGAAATCTTTAGCTGTTATCATAGTAAAACGGGTATAGAAACCGGAAATATCAACAATGAAATCCATGGAAATCCGTGTCAAGCATCGACACAAACATGTAAATCTCAAGTCTCAAAGTCTCAATATCTCGGGCTCCGTCAGTCCGGATCGGCCCATATCATCAAATCTCACGACAACGGTCGGTATCCTCCGGATATCCGCCATGCCAGACATCACCGGTAGGTAGCCTTCCCCTGCCAGGCTCATCGTCTACAACTCGATCTTCTTGCCCCGGGGTACCATACCGGGCCCACCATGTACCCGAGACGGTTCATCCACTCCTCGAATCGGGTCTCGAAATCCAACAGAAAACATGAAATCTCATGGTGGACGACACATACATCACGAGAAAACCGCATCTTATTTTAAAAAGAGAGGAGGAGAGAGAGAGAAGGTTTTATAATTTCTTGCGGTTTTCCCCAAAAATCCAGAAATCTCATAGAAATCCAAATCTTAAAATCATGAGTAAGTATATAATAAGTGTCGGCATATGCCCATAATACTGCAGGATAACATGAAAATATGAATGCATGAATGTCTAAGCAATAAATATCATGTCTGTACTAATGTCAGAGAATAATCACAATGTTATATCGGTCTAGTTGTTAACTGATTCTATCCATAAAAGACAATATGATCTAAAGTGTACGTGACATAGCAATTACCGATGATGATGTGTGTGAGCCGGCAAATAAGTGTGCGTGGAATATACGCATCATCGGTAATAGTGCTGGTGTTCTAACAGGTAAAGTTTATACTGATTATAGCAACATATAAAAGAACATGCACCATGATGATTACAGTATGAATGTAAATACAGATGTGCATTATCCACTCCTCTGCGAGATACGAGTACAACTACCACTATGTGAGTCGAACCTAAACCAGTGTCCATCTAACATCCTAAGGAACTAAACCTAATAGACTAGTCAGTAAGAAACTAGAGTCTACCTAAGGTCTGAATCAATATCTCTAATAGTCGGCGATCCCGCCTCAATAGCGTCACGTACGTAGTACGGCTTCCTCGAATCAAGAGTGCGGATCAATCATCAAATCTAAGCCTCGTACGGTAAAATCCATCGTACGGCATCCCAACATCGGGGTACGGTCAAGTATCTCCTAGGTGTCTCCTCATTCGTATAATGTCATCATCAACACATCTCATGATCAAGGTGCTAAACTGTGATCGCATACATCAATCATATATCATTGCCATCATGATAAGCATCATTAGTTTATCCTCAGAAATATCATGTCATATGTATCATATTGTGATTAAGTCATACTTATATGATATCGGCATCAGGTCACACCAATATAATGTCGTAATCAAGTTATACATATATCATATCGTGATCAGTCACAAGTTACAGTCCGGGTACTATTCTAGCGTCCCATGTACATCAATATCACCACCACTCTTTATAATTTATATATTCATGTTCATTATCTCATTCTCTAATGATCTGCTAACACTTTAATATGACTGTATAGCCAAGAATTACGGCATCAAGCCCAGTTACATTGTTTCATCATATCTCGGATATCATATCACATCAACGAATCCCATATACGTGTTGTGTATATATATACACCGATACCTAGTTTTATATATATACACACATATACGTATACGCCATGTCGAGTTTCAGTGTGTGCGTGTGTGTTTCTACCTGAAACCTAAGAACTTTTCCAAGGTACTCATCCCCTGATAAGGTTTTCCTAAATCAGTCTAGTTCAGCCTAGGGTTATTACTAGGGTCCTACGCGTTAAGTATCTAGGGTCACATCTGGTTTCCTACTGACAATAAATACTATTCCTATTCTACGTTACGGGGGTGCTAAGCGCCATCCACCCGACTTCCCCCCGTAGATATGCATCTACTCACCTGGTCCATGTCTGCCGACGACGGTGTCGCCATCCTCCTATTCATCTCCCGCAGTCCACTTGAAGGGTACCTAAACGCAAACATATAAATAGCATCGTAAACCGAATCACATACAAAAGTCAAACGATACAAGGAACAAGCATAGGTTAAAACCTATGTCCCGTCAACGCAAAAGAACCAAATATTGCTCAATATCGGCGTACAAACTCCGATGGATCGAGATAAACATCAACAGATAACTCGTAGTTTTAAAACACATTACTTATATTGTAAAACATGATCAAATTCATCGAAACACTAAAATCGATCAAATCGTCCGTTTTCGAAAAACCCGAAAATGCCAATTTACCGTTTTTCATCAAAACTTGACATTTAAATGAAACCAAAGGTCATAAAACTCATTAAATAGCATAACTAGACTATACAAACTATTACTATATTTTTATTATACAACTTGTATAAATTTGAAATTTATAGTTTGCACCCTTTAACAATTTTCAACATTATTCAAGCAAAACACCACAATTCCACCATAAAACATGATTTTGCATAAATTAATGACTTAAACCACAATTCATGATGATAATGATATAATGAAACCATAATTATATTTTTAATCTCATTTATATAGGAATTTCTAAAATCTAGTTTACAAAATTAGCAATTTTTATCACAATTTATCAAATAATCATAGAAACTAGCAATCAAACTAAGTTTTTCTTTCCATTAACTTGCTAATATTTCCACTAAAACTATAATCCAATGATAACAACCCAAATTAGAATTTTACATTAACCACAACCACATTTTGCAAAAACCTAGTTAACTAAATTCCTAATTTAAAACAATTTTTGATTAACAATTTGTTAAACAATAACCATGCAAGATTTCCTAATACTAAAAGTGTTAAACTAACTACTATAACCCTAATTAATTATTAAAAATCATAACTTGAATTTAGAACCCTAGCTTGCATTTTAAAAAAAGAACATAGAATTAATTCATTAAATCTAATTAAGCTTAATATGAACATCTAATAACAATAAGTCAAAAGAAAGAAAATTATACCTTCAAAATGTGAAATCCAAACAAGAAATGAGCCTCCAAAATGCATGCTTTCCATCTCCAAATTTCATATAAAAATGAGCAAGGAATAAAGAGTATGGAATAAATAGGATTTTGTGGAATTTTAATTGAATTTTTGATGTGTTTTTGATGAATTTTGAATAAAATTGATGTGGGAAATGGGGGGGGGGCAGCCATGGGGAGTTGTGGCCAGCCTAGAGGGAGGTGAGGGAGAGAAAGAAGAGAGTGTGATGTTGTGTAGAAGTTTCAAGAAGTGAAACAACACTAAAAGTCTTTTCATGCTTTATTTAATTGTTTATTTATTTATTTACTATAGCAACTCAAGAAAGCTCTAGAAAATAGGAAAAATTTGCAAATAATTTTTGCATGGTACATACTAAATTCTAACATGCCATGGTTCATTTTTACAAATTAAAACCATTTAAATTTGTAATTTACACTAATTTAGTGTAAAAATAAAGCTTATGTTAATATTTAAAATAATTAATTTATGAAAAATATTTTATTAAACTAAAAATTTATAAGTTGCTAAATAAACACTATTTACTAGTAATTTCATAATTCAAATGGATATTTTTAAAATTATAATGAAAAACAATCACGGTTTGATTTTACGAAAAATATATTTTACTTTACCGAAAATCATAAAATTCACTTAAACAATTTTATTCATTTAATTATTTTTAAAACGTTACAGTGACCCTGCCGATTAATGACTCGTTTCCTGACGAACAACTTTTGAGCGTATCCGCTGAACCATGGTTCAGTGATATTGTGAACTATCATGCCACGGGACTAATACCGAGCGATTGGTCAAAACAGGACAAATATCGTTTTCTATCCCAAGTAAAACACTTTCACTGGGACGAACCCTATTTGTTTAAATATTGTCCTGATCAGATCATTCGCCGGTGTGTCCCGAATGATGAATTCAAGAGTGTTCTTTCATTTTTTCATGATCAGGCCTGTGGGGGTCACTTTGGTCCTAGAAAGACAGCGGAAAAGGTTTTGCAATGTGGATTTTATTGGCCGACCTTATTCAAGGACGCATTTGACTATTGCAAAACCAGTACATAATGTCAGTACACGGGTAGAATATCCCAGAGGAATGAAATGCCTCAGCAACCTATCTTGGTTGTTGAAATATTCGATGTTTGGGGCATTGATTTTATGGGTCCTTTTCCCAACTCCTTTGGGAATTTGTACATATTGCTGGCGGTTGATTATGTCTCAAAGTGGGTAGAAGCCATTCCATGTCGCACTAATGACAAGAAAGTTGTCATTAAGTTCTTGAAAGAGAATATCTTCTCGCGATTTGGACACCCACGCGCTATCATTAGCGATAATGGGACACATTTCTGCAACAGGTCTTTCGAGACTCTGATGCGAAAATACGCAATCAACCACCGACTTTCTACACCCTATCATCCCCAAACAAGCGGGCAGGCTGAAATCTCAAACAGACAAATCAAACTTATCCGGGAGAAAACTGTTGCTAAGGATAGAAAAGACTGGTCGACCAAACTGACGGATGCTCTTTGGGCATTCCGAACTGCATATAAGACCGACCTAGGAATGTCTCCATATAGGATAGTGTTTGGAAAAGCATGTCATTTACCCGTCGAGATAGAGCATAAAGCATTGTGGGCTATAAAAGAAATAAATTTTGATCTAAACCTTGCTTGCAACTTTCGGAAGATGCAACTTAATGAGCTAAGCGAACTCCGCGATGAAGCTTATGATAATGCTGTAATCACAAAGAATAGGACTAAGGTTTTTCACGATAAAAATATTTTGAGGAAAACATTTTCACCTGGTCAACAAGTCCTTCTTTATGATTCACGATTACACCTTCACGCGGGTAAGCTCCGATCTCGATGGAAGGGACCTTTTGTTGTGCGGTCTGTATACCCGCACGGGGCAGTAGAAGTAGAAAATTTTAAAACGGCACCTTTTTCAAAGTAAATGGACATAGACTTAAGCCGTATTTTTCCACTGACCCCATGGAGGAGCTCTTGTTCTTACAAGAGCCAGTTTATTTGGATTAAAAGTCCTCCGTCTCACCTTCATATCCAGTATATCATTGCATGGAGGTGAGTAAAAAGAGTAAGTTTGGGGGAAGTTCTTCACTTATATATTTTGCCCCCACTAATAATTCCCCCCAGGCTTACAGTTTTGTAGGTATAGCGATTGGCAACAGTGAGGACACTGTTGAAAACAAGTTTGGGGAAGGTTTGTGCTTATTTTTGCATCATTTGCATATCATCTGCATAAGCACAAAACATTTCTTTAAAAATCTATAAAAATTTAAAATTTTCAAAACCCATAAAAATTTAAAAAAATTTCCAAATATAAAAATAATTTTAATATTTACACATTTTTGTACATAAATAAGATAATGAAAGTTTAGATAGTGAACAATTACATACATGAGATTAGAAAAATTTAAGAAAACTAAGAAAATTAGAAGTTTTCTTATACGAACTAGTAATAAGTAGTTATGAGCCGTTGTCCCAAGGGTTAGTAAGATGAAGGACGTCACTAATCTGAGGATAAAACTAAGTCTGAAAAATAGTTTTTATTCTGGAAGCCAAACATTTTGAACGTTGACACCTTGCTATTCGCACTTACACACGTCTTGAAGCCTGGGATAGTAGTGGATACCTTGAAATGCTCTTGTCTTAAAGCCGATGTATGAAGGAAAAAAAAGTGAATAAAAATATAAAGTGGTGAGAAAAATGAACACTGGTTTTTTTATCACCAAGGGCAATAAAAAAAATGTATAGCGAGGGTGCTTCTTCACCTAGTGCCCTAAGGCCAACTGGTCTGGGAGTCACTGCTATGCCTGAGGTGATGCAAGACGAGAAAAATACACCAAGTAAGCAAGCACAGGAGTAATCGGTCGGTTAGTACCTCAAGAAGTATTAACGGTCGCATGAAAGTGTGTGAGCAATCTCATCTAAATATTCATTAATTAAAAAGTACTGAGGCTGATGGGCAAGAGTATGATAGCTTGAATTGAATTCTCCGGGTGTAGGGATGTCTTTACACACACGCAGGGTTACATGATCGATGTTTGGAATAAAGATAGGAATGAAGAATAAGATGATGTTTTATTGAGAGAGACGTGATTTCTAACATCTTTTCATGACCATTAAGATAGGGCTCATGACAACCGAAAAGCTAGCTTAGTTGAAAACCCTAATTTTCAAAGTCTTTCTTTTACAATTTTTTTACTTAAATGTAATATTCATGATCTTTCTTTTATTATTGGATTTTGTGGGTGCAATCCGCTGAAAACCCTCAGGAGACAACACTCCTCCTACTAGGGACACCTAGAGGTTTAAAGGCTTGTTGCACGTGCTCAGTGCAATCGTGTTGCCTACGAAAGTGTGCTAGCTAGTTTTTCTCTTTCTTTATTTTCTCCTTCTCTTTTTAATAAAACAGTTCGCTCGAGACGATCGAGATTAAGTTTAGGGGAATTTGATTAGTCAAAAATATTGTATATTTTAGCCTGCAATTTCCTCATCATTTGCATTCATATAGAAGTGTTCGGCATTCAGATTTCACATATTAGCAAAACTGTCGCAAAATATCAGATTGCATGTATTAGACTCTGAAACCGACACTATAAAGGAAATTGACCACATTTCATGGCATCACATCATCCCTACATTTGTGCAACACTTGTTTTGAGATCTGTGCAGGAAAATCCAGAAGAAAGGCCAAAATGTACATGGTACCGATCAAACATGATGCCAACTCAATGATTTCAATTCTGGTATCAATACAAAGGGAAAAATAAAATTCAACATATAAGATAAAGCCCAAAATGGCAGTCCAAGACCACACCAGAGAGACCATAGCCCAAGCTTCCTACATGGCCGCGGAACCGCGGCCGGAGCTTGCTTGCGCCGCGGTTCCGCGGTGGTATTGCCCCTTCATCACCTCAATTTTGGTGCACAATATCAATCTCAGCTCCCACACTTCAGAAAACCTATGCAAATTCCAGAAGACTCCAGAGACTTCTGCCAGATCAGCAAGCTTTGGGATCAACACTAAACTAGCCTATCATTCTAGAAACTTCTTCCTAAACCCTAGCTTAAACCCTAAGCTAAGCCTAACAAACTCTTTCTAGAAGTCTTTC
Organism: Agapanthus africanus; assembly: GCA_030015575.1. Lineage (NCBI taxonomy): Eukaryota > Viridiplantae > Streptophyta > Magnoliopsida > Asparagales > Amaryllidaceae > Agapanthus > Agapanthus africanus. The sequence goes on along the minus strand of JASDDO010000018.1, from coordinate 332,829,540 downwards.
AACAAACTTTTGGAGGGAACTCAAAGGCTTAGGGTTTGGGGTGCTCTATAAATAAGACCCTAGGCTCACTTGTAAATCATCTTTACCCAATTTTAGTATCAATCTAGATCCACTCTCTTTCTTCATCTTCTTCCACAAGTCTAGTGAGAGGGCTTGTGTGAAACCCTAACCCTAATTCCAATCAAAAGCCAAGATCCCGAGTACCCATCAAGCAAGAAGCCTTGCAACCTTTTATGAGCCGAGCCGATCTTCAACGGAGCAAGTGGTCCAAGCCAATCCACGACTCACGGAGCCGAGCGACGCCAATTCAACAATTTAGTTCTTCCTCTTGTAGTTCTTGAGCGACTGTAATCAAATTGTTGATATAAATAAAAGGTGATATTCTTTTATCTTGTTTTCTTTAAATTCTCGCATCATGATATCTTTTCAATTCTTGAATACTTTCTGTGTGATGATGTTTGAGTAATACTCCGCTCGTCGAGGAGTCGAGACGATCAATAGAATGATGATGTAATATATCTTAAATCGATTCTTGAATCCTACGAGATTTGTAAACCCTAGCAAGTTCAAGAATCGACGACCCAATTCGTTGCGATGCTTTCTTAATTGATATCGCTCGAGATTGGGGAGTCACGATCGTTTTTTGAAATTGTTAGAGGCTAGAATGTGAATGATATCGATGAAAGAACAAGGGTTAAATGATGAAACCCTAGTTCATCGAGAAAGCCCTAACTCTCATCGATCATCATTGATCTAGTATCAATCCTTCGAAGGACAAGAACACGAAATCTTGAGATTACATTACGTCTATAGATCCGATCGATTCCTACGAGCCTCATTTAGATTCTTGACATTTGGTTGGAAATATCATCGAAACACTGATTCTTGATTTGTTTATCAGTTTCTTGATTCTTGATTAAACATCGTGACACCTGAATCAATCGATAAATTCTTGAATCATGTTTTCTTTTCTTTTCGATTAACTTTTCGATTCAAACAAATTAAACATTGAAACGAATCGCACAATCCCTGTGGACGATCCGCACTCGCTTACGATCTACAGCTGACACCGTAGTTGATTACGGTCAAATATAATTCTTTGATTGTGAACTTTATTCAATATTACCGACACATAGAAACTTATTCGCTCATTTCGATTTACACAAACAAGAAATCATTACAATCAAATGAAACCGCTATCGGGAATCATTTGAGTATTTGATTTGATATAAGCAATCTAGAATTTTATAACAATCAGTCAGACCCCAGTAGCTCGATAAGTCGTGTCGATATGAGGTCTATAACTGTTCGAGAAACTACTGATAACACTTACCAGTAAATCTCAGCAACCCTGGACAGGGATTTCCAGTTATAGCCAATCGAACACAGCGCAACATCAACTCCCTATACCAGGAGAGACGAATCCCCTCCTATCGCTCATTGCCTCCATGTGATTCGGGACTGTACCCAAAAGAAACCTTTTTTCACGCCCTCTTGGACGTGGTATGATGGAAATCAAACCACAGTGAGAATCACACAAGACTCTATAACGATCTCGGGTCAACAGACTACTCTGTACCAGTGTCACCGGAGAACTGCCATCTGACGTCAGGTATAATACCATCTGGGAGTTCTCGGCGAGTCCGTCCAGTGTACCCAGTCTCTACTGAGCACCCATACACCATCCTTGATTTCATACACCGATGGATATGGGATCATCCATCGCCCATCATATGGGTCAAGATGCGTATACGCTAGCCTACTCTGGTGCATCGATGCCTTGTCTCGATACACCCTCGACTAGGAACAGTTATAGGATGTACTCGTCGACTACTGTGGCCCCACTAATATGATCTCATTATAGTCCCAGTAGTCGAGTACTTATCCTAAGGGCTTTATCAATATGTAACATAGAGACAATCAGAGTACATGTTTAGATAAAGTACAACCAGATAGCATACTATCATGTAGAGCAAGAAAGTCCTCCCTATATATGTCCAAGCATCCATTACAATATACATCGTATGTACAGTAATGGCCTCTAGGGTATACATATAACTAACAATCTCCCACTTGCACTAGGGCCATCTATTGTGGTATCACATACCCAACCATTAGCTGCGGTTGAAGTATCTCATACTCAACCATCCCATAAAAGTCTCTACTGGGAAAAAGGCCTTTGTGAGTGGATCCACGCTATTGTCCTCTGTGTCTACTCTCCTAACCTCGATCTCTCTGGAGATCAACCATCTCCATGATCAGGTGATACTGCCTAAGAATTATATCTGGATTTCTGATGGGACGGTAGTTCCTTGGCTAAAGCCACAACTTCATTGTCACACAATGGTAGGAACGAAGTTCATCTCATGAACTTATATATATCCAGACTGCCTCTTTGGTAGCATCTTTGGTAACGATGTATCTTGCCTTTAATCATCTAGTATGTCACGGTATCTAGCTTGGAACTCTTTCAACATACCGTCCCTCCACTAAGGGTAAAGACAATGCCTGCGACTGACATTCAGTCGTCCTTATCACCCTGGAACCTTTCCAGTGATTCTCCCCAGGATTGATTGATACCATCTCAAAACAACTAGTGAGTATCCTAACATCCAATTAGATCTATCTCATAGATCCAAAACCCAGGATTTAGGAGGTATCACTTTGATCCTATATGGATAATCTTTGTGATAAGCGGAGATTGACCGAGCGTAGCATAGGAAACTCCTTCCCTATCAAGAGTATGTCATCCACGTACTCTACGAAGATCACCACCATACTCCCTACTACCTTTTTGTATATACAAGGTTCATCTACCATTTTGATGAAGTCAAACTCTTTGACTACCACATCAAAACAGACGTTCCAACTCCGCGATGCCTGCTTTATCATATAAAGCATCTTGCACACGTTTCCGCTGCTCCCACTGTTTATGAAGCCTTCTTGCTTTGTACTTATAGACGTTCTCTTCTAAAACATCATTTAGAAAAGCAGTCATGACACCCAACCACCAGATATCGTTGTCATGGTATGTAGCAGTGGTAAGTAGGATCTGGATGGACTTAAGCATAGCTTTGAAAGTCTCAACTTTTCCATTTACACTAAGTAATCTTCTCAAGATATACTTGCTCCTGATGGGGATTTAACCCTTCAGATAAAGCAACCAAAGTCCATACTTTGTTGGTGTATAAGGATTCCATCTCAGATCACTATGCATCTAGCCATTCTTACAGAGTCCCACTCCTGATGGCCAGCTCGAATCTTAGTTGGGTCATCAACTCATGATGCAATCCTCGCTCCCACTGTCACAGAGAAACTGAAGCATCTCTCAGGTGGGTGAGGAACCCTACTAGATCGGCGGAGAGGCTGAGGTTCGTTGGAAACTACTGAATCCTTTGGTTCTACCAAATCATCAGCTGCAGTTTGTATAGCTGAAACTACTTCCAGTTTTACAGAGCTAACCTTGCCTCGAGCTTGTCCGGATTTTGCTTTTAGACATAGGCCGGACAACCCCAAATCTTAACAAGCTTAAGATATGGGCTCTTCCATTTACATATCACATATGAAGCGGTAGGCAACTGATTTGATTTGAACCATATTCAATAGGTATGCAACTTCTCAAGTGCATAACTCCCAAAAGGAAATAGGAAACTCAGTAGTACTCATCATAGAGCACACCATATCACATAGGGTGTTATTGCTCCGCCCCGATATACCATTATGCTATGGTGTATACGGAGGAGTAATGCTGAGAGAGAATCTCATTCTCCTTTAGAATAGTCCAGGAATTCCGTGCTCAAGTATTCTCCTCCCTGATCTCATCAAAGGACATAATACTTATACCCGTTTTTGGTTCTCTACTTCTAACTTATATTCTATGAATATCTCAAAAGCATCGGACTTGTGTTTCAACAGGAACATATGTCTGAATCTTGAGAGATCATCAGAGAATGTAATGAAGTACAAAGAACCGGTCTTAGCATGTATAGACAGGGGACCTTCATACATCAGCATGTATCAATCCCAAGAGTTCACTAACTCTTTCTCTATTTCCAATAAACAGAGCTATGGTCATTTTATCTTTGTAACATGACCGGCAAGTTTCACAAGATGTAAATTCAAATAAATTTAAATATGCATCTTAATGTAACTTCAGCTAGTCGGGTCGCATTGATATGACCTAGTCTACAATGCCTCAAGAAGGATTCGTTCATTTCTGAACTCTTTCTCTTGTGTGTGTTCTGTATACTAAGAACTGTGGTTTGATTTAGAATGTCAATGCTTTTAGATAACGTGCCTGAATCGATCAACTCTTGATATAGGAAATGTTCAAAATATTATCCAACAATACAAAATTATATCCTTCTTTACTAATAAAGAGACTGATATGATTTTTGTACATCAGGTTCGGTATCTAATAACATTCGTTCAGAATCAATGTATTCTGATAATACAGGGAGATAGTGACCAACAGACTTGGCTGCAACACTTGCACCGTCTCTATCTCATGAAACTTATCACCCGTTCTCAGTTCTTTACCTATCTGGAGCCCATGTAACAGATTACATATGCGGGATCCTGATCCGGTATCACATACCCAGGACGTAAAGGATACTGAGAAACAGTTCTCTGTAATGAACACACCCGAAGATGATGCATCAATGTGCACTTTCTTCGTTTGGGCGGCACGGGAAATCTGGTATTCCCCAATTTCCTGCTCTGTCTTATAACATTTATAAGTTGGAGCGGGACCAACGTTCCCCAGCACAGTATAACAAGCGGGTTCGGTCAATACATTTGTATTACTATCTTGATTAAGGCGTGATATGGTCACTACCTGGAGAGAGAGAGAAGAAAACACTCAGCGTATGCTCTTGCAAGAATAGATTGGTTATCTAATATATTTAATCAGGATGTCTCCCACTGTTTTAGTCAAATCTTCCTTCAAACCCTAAAAGGAAAGACTAGCCGGGATTAATTACACGCTACAAGTTCGCCAATCTTTCAGGCAAGCCAGTGTCGGTACTTTGAAGGAGGTCCCCCGTGCTTTCGCACGAACCTAAATAAAGTAAACCTCGTTTTCCCAGAGGCATAACCCCTTTAACACCTTTCTAGACACCTACTTGATCAGCTAATTGTAATGTGTAAAACTCTCCCAAGAGTAACTCTTACTCGCAGCGGGTATCGGGATCCAACTATCTCATAAAAGGTATGCAATCTCTTTGCAAATTTCAACACTTGAAATTCCCGATAATATTTTGCCCCTAGCGTCCTATGACCTTGACGGAGGTCAACAAACTATAGGCTGCTAGTCAAGTTCTACCCATCATTTCCTGATTGAATTAAACCCACCCGCACGACCCTTGACGGAGGTCAACAAGGCCCACGACTACCCTAAAACAATCTGCATCATATGCATAAACAGATAAATACTAGTCAGTTACCGCACACTATGCCTTGACGGAGGTCAACAAACGTAGCACGAATACTAAGTAGGACTTATCTGAAACGACGGAGGGCTACGACAGGTTTTAAGAAAACCCTTTGCGTAATGAACTTGATATCGTTGTAGAATCGAGTGATTTTAAATGGAGTGTTTTTTGAGGCTTTTCTAGTTTTGCTAAAGGGGTCACTCCCGGTGAAGGGATCGTCGGCCCTTTCCTCATCAAATATGGTGCAGGGTATATCATATATACCGCTGTGCAAAGCAAGAACTATAGAAGCAATCAAAAGACAAACCGAGTTTGTAGCATCTGCTAGTTTCACTAAAGAGGTCACTCCCGGTGAAGGGATCTCTGCTCTTTCCTTATCGAATAAGGTGCTGGATGTTCTATAAGGAACACCGCGATGCAAAGCAAGAACTAGAGCTACCAGTTTTTAAACAAATTTCTACAACATCTTTAGGATTCTTTTAGTTTCATTAATCTCATTAATGAAGTCCCATTTTATTATGCTTCACAAGCATCTCATTTGAAACGAAATCTGCAATATAACATATATCTCATATATATAATATAAACATTCGTCTCAGGTAGTAATATGATCTCATCACAGAACATTGCAGCAGAAGAACACATATGAAATATTGGATATACCGTTCGTGTTTTAATACGAGCCTGTATAAAAAACGGATTCCACGGTCGCGATGAATAGCCAAACCCACATCCCTAGACCCCTACGAGAGCGGAAAGCAACACTGCCAATTCTAAGGTTAGGAGACCCGGTCTCGACTCCTCAAGATGGTCTCCCATTGGACCCTAGAACCCGGTTACTTGTGCTCCCCGCCTTGGGTCTACCTAATGCGGAAAAATAAATAATATACAACGGTGACATCATCCTCAGCCCGGAAGTGCCCCAATAAAAGAATATTACATACAAATGAATTTTACATGAATGAAAAAGAAAAACTCTCATCTCACATAAAACCCCGGCTATTCAGAACGCGACGATCCAATATAACATATCACAGCAACACATAATATCTCATATCATCAACGTAAGCAAGTATGCGTATCCCGATTGTCGTTGATGTATAGCAACGAAGCCGATGATACACCATATACTACGCTTACGGTTACAGAAAAGAAAGTGTAAAACTACAACAATTGGAATCCGCAACCTCCTTAGACATCGCATGCCTAACCAAATGAATTCCTTAGACATCGCAAGCCTAACAATTATAAACTCTGCATTTTAGTCTCATTATCGAAAACTCTTTTCAATATTTAGTCAGGCAATTCAACAAGATTCCCGACATCCTGATCGGATGCTCGTCGCAAACTTTAGTAGACGGCCGCACCCCCGGATGTCGTCGACGAAGTGCACTAAGGCGGAACACCGCTACCGCGAGCACCCGAACGGATGCTTTTGGCGACGGGGTTCTCCTACAGTCACTTGGTCGGGGCTATGGGGCGGGGCTATCTGTTAAGTTTACCCGGCGAGTATCCGCGTACGCTACGTGATTGCGACGGACTTTTGATTGCATCAAAATCCCGTGGCAACCGATCATCTTAGACTAAACTGCTATGTTTATAATATTCAAATCAGTTATCTCATAATTATTTATGGATTTCAAATATTGTATCACATTCCAGATAAATAGACAATGTTAAACTTTCCGATCGAAAGATCAAACACCCAAGATTTCCCAAATAGTTCTCAACACTTGAAATTAGTTTAAAAACATCCATTACATGCCACAGTACCAATGGTGCAGCCATAGAAGGGTCAAGCCAACGCCTCACATGTGGCACGCCGTACTGCCCCAAACCCTAAAGTTTAGAGGCAGTTCAAGACGGTCACATAATCGAGTTAAGGTTTGTTGTCTTCTAAAGGGTCCATCGCGTTACTTGCATGACTTAGAACGTTCTTAAACTACGGGAAAATCCAACGCTTGGAAATTTTCCGGTAGGGGAAAAAATGAGTTATTGATATCCGTTCGAACTTTTTAACACGTTCTAAAAATTACCCGGACAAACTAAACGAAGTTAAATTATCCGATCGAATCAATGAATCCCCAATACACCCCAGAAAACTCAACACTTGAGCATAATTAAAAATTCCCAGAAGAATCAGGAATTACCTACGGAGGTTACTGTGCAAACCCTATCCCTCAATCCTCATTTCTTGCCGCGGAACCGCCGCCAATACACAGGTTTGGCCGCGGTTCCACGGCGCTTTGGATGACTTAGGGGGTCGGGTTTCACAGTAATTCTTAGATTTTCCTGCTGATTTTTTTGAGTATTTTTAATCCAGAAAAAATCACCTTTTTAGAAAAAATCCAGAGAGGGGTCTAAACTAGGGTTTTAGGGTTCGATCGGACTTTAAACTTCGTCTAGACTTCGCCTGAAGCTCTAGCTTTGCTCTGATACCACTGTAGGGTTGCTAGGCACTCTCACAAGGGTCTATGAGGCATCAACCATGCCCGATTTAAAATTTAGCCGTGCCGAACAATCCAAAGCCGGATCTTTAAACTAGAGATTAGGCGAAAAAAACATGTTAAACACTTTAACACTAAGTGAGAGGGATTACAACCTTTGTAGATCCGGTCCTTCACTTCTTAAGCTCCGTGTTGAAGTCCCTTCGCTGCGATCATCGTGTTCCGAACTCTCGAGAGGCTCCGCGACGAGAAAGGTGCAAGCTTGCTTCCAATTTTCGATAACAAAGATGATCTACCTTGAAGTTTCATTAACACAAGCTAACACTCACTAAATGAAGTGAACACCCTCATCTAAATGGCAAGGATAGATAAGAATGATGAAATAGGATTTTAGCTCTCATTTATAATCTTTTTCTCACATATAATCATCACTTGGAAAAAAGCTAGTAAGTTTTTTCCATGAAAAGAAGAAGGAAGAAGAAGAAGAATATCATTAGAATTCTTTTGTGATGAATAATGAAAAGATAAATATTATGAATAATGCAACCATGGTCAACTAAACCCATGTAGAGAATTGACTAGGGTTAGGGTTTGGGTTGGGTTAAAGCATGAGTCATATGTAAATATCTTTGCAAAAACAAAAAGAAACCTTCTAAAAGGTTCATGTATGCATTAACCCAAATCAAACCCTAATCTTGTTTAATCTCTACTAAACATGTTGCATTAGTAATCATATCATGTTACAATATTATATATCACATATATAATATTTATTGTAACAAAATAAAATAATACAATTAACATATATCGCATATATATCAATGTATTACCCGAGTGAGAAAAAGAATCTTTTAGTGAGCTAATATTAGTTAATGTAATTTAATATATCATATATATTATTATACATTAAATTATTGAATCAACACTTGATCCGACAATCCGGCTATATCGCATATAACCAACTAATACGATGACCCGGCTATATCACATATACCCGGCCGATATCTCATATCGTGAGAATCCAATACGGTATCACATACCGCATTATTCTCGATCCCGCACATATCACATATGTGCTCCTACTCCGTTTTGCCTGAGTCAAGAAACCTCTGTGTAGGACTCTAAAGAATCGTCAATACGCCGGCAGTAGGTGATGATCATATCAAACACCCACAAGCTGCAAGCGGTTAGCTAAACGTAACAGCCACCTAGGTATTGAGTGCTCAGAAGATCAACAAGCAAGCTTGTACATTCTCCTGTGAATCCAATCAGTAACACTCCTATACTGTCCGGTCTCGTCGTCTGATATGTCGCATATCTCGCCTAGGGGTGATAAACGTCAGACCCAAGTAGCTCGATAAGTCGTGTCGATATGAGGTCTATAACAGTTCGAGAAACTACTGATAACACTTACCAGTAAATCTCAGCAACCCTGGCCAGGGATTTCCAGTTATAGCCAATCGAACACAGCGCAACTCAACTCCCTATACCGGGAGAGACGAATCCCCTCCTATCGCTCATTGCCTCCATGTGATTCGGGACTGTACCCAAAAGCCACCTTTTTGCACGCCCTCTTGGACGTGGTATGATGGAAATCAAAGCACAGTGGGAATCACATAAGACTCTATGACGATCTCGGGTCAACAGACTACTTTGTACCAGTGTCACCGGAGAACTGCCATCTGACGTGAGGTATAATACCATCTGGGAGTTCTTGGCGAGTCCGTCCAGTGTACCCAGTCTCTACTGAGCACCCGTACACCATCCTTGATGTCAAACACCGATGGATATGGGATCATCCATCGCCCATCATATGGGTCAAGATGCGTATACGCTAGCCTACTCTGGTGCATCGATGCCCTATCTCGATACACCCTCGACTAAGAACAGTTATAGGATGTACTCGTCGACTACCGTGGCCCCACTAGTATGATCTAATCATAGTCCCAGTAGTCGAGTACATATCCTAAGGGCTTTATCAACATGTAACATAGAGACAATCAGAGTACATGTTTAGATAAAGTACAACCAGATAGCATACTATCATGTCGAGCAAGAAAGTCATCCCTATATATGTCCAAGCATCCATTACAATATACATCGTATGTACAGTAATGGCCTCTAGGGCATACATATAACTAACACCAAATTTCTACAGTGGGTTTCTGACATGGAAATAGGGTTTCTGGTATATTCTTTTTGGGCCCAGATTTATTTTGAGTGCTGCAGTAGTGCTTAGGGCCCACTTCGGGAAATTTAATCAATCGAAAATTTTAAACATGTTAGTTCACAGTATTTACATTATATCTGCGACCGTGAATGCCATTTGATCGGTAAATCCTGTCTAACTGCTATAGCCCTTTTAGACGGATTTGCGAACGTGACATTCACGTTGATGTTCTGTGTTGTGCTGTGATGTTGCGGATTTGTCGTGGTGGATAGCCTGGATGCATTGTTAGTAAAGTTTGGTTATTTATGTACATTTGATATTGCGGGGTGAACTTCCGACATGTGGACTGTCGTCACTGCCTGTTTGAATATTATTCTTTTGGGGCACAACCGGGCGGAGGTCGATGTACCCGTTGTATGTATATTTTACTTTCTGTACTAGGATTACCCCGCGGAGGGGTGCACGGATAGCCGGGTTCTAGAGGGCAACGGGCCTGCATCTCATGGCGTTGAGACGGAGGGGGCATTACCCTAGAATTGGCGGGCTATTCGCCGCACTCGTAGGGTTTATAGGTTGACCCAGGAGGGGTGCCCAAGTTACCGGATTCCGTGATGTGCCGGTGGTCCATTCACGTTGGTGAAGGGGGCTGCCTCGCTTCAGGTTTTGTCGGGTAACTTGCCGCGCCCAAAGGGGTCTAGGATTTCATTGCATAGGCTATCCACACGACCAGGGGAATATCGGGTTTCAGTAGCGGCTCTATGAAACCCGGGGATCCCAGATATCTGTATTGTTCTGTGATGTTTATTACATTTCTGTGATGTTGCATTTTATCACGCCTTGAGCGAATATTATATATTGATATATATACTAGTAGATGTTGTATATATTTTGCATCCGCGCTAGTCCAGTCCCCGCTCTGTCGTTAGTTAAGTAACCTAACGGGTGATGACGGGACCCAGTGGGGAATGCGGATGGCATATACGTACATCATTATTTTCGTTCTTTATTGGTGTGATCAATTGATGGGACTGCGTTGATTCGGATCAATGCAAGCTAAATAAACCTATTCTGATGTTGTTGGAACATTTTTCAAAAAGCTGTTATTGCAAGGGCGTTCTCTTTTGTTTTGCACAGTGGTATTCGGTTATGAATATCCAGCACCTTCGTCGACGAGGCAAGGGCCGAGATCCCTTCACCGGGAGTGACCCCTTGGACGGAAGTTTGTGTCAGGGCAATAACTTAACTATAGTCGTTTACTTTTGCTTTGCATCATGGTATTCAGTTAGAATATCCTGCACCTCATTCTACGGGGAAAAAGCCGAGATCCCTTCACCGGGAGTGACCTCTTTAGCAAAGGTTTTCGCCACTATATTTTTATAAAAGCTATCCAGTTCCTTCAACGATATCAAGTTCATTACGTTAAAGGTTTTTCGCCAAAAACCATTTGTAGCCCTCCGTCATTTCAGAAGGGTAGCACGTAGTATTCATGCTATGTTTGTTGACCTTCGTCAAGGCATAGTGAATGGTAGCTGCTTGTTACCTTTCTGCTGCATAGATAGATACGTTGGTTTGGGACAGTCGTATAGCCTTGTTGACCTTCGTCAAGGGGTTGTACGGGTGGGTTCAAATTAACCTAGACAATGACAGGTAGAACTTGACATGTGACTTATGATTTGTTGACCTTCATCAAGGTCATAAGAGCATGGGGTAAAAATCACATCGGGAGTTTCTAAAGAAACTGAAACTTGCCAGATATGCACATACCTTCTGGAGTGTGATAACGTGAGTGGATTCCATCACGTTATCATGCGATGATAGTTGGATCCCGATTCCGACTGATGAGTTGGTTTACTCCTCGGGTGATCCCGACTAATTCTTCTTTCAAGTTTGGAGGAGAATTTGAGGTTACAGTGGGAGGTTTCCAGATTAGATAAATTGATAACTATTCTGATCTAGGTTAGAGTGCACACTGAGTGTTTCTTTTCTTTCTCTCTTTGGCAGCGACCATGGCCCGACCCTTGACTATGACTCAATGACCAAGATTAACCGAACCTTCTTAAAACACTGGCTTTTGGATTATCAGAGTTGCATACCTCATTGCCACTCCTACTTTTACCCTTTTCTCCAGAACACCCCGTATTACTACGAACGTCCACTTCCATTGGATAAAACCATCGTATGGTTATATACGAACTCGAAGGAACTTGTTCCAGATTCGAGGATGGTTTCTGGTTCTGGAGAAAACGAATAGGACTATTCAGTTGTCTTTTCCTTTTACCTTCTCTCAGGTTGCGAGTGTCCCTTGGATTAGGGGATAGTACACCTATTATGCTAATTGGATAGTCTTCTTCCAAACCTTAGGCAGGTGCCGAACGGTGGGGAATGAGGAAAACCAATTAGCCTAACGATGGTGTACAGAAGGTATTAAGTAAAGACAAATAAAGGGATTAGAAGGAGGGCAAAGTAAATTGCGACTGCTGTTCACGACCAAACCAAGTATTTCATTACCACTCCCACTTCACCTTTGTATTTCTCCAGGACACTCCGTATCACTATGAAGATCCACAATTTTTTGGATAATCCATCGTATGGTTATATACGAACTCGAAAGGAACTTGTTCCAGTTTGGGGATAGATTCTGGTTCAGGAGAAATAGGAAAAAGGTTTATTCGGTTGCCTTTTATCTTCATCTTCTCTCGCATTGCGAGTGTTCCTAGGATTAGGACAGTACACCCATTATGCTTATTGGATAGTCTTCTTCCAAACCATAGGCTGGTGCCGAACGGTAGGGAAGGAAGAAAACCATTTGGCCTAAAGGGATGTACAGAAGGTAACGACTAAAGACATATAAAGGGATTTGGAGAGATGGCAAAGAAATATACGGTTACAGTTGGGAATCTGGATAATGGAAGAGGCATTACTAGGAGTACCAGGATACCCTTTCGAAACATTTACATATTTCACTTTCACTGTGTACTGTTAAAAGAAAACTGTTTCCCAATTAGACACTTGCTCCATGGTATGTATTTACCAGGTATGATTCTCACATCTGTATGGTTTTACAGATGATAAGTGGATGTAAGTTATTGGGAATTGGGTGATTATCCTCATTATATCGGGATTCGTTGTAATTGGTGATATTTGAGGAAATCGCCTGGGTTTTTTGCCTGACGGCGAATATTTGGTTTTGAATATACGTTGTTATGCACCAATTTCAAATTGATATATCTGTACGTTTATTTTTATGAAGTGAGATATAACTTTTTGAAATTATGTTTATGACATTTACCTATATCAATGGTTAGGTAAGGAGCATTAAACAGCGGTGTAATTCTTCTTAACCATAAGTACAGTTTTCAACCTACGACACATAGGGAATGAGTTATTAGACTCAGAGGACTTATACAGAGTATTGTATGTTGTCCAGCGTCCATTAGGACAGAGGGGTTGGTACTCGTGCTATATTTTGTTTACTTGTGACTTCTCTGGTTCTTAGACATGTGTTTCATAGAAATGCAAGGTCTAAGTTTTGAGAAGTTATAGGTATAAGAATAAAGTAGAGAACCAGGTGTTGCATCTATCAGGATTCTTCAAGGTGATCGAAGATTTAGATACTTGTGTATGGTATTCAGTTGATAGTAATGATTAAGAGAACTTGCTTCTCTTTCAAGTTACTCATAATTTGAAGCATTCCTAAGTTGAGTAATGCTGATCGGCCTCTCTCCATTTAGTTGACATGCACTGGAGACAGCTGCATGATTTGAATCTGGTTCAAATTAAATCAGTGCCTCTGTTTCTATATTGGATATAGAACGGTTCATATCTTAACGATGTTAAGGTACGGGAAATTGTCCGGCTTATGCTTAAAACCAGACTCCGGATTACTCAAGGCATGTTTCTGTAATGGTTGTTTGTGGGTTGACCCGAGCGATGACGAGGGTTGACTTTCTACCATCTGGAAGATCAATAATGATATTGTTCTTGACTCGCCACAGTTTTGATAAAAATAGAATTTTTCAGAAAACAGTAATAGGAGTATGGTAGAACTGGAAGTGATTCCAGAACCGCAAACGATTACTGAAAATTTGATGAGAACCTAAAGATTCAATCTGGTTTGACATTCCATTGGCCACTCTGCAAATATGGTGGGTAACCTCAAGCACCCGAGAGGTACTCCGGTAGCCTCAAGGATGGTGGCAGAGAGGTTCTTGTTTACCCAGACTTGCCATTGCTGTTGTTCCAACTATGAGACCCGGCAGGAGGATGAGTATAGCGTCGTTCTGAACTGGCTTTAGAAGTGTACAAGTATATGACTCTGCCAGAGGGTTGTCGTAGTCAGTGGGAGCAGCGGAAACATAATGGACAGGTAGCTTATGTCTAGTTATGGACTAAAGCAGATATAGCGGAGATAGATCATCTATTTCTGATGTGACAGTCATAGGTTTGACTTCATCAGAATAGGGGATGGATCTATTAAGAAGGTAGTAGGGTATGATGTCCTGGTATTTGGATGACACATACAGAGAAGGAAGTGAAATTCCTCTACTACGATCGGTTATACTTTGGTTGTCACACGGTGGTTTCTCCACATAGGAATTGGATATTATATTAGACATTCTGGTTACTGGATCTATGGTTTTAGATCTAGATTTGGGTAGTTTCCCAATCTGGGTACTTAGACAGTATTCTAAAGGTGTTTTAGAATGGACGACTCCTGGCATGGTGGTGTACGTGCAGGTGATGGAGTCACCCTCTCTAAAGGTGTCTTACAGACTAAAGAGGAGAGGGATATGCATGATTGGCAGATCACTTGCTTAGGCAATTCAGTTGATCATGAGATGTCAAGTACCACACCAGATGTTGTTTTTGCACGAGCTGCAATAAGTTGATATTGATCCAATCCTGGAGAAACATTCGGATGAAGTTTTAGAACATAAGTGAGTGTTCTAGGGATTTGATAACGGAAGCCTCCTTTAGTTGACGGTTATCATTCCAGGCTTCCAAGGTGACCTGGATGACAGAGTGACTGTCAGAGTTATAGTTTTCCCTCTGACGAGGGGCAGTATTTTGGACAGGTGGTCCAAGCGGATACTGAGGGAGGCATGGCGCAGGATACTGATTGGTTTCAATTGATGATACAGTCTAAGAAGTTTGGATTTGGAGTTCATTTATGAACTAGGTCCCATCAGATATCCAGACATATTCTGATACATGTATTGCTCATTTCGGGAGATGGGTTTCTCCGCGAACTTGAGATAAAGAGAGACATAGAAAGAAACATCAGGGCGGATCCACTTACTGAGGCTATTCCTCGAACGCAATAGTTTCGCAAACGAGCTTTGTAAGACTGATTAGTAGAGGAGTTGGGTGTACAGTATTACACGGGCTGTGAGTATGCGACATCGCAATAATTAGCCTTGAGTGCAAGTGGGAGATTATTGGATATAGTGCCCTCAGAGTCAATTATTGGATCATAGGCGCGTGATTGCGATGATTGAGAAAGGACCTATACCGGTAGGACAGTCTTACTCAAGATGATAGTATGCTATCTGGTTTATCTTTATCATCGTGTACTGCTTTAGGTGACCTTACAGGTCACTATTGCGCGTTCATAGAGCCCTTAGGATTCTTGCTTGACGGCCAGCAATATGATGGCAATCATATACGTGGGAGCTGGGGCCTATAAGCACATCCTTAAATGGTCCCTAGTCATGGGAGTTTTCGAGACAGGGCATCGATACTCCAGAGTAGACTAGTGTATACAGTCGAGACCCCGACGAGGGGCGGTGGCCGGTCTCACAAGACACTGGTGTCAGTTGGTTCACCTAAGATGTATACAGGTGCTCATTAGGTTATGAGTACACCGGACAGGACTCGCCGGGAATATGCTAGTTGGTCTTATACCTGACGTCAGATAGCAGTTCCCTGGTGACATCTGTAAAGGTTAGTTCATCGATCTAAGATCATCATTTGTCTCGTGTGAGTTCCCACTATACTTTGATTACTACCCTACCACGGCTCAAAGGATTCGTGCAAACAGGTTTTAGTTGGTTACAGTCCCGAGCCACATGGAGGCAGTGAGCGGATCGGCAGGGGTTCGTCTCTCCCGGTATTGGGGGTGAGGTCACGCTGTGTCTAGGAGAGCCATTACACGAAGTCCTTGGCCAAAGCAGGAGATTTACTGGTAAGTATTCCAGTAATATCTCAGGGTGTTCTGGGCTACACTCCGAAACGACTTGTACCGCTTTTGGGGGTCTGACTTTTACCAACCCCGTAGGCCCGCCATGCGATGCTCATAGACGAACGGACCGGACTGTACGGATATTGTCACTGACAGGCTCAGTAGGGTTTCAGGATGAGTTCGCTCATCGATGTCCCTTTTGGTCAATACCTGGTAGCCCGTTACGTATGGCTAATACCTCTGACGTGCTAGTGGTTAAATCCACAGCCAAAATATTGACGAGTCTTTAGAGTCCCCCACAGACAGTTTCTCAAGTTTCGGGCGAAACGCATTAGAGGCCGTATGGATATATGGCAGGGTTCGATCATATACGTGCGGTATTGCACGGATCATGATCGGACGGATAATACTAGCAGGCTTTGGTTTAAGCCGGATCCTAGTATTGTACAGTGTAAATTTTGTCTCATTGCATTTGTATTCGGTCGGAATACAAATGCGGGTATGTATATACAGTCGCGGGGTTTTCCTGTAATTTATTACGGGATCAGTTTTTTGAAGTTTCCAGTTTGCATTCCGTTTCAGCCATTTTTCTTTGTTCCTTCATGGCTGAAATTTTATGATGGGAGGGGCTTATTTGCAAATGTGCAAATTAGCAAATGTGGAGGGTTCTTTTTGGCATATGGTTTATTGGATGGTTCTAGCATCTTATGATGCTTTACTTGTGCTCATTTCCTTTGCATTAAATGAGAAAGGATTTGGCTTAGAAATTGATGTGATCTTTTTTTCTTGTTATCACCCATTTCTCTTTCTTGCATTTTTTTCTCCCCCCCTCCCTTCAAGACATGGCCGGCCACTTGATTGGCATGATGTTTTTTTGGGTGAAAAATTATTCATCTCATTCTTTGCTTGCTACAAAAATTCCTAACCCCTCTCCAAAGTTCATTCTTCCTTCTCCAATCAAAAATGGCAACTTCATAAACCCTTGAGGCAAATGATTCTACACTTAGTCTACAGCATTCTTGGACACGTCGGCTTGCCAACTTCGTGTCCGAGTTGCCTCGGTCCAGAGGTGGGAGCTCGTAAGAGGACTCGGCAGTATGGTGCCCTTTTCGATGAGGAGATGAAGACCGGAGATTCCGCGAGGAGATCGGAATGGAGGCCAAAGACCGAAGGACACGGATCGCTCGGTATAGCTTTCTACCCATTCTCTAGTTAGCTAGCATTAGGTTAATAGTCCAATCCGGGTTTTATAGTACGCGGTAGCGCCGGTTTTCTAGTTATGAAAAAGTTTCGTTTCCGCATTTTGGCTTCGGAATGACGGCCGGGGCGCTGCCGTGTACTTACAGCAAGATATGATACCCCGAAGAAATTGTTTCAGGCAAGGTTGGCTGTCGGGTCATCTGTAGGGGACCACGTCCTTACGATGATTAGCTATATTAAAAAGCTCACTGACCTTGGGAACACATTGGAGAACGAGTTATATACTGACTTGATTTTGCATTCCATCCCCTCCACCTACGCCCAGTTTATCTTGAATTTCAACATTCAAGGGAAGGAAGTTATACTTCAAGAACTCCTCAACATGTTGAGGAGCACTGAGGACACCCTATATAAATCCAGGGAGATACCCGCTCTGCTTATTGGGGAATCTTCCTATTCTAGATCCAAGGCGAAAGCCAAGGAAGAGAAGAAGAAGGCCTCCACCAAGCCGATAGGCGATGTCAGTAAGGTAGAGGAAAAGGGCAGGATAAAAGTTTCGAGGCTAACAGTAGGGAAGGAAGAATGTTTCTATTATCACGGGAAAGGGCATTGGCGGAAGGACTGCAGGGCATGGAAAGCCAGAAACCAGGATTCGAAGCACGTTGTGGCTTCAGCTTCAGGCGTGTTTATAATTGAAAACCATCTGTCAATTAACTCTACTTCCCTGGTACTGGATATCGGATCAGGATCTCATATCTGTAATTCATTACAGGCTCTGAGAAACTGTAGAGTTATGAAGGAAGGTGATATGACTCTCAGGGTTGCTAATGGAATGAGCGTGGACACTGTATCCGTAGGGGAATATCACCTAAAATTGACAAATTTTGATTTTGCGTAACTGTTTGTGTGAACCTAGTTTGGTTTGTAATATCATTTCTGTATCTTTACTTTCTTAAGAAGGTTATGATTTTATATTTGTAAGTGATGTTGTCCACATCCACCTTAATCAAAAATTGATTGGATCAGGTACAATAGATAACGGTATATACGTATTAAATCATGCTTAGATTTTCAACATTCCGAACACACTTAAAAAAAGTCTCCAGAATTAAATCGGGATTTTTTATGACATTATAGACTGGATCACATCAATGAAACACGGTTTATAAAGTTACATAAAGAGGGATATTTGGATCTGTTTGAATATCAGTCCTATGCAACTTGTCAATCATGTCTCAAAAGAAAAATGACAAAGTCTCTGTTCACTGGACACGGAGAAAGAGCCACTGAGCTTTTGGGACTCATACACAGCGACGCGTGTGGTCCAATGTCTACACATGCAAGAAGTGGTTATTCTTATTTCATTACTTTTACGGATGGTTTCTCAAGGTATGGACATGTATTCTTGATGAAATATAAATCCAAGGTCTTTGAGAAATTCAGGGAATATAAGAATGAAATTGAAAAACAAACCGGCAAAACTACCAAGACACATAGATCTGATCGAGGTGATGAATACTTAAGTGCCGAGTTCCTGAATTACTTAAAATAGAATGGAATTCTCTATTAGCGACTTGATTGATCATCTTTATTGTGTTAAGTAAAAATTTTCACAACCAAAGAAATTTATACCGCAATCAATTAACGGTGTCAATTGTAGTTTTGTTAGTGAGAGAGGATTGTCCACTGAGATGTGTGTACTTGTTTGAATTTGTTTTAATTGAGTCGAAAACAAAATATAAAAGAAGATGATTCAAGATTTGTGAGATTTTATTTCAAGAAACATAAAGAAAATAGATCTAGAATCAAGAATCAAGAAGTTATTTCCAATCAATTTGATTATCAAAATTATGAAGAATAGCTTGTAGGATTCGATTGAGTTAATAGCTAATGATGAATCTAATAATTCCTAATCTTATCTATTGATAATTTGTAGCTAGATCGATGATGATGAATGAAGACTAGGGGTCCATTGAAGAAACTAGGGTTTCTCCTTCACTATCCCTTGTCTTTTCAATCATAATCATTCGGATCTAGTCTCTAGCAAAGAAAATCATCAATAATTTGACCCCTATTTTGCAAAGAAATAATTAAGAAGAGATCTCACTCCAAATTAGATCATCAACGATTCTTTTTGCTAAGGTTCATAAATCGCATAAGAGTTAAGATTAGTATTAAGATTTGATCATCATTAGATCTATCAATTCTCTCGAATCCTCCGCAAGCGGAGAATTTACTCACGCATCATAATGAAACAATCAAGAACGAAGAATTTCATAATACGAGAGTGTATAGAAAACGAGATTTAACAATTTGTCACCTTCATTAAATCTTCTTCAAATTACACAACTCCTCAATTCGAGATATAAGATTAAGCTCTCGATCGCTCCTTTGAAGAGGTGGATTTGTCGTCGATCTTTGATCGGCTCGATCGCCGTTAGTCTTGGATCGTTGAGGATCACGTGCTTGGATGACAAACGGCGTTGCGATGAAGGATCGTTGATTGCTCGCTTGATTTGCTTCTCAATGGATCTTGATCTTGAATTGGAATTTTATTTGGATGTTGTTTGGATCAAGTTGTGCCACTCAACTTGTGCAAATTTGGGTTAGGGTTTGGATTGGATCACAAGTTGTGTCACTCAACTTGTGTGTGAAATTATTGAACCCCCGATTAATGAACAACCCTCAACCTTAGATCTAGATCCTCTTTTATAAAATTCAAATGAATCTTCCCTCCAAAGCTAGGTTATTAGAGAGAGGTTTCTAGAATGAGGTTGTTACAAGGAGCCTTCTAGAATGAGGTTGTTATGAGGAGCCTTCCAGAAGAAGCCACATGGTAATGAAGTGTCTCAAGAAAGCTATGAGGTTAGAATGAAGTTTCTGGAGAGATGTAAGAATGCTGACGGCCCTACTCGGCCGCGGATCCACGGCAACTCGGCCGCGGTTCTGCGGCCATATGACTGGATCTCTGCATAGTATTTCTGGGGTATCTTGGTGTTGATCTTTGGGTGTTGGTTTGATGTCTGGAATCTTCTAATGTTTGCTTGGTTGCTGCCAGATTTTAAGTCTTTGGCTTGCTGCGATTTATCGGCACTTTTGCAATTCCAGTTCTTTGACCTGAAGAATTTCCTGCACACAATCTAGATAAAAATGTATTGAGACATACAATATCATGCGTGTAGTAATAAACACACAATTTCCTTCCAGAGTATCGCTTATAACTATAACACGTGGTATTTGGTATTTTCCAGATGAATTCTGTAATATGTGTCATATTTACAATAAACACCCTTATATGATTAAAAAGAGTAGGGAAATTGATGTGTTAAGAATGCAATATTTTCGACTGAACGAATTCCCCCAAACTTAATTTTGATCGTCTCGAGCAAACATCTTTTATTCAGGTGAAGGAGAAAAGAAGAGAAAGAAAAAACTAACTAGCACACTTTCGTAGGCAAATACGATTGCACTGAGCACGTGCAACAAGCCTTTAAATCTTTAGGTGTCCATAGTAGGAGGAGTGTTGTCTCATGAGGGTTCTCAGAGGATTGCACCTACAAAATCCCATAATAAAAGGAAGACTGTGAAAGTTACATGTAAAGATAAGAATTATAAAAGAAAGACTTTAAAAATCAGAGTTTCCAACTAATACTAGCTTTTCGGTTGTCATGAGCCCTATCTTAATAGTCATGAAAAGATGTTAGAAATCACATCATCCCTCAATAAAACATCGTCTTTATTCTTCATTCCTACCTTTCTTCCAAATATCGATCATATACCCCTACGTGTTTGTAAAGAACATCCCTACACTCGGAAAATTCAATTCAAGCTATCATACTCTTGTCTATCTACCTCGGTACTTTTTAATTGATGAACTTTTAGATGGGATTGCTCACACATTTCTCATGCGACCGTTAATACTTCTTGAGGTAATAACCGACCGATTACTCATGTGCTTGCTTATTAGGAGTAAATAGTATTTTCCTCGTCTTGCAACACCTAAGGCTTAGTAGTGAATCCTAAACCAGTTGGTCTAAGGCACTAGGTGATGAAGCACCCTCGCTATATTTTTTTATTGCTTCCTTGGTGATTACAAAACCAGTGTTCATTTTTTTCTACACCATTTAATATATTTTCTTCATTTATAATTTCCATCATACTTTGGCTTTTACTCAAGAGCATTTCAAGGTATCCTCTACTATCCCGAGTTTCAAGACGTGTGTAAGTGCGTATAGTAGGGTATCAACATTCAAATGTTTGGCTTCCAGAATACGAACTATTTTTCAGACTTATTTTTATCCTCAGATTAGTGACTTCTTTCATCTTACTAACCCTTGGGACAACGGCCCATAACTACTTATTACTAGTTTCGTTTAAGAAAACTTCTAACTTTCTTGGTTTTCTTAAATTTTTCCAATCTTTTAAATGTAATTTTTCACTTTCTAATCTTTTATTATCTTATTTATGTACACATTTTTTTATTATATGTTTTGTGCTTATGCAAGGTATGATGCAAAATGATGCGTAAAAAAGCACAAACCTCCCACAAACTTGTTTATAACAGTGTCCTCACTGTTGTCATCTGTTAAATCTCAGAAACCTGTAGGCTTGGGAGGAAAATTTATTAGCGGGG
This sequence comes from Agapanthus africanus, assembly GCA_030015575.1. Lineage (NCBI taxonomy): Eukaryota > Viridiplantae > Streptophyta > Magnoliopsida > Asparagales > Amaryllidaceae > Agapanthus > Agapanthus africanus. The sequence goes on along the minus strand of JASDDO010000018.1, from coordinate 332,807,477 downwards.
AAAAGAAATATGGATGTGAAAATCTCCCCCAAACTTATTTTTGGCTCACAATTTTGAGAACAACATTTATTTTCAAGAGCCAAAAATATACCCCCCCAAAACTTGAGTTAAACAATATTAAGCATTTTAGGAGGGGGAAAAGTAATTTGGTCAATATAAGGCTTTCCAAAGACCAAAAATTAATACCAACCAGTCAAAGATTTTATCAATGTACCGTATAGGTCGGCGGAAGAACATGTTGTATAAAGTCAGGAGGAAGTGGGGAAGAGATAAGTGGTGGTCTGGAAAGAGTTTGAGTCTTAAATTATAGAAATGAAAGAATGAGGATGAATGACAGCGAGAATGGGAATGATTAAGAATGAGTGGAGCATTTGCATTTTCGTATCGTAGAAGAAGGAATGGTGGTGGTTCAACTTCTATAGGGTGAGGTTGATTAATCACAAAATCCGTATTGTTTAGGAATGCAAGTTCGTCAGCAAAACGTTTTTCAAAACTTTCATTGATGGTGTGATTGAACATTTTGCTGTTAATAAATTTTGTACCAGAATTTCTCATACTTGATTTGTCAAAAATTATAGAGGTAGGAGACTCGAAAAACTCATCTACCTCATTTCCAAAAGTATCTAAATCAAGTTGACTTTCTGGTATTATCGGACTTGAATTATCGGATTGTGATTCATCAACACTCGCTATCATTACAGGAACAGAAGAAGAACCAGAGTAAGTAGAAGGTGAAATGGGTAAACAAATTGTTGTGTCGAGTATTTCTGAACCAGATGTGGGAGATGGAGGCTGAATTTCGGTCTGATCTTCGGTTATATGATTAACATCAACTTCAAGACGCACTTGGGGTTCAAGAAGAATTAAAGGCTCAAGATGATGACCACAAGGAAGTGAAGGGACCTGATGAATTGATGGGACAAACTCATCCAAAATTTCAGGTTCATCAATCGATATATCCCCAACGTCAATCACCTCATTCAAGTGAAGCTTAAAATTCTCAAACACCTCATCAAAAATATGGATTTCAATCAATTTTGGTTCAAGAGTGGAGGTGTAGAGATCACAAGGATTTGGCATGGTTTCACTTGAAATGGACCCTTCACAATTGGGTAAATCAAACACTTCAAAGTCACACAACTTATCAATTGGTGTACTCGATGAATCTGTGAAACTGGAGTTGTGGATTTCAGTTTGAAAATGGAAGGTTTGATTAGGAAAGGTGTATAGTTCTCTCTCACTACCCAAATTCTCACTTTGTCCTATGGCCATATCAGACATTGAAAAATTTTTAGCTGGTTCGGAACTAGTTGCTCCTTCATATTTAGCCATGCTTCCCTTCCATTCCTCTCTGATGCGGTTCAACATCACTAAATCTTCTTCTAATGTCCGCTCAAGATTAGACTTGGGTTGATAAGGAGGTTCAGTATAAGATTGAAATTCTTATGGACAATTAAAACTCCCAAATGACTGATTAGAAGGACCGTTTAGAAAAGGTGGAAAAGTCGGATTGGATTGATAGGAACAGAATGGTTGTGAAAATTGGGCAGGAGTAGGGTCAACATTGTGATAAGAAGAATATTGATATTGGTTGGTTGGTTGGCTATTGGACATTATACATGCCACAAACCGATTATGAAATTCTTCTTTAGAAAGTGGAGGTGATGGTTGATATTGGTCCGGATTGAAACGTTGGCCTATAGCCCTAGCTATATGCTCAGCAATGGACATGCGCCTAGGGGCATCCTCACTCGGAATATCAATTGAAACAGATGTAAAATTAGGATACGGTTGATAAGACCTGGACTGAGGTAGCCAACTGCTTCTATCCGCTTGTGCTATCCGATCTCTTAAAGACATGGGAGAGTTTGATGGTATATCAAAGCGATTACGAAAACAAGAAATATCTGGTTATGGACAGCAAAGCTCGGCAAGGGTTTATCTGTTTAGGTCATCCATTATAAGAAGAGAAGAGGGGGAAAAGGGTAAAAAGGGGAGAAAATAATTGGTTTGTTTTGAAAAAGGACAGATTTATGAAAATTCACACAAACATGCACAAGCAACCCTATATCTAATGGTCACCTAGGTCAAGTCTCTAGACCGCTCCTAGACTTCTAGAAGACAAATCGCAAGATAAATCCTCTACTGCCTCTTTATCTCTCCTGTGGCCAGGTAAGTGCCAGGTAAGTGGGAGGTTCTCCACTACGTAAGTAGTGGGCCTAATTAACTAACCACTTGCCTTAGACACACTTGCCTTAGACACCATAAAAGAAACGCGGATAAACAGTAGATTACCCACGACCTCCTTCTATCCTAATTGAGCGCGACGGTCCTCAGAGTCTTGTCTAGATCTTTTTTAGTTAATGAGTGTAATGCGGATGCTAGTTTTGTGATTTTTGGGGCTTAGGAAGGGTAGTGAAATCCCCACCTAATCTGAATTTGGTCGTGCCTCTTAATTTCCGTATTAAAAAATATGCACAAAACAACCAATATCAAGAATCGCAACAAATTTAATTTTTTTAGCGGCGCTGCGAATTTTGCAAAGAATCCTGCAGAAAATGGTTATTGGATAAGATCAGAGAGAAGAAGAGAGAACAGAGAGTATACCACAGAAACTTGAATCACTGAAACGCCTAAACGGCGGCGGAACCGCCGCAAAAACGCACCGTTCGCCGCGGATCCACGGTTCACTGTAGGGACTAGGGTTTCAAAAATTTTTGTAGCTTCTTTGATTCCTCTGGAATTTGCAAAACTTCTCTGAATCTTGGTTACACTGCTACAATGATTCCAGATTCCCTCGCAAAAATTCACAACTAATCGTTAAGCGCTTGATGCAATTTTGATCTAAAAATTCTGATGGAATAATAAATTTTCAACCCAAATAACAAAAACGAACAAATTAGCACACATCCCAGGCAACGGCGCCATTTGATTGCTCTTTCTTTATTTTGTTAAGTAAAAATTTTCACAACCAAAGAAATTTATACCGCAATCAACTAACGGTGTCAATTGTAGTTTCGTTAGTGAGAGCGGATCGTCCACTAAGATGTATGTACTTGTTCGAATTTGTTTTAATTGAGTCAAAAAGAAAATATAAAAGTAGATGATTCAAGATTTGTGAGATTTCATTTCAAGAAACATAAAGAAAATAGATCTAGAATCAAGAATCAAGAAGTTATTTCCAATCAATTTGATTATTAAGATTATGATGAACGGCTTGTAGGATTCGATTGAGTTAATAGCTAATAATGAATCTAATAATTCATAATCTTGTCTATTGATAATTTGTAGCTAGATCGATGATGATGAATGAAGATTAGGGATCTATTGAGGAAACTAGGGTTTCTTCTTCACTATCCCTTGTCTTTTCAATCATAATCATTCAGATCAAGCCTCTAGCAAAGAAAATCATCAACCATTTGATCCCTAATTTGCAACGCAATAATCAAGAAGTGATCTCGCTCCAAATTAGGTCATCAACGATTCTTTGTGCTAAGATTCACAAATCTCATAAGACTTAAGATTAGTATTAAGATTTGATCATCATTAGATCTATCAATTCTCTCGAATTCTCCACAAGCGGAGAATTTACTCACGCATCATAATGAAACAATCAAGAACAAAGAATTTCATAATGCGAGAATGTATAGAAAACGAGAATTAATAATTTATCACCTTTATTAAATCTTCTTCAAATTACACAACTCCTCAATTCGAGATACAAGATTAAGCCCTCGATCGCTCCTTTGAAGAGGTGAATTTGTCGTCGATCTTTGCTTGGCTCGATCGCCGTGAGTCTTGGATCGTTGAGGATCACGTGCTCGGATGACAAACGGCGTTGCGATGAAGGATCGTTGATTGCTCGCTGGATTTGCTTCTCAATGGATCTTGATCTTGAATTGGAATTTGATTTGGATGTTGTTTTGGATCAAGTTGTGTCACTCAACTTGTGCAAATTTGGGTTAGGGTTTTGATTGGATCACAAGTTGTGTCACTCAACTTGTGTGCGAAATTATTGAACCCCCAATTAATGAACAACCCTCAACCTTAGATCTAGATCCCCTTTTATAAAATTCAAATGAATCTTCCCTCCAAAGCTAGGTTGTCAGAGAGAGGCTTCTAGAATGAGGTTGTTATAAGGAGCCTTCTAGAATTAGGTTGTTATGAGGAGCCTTCCAGAAGAAGCCACATGGTAATGAAGCGTCTTAAGGAAGCTAGGAGGTTAGAATGAAGTTTCTGGAGAGATGTAGAACGCTGACGGCCCTACTCGGCCGTTGATCCGCGGTAACTCGGCCAACTCGGCCGCGGTTCCGCGGCCATATGACTGGATCTCTGCATAGTATTTCTGGGGTATCTTGTTGTTGGTCTTTAGGTGTTGTTTTGATGTCTGGAATCTTCTAATGTTTTCTTGGTTGTTGCCGGATTTTAAGTCTTTGACTGTTGCGATTTATCGACACTTTTGCAATTCCAGTTCTTTGACCTGAAGAATTTCCTGCACACAATCTAGGTAAAAATGTATTGAGACATACACTATCATGCGTGTAGTAATAAACATAGAATTTTCCTCCAGAGTATCGCTTATAACTATAACACGTAGTATTTAGTATTTTCCAGATGAATTCTATAATATTTGTCATATTTACAATAAACACCCTTAGATGATTAAGAAGAGTAGGAAAATTGATGTGTTAAGAATGCAATATTTTCGACTGAACAGTACTCCTCTATACACACCTCAACACAACAGTGTATCAAAAAGGCGGAACAGAACCTTATTGGATATGATACGTTTCATGATGAGTAACGCTGTGTTGTCGTGATCCTTCTGGGGTTATGCACTAGAATCAGCTGCATATCTTTTGAACAAGGTTCCTACTAAATCAGTGCTTACCACACAATATCAGATATGGAGTGGGAAGAAACCCTATCTTAAGTATCTTAAGACATGGGGATGTCCAGCTTTTGTAAAAAAGCGGCTTGCAAAGCTCGAGGCACACTCAGTACTGTCTATGTTTGTGGGATACGCAAAGAACTCCATGGGGTATCTTTTCTATTACGGGGAGGAACAAAAGGTCTTTGTTTCTTAGCATGCCCACTTTTTGGAGACTCAATTTCTTGAAAAAGAAATAAGTGGGAGCGCAATAGAATTGGAAGAAATTCCAGAACCGCAAGCTATTACTGAAAGTATGGTGGAACCAGAAGTTTCGAAAGAACCAAACATCCCCGCGCCACACCGCGGGACTAGTAGGTGTAAGTGCACGGTGGCACCCCGGCCGTCTGAACGAGGCCAAAATGCGGAAACAAAAACTTTTCTTTAAACAGAAACCGGCGCTACCGCGGACTATAAAACCGGATCGGACCATTAACCTAGTACTAGAGAACTAGAGAAAGGGTAGAGAGCTATACCGAGCGATCCGTGTCCTACGGTCTTCGGCCACCATCCCGATCTCCTCACGGAATCTCCGGTCTCGATCTCCTCGTCGGAAAGGGCACCACATCACGGAGTCTTTTTACGGGCTCCCATCTCTGGACCGGGGCAACTCGGACACGAAGTTGGTAAGCCGACATGTCCAAGATTGCTGTAGACTATACGTAGATCCCTATGTCTCTAGGGGTTATTGAAGTTGCCATTTGGAAGAGGGAAAAGAGATGTAAACTTTTTGAGATGAACTAGGGAATTTTGTAGCAAGGAAATGAGACTCATTTCTCACACCAAAAAAATGGACAGCCCCAATCCAAGAATGGCCGGCCCTTGCAAGGAGAGTGAGAGAGGGAGTGAGCAATAAACCAACAGAGAGAGAAAAGGTGATGATGATGAATAATCATTACCCCAAAGTCTCATCATAATCCCATCATATAAAGTAAACAATGATGAACTAAAGAAGTCAATGGAAGCTAGAACCATCATGAGAACCATCATGCGCCACAAAAGTTCTTCTCCATTATTAATAGCACATTTGCAAATAACCCCCACCCATCAATTTTCAGCCAAAGAAAGAAACAAAGGAAAATGGCCGAAACGGAATACAAACTGGAAACTTCAAAAAGTGATCTGGTAATAAATTACTGGACAACCCCGCGACTGTATATACATACCCGCATTTGTATTCCGACCGAATACAAATGCAAAGAGACAAAATCTACACTGTACAATACTGGGATCCGGCTTAAACCAAATCCCGCTAGTATTATCCGTCCGATCATGATCCATGCAATACCGCACATATATGATCGAACCCTGCCATACAACCATACGGCCTCTACAGCATTTCGCCCGAAACATGAGAAACTGTCTGTGGGGGACTCTAAAGACTCATCAATACTTTGGCTGTGGATTTAACCACTAGCACGTCAGAGGTATTAGCCGTACGTAACGGGCTACCAGGTATTGACCAAAAGGGAAGTCGATGAGCGAACTCATCCCGATATCCTACTGAGCCTGTCAGTGACAATATCCATACAGTCCGGTCCGTTCGTCTATGAGCATCGCATGGCGGGCCTAGGGGGTTGGTAAAAGTCAGACCGCCAAAAGCGGAACAAGTCGTGACGGAGTGTAACCCAGAACACCCTGAGATACTACTGGATTACCTACCAGTAAATCTCCTGCCTTGGCCATGGACTTCGTATAATGGCTCTACTAGACACAGTGCGACCTCACCCCCAATTCCGGGAGAGACGAACCCCTGCAGATCCGCTCACTGCCTCCATGTGGCTCGGGACTGTACCCAACTAAAACCTGTTTGCACGACTCCTTTGAGCCGTGGTAGGGTTGTAATCAAAGTATAGTGGGAACTCACACGAGACAAATGACGATCTCAGGTCGATGAACTAACTTGTACAGATGTTACCAGGGAACTGCTATCTGACGTCTGGTATAATCCTAACTAGCATGTTCCTGGCGAGTCCTGTCCGGTGTACTAATAACCCAATGAGCACCTGTATACATCTTAGATGAACCAACTGACACCAATGGCTTGTGAGACCGGCCACCGCCCCTCGTCGGGGTCTCGACTGTATACACTAGTCTACTCTGGAGTATCGATGCCCTGTCTCAAAAACTCCCACGACTAGGGACCTTTTAAGGATGTGCTTATAGACCCCAGCTCCCACGTATATGATCGCCATCATACTGCTGGCTATCAAGCAATAATCCTAAGGGCTCTATCAACGCGCAATAGTGACCTGTAAGGTCACTTAAAGCAGTACACGATGATAAGATAAACCAGATAGCATACTATCATCTTGAGTTAGACTGTCCTACCGGCATAGGTCCTCCCTCAATCATTGCAATCACGTGTCTGTGATCCAATAATTGACTCTGAGGGCACTATACCCAACAGTCTCCCACTTGCACTCAAGGCTAATTATTGTGATGTCGCATACTCACAGCCCGTGTGATACCGAACACCCAACTCCTCTACTAATCAGTCTCACAAAGCCCGTTTATGAAACTATTGCGTTCGAGAAATAGCCTCAGTGAGTGGATCCGCTCTGATGTTTCTTTCTACGTCTCTCTAAATCTCAAGTTCGCGGAGAAACCCATCTCCCGAAATGAGCAATACCTGTCTTAGAATATGTCTGGATATCTGATGGGACCTAGTTCATAAATGAACTCCAAATCCAAACTTCTTAGACTGTATCGTCAACTGAACTTAATCAGTATCCTGCGCCATGCCTACCTCAGTGTCCACTTGGATCATCTGTCCAAAACACTGCCCCTCGTCAGAAGGAAAAACTATAACTCTGACAGTCACTCTGTCATCCAGGTCATCTTAGAAGCCTTGAATGATAACTGTCTCCCGAATGAGGCTGTCGTTATCATATCCCTAGAACATCCACTTATGTTCTAAAACTACTTCCGAATGTTTCTCCAGGATTTGATCAATATCAACTTATTGCATCTATTGTAAAAACAACATCTGGTGTGGTACTTGACATTTCATGATCAACTCAATTGCCTAAGCAAGTGATCTGCCGATCATGCACATCCCTCTCCCCTTTAGTCTATAAGACACCTTTAGAGAGGGTGACTCCATCACCTGCAGGTACACTACCGTGCCAGGAGTCGTCCATTCTAAATACCTTTAGAATGCTGTTTAAGTACCCTGATTGGGACACTTTCCAAATCTAGATCTAAAACCATAGATCTAGTGACCAGAATGTCTGATATAATACCCAATTCGTATGTGGAGAAACCACTGTGTGACAACCAAAATATAACCAATCGTAGTATAGGAACATCACTTCCTACTTTGTGTATGTCATCCGAGTACCAGGACATCACACCCTACTACCTTCTTAACAGATCCATCCCCTATTCTGATGAAGTCAAACCTATGACTGTCACTTCAAAAATAGATGATCTATCTCCGCTATATCTGCTTTAGTCTATAAATAGACATAAGCTACCTGTCCACTATGCTTCCGCTGCTCCCACTGACTACGACAACCCTCTGGCGGAGTCATATAAGCTTGTTTAGAATGACGCTATACTCATCTTTCTGCCAGGTCTCACAGTCTGGAACAACGGCAATGAAAAGTCTGGGTAAACAAGAACCTCCCTGCCACCGTCCTTGAGGCTACCGGAGTACCTCTCGGGTGCCTGAAGTTACCCACCTTATCTGCGGAGTGGCCAATGGAATGTCAAACCAGATTGAATCTTTAGGTTCTTATCAAATTTTCAGTAATCGTTTGCGGTTCTGGAATCACTTCCAGTTCTACTATACTCCCACTACTGTTTTCTGAAAAAATCCATTTTACTAAAACTGTGCCGAGTCAAGAACAATATCACTATTGATCTTCCAGATGGTAGAAAGTCAACCCTCGTCATAGCACGGGTCAACCCGCAAATAGCCATTACAGAAACGTGCCTTGAGTTATCCGGAGTCAGGTTTTAAGCATAAGCCAGACAACTCCCCATACCTTAACATCGTTAAGATATGAACCATTCTATATCCAATATAGAAACAGAGGCACTGATTTAATTGGAACCAGATTCAAATCATGCAGCTGTCTCCAGTGCATGTCAACTAAATGGAAGGAGGCCGTTCAGCATTACTCAACTTAGGAGTGCTTCCAATTATGAGTAACCTGAAAGAGAAGCAAGTTCTCTTAATCATTACTATCAACTGAATACCATACACAAGCATCTACATCTTCGATCACCTTGAAGAATCCCGATACTTGCAACACCTGGTTCTCTACTTTATTCATATACCTCTAACTTCTCAAAACTCAGACCTTGTGTTTCTACGAAACACTTGTCTAAGAACTAGAGAAGTCATAAGTAAACCGAATATAGTATGAGGAACAACCCCTCTGTCCTAATGGACACTGGACAACATACAATACTCTGTATAAGTCCCCTGAGTCTAATAACTCATTCCCTGTATGTTGTAGGTTGAAAACTGTACTTATGGTTAAGAAGAATTACACCACTGTTTAATGCTCCTTACCTAACCATCAACTGATATAGGTAAATGTCATAGACATAATTTCAAAAGGGTATATCTCGCTCTATAAAAATAGACGTACAGATATATCAATTTGTAATTGGTGCATAACAGCGGATATTCAAAACCAAATATTTGTCGTCCGGCAAACAACCCAGGTGATTTTCTCAAATATCGCCAATTACAACGAATTCCGATATAATAAGGATGATCACCTAATTCCCATTAACTTACTCCCACTCATCATCTATAAAACCATACAGATGTGAGAATCATACCTGGTAAATACATACCGTGGAGCAAGGGCTAATCGGGAAATCAGTTTTCTTTTAACAGAACACAGTGAAACTGAAACATTGGAATGTTTCGTAGGGGTATCCGGGTATTCCTAGTAATGCCTCTTCCATTATCAGATTCACAACTGTAACCGTATATTTCTTTGTCATCTCTCCAAATCTCTTCATATGTCTTTAGTCATTACCTTCTGTACACCCCTTTAGGCCAAATGGTTTTCTTCCTTCCCTACCGTTCGGCACTAGCCTATGGTTTGGAAGAAGACTATCCAATAAGCATAATGGGTGTACTGTCCTAATCCCAGGAGCACTCGCAACCCGAGAGAAGGTAAAGATAAAAGACACCTGAATAAACCTTATTCCTATTTCTCCTGAACCAGAATCCATCTCCGAACTGGAACAAGTTCTTTTGAGTTCGTATATAACCATACGATAGAGCATCCAAATAAACTGTAGATCTTCGTAGTGATACAGAGTGTTCTAGAGAAATACAAAGGTGAAGTGGGAGTGGTAATGAAATACTTGGTTTGGTCGTGAATAGCAGTCGCAGTTTACTTTGCCCTCTTACTAATCCCTTTATTTATCTTTATATAATACCTTCTGTACACCATCGTTAGGCTAATTGGTTTTCTTCACTCCCTACCGGTCGGTACCTTCCTATGGTTTGGAAGAAGACTATCCAATTTGCGTAATAGGTGTGCTGTCCTAATCCAAGGAGCACTCGCAACCTGAGAGAAGGTAAAAGGAAAGGACAACTGAATAGTCCTATTCGTTTTCTCCAGAACCGGAAACCATCCTCGAATCTGGAACAAGTTTCTTCGAGTTCGTATATAACCATACGATGGTTTTATACAATGGAAGTGGACGTTCGTAGTGATACAGGGTGTCCTGGATAAAAGGGTAAAAGTAGGAGTGGTAATGAGGTATGTAACTCTGACAATCCAAAAGCCAGTGTTATAAGAAGGTTTGGTCAACTTGGTCACTGATTCATAGTCTAGGGTTGGGTCATGGTCGCTGCCAAAGAGAGAGAGAAAAGAAACACTCAGCGTACACTTTAACCTAGATAAGATTGATTATCATTTTATCTAATCAGGAAAACTCCTACTGTATCGTCAAATTCTCCTCCAAACCTGAAAGAAGAATTAGTCGAGATCACCTGAGGAGTAAACCAACTCATCAGTGGGAATCGGGATCCAACTATCATCGCATGATAACGTGATGGAATCCACTCACGTTATCACACTCCAGAAGGTATGCGCATATCTGGCAAGTTTCAGTTTCTTTAGAAATTCCCGATGTGATTTTTACCCCATGCTCTTATGACCTTGACTTTGGCCAACAAATCATAAGTCACATGTCAAGTTCTACCCGTCATTATCCAGGTTGATTTGAACCCACCCGTACCTACCCTTGACTTTGGCCAACAAGGCAGTACGACTGTCCCAAACCAACGCATCTATCTATGTACAGAAAAGTAACAAATAGCTACCATACAATATGCCTTGACTTTGGCCAGCAAACATAGCATGAATACTACGTGCTACCCGTCTGAAATGACGGAGGGCTACGAATGGTTTTTGGCGAAAAACCTTTTACATAATAAACTTGATATCATTGAAGGAACTGGATAGCTTTTATAAAAATATAGTGGCGAAAACCTTTGCTAAAGAGGTCACTCCCGGTGAAAGGATCTCAGCTCTTTCCCCGTAGAATGAGGTGCAGGATATTCCAACTGAATATCGCGATGCAAAGAAAAAGTAATCGACTATAGTGAAGTTATTGCCCTGACGCAAACTTCTGTCCAAGGGGTCACTCCCGGTGAAGGGATCTCGGCCCTTGCCTCGTCGACTGAGGTGCTGGATATTCATAACCGAATACCACTGTGCAAAACAAAAGAGAACGTCCTTGCAATAACAGATTTTTTTGAAAATTGTTCCAACAACATCAAACAGGTTTGTTTAGCTTGCATTGATCCAAATCAATGCGGTCCCATCAATTGATCACACCACAAAAGAACGAAAATAATGATGTACGTATATGCCATCCGCATTCGCCACTGGGTCCCGTCATCACCCGTTAGGTTACTTAACTAACGAAAGAGCGGGGACTGGACTACCGCGGATGCAAAACATATACAACATCTACTAGTATATATATCAATATATAATATTCGCTAAAGGCGTGATAAAATGCAACATCACAGAAATGTAATAAGCATCACAGAACAATACAGATATCTGGGATCCCCGGGTTTCATAGAGCCGCTACTGAAACCCGACGTTCCCCTGGTCGTGTGGATAGACTATGCAATGAAATCCTAGACCCCTACGGGCGCGGCAATTTATCCGCGAAAACCTGAAGCGAGGCAGCCCCTTCAACAACATGAATGGACCACCCAGCACTTCACGGAATTCGGTAACTTGAGCATCCTTCCTTGGGTCAACCTATACCCCCTACGAGTGCGGCGAATAGCCCGCCAATTCTAGAGTGAAGCCCCCTCCGTCTCAAAGCCATGAGATGCGGGCCCGTTGCCCTTTAGAACCCGGCTACCCGGGCACCCCTCCGTGGGGTGATCCTAGTACAGAATGTAAAATATACAACGGGTACATCGACCTCAGCCCGGTTGTGCCCCAAAAGAATAATATACAAACAGGCAGTGACGGCAGTCCACATGTCAGACGCTCGCTCCGTAATATCAAATGTACATATACAACCGAAACTGTACTAACATTGCATCCAGGCTATCCACCATGACAAATCCGCAACATCACAGCACATCACAGAACATCAACGTGAATGTCACGTTCGCAAATCCATCTAAAAGAGCTATAGCAGTTAGACAGGATTTACAGATCAAGTGACATTCACGGTCGCAGATATAATGTAAATACTGTGAACTAACTTGTTTAAAATTTTCGATCGACTAAATTTCCCGAAGTGGGCCCCAAGCACAACTGTAGCACTCAAAATAAATCTGGGCCCAAAAAGAATATACCAGAAACCCTATTTCCATGTCAGAAACCCACTGTAGAAATTTGGTGCAGAGAGGAGATAAAGTGGCGGCGGAACCGCGGCCAGAGCATGGGTTTGGCCGCGGTTCCACGAATGAACAGTTATTTCAGGGCACCAAATTTTCACAGAATTCTTATAAAACCCTGCACGTATTTTTGCAATGTACCAAATAATTTTTTGAGCACAGCAAAAATTCGACATAAAACTGGACTTGAAAATAGGGTTTTTGGAAAATTCGTTCGATCGAACTTGTAAACAAATTAGAGCAAACTAGACTAGGTTAATGGCGTGGCTCTGATACCAATGTAAGTGCACGGTGGCGCCCCGGCCGTCTGAACGAGGCCAAAATACGGAAACAAAAACTTTTCTTTAAACAGAAACCGGCGCTACTGCGGACTATAAAATCGGATCGGAACATTAACCTACTACTAGCAAACTAGAGAAAGGGTAGAGAGCTATACCGAGCGATCCGTGTCCTTCGGTCTTCGGCCGCCATCTCGATCTCCTCGCGGAATCTTCGGTCTCGATCTCCTCGTCGGAAAGGGCGCCACATCACGGAGTCTATTTATGGGCTCCTACCTCTGGACCGAGGCAACTCGGACATGAAGTTGGCAAGCCGACGTGTCCAAGATTGCTGTAGACTATACGTAGATCACTATGTCTCTAGGGGTTGTTGAAGTTGCCGTTTGGAAGAGGGAAAAGAGATGTAAACTTTTTGAGATGAATAAGGGAATTTTGTAGCAAGGAAATGAGACTCATTTCTCACACCCAAAAAATGGACAGCCCCCATCCAAGAATGGCCGGCCCTTGCTAGGAGAGTGAGAGAGGGAGTGAGCAATAAACCAAGAAAGAGAAAAAAGGTGATGATGATGAAAAATCATTACCCCAAAGTCTCATCATAATCCCATCATATAAAGTAAACAATGTTGAACTAAAGAAGTCAATGGAAGCTAGAACCATCATGAGAACCATCATGTGCCACAAAAGGTCTTCTCCATTATTAATAGCACATTTGCAAATAACCCACTCCCATCAATTTTCAGCCAAAGAAAGAAACAAAGGAAAATGGCCGAAACGGAATAAAAACTGGCAACTTCAAAAAGTGATCCCGTAATAAATTACTGGACAACCCCGCGACTGTATATACATACCCGCATTTGTATTCCGACCGAATACAAATGCAAAGAGACAAAATCTACACTGTACAATACTGGGATCCGGCTTAAACCAAAACCCGCTAGTATTATTCGTCCGATCATGATCCGTGCAATACCACACGTATATGATCGAACCCTGCCATACATCCATACGGCCTCTACAGCGTTTCGCCCGAAACATGAGAAACTGTCTGTGGGGGACTCTAAAGACTCGTCAATACTTTGGCTGTGGATTTAACCACTAGCACGTCAGAGGTATTAGCCGTACGTAACGGGCTACCAGGTATTGACCAAAAAGGAAGTCGATGAGCGAACTCATCCCGACACCCTACTGAGCCTGTCAGTGATAATATCCGTACAGTCCGGTCCGTTCGTCTATGAGCATCGCATGGCGGGCCTAGGGGGTTGGTAAAAGTCAGACCCCCAAAAGCGGTACAAGTCGTGTCGGAGTGTAGCCCAGAACACCCTGAGATACTACTGGAATACCTACCAGTAAATCTCCTGCCTTGGCCAAGGACTTCGTGTAATGGCTCTCCTAGACACAGCGCGACCTCACCCCCAATACCGGGAGAGACGAACCCCTGCAGATCCGCTCACTGCCTCCATGTGGCTCAGGACTGTACCCAACTAAAACCTGTTTGCACGACTCCTTTGAGCCGTGGTAGGGTAGTAATCAAAGTATAGTGGGAACACACACGAGACAAATGACGATCTCAGGTCGATGAACTAACTTGTACACATGTCACTAGGGAACTGCTATCTGACGTCTGGTATAATCCCAACTAGCATGTTCCCGGCGAGTCCTGTCCGGTGTACTCATAACCCAATGAGCACCTGTATACATCTTAGGTGAACCAACTGACACCAGTGGCTTGTGAGACCGGCCACCGCCCCTCGTCGGGGTCTCGACTGTATACACTAGTCTACTCTAGAGTATCGATGCCCTGTCTCGAAAACTCCCACGACTAGGGACCTTTTAAGGATGTGCTTATAGACCCCAGCTCCCACGTATACGATCGCCATCATACTGCTGGCCGTCAAGCAAGAATACTAAGGGCTCTATCAACGCGCAATAGTGACCTGTAAGGTCACCTAAAGCAGTACACGATGATAAAGATAAACCAGATAGCATACTATTATCTTGAGTAAGACTGACCTACGGGCATAGGTCCTCCCACAATCATTGCAATCACGTGCCTGTGATCCAATAATTGACTCTGAGGGTACTATACCCAACAGTAGGCAGTTGATTGAGTGATTTTGTCAAGCCTATGCGCTTTAAAAAGATGAATCAAAGAATTATTTAACCGCAATCAAGAATGGCGTCGCTTGGTAGCTAGCCAGTGAGTACGGGTCGGTCCACAGGGATTTTGTGTTTTCCTAATCGCTCTAATGAGTTAATTCCGATTAGTGTCGGATTGATTATTTCTAAAACCTAAATTGATTTATACTAAGATTATCTAGATCTAAGTCTTGCTAGGGTTAGGTCTAGGGTAAGTTGGGAGATTAAAGGTTTCCTCACCGCTTTCAATGCCTTATTTTAGATCTATTAGATGTTATGGTAATTATCAATAAAAGGGATTAGTACCATCGGGAAGAAACGGTATTTCTTCCTCTAGGTTCTTGTCCTTCCTTTATCAATCCTTACCCTAACCTCCATGGAAAACATACACAACCGGTCCTTTATACTACGGTATCACTGTTACCTTGAGGGTAAGGTGCCGCAGGGAGCGGTGTATGCGTGTATGCATGGAGTTCTAATTATTATGTGTGATGGGGCAAGAAAGGGGTGAGAGATCTCATCTCTCAAACCTTTCCCTAAAGCTAACCCTAACAAGTGAGGAGACTACTCGCTCATTAGGGGATTAAAAGACATTCTAAATTAAAAGTAAACTAAGGCAATGAAAACAAAAGAACTTACTAATTTTTATTGATGGCTCTCTCCAAACATCAACACAGTACAGATCTGAATTTATGAAATGAAAAGAGGCATACCCTAGAAAAGGTTTTTAGGGTTCTATTTATAGATTCATAAAAACCCTAGGTTACAATTGCCGCACGTCTGCATTTACCAAAATACCCCTAGGAAGACTTAGTAAAATCCGCAAAGAATTATGGAAAATTTTTTAGCTCTTAATCGCGCAATACGGCCGCGGAACTGCGGCCGCAACATGGGTTGGGCCGCGGTTCCGCGGCCCAATGATAGGCTTGCTTGCTGTAATTTTGTCTGCTTCTTTTGGGCTTTCTTGGCTTCCTACTTCTTTAGTACTTTTCTCAAATTGGCTTCTAGGTTTCTTCCAGATCTCCCAGTGAATTGTAGTGGACTTTTACCGTTGCTTCGAGACGAAATCTTGGACCTTGCGTTGCCTTCTATTTTGTGAACTGATCTTTATGTAGGCTTGATCAAGATCCTTCTGTTTGTTGGTCAAAGTCTCACTTTTGCATTGTCTTTTATCTTTTTCACTGTTTTTCTCCCAAGAACCTGTAACCTGTACTATGTTGCAGACATGGGTCAAAAGCACCTGTTTATTTGTAAAATATATAAGAATGGGGAATATAATAATGCAATATTATGGTAAGAAAAAATACCCCCAAACTTATTTTTTCCTCGTCCTCGAGCAAACTTAGTTTTATTCTCGACAAAAAACATAACCTCACTTTCGCAGGGAATTGCGATTGCACTGAGCTCGTGCAACAAGCCGTTAAACCTCTAGGTGTCCCTAGTAGGAGGAGTGTTGTCTCCTGAGGGTTTTCAGCGGATACTACCCACAAAATCCTATCAATTTGGCACATTGACTTTTATTCTCCAATTAGGTTTTCTAACAAGGAATTCTATTATTGTTGACTTATAAATTATCCACCCATATTCCTAACACTTCCTCATCATTTAACTTAAGATTATATATGTTCTGCAGACCTACTTAGCTTTCTGCATCTCTTAAGTTTTCCTTCTAGGGTTTCATCTCCACTTAGGAATTTTTATCAACTCTACTAAAGATACAAGTTCTATTCTTCACTCCTTTCTCTCATCTAAACTCCAATCACATATCCCTACGTGTGTATTTAAATCACCCCTACTGTAACACCTTAGGATATGTTTAGGGAATAATTATATTTAAATATTGGGTTTTTAACAAAAAGTTTACCAAATTGTGTTTTAAATATTTTTCCTACTTTAATAAATATTTTTCTAAAATTTTCCTAGGCTTGCACACACATGTGCATGTAAACTAGGGTTTTTAAAATAAGTTTTACCATGATTAGTAGCCATAGTGGATTAATCTTGAGGATTAAAGTCTTATGGGTTTTAATTGAGTTTAATTAGTTAATTAAAAGTTACTTTAATTTGAATTGTTATGGGTGTTGACTTGTGAGAGAGAGGGAGAGTGCATCATGGCTTTAAGCCATGCTTGCAATCATGAGGAGAGAGAGAGAGGAGGGTTGACAATTGGGTGATAATTGTTCCTCTCATTTCCTTGTTTCTCTCAAGTCTCACATACACTGACACACACACTTACCTCTTCCAACCCCCAGCAGCAGCAACAGCAGCAAGCACAGCAACAGCACCAACTGAAGCCAGAAGCAGCAGCAGCAGCCAGAGGCAGTAGCAGCAGCAGCAGAGAGCAGTAGCAGCAGCACAGTGAGCAGCAGCAGCACCAGCACCAAGTGCATCCCTTCCCTGCACCTCCTTCTTCTTCCTCCAGCTCCCTAGGGTTAAGTATGAGGTATATTTCCTAAACTTATTCCCTAGTTTGCTTGGTTAGAGTAGTTTTGCATCGGTTAGTGGTTTTTAGGGTGATTTAGTGCGATATGAGGTGTTTAGTGGGAACCTTGTGCTAATGTGGTGTGAATTAGTTTCAGTAGGTTGTTAGTGGGTTGTTGAGACCATATTAACCTAGTTTAACCCTGATTGCACTAAAATACCACCAGTTTCCCTAATTGATGCAAATTCGTCGTATTGTGCAAAAACTGAGTTTTCTGGAACTGCTTTTGACCCGATGAGTTCAGAATGAAATTGAGAAGACTGCAGTATAGTGGAGATGTGCTGATACCATAGATTTAACCCGACCCCCTAATTCATCACTTTGGCCGCCAATTAATTCGTTCTGGCCGCAATTTGCGGCCAGATGGGTAGGGTTTGGGTTAGGGTTTGGTCGTGTAGGTGTCTGCTAGTGTGTAGGGTGCTGTAATATATATATTTTTGTAAGTTTAGTTTTGTATAGAAATCTGGGACCAAATACCTGTTTTGCCGGTTTTGTAAACCTTCGCGACACGCGTGATACGTAAGTGGGTTTGGGGTTTCTGCGTATCGCGACGCGTCGGGGTAGTTTCAGGCGCGTGATCACACGTTTTAGCGTAAGCGATTGGTTTGCGACACGGGTTTCTAGTTGGACCGTAATGTCGCGTTTCTGTGAAATTGAGCTTATGTGTGATATATGTTGTGTGATTCTAGGTTCGCAGGCCAGTGAGACGGACGCTGCGAAGAAGGGCAAGCAAGTCGTCGGCTACACTTAGCGCGAGACTCGGTGAGTAGATTTCACATCTACGGGGATATCGCCCGCATGGCGTTATGCGTCAGGTGTTCATATCAGATTTTTGCATTTTCATACCGCCCAATTTTTATCACATTGCATATCGGTAGATACTCTTGAGCCGTGTTTGCTAGTCAATTGCAGGATACAGGTTCCCGGTTCTCAAACGGAGAAATTCATGGAAAACACGACAAAATCCGGTTCCTGCCAACCACAGATAAAACACGGTCTCTGCTCTTCATCCGTATGTTGCCAGATACCAGTTTAGGAAGACAAAGTGTCAAATCAATGTCATTCTCATGCACAAGGCTCAATGGTAGCACAAAATCCAAGAGATCTATGCGGAGCTCGAGGCAATCATCCACAAAAAAGTCCACCTTTGCTCAATAAAAATTCTGGAAGAAATGGGATAGATTTTTCAGAAAATATACACACCAGACAAGAGGGGACAGGAGACCAGGAAAACACTCAGAAGCCCACACCCTAAACCCACAGTAGGGGCGCGGATCCGCGGCCATAGGGGGCTATAGGAGGCGGATCCGCGGCCGTACAGACAGTTCAGAGCACGAGATTTCAGGGGCAGTTTGGTCATTTCGTCAGGGTTCTGTTGGTTACCCTAGGGTTTCATTTCTTGGCCTATAAATAGCCCAGAATTTTGTGAAGAAAGGGTCAATTTTTGTATTCTCATTTTTTGCCTAGTTTTAGTCTTGTTCTTCTTCCTCTTCTCACCTCTTCTCCATTAAACTTGTAGTGAGCTTTTGAGTGAAGAGTGATGAATAAAGAAGACCAATTTTTATCATGCTTGTCTCTTTCTTTACTTGTCCTAATTTGTTGTAATTTTAATTGTTAAGTAGTTGTTGTTATTTGTTTGATTGTTTCTTTCTTCTCTCTTTTCCTTTATCATTCATACGACAATGATACTTACGCTTGATCCTCGCCAAGGTGAGGTCGCAAATAGTTAGTCGTATTCTTCCAGCCTCCTTCTTTCTATCTTCCTCTTTTGTTTGTTTTATTTTTCCGTATTATGAAGTGTGAGTAGTTTTATACTTGTTAGGGTAGGAAAAGGGAAGTTTGAGAGAAGGAAATCTCTCTCACTCTTTCCTTGCCCAACAACTTAAATCGACTCCCGTTAATTGTGTAAGTCCGTGTTGCCCACCCCGGTGCTTACGGGGAGGCGGAAAACATAATAAAAAAACGGATTTTTAATGACTTAGCCAACATGGACCTTGCTTGTGAGGATCTTTGCTAAACGAAAACTAGCTAAAGTAAACTAACAACTAACTAAGTTGTAGAAAGGTTATACCTTGAGCTTGAACTCCTTCTCTCCTTGCTCGTCGGAATGGTAGAAAGGCCTCACCTTGCTTGTCTTCTTCCGTCAAAGAAAGATCCACTTGAAAGCCACCACCTTTAGCTTCAACTCCAAGCTAGGAGTAACTAGAGTGCAAGAAATGCTAAGACTTGAACCCTAGAAGAGAGTAGAGAGGATCAAGTGAAGGTTTTTCTCAAGCTTTTTGTTTCTCAACACATGAGAGGGAGAGAGCTTGAGGGAGAGGATGAACAAGAGAGAGAAATGATATGAGAGAATGAGAAAATAATAGAGCTCTTCTCACTAATATGTGTGAATTAATTTAATTGAATAATTAGCTAGATAATTATCATGGTAAATCATGACATGACCATTATCATTTCAAATTGCAAAGATCAAAAAGCATCTTCCAAAAGAAATTATGATGGTCAAAGTGTCAACCTTGGTCAACAAGTCAAAGAAGTCAAAAGGTCAATAACCACAACCATGGATAATTATCAAACTAATTACTAATTAACAATAACACACACATAAATATTAGGGTTAATAAAATGACAATAGCCATTAACCCTAATCAAGGTCCTCTCCCTCAATCTCAAGCAACTGTGCATACGCACCCGCATTCGTGATCCGAGGAACACGAACACAATGAGAAAAACCAATCTCAAAACATATACTAGGATCCGGCTTAAACCAAAGCCCGCTAGTATAAACTGTCCGGACAGCAAACGTGCACAAGTGCGCGAATGTGAACGAACCCTGTCGCAAAACCATGCGACCTCCACTCATTTTGCCTAAAGGCGAATAGCTCTCTGTGTGGGACTCTAAAGACTCGACACTACGCTGGCAGTGGGTTTAACCACAGACCGCAAGCGGCACTAGCTGTACGTAACGGTCCCCAGGTAGATGTCGATAAGAAGACTGACGAGGTGAACCCCATCTGCACTCCTACTGAGCCTGTATGTGACAATCTCCGTACAGTCCGGTCTGTTCATCTGATACATCGCATGGCGGGCCTAGGGGGGTGGTGAACGTCAGTCCCCTAATAGCGGTACAAGTCGTGTCGGAGTGTAGCCCAGAACACCCTGAGATAACACTGGAAACCTACCAGTATATCTCGCTTGCCCTGGCCAGGGACTACTCGTGTAATGGCTCTCCTAGACACAGCGCGATGTCAACCTCCAATACCGGGAGAGACGAATCCTGTCTAACCGTCACTGCCTCCAAGTGCTTCGGGACTGCACCCAAAAACTACCTGTTTGCACAGCTCCTTTGAGCCGTGGTAAGGTAGTAATCAAAGTGCAGTGGGAACACACTCAAGGCGAAGTGACAGTGTCAAGTCAGCGGACTAAGCTGTACTCATGTCACCTGGGAACTGATAACTGACGATAGGTATATTACCAACCAACAGTTCCCGACGAGTCCTGTCCAGTGTACTCGTAACCTAACGAGCACCCGCATACTATCCCAAGTACGACGTACTAACGGCTGTGGGACAGACTGTCTCCCACACTGGGATGAGAAGCGCATACGCTAGTCTACTCCGGAGTATCGATGCCCTGTCTCGATAGTCCAACGACCAGGGACCTGTATAAGGATGTGCTTATAGATTACCCAGCTCCCACGAGTGCGAGCGCCATCACAACGCTGGTAATCAAGCAAAGATCCTAAGGGCTCTACTAATATGTATACCAGCAATATGCTAAAAGAAACACATGCACATATTAAAGCAGAGACAAACCAAGTAGCATACTACCATTTCGAGCAAGATTGTATATACAACTGTGAATATCCCAAGCTTCCATTAAGTAATATACAAACTAGTATGATACAGTAATGGCCTCTAGGGCATATACACTAACAATCTCCCACTTGCACTAAGGCCATGTACTGGCGTATCGAAGACCTATCATCTCGATCAGCCGCTCGAACTGAGTCTGGGGTAGGGCCTTTGTGAGTGGATCTGCAGTGTTATCCTCTGATGCAACTCTCCTGACCTCGATCTCCTGGCGATCCACGATCTCCCTGATCAGGTGATACCGCCTTAAGATGTGTCTGGATTTCTGATGGGACCTGGGTTCCTTCGCTAAAGCTATAGCCCCGTTGTTGTCGCAATATAGAGGTATTGGGTCAACAATGGACGGAACCACCTGAAGTTCTTTCAAGAACTTCCTCATCCAGACAGCTTCTTTTGCGGCATCAGATGCAGCGATGTATTCCGCTTCCATAGTCGAGTCAGCAACGGTTTCCTGTTTGGAGCTCTTCCAACACACCGCCCCTCCATTGAGGGTAAAGACAAAACCCGACATGGACTTGGAATCATCCTTGTCACTCTGGAAGCTGGAGTCAGCAAAGGCCTCAATCTGCAGGTCTTTTCCGCCATACACCAAGAACATCTCCTTAGTCCTTCTCAGGTACTTGAGAATGTTCTTTACTGCTATCCAATGTTTCTCCCCAGGGTTTGACTGATACCTGCTTACCACACTCAGTGCATAAGCCACATCCGGTCTGGTACACAACATCGCATACATTATAGAGCCTACCGCAGAAGCGTAGGGTATAATAGACATGCGATCCCTCTCCAAATCAGTCTTGGGAGACATCTCTTTTGAGAGGGTGATCCCGTGACAAGCCGGTAGATTACCGCGCTTGGAATCTTCCATACTGAATCTCTTCAGTATGGTGTCGATGTACCTGGACTGCGAGAGTCCTAATATCCTCTTGGATCTGTCACGGTAGATCCGGATACCCAGAATGTAGGAGGCATCACCCAGGTCTTTCATGGAGAACCTGTGTGACAAGAACCCCTTGACAGATTGTAGCATAGGAATGTCATTTCCTATTAAGAGAATGTCATCCACGTATAAAACGAGGAATACTACAGTTCTCGCTACAAATCTACAATAGATGCATGGTTCATCTGGATTTTTGATAAAGCCAAATTCTTTGACCGTCTCATCAAAACAGATGTTCCAACTCCGCGATGCCTGCTTGAGTCCATAAATGGACTTGAGCAACTTGCACACCTTTCCGCTGCTCCCACCCTGAATGAAACCCTCTGGCTGATCCATATAGACACACTCTTCTAAATGACCATTTAGAAAAGCTGTCTTTACGTCCATCTGCCAAATCTCATAATCGTGGAAAGCAGCAATGGCAAGAAGGATCCGAATGGATTTCAGCATAGCTACTGGAGAAAAGGTTTCGTCATAGTCCAAACCAGGTCGCTGACGAAAACCCTTTGCTACCAGTCTAGCTTTATAGGTCTCAACCTGTCCATCTACACCAATCTTCCTTTTGAAGATCCACTTGCATCCTACGGGTTTTACCCCGTCTGGAGCAATGTCCAACGTCCATACTTTGTTGGTGTACATGGACTCCATCTCGGTCCGCATTGCATCCAGCCATTTTACCGAGTCGACGCTCTGAATGGCTTGCTGGAAGCTAGTAGGTTCATCACAATCCAGGATGCAGTCTTCTCTATCCCCGTCAATGAGAAAACCGTAGTATCTCTCGGGCGGATGAGACTGCCTACTACTCCTGCGGAGTGGCATAGGAATGTCCTGTTCTTTCGAACCTGCTGGTTCCTCTAAGCTTTCAGTAATGGTTTGTGGTTCTGGAATTTCTTCCAGTTCTACTGCGCTCCCGCTTATCTGATTTTCTAAAAACTCAGTTTCCAAGAAGCGGGCATGACGAGAAACAAGGACTTTTTGCTCCTCTGCGTAATAGAAGAGATACCCCTTGGAGTTCTTTGGGTATCCCACAAACTTGCACTGTACTGAGCGTGCCTCGAGCTTGTCCGCATGCTGCTTTTTTACAAAAGCTGGACATCCCCATGTCTTAAAGGATTTAAGACAGGGTTTCTTCCCACTCCACATCTGATATGGTGTGGTAGGCACTGTTTTAGTAGGAACTTGGTTCAAGAGATGTGCAGCTGTTTCCAGTGCATAGCCCCAGAAAGATCGCGGTAACTCAGCCTTACTCATCATGGACCGTACCATATCCAATAGGGTTCGGTTCCGTCTCTCCGATACACCGTTGTGTTGCGGAGTGTATGGAGGAGTAAGCTGAGAGAGAATTCCATTCTCTTTTAAGTAATTCAGGAATTCGGCACTTAAGTATTCTCCTCCTCGATCCGATCTTAGGATCTTGATACTTTTGCCGGTTTGTTTCTCCACTTCACTCTTATATTCCTGGAACTTTTCAAAGGCCTCGGACTTATGTTTCATTAAGAAGACATAACCGTACCTTGAAAAATCATCCGTAAAAGTAATGAAGTAAGAGTAACCGCTTCGCGCATGTGTAGACATTGGACCGCACACGTCGCTGTGTACGAGTCCCAAGAGCTCGCTCGCTCTTTCTCCGTGTCCAGTGAACGGAGCCTTTGTCATCTTTCCCATGAGACAAGATTCACAAGTGGCATAAGACTGATACTCGAACGGATCCAAGTATCCTTCTTTATGTAACTTAGTCAACCGTGTCTCATTGATGTGACCCAGTCTACAATGCCATAAGAAAGCCTGATTAATATCTGGAGACTTTCTTTTGTGTGTATTCTGGATATTGAAAACCTGTGGTTGGTTTAAAACGTAAATACCGTTGTTTAATGTACCTGACCCAATCAAAACTTGATTAAGGTGAATGTTCACTACATTGCTTACAAATGCAAATTCATAACCTTCTTTAGATAATAAAGATACAGAAATGATATTACAGGTTGCATTTGGTACATAATAACAACTACGCAAAACCAAAAAGTGTCCATCAGATAATCCCAGGTGATATTCCCCCACGGCCTCTGCATCCATGCTAGCACCGTTCGCAACTCTGAGGGTCATGTCACCTGCCTTCAAAACTCTACGCTTTCTCAACGCCTGCAAAGAATTACAGATATGAGATCCTGATCCGGTATCCAATACCCAGGAAGTAGAGTTTATTGATAGACAATTTTCAATAACATACACACCTGAAGCTGAAGCTGCAACTCGCTTCAAATCCTGTGTTCTGGCTTTCCAAGCCTTGCAATCTTGTTTCCAGTGACCACTTTTGTGACAATAGAAGCATTCTTCCTTCCCCACCAGCTTCCCCGCTACCTTTGTTGCTTTACCCTTTCCCTTCGTATCCACTTTACCGACACCGCCTCTTGGTTTGGCGGGGGCTTTCTTCTTCTTGCCCTTGGCTTTCGCCCTGGACCTAGAAGAGGAAGATCCTCCTACAAACAAAGTGGATGTCTCCCTACCCTTCTGTAGGGTGCCCTCAGCAGTCCTCAACATGTTCAGAAGTTCGGCAAGTTCAACCTCCTTTCCTTGCATGTTGAAGTTAAGAATGAACTGGGCGTAAGTGGAAGGAAGGGACTGGAGAATCAAATCGGTATAGAGTTCATTCTCCAACGTGGTCCCAAGGTCCGCGAGCTCCTCTATGTAGCCGATCATCTTAAGCACGTGGTCCGCTACCGATGATCCGACGGCCAACCTTGCCGAAAAGAGCTTCTTCGACACTTCGTATCTAGCGATACGAGACTGCTCTCCATACAGTTCTTTTGTATGGAGAAATATGGACTCTAGGTCCATATTCTCGTGCCTCCTCTGATGGTCGTTGTCCATCGAGGCTAGTACGAGGCATCTGGCCCTCGCGCAATCTATCTCCCATGTCCTACGGATTTCAACATCCGCGACGCTGGAGGTGGGACCTGGGACAGGGGGAGCTTTGGTGGTAAGTATATACCCCAGCTTGTCATAAGTGATAGCCATCTTGACATTCCTGAGCCAATCTTTGTAGTTTGGCCCTGTCAATATGTTTTTATCTAATAGTAACTTAAGTCCGGTCATCTTGAATGGTCGCTGCAATTAGGAGAGAGAAAAGAAACACTTTAGCATGATGCTCTTGCAAGTTTAGAGTGGTTTTTAGTTTGTCTAAACTGGATGGCTCCCACTGTCTTTCGAATCCCTTCTCAAACCGTAAAGAAAAGGATTAGCCGGGATCATTCTCACCGTACAATACTTGCTTAACCGTTCAGCCAGGCCAGTGTCGGTACTTCGAGGGAGGTTTTCCAACGCTTTCGCGAAGTTCCTTAATTAAGTAACCTCTTTTCCCTGTGGGCGTAGCCCCGCTAACACCTTTCTAGGCACCTACTAGGTTTATAGCATTGATCGTTAAGTGAGAGTTTTCCCGAGGAGTAGCATATACTCACAGTAGGATCGGGATCCAAATATCATCGCGTGATAAAACCGAAGGAATCCTACCAGAATCATCACACTCCAAATGGTATGCAAATCTAGCAAGTTTCAGTACTTATGAAACTCCCGATGTGGATTT
This sequence comes from Agapanthus africanus, assembly GCA_030015575.1. Taxonomy (NCBI): domain Eukaryota; kingdom Viridiplantae; phylum Streptophyta; class Magnoliopsida; order Asparagales; family Amaryllidaceae; genus Agapanthus; species Agapanthus africanus. The sequence goes on along the minus strand of JASDDO010000018.1, from coordinate 332,781,410 downwards.
TTGCCCCATGCTCTTATGACCTTGACTAAGGCCAACAAATCATAAGTCACATGTCAAGTTCTACCCGTCGTTATCCAGGTTAATTTGAACCCACCCGTATCCACCCTTGACTATGGCCAACAAGGCAATACGACTGTCTCAAACCAACGCATTCTATCTATGCAACATATGAATACCCACCAGCTACCAAACACTGTGCCTTGACTAAGGCCAACAAACACAGCTTAAATACCGTTGAATTTTCATATGAAACGACGGAGGGCTACGGATGGTTTTGGCGAAACCGTGAACGTAGTGAACTTGATATAATCGATGGAACGAGATAGCTTTTAAAAAGAGTGGTTCAAGCTCCGCGTTTAAAAGTTTAGTTTTTGAAAAGAACCGAGTGGTTTTCAAAGTGTTCCAATCGACTTTTACTTGGTTTATTTCTTGCATTAGTTCTTTTAATGCGTCCCATCATTTAATCCTACCATTGCAGAAAACAACCAAAATATGACGTACGCTTATGCCATTCGCATTCGCCACGGGGCCCCGTCATCACCCGTTAGGTTACTTAACTAACGACAGAGCGGGGGCTGGGCTAGCGCGGCTGTAAAACATAAGCAACGCCTAAATAGTTATTATATATAAATATATAGCAATGATAGACATTACAGATCACAGATGAATACATTGGATATACTAGGAATCCGCAATGCGTTCGAGCCTGCAACGCAAAGCGGATTACACGGTCGCGGTGAATAGCCAATACCCCACCCAAGACCCCTACGGGTGCGGCAAACTACCCGCCAAGCACCCGAAGCGAAGCAACCTCCCTCACCACCGTGAGTAGGCCACTCGGCGCTTCGAGATACCCGGTAGTTTGTGCACCCCCTCCATGGGTCTATCCTAGGAGCAAAAACAGTAAAAAGAATTATACAATGACGGCTACAACCCCGACCCGGTTGTGCGGCCATACAAAGAATATTATTACATCAATTTACATGTTACAAATGAATGAAAGAAAAACAACGCTCATCTCACATCCACCCCGGCCATTCACCCGCGACAATCCAATTCATTCATATCCACAAACCAATAACAATCACAGATCATGTATAACCCCGACTAATCGTCTTATAGCGATTAGCCGACGTTCAATACATGCAAGCATTACAGATATAACCGATGTAGTTAAAGTGTAGTGAAGTTCCGAAAAATACGGATTTATAGGCCCCCAAAAGTAAATTTTAGTTCTGGAAAATCTGGGCACATATAATATATCCTAAAAATCCCAAAACCAACAACAACACACACTGCACGAAAAACGATGCTCCGATAACGACAAACCGCGGCGCTTCCGCCGCGCATGCCTACCTCGTGCGGCGGAAGGGCGGCGGTTTGATGGAATTAGGGTATCGTTTTTCTTGGGTGTATTCAGAAAACCCTGAGACGATTTTACAAGTATAAATATTTTCATTTTGAGCAGAAAAAATTTTAACAGAAACTAGGGTTTTGCAAGTTTGGTTTTTCGATTTTCCGGTTTCGAAACTTCGTTACACTTAACTACTTAGCTAGTTTAGGTTTAGTTAGGCTCTGATACCACTGTAAGTCCGTGTTGCCCACCCCGGTGCTTACGGGGAGGCGGAAAACATAATAAAAAACGGATTTTTAATGACTTAGGCAACATGGACCTTGCTTGTGAGGATCTTTGCTAAACGAAAACTAGCTAAAGTAAACTAACAACTAACTAAGTTGTAGAAAGGTTATACCTTGAGCTTGAACTCCTTCTCTCCTTGCTCGTCGGAATGGTAGAAAGGCCTCACCTTGCTTGTCTTCTTCCGTCAAAGAAAGATCCACTTGAAAGCCACCACCTTTAGCTTCAACTCCAAGCTAGGAGTAACTAGAGTGCAAGAAATGCTAAGACTTGAACCCTAGAAGAGAGTAGAGAGGATCAAGTGAAGGTTTTTCTCAAGCTTTTTGTTTCTCAACACATGAGAGGGAGAGAGCTTGAGGGAGAGGATGAACAAGAGAGAGAAATGATATGAGAGAATGAGAAAATAATAGAGCTCTTCTCACTAATATGTGTGAATTAATTTAATTGAATAATTAGCTAGATAATTATCATGGTAAATCATGACATGACCATTATCATTTCAAATTGCAAAGATCAAAAAGCATCTTCCAAAAGAAATTATGATGGTCAAAGTGTCAACCTTGGTCAACAAGTCAAAGAAGTCAAAAGGTCAATAACCACAACCATGGATAATTATCAAACTAATTACTAATTAACAATAACACACACATAAATATTAGGGTTAATAAAATGACAATAGCCATTAACCCTAATCAAGGTCCTCTCCCTCAATCTCAAGCAACTGTGCATACGCACCCGCATTCGTGATCCGAGGAACACGAACACAATGAGAAAAACCAATCTCAAAACATATACTAGGATCCGGCTTAAACCAAAGCCCGCTAGTATAAACTGTCCGGACAGCAAACGTGCACAAGTGCGCGAATGTGAACGAACCCTGTCGCAAAACCATGCGACCTCCACTCATTTTGCCTAAAGGCGAATAGCTCTCTGTGTGGGACTCTAAAGACTCGACACTACGCTGGCAGTGGGTTTAACCACAGACCGCAAGCGGCACTAGCTGTACGTAACGGTCCCCAGGTAGATGTCGATAAGAAGACTGACGAGGTGAACCCCATCTGCACTCCTACTGAGCCTGTATGTGACAATCTCCGTACAGTCCGGTCTGTTCGTCTGATACATCGCATGGCGGGCCTAGGGGGGCGGTGAACGTCAGTCCCCTAATAGCGGTACAAGTCGTGTCGGAGTGTAGCCCAGAACACCCTGAGATAACACTGGAAACCTACCAGTATATCTCGCTTGCCCTGGCCAGGGACTACTCGTGTAATGGCTCTCCTAGACACAGCGCGATGTCAACCCCCAATACCGGGAGAGACGAATCCTGTCTAACCGTCACTGCCTCTAAGTGCTTCGGGACTGCACCCAAAAACTACCTGTTTGCACAGCTCCTTTGAGCCGTGGTAGGGTAGTAATCAAAGTGCAGTGGGAACACACTCGAGGCGAAGTGACAGTGTCAAGTCAGCGGACTAAGCTGTACTCATGTCACCTGGGAACTGATAACTGACGATAGGTATATTACCAACCAACAGTTCCCGACGAGTCCTGTCCAGTGTACTCGTAACCTAACGAGCACCCGCATACTATCCCAAGTACGACGTACTAACGGCTGTGGGACAGACCGTCTCCCACACTGGGATGAGAAGCGCATACGCTAGTCTACTCCGGAGTATCGATGCCCTGTCTCGATAGTCCAACGACCAGGGACCTGTATAAGGATGTGCTTATAGATTACCCAGCTCCCACGAGTGCGAGCGCCATCACAACGCTGGTAATCAAGCAAAGATCCTAAGGGCTCTACTAATATGTATACCAGCAATATGCTAAAAGAAACACATGCACATATTAAAGCAGAGACAAACCAAGTAGCATACTACCATTTCGAGCAAGATTGTATATACAACTGTGAATATCCCAAGCTTTCATTAAGTAATATACAAACTAGTATGATACAGTAATGGCCTCTAGGGCATATACACTAACAAATTGAACCACAATCCGCTCCTTACGGCACCCTATCCTACATGATAGCGGTGATTCCGTAGTGAGACCGGTTGTGGTTGAATTAACCGGAGGTTATGGATAAGAGCCAAGAACGGACGGACAAGCACCAAAAGGAAGGACTATGCGTTGGAAAGCCTAGCTTATACTCACAAGTTCCTTCCTAGTCGTGCTAATCCCCGTTGTTGCCGATTACCGTAACACCGATATTAAGTGGGGCAACGAAAGATGTGGAGACTCCTAACTCAAACTAACCTAATTCTCACCCTAACAAGCTCTCTTTAAATATCAACTTACACTTAGATAACCACAACAAAATCTGAAAACAGGACTTAACTCGTTAAAACACTTTGAAAAAGACTCCCATCTCCCTGCGGACGACCCGTACTCAACCGGCTAGCTACAAGCGAAACCGTCTTGATTGCGGTATTTAAACTAAACTTGAACACGCACGTATCCTAACAATCAAATGGCGCCGTTGCCGGGGAGACGGTAGTTTATTTCCTTGTGTAATTTCGGGTTAATTTGTAAGTATAAAAAAAAAACGAAAAAAATATATACTTTGTAAAAGAAACCATCTTGTTATTCTTGATTAGTTTTTGTGCAAGTGTGCAGGAAATACGAAGCTCAAGATCGACGCCAAAGACGTTGGAAATACGGAGTTCAAGTACAGTGCCAAAGACGTGGGAAGATAGACCCACATTTTCGCGGCTACACCGCGACGGACAAAAACGAAGCATCCGGTCTACTGTACAAATCTGGAACTGTTACAGTGAGCAAATCAGAATTACCCACATCCAGACAAGCAGAGGACACCCAAATTTTTTCAGAGCCCTAATTCCTCAACTTAGCCGCGGATCCGCGGCCTAAGTAGGTGTTTGGCCGCGGAACCGCGGCCATTCAGTGCCTTCAGGGTGCAATTTTTCTCTCTGTAAGTCCCTCTGCCTCTCTCCACTCCTCTGAACTCCACTGAACTGTGTTTCTGCAGCCTTCTTTGCGCAAATTCTTCTCCCTCTTCCAATAAACTGTTCTTGTGCAGGATTCTTTGCGCCACAAATAAAAATTGTTTGCAGTTGATTTGTTATTGCTTTGCATTTCTTTAATATGGACTTAAGCGGCTTGAAACCAATCCAGATTGGGTGGGGATTTCATCACCCTTCCCAGGACCCCAAAAATCACTAAAGCATATGCATTGTCCATTGTAAATTAAAAAATACTAGACTTCAGCCCTAAGGACTTCACGCTCATTAGGAGAAGATAAACCGTGTTTAGAACCTCGCTTAACCGTATATTGATTACGGGGTGTCTAGGAAAGTGTTAAAGGCGCAACCGCCGAAAGAGAAAGGGTTATTTAATTAAAGAACTTCGCGAAAGCGTTGGACAACCTCCCCTTATCTCTGCACTTACCTGGCCCCGTGATCGGTGTATTTTTAAGCCTGTTTCTCGATACTGTTTAACTTCGAAAATCAAGTTCAGGAGCAGGTCTAGTAGACCTAGGCGACCGTAGTTCTAGGTGTGATTGTGCATATCTTGTTTGTGATTGCTTAAGCCGTATTTCCGTACATATTTCTGTAAATCTCTTTCTAAAAAAAAAGAAAAAATCAAAAACTTTTATAAAAACTTGCCCTTTGTCGCCAAATCCATTTTCACCCACCACCCATCGCCTTTCTTCATTGACGTTTTCTTACCCTCACCTTCTCCGCTTTGACTATACTAAACTCGTTTAGTGTATGTCCGCTTGGACTCGGGACACTAGCGCCCGTCTAGTCCGCGTTACGTTAGTCGCGACCGACTACGCGATCGACTCCGAAGTCGATACTCCGTCCACTCCTCTTTCACCCCTTCCTTTGCCGGCCAACTCCGACGTTGACCGGAATTCTGTTCATACATCTTCACCTTCACCTTCACTTTCACCAACCTCTTCTTCCGCGATGTCGGGATTTAATCCGAACATCTCTTTGACCACCGCTGGATTGGCTCCACCTCCTACGGAGACCAATATCCCACCACCTCCGCCTGTTGTAGCGCCGCAGCGAATTGCGCTCCAGGATCGTTTCTACCCCACCCGTTCTGCACTTCCCACCTGCCTTTCTCTTCCTCCGGCCAATGGGGACAACTTTGAAATTAAGCCCCATTTCATCAACATGCTTCCACGTTTTCATGGGCTTGAATCTGAAGATGCCTATATCTTCATCAATAAATTTCAAAATGTCTGTGCCATGATGAAAACAACCCAGCTGTCGGACGATGCTATACGTCTACGGGTCATTCCGTTCACTTTATGCGATCTCGCTGAAAAATGGCTGTATAGAACCGCTTCCCACTCAATCACCAGCTGGGACGAGTTTGTTAAAGCATTTCTGAAAAAATTCTATCCAAATCATAAGACCGCAAGAATTCGAAATGAAATCAACCAATTCTCCCAGCTTCCTTCTGAACCCTTCTGGAAGTGCTTTGACCGGTACAAAGACCTTCTTGTTCAGTGTCCTCACCACGGTATAGAGAAATGGCAGCTCTGCCAAACCTTATACGAGGGACTGAACCCAGCAACGAAGCAGTTGCTGGAAACCATCTGTCAGGGCCACTTCCTATCGAAATCTGACGAGGAAGCGTGGCAGTTTTTTGACGATCTTGCGGAGCAAACGCTACAGTGGGAGATCACCAGACCGACTTCTTCTTCTTCTACCTCCACTTCTACCGGTCAGTCTAGGGTAGGAATCCACCAACTCGATGTCTCTATTGCGATGAAAGCTGAAATGGCTGCAATAACACGAAAACTTGAAGCGATAGAGAGCAAATTTTCTGCTCCTACTCCTGCCCCTGTTCTCCCCCTTCGTACCATCTGCGCTTGTTGTTCCGATCCTTCCCACTTGACCGAAGAGTGTCCTTACAATCCACCCTCGTAAGGACAGGATCAGGTTAATGCTGCCTTCCAGCAAAGACCGAGGAATGATCCATACTCTTCCACCTACAATCCCGGTTGGAGGAACCACCCCAATTTCGCCTGGAATCAGAATCAGAATCAATTCCAGGGCAACAATTTCCAAAGGGCCCCTCCACCGCAACAACAAGCGCCACAACAAACTCAACATCAATATCAGCAGCCCTTCCAACCCCAGCCTTTCCAAAACCAGACGAACAACTTTGCACCAAACAACTCTTTTCCACCAAACAACTTTGTTCCGTCGAACAACGATAAGGTTTCCTCGCTCGAGCGAAGTCTGGAGGCATTTGTTAAACAATCGACTCAATCCACCGCCAACATCCAGTCTTCGATTCAATCTTTAGTGCAACACACTGCCGCACACGGGCAAAGCATCAAGACCATCGAGGCCCAGATTGCACAGCTGAACGCGGCCTTGAGCGAGCGAGAGAAGGGGAAGCTCCCGTCTCAGCCACTTCCAAATCCCGGTCACCCACAGAATGCACATGTTGCTCTTGAACAACAAAACCATAATGTGAGTGCCGTGACCACACTGAGATCGGGAAGGATGCTGGAAAACAACACCGGCACACGAATCAACGATGACACCCCGGCCGCCGCTTCTTCTTCTTCTTCTTCTTCTTCTTCTTCGTCTTCTGAGCCTATTCTCCGTTCTTCCACAGGCTCTCCTTCCTCTTCTTCTGCTCTGAACGGACCCACTTCTCACTCCACGAAAACACCTATTCTGGGATCCGTTCCAACTCCAAAATCTCCTCCTCCAGCATTAGACTCAACCAATTTTCAAAATGTTCCATTTCCAAACCGGTTGAGGTCTAATAAACAAAATCCTCAAATGGAGAAGATTCTGGAGTTATTCAAGCAAGTTAACATTAACATTCCTCTTTTAGATGCTGTCCAACAAGTCCCGTCTTACGCGAAAATCTTAAAGGACTTGTGCACGAAAAAGAGGAAGTGTCAGGTACCCAAGAAAGTTTTCTTGGCTAGTGCTGTGAGTGATGCCCTTACCCAATCTTTACCACAAAAACGGAAGGACCCTGGCTGTCCTACGATTTCAATTACTATTGGGGATAAGAACATCAACCGCGCACTGTTAGATTTTGGTGCCAGTGTTAACTTGCTTCCGTATTCAGTATACGAGCAATTAGGCGTCGGAGAGTTGAAACCCACACACTGCACTCTCCAAATGGCCGACCGATCGATCACCCACCCTAGGGGTGAGCTAGAGGATGTGTTGATAAAAGTCGGGGACTTCATATTCCCCGTTGACTTCATTGTATTAGATACACAGCCTGTAGCTAACCCCCGGAATCAAATTCCGGTGATACTCGGTCGCCCATTTCTCACAACCTCAAATGCGGTGATCAATTGTCGCAATGGTTCGATGAACCTCTCTTTTGGAAATATGACGATTGAACTCAACATTTTTAGGTTGGGGAATCAGCCCGCCGAACCTAATGCTCATATACTGGACGTCTGCTCGATCCAGGAGATCACCCCCGAAGAGTGTGAATTCGAGGAGTTTCTGTTTGAACACGATAATCTTGACGCCACTAGTGCGTTTCTCTTCGAACCTGCTGCTGTTTCTGCGCCCGACAACGAATACGAGTGTTTCACGTTCACGAACAATCTTAGCCGCGCACAACCCGAGTTTGAATCTTTCGACTTTTCGGATGAGTTACCTGAACCATCCGACTCGGTTGCCTACACTCGTTTTGAATCTTTGCTGGAGTCCTTTGAGTTCGAGACCTTTGCACCAGTCTTGCCTTCCATCATTTCACCTCCAACGCTCGAACTCAAGCCGTTGCCGTCTCACCTTAAGTATGCTTACTTAGGTGAGAACGAGACCCTCCCTGTCATCATCTCGGCTTCTCTAGCTCCCGAGCAAGAGAAATCCCTTCTCGCGGTCTTGCACGGCAACAGGCAAGCTTTTGGCTGGTCCATGGCGGACATCAAGGGGATTAGTCCCCTCATCGTTGAGCATCACATTCATTTGATGGATGATGCCAAACCAGCCCGGGATCCACAAAGACGTCTTAATCCAGTCATGACGGAGGCTGTGAAGAAGGAGATCGTCAAATGTCTAGATAGTGGTATCATTTACCCTATCTCTGATAGCCAGTGGGTTAGCCCCATTCACGTTGTCCCCAAGAAGTCGGGCATCACGGTCATCACCAACGAGGCGAATGAGTTAATCCCTACTCGCACCCAAATTGGGTGGCGAGTTTGCATTGATTACAGAAAACTCAACGCCGCAACGCGGAAAGACCACTTTCCGCTACCCTTCATTGACCAGATGCTCGAACGATTGGCCGGACACGAGTACTACTGTTTTCTTGATGGCTACTCTGGCTATAATCAAATTCCCATCGCCGAAAAAGACCAGGACAAGACCACTTTCACTTGTCCTTTCGGCACGTTTGCATATCGACGCATGCCCTTTGGGTTATGCAATGCGCCCGCTACCTTCCAGCGGTGTATGATGGGAATTTTCTCTGACATGGTGGAAAAATTTCTGGAGATTTTCATGGATGACTTCTCCATCTTCGGAGACTCCTTTGACGAGTGTTTGCTGCATCTTGACGCTGTCCTTACCCGATGTAAGGACAAGAATCTCACTTTGAACTGGGAGAAATGCCACTTCATGGTGCGCGAAGGTATTGTCTTAGGACATATCATCTCGCAAAATGGCATAGATGTTGACAAAGCAAAGATTGAGGTCATTTCCAATCTGCCTCCTCCCCGATGCGTCAGAGATATCCGAGCCTTCCTTGGCCATGCTGGTTTCTATAGACAGTTTATCAAGGACTTTAGCAAGATTGCTAGGCCCTTGACGCTTTTGCTGGCCAAGGACACGCCTTTCGACTTCAACTCGAGCTGTGTGACTGCATTCGAGTCACTGAAACGCTCACTCACTTCTGCTCCCGTTCTTTCTTCACCTGACTGGACGCACCCATTCGAGATTATGTGCGATGCATCCGACTTTGCCATCGGTGTTGTCCTTGGACAGCACATCAACAAGATGCCGCACGTGATCTATTACGCGAGCCGAACCCTGAACGACGCCCAACTCAATTATACAACAACTGAGAAGGAATTCTTGGCTGTTGTATTTGCTTTAGAAAAGTTCAGGCCCTACCTCATCGGCTCTCCAGTCATTGTCTACACAGACCATTCAGCTCTGTGCCATCTTTTTGCGAAGAAAGATGCCAAATCTCGGTTAATACGTTGGATCCTCTTGCTTCAAGAGTTTGACCTTGTCATTAAGGACAAACGAGGATGTGAAAACGTAGTTGCCGACCATCTCTCACGACTTCCTTCTTCGCCTTCGCTTCCAATTCCGATCAACGACGTTTTCCCAGATGAACAGCTCTTGACAGTATCGTGCGAACCCTGGTTCGCAGATATTGTGAACTATTTGGCCACGGGATTACTACCGACTGAATGGTCGGGTTAGGACAGACTTCGCTTCTTATCCCAAGTAAAACACTTTTACTGGGACGAACCCTACTTGTTCAAGTACTATCCCGACCAGATTATTCGTCGGTGTGTCCCTGATGAGGAATTCAAGAGTGTGCTGTCATTTTGCCACGATCAAGCGTGTGGCGGGCATTTTGGGCCCAGAAAGACAGCTGAGAAGATCTTGCAATGTGGTTTCTACTGGCCACAACTCTTCAAAGACGCTCATGACTATTGCAAGACTTGCTCCCGGTGCCAACACATGGGCCGGATATCCCGGAGGAACGAGATGCCGCTCCAACCGATCTTGGTTGTGGAGATTTTCGACGTTTGGGGGATAGACTTCATGGGGCCGTTTCCCAGCTCTTTTGGGAACTTGTACATTCTTCTAGCTGTTGATTACGTCTCTAAATGGGTCGAGGCTGTGCCTAGCCGGACTAACGACAACAAGGTTCCTTAAAAAAAACATTTTCTCCCGGTTTAGGCACCCCCGAGCGATCATTAGCGACAATGGAAGTCATTTCTGCAATAGGACTTTCGAGGCCTTGATGCGGAAATACTCCATTAATCATAAGCTTTCTACGCCCTACCACCCCCAAACCTGCGGGCAGGCCGAAGTTTCAAATCGGCAGATCAAGCAGATACTGGAGAAGACGGTTTCCAAGAACCGTAAGGATTGGTCTCTGAAACTCACTGATGCCCTTTGGGCATTTAGAACCGCTTATAAGACCGACCTTGGCATGTCTCCCTATCGGCTGGTGTACGGAAAAGCCTGCCACCTTCCTGTTGAAATCGAGCATCGCGCATTTTGGGCGATAAAGGAGCTGAATCTGTCTCTTGAGGACGCGGGCAGCCATCGGAAGCTGCAGCTGAACGAACTATGCGAGCTTAGGGATGAGGCTTACGACAACGCGGTTGTCGTTAAGAATCGAACGAAGGTGTTTCACGATAAACACCTTTTGCGCAAAACCTTCGTACCTGGTCAACAGGTACTGCTTTACGACACCCGACTTCACTTCCATCCAGGAAAGCTCAGATCTCGCTGGAAAGGGCCGTATTTTGTGCGGAATGTGTATCCGCAGGGCGCTGTGGATTTGGAAAATCCAAAGGACGGTTCAATTTTCAAAGTGAACGGACACCGATGCAAACCGTACCTTAGCGCCGAACCAACAGAGGAGCTCCTGTTCTTACAGGAGCCGGTTTACCCTGAATGATCTTCCTCTGCCCACCTCCAAACTTCGGTTATCCAGCCAAGAACAATGGACACTGTTCCAAATAAGTTTGGGGGTATGTACAAACCATTTTGTTTATATTTGTGTATATTCTTTTTCTTTTTCTTTAAAAAACAAAAAAAAACCATAAACAAATAAAAAATGGGTATCACTAACCGACAATTTTGAACCTTCCAACTACTCTCTTCATGCAACGACAGTGAGGACACTGTTCAGTTTAAGTTTGGGGGTACGCTCGGTACGCATTTCTTACCTTCGCATTCATATGTATATTTTGCATCTGCATATTAATATCCATAAAATCCATAAAAATTTGAAAATTTTCTAAAAATATAAAAACTTTCTTGTCAAGTTAGCTTGTGAAAGAACTCTGATTCAACATTTCGACGGTTTTTGTTTGAAAAAATAGGAATAACTAGATCTTATGTTTGGATTTTGAAAACCTGAAAGATAACTCTCCTTTGATGTTAACTATAGCTGATATACGTCTTTACATCACACTAAACGTGTCATGAATTTTGGGAATTAGATGACAAGTCTTTCATGTTTAAACTTTTAAACAGATAAATGATTTTCTGAGGATCAAATAGGTTTGTTCTGAAATAAGTAATGTCAAGAATAGTTTATGAAGTAAAGCGAATATGAAGGAATGTTATTGATGCCGTAATTGGAGCTAAGTCTGAAAAATAACCCATCTAAAACTTGATTGGAATGATTACACACCAAACCCACTAAACACGTCTTTTATCCAAAAAAATAATTGAACTGCCGGTTATATCTCCGTTCGTATTAAATCATCTGATTTTCACGACAAACTGTCTTTTGTTTTTGGACCTAGGTAACTTGAGTAATTAAGTCCGCTGGGGTGTTTCTACACCTAATGCCCTAAAACCAACTGGTTTGGGTGCATTGGCCCAAAGCTCGCTAAGAAGCCTAGAAAGTCCAGTTTAAAACAAAGTCAAGCAAGTGTTCTCTCCGAGTTAAAATTCCTAACAGTTCTTTGTGTGAGAATAATCTTGATAAAAGACAGGCTTTTAAAAAAAATTTTAACGGAGATATGAAGGTTTTACTCTTTCATAAAGACTATTGCACGTTCACAGAGGTGTGTATGAAATGAAAACAAGAAAAAGGTGGAGTGAAAAATACGACTTAGTTTCCTGTTAAGGAAGATAGAAATTCTGAAGTTGAAACCTTAGTGGAAAACGAAACTTGAAAAATGCTTAACTCGTTATAAAACTTATGTGATCCTTTTAAAATTGTTATCTGGGCTTTATTGTGCGACATGATGACTTTATTCGACCTCTCGGGAACTTAACGACACTATACGTACTGCACGTAAAGACATATAAAATCTGTAGTTAAATAAGAAGCGAGGTGTGAAAAATAAAGGTTCGATGATCTAGACTTAGGATTATAGAATTGTTATTTTCTAAAACAAAACTTTAGGGTTTGAAGCTTAGTTATTTTACAAAACCAACTTGACCGGATTTTGTGGGTAGTATCCGCTGAAAACCCTCAGGAGACAACACTCCTCCTACTAGGGACACCTAGAGATTTAACGGCTTGTTGCACATGCTCAGTGCAATCGCGTTCCCTGCGAAAGTGAGGTTAGGAAATTTTTTGTGAATAAATGGGCTTTGCTCGGGACGAGCAAATGATAAGTTTGGGGGTATTTGTTCATATCAGATTTTTGCATTTTCATACCGCCCAATTTTTATCACATTGCATATCGGTAGATACTCTTGAGCCGTGTTTGCTAGTCAATTGCAGGATACAGGTTCCCGGTTCTCAAACGGAGAAATTCATGGAAAACACAACAAAATCCGGTTCCTGCCAACCACAGATAAAACACGGTCTCCGCTCTTCATCCGTATGTTGCCAGATACCAGTTTAGGAAGACAAAGTGTCAAATCAATGTCATTCTCATGCACAAGGCTCAATGGTAGCACAAAATCCAAGAGATCTACGCGGAGCTCGAGGCAATCATCCACAAAAAAGTCCACCTTTGCTCAATAAAAATTCTGGAAGAAATGGGATAGATTTTTCAGAAAATATACACACCAGACAAGAGGGGACAGGAGACCAGGAAAACACTCAGAAGCCCACACCCTAAACCCACAGTAGGGGCACGGATCCGCGGCCATAGGGGGCTATAGGCGGCGGATCCGCGGCCGTACAGACAGTTCAGAGCACGAGATTTCAGGGGCAGTTTGGTCATTTCGTCAGGGTTCTGTTGGTTGCCCTAGGGTTTCATTTCTTGGCCTATAAATAGCCCAGAATTTTGTGAAGAAAGGGTCAATTTTTGTATTCTCATTTTTTGCCTAGTTTTAGTCTTGTTCTTCTTCCTCTTCTCACCTCTTCTCTATTAAACTTGTAGTGAGCTTTTGAGTGAAGAGTGATGAATAAAGAAGACCAATTTTTATCATGCTTGTCTCTTTCTTTACTTGTCCTAATTTTTTGTAATTTTAATTGTTAAGTAGTTGTTGTTATTTGTTTGATTGTTTCTTTCTTCTCTCTTTTCCTTTATCATTCATACGACAATGATACTTACGCTTGATCCTCGCCAAGGTGAGGTCGCAAATAGTTAGTCGTATTCTTCCAGCCTCCTTCTTTCTATCTTCCTCTTTTGTTTGTTTTATTTTTCCGTATTATGAAGTGTGAGTAGTTTTATACTTGTTAGGGTAGGATAAGGGAAGTTTGAGAGAAGGAAATCTCTTTCACTCTTTCCTTGCCCAACAACTTAAATCGACTCCCGTTAATTGAACCACAATCCGCTCCTTACGGCACCCTATCCTACATGATAGCGGTGATTCCGTAGTGAGACCGGTTGTGGTTGAATTAACCGGAGGTTATGGATAAGAGCCAAGAACGGACAGACAAGCACCAAAAGGAAGGACTATGCGTTGGAAAGCCTAGCTTTTACTCGCAAGTTCCTTCCTAGTCGTGCTAATCCCCGTTGTTGCCGATTACCGTAACACCGATATTAAGTGGGGCAACGAAAGATGTGGAGACTCCTAACTCAAACTAACCTAATCCTCACCCTAACAAGCTCTCTTTAAATATCAACTTACACTTAGATAACCACAACAAAATCTGAAAACAGGACTTAACTCGTTAAAACACTTTAAAAAAGACTCCCATCTCCCTGCGGACGACCCGTACTCAACCGGCTAGCTACAAGCGAAACCGTCTTGATTGCGGTATTTAAACTAAACTTGAACACGCACGTATCCTAACAATCATCAGGGCTGATAGGACTTTATTATTATATGTTGCATGTACCCCATAGACTGTCATCGCATATTGCATTCCCTGCCACATATATATATATATGCTTAGAACTGATAGAACACCGCACTATTACTAACGGTCTATGTTGCACGGGCACTATTTGCATGCTACACACACACCGTTAGTAATTGCCATGCCACACTCACTGTAGAACTGCCATGATTATATTGCTGTAGTTTATCTTACATATGATTGGTGGTGATTTCCTGGAAATTGGGAGCCGCATGACATCTTTAAAAACGGAAACTATTTTTAAAAGCGGTTTTCCCCTTATGCTCATACCATGGATTGATTTACATTGTACCTCGCATTGGATTTACTTATTGGTGATGGATTTTCATGTGATTTCTAGTTTTTGAGGACCGTGGAAGTATTTAAGAAAAGATGCACTATTTTGAAAAACCCGGTACCTCGTGATATGATATTTTGGTGTGTCCACCACGCGTTTTCTCGGTGCTGAGACGTGTGCTTGAAACCAGATTCGAGGAGTGGATGATCCGTCTGCGGGTTCGTGGTGGGCCCGGTATGGTTCCCCTCGGCGAGATGATCGATGGGTTTGCCGATTGAGCCTGGAGGCGGGCGAGTACCTACCGGTGATTGGTT
This sequence comes from Agapanthus africanus, assembly GCA_030015575.1. Lineage (NCBI taxonomy): Eukaryota > Viridiplantae > Streptophyta > Magnoliopsida > Asparagales > Amaryllidaceae > Agapanthus > Agapanthus africanus. The sequence goes on along the minus strand of JASDDO010000018.1, from coordinate 332,766,250 downwards.
GGACCTGGCAGTTGTCCGGAGGATACTGACCAGAGTCGAGAGATGGATGCGGGATGATCCGTACTGCCGGGGCCGAGGGCCGATACCGCAGACGGACCCCGTGGGCCGATCCGGACTGACGGAGCCCGATATACGAGGATTTGCGTGTCGATGCTGGACACGAGTATTTTATGATATTTTGGGTGCCGATGTTGGGCACTCGTGATTTCTCAGAGATGTACAGGATTTGAGGGCCGATGGGTGTGCCGGCGCCTGAGTGTATTTGGGATTTGGGTGCAGTCTGAGGCACCGATTATTGCTTTCCATGTTGACATATCCATGTAGATGTTATTTATCCCATGCTCAGTATTGATTACTATATACCTCATCCTGTAGCATTTACCTGATAGAGCACTTGCATTACTATTGCATCCATTGATTGGCATGCATTGATATCATCTGCTGGCATCAGTAGAGCCACGCTATATGTGCATGCTCGCGATCACCTTTATATGTTATCTCTATTCACGAGTTGGCAACTCATCCCCGTTGTCCCACAGTATTTGCAGGTTGCCCTTGGGAGTAGTCACGGCTGGCTGTTTACCGCATCTTTTGGCACAGATACCCTTTCTGAGGCGAGTTAGCCTTTTGCGGATGGGTGGGTTTTTGTACGGTATCTGTTATCCTTCAGTTGTATATTGATGTATCTAGTATTCTCCATCTACCTTTCTGTATTGACTTAGAGACAGTTGTGAGGACGATGTGTATGATTTTATACTCTGGTGTCGAGCTCGCATGTGAGCCGACTTTATTATATGCAGTTTTACCTTTTATGATATTTGTCCTTGCTTTACTGTGTATTCTTCGCTACGGCGTCGTATATCATATTGTGATGCTTTATTCATTTCACTTGTTATTTCTGCGACACCTTGCTTTTACCCGACTTGCGGGATAAATGTTTAAAAAAAGGAAATGTTACCAAAATTATAAAAATTATAACTCTTGAACTAAAAAGGATTTCTACTAAATAAATGGAAGTTTCTCAGATATGTATGACTGTTTTTACAAAAATGTTTTAATCACTCTTTATTTATTGGTTTTGATTTCTGGGTTCGGCTTACTTAGCCGCGTTACGCCTGTAGACGTTGCGTGGTTAAGTGCCGGTCACGAGTCGAAATTCTCGGGTCGTGACAAAGTTGGTATCAGAGCGTAGGTTTTACCTTCGGAGTGTAGGATGACCCTGGTATGATGGAGTAGGTAGCTGCAGCAGGGTAGCGTAGCGTGTGTATGTTCCGTGGCATACTCACGACACGGTACTCCGCCTACGCGACCTTAGGACTTGTTGATTTAAATTCCTCCTTGATTACATATGTTCTTGCGATTCGATTTCCGTGTTCTTATCGAATCCTAATTTTCTTTCAGCCATTATGCCGCCTAAGACTACAAGGGCACAGAGAGCGGCCGCGAGGGCCGAGATTCGTGTTGACTCGTCCGAGACGAGGACTGATCCGGGCAGTGCACCCGTTGTACCCAAGCAGGCTGTTCCTACCGTGATAGATCAGATCGCCATGCTAGGGGCTGGTATGCAGGAGATGCGCCAGACGGTGGGATCTAGAATGCAGGAGATGCGCCAGATGATAGGATCGCTAGTTGAGACGCTTCGAGCGCAGCGACCAGAGGTAGCTCCACCTGTTACAGCGACCGCGATGGTACCTACCGCACAGCCAGTTGCCCCTGCAGCCACGGAGGTGATCACAGTATCGCTATCAGAGTTTATGAGGCTGAAGCCTCCGGTCTTCACAGGCACCGATACAGCCGAGGACCCACAGTCTTTCATCGACAGGATGGCCCGGATATGCCGTTCCCTCAGATGCGCAGAAGTGGTGTGATTCAGTTGAGAAGGGCAGAGCAGCAGGTCTTCCTCCTATGACCTGGACGGAGTTCATGACCATATTTCTTGCCCGTTTCCTTCCCCAGAGTGTTAGGGATGCCCGAGCACGCAGATTTGAGTCCTTGCGCCAGACGCCAGGGATGACAGTGGCAGAGTATGACGTGCTGTTTACAAAGCTAGCAGTCTACGCCCCATATTTAGTGGCTACCGAGGAGTTGCGAGTCAGGAGATTTGTTCGAGGCTTGCTTACACCACTGTTCCTCGCGATCAGCGCGCAGCACTACGAGACCTATGCAGCAGCTGTAGACGCAGCCCTAGTAGTGGAGGAGCACCTTGCTGAGACTTCGGTAGTTCCAGAGCCGAAGAGAGTTCGTACCAGTATTTCCGCACGGAGGCAGTCATTCAGACGCCGCGACAGGTATCGTTCTGGTACGAGGAGTAGCAGAGATTCGGGACGAGGCCAGATGTTTAGTTCGTATCCCCAGAAAAGTCAGCAGTCGCCGCGGGGTTGCTTCAGATGTGGCAGCCTACTTCACCTCGTTCGAGATTGTCCAGAGACACACCGGAGGGAGGCGGCAGCACCGCATGTTACCTTACCACCTTCACCACCCCAGAGGGCTTTGCCCATTGTACCTACCATTGCTCCGCGCCAGACTCATGCACAGAGAGGTCGTGGGCATGGAGGAGTTGCTCAGAGAGGGCGAGATGACCGAGGCAGAGGGCAGTCAGTTACAGGTGGTGGACAGGCGCGGGTTTTTGCTTTGACATATCAGGACGCGCAGGCATCCAATGTAGTGGTTTCAGGTATCCTTCCTGTATGTTCAGTTGATGCACACGTGCTGTTCGATCCCGGATCCACGCACTCGTACGTATCCACACACTTTGTGCCGAGTTTAGGTAGAGAGTCCGGTTTGCTTGATCAGCCGCTTGTGGTGACCACCTCTGTGGGAGAGTCGTTTGTTGCTAGACACGTGTTCCGATCCTGTACCGTCAGTATTGGCGAGAGAGAGTTGCCTGTCGACTTGATCCTTCTGGAGATGTTGGACTTCGACGTTCTCTTAGGTATGGATTGGTTAGCCACGTGCTATGCTTCTGTGGACTGCCGTGAGAAGAGAGTTAGATTTTGTTTTCCCGGTGAGTCGGTTTTTGTTGTGTTGGGGGACCATGGTGCCACCCCTCACAGTGTGATTTCTTCTTTTCGCGCTGGACAGCTTTTGAGGAAGGGATGCCAGGGATTTCTCGCCTATGTTTGCGATGCTCGCGCTACAGAGGTTCCATTGGATCAGGTTCCGGTTGTTAGCGAGTTTCCTGATGTGTTCCCTGCCGAGCTTCCCGGGTTGCCGCCCGAGCGCGACATTTCTTTCTGTATTGATTTGGTTCCTGGCTCGGGGCCTATTTCCATACCGCCTTATCGGATGGCCTCGGCGGAACTTAGAGAATTGAAGGGTCAGTTGCAAGATTTGCTGGACAAGGGACTTATTCGACCCAGTGTTTCTCCTTGGGGTGCTCCAGTCCTGTTCGTTAAGAAGAAAGATGGCAGTTTGCGTCTGTGTATCGACTACCGCCAGCTGAACAGGGTGACAGTGCGGAACAGGTATCCTTTGCCGTGTATCGACGATTTGTTCGACCAGCTTCGGGGGGCAGGGTACTTTTCGAGGATCGATTTACGATCGGGCTATCATCAGCTGCGGGTTCGACAGGAGGACATTCCCAGGACAGCTTTCCGTACGCGCTACGGCCATTACGAGTTTTTGGTGATGTCGTTCGGACTCACCAATGCGCCAGCAGCCTTCATGGACTTGATGAACCGTATTTTCCGGCTATATTTGGATCTATTCATCATAGTCTTCATTGACGATATCTTGGTGTATTCCCAGAGTAGTGAGGAGCACGAGCAGCACCTGCGGATTACATTGCAGACCTTGAGGGAGCACCAGCTTTATGCGAAATTTTCGAAGTGTGCTTTCTGGCTAGATGGCGTAGACTTCTTGGGGCACGTGATTTCACGAGACGGTATATGTGTAGACCCGAGGAAGATCGAGGACGTTCAGCGTTGGCCCAGACCCATATCGGTGACGGAGATTCGCAGCTTTTTGGGGTTGGCCGGTTACTACAGGCGTTTTGTGCAGGACTTCTCCTGTATTGCTACACCGTTGACCGGGTTGACCCGGAAGGGAGTTCCTTTCGATTGGACGGAGGAGTGCGAGCACAGTTTTCAGCAGTTACGGACTCGGCTGACGACGGCACCGGTGTTATATTTGCCTTCCGGATCGGGCGGATTTGTGGTATTTTGTGATGCCTCTCGAGTGGGGCTAGGGTGCGTTCTGATGCAGCATGACAGGGTGATCGCGTATGCCTCGCGACAATTGAAGAAACATGAGCAGAACTACCCCACTCACGATTTGGAGATGGCTGCAGTGGTCTTCGCACTTAAGATCTGGCGACATTACCTATACGGCGAGTCATGCCAGATATTCACGGATCACAAAAGTCTGAAATACATATTCCAGCAGCGAGATCTGAACCTTCGACAGCGCTGATGGATGGAGTTAGTGAAGGATTACGACTGCGAGATCTTATATCACCCGGGCAAGGCAAATGTGGTGGCGGATGCTTTGAGTAGGAGGCCCGGTGGTAGTCTATCTTGTTTGAGCGCAGTACAGGAGCAGTCATCCGCGGACTGGCAGATATTATGCGACAGCCGGATATAGTTCGAATTCACGCCGATTGGAGGACAGATCGCGCATGTCCGTGCACGCCCACAATTGATCGATCGTATACGTGAGGCACAGCTCAGTGATGACCGATGTTCAGAGATCATGGCACAGATTGGACAGGGCAGATTTTCCGAGTTCGTGATCGATGATCAGGGGATACTACGATTTGGAGTCAGACTGTGCGTACCTGATGCTGAGGGACTGAGGCGCGAAATTCTTGAGGAGGCACATCGATCGGTGTACAGCGTCCATCCCGGTTCCACCAAGATGTATCATGATATGAGAGATGTTTATTGGTGGGTCGGAATGAAGAGGGACATCGCAGATTTTGTGTCGAGATGCCTGACTTGTCAGCAAGTCAAGGCTGAACACCAGAGGCCCGCGGGAGAGCTACAGCCGTTACCCATTCCGGAGTGGAAATGGGAACAGATTTCGATGGACTTCATTGTGGGACTACCCAGGACTAGTCGGGGGTATGACTCCATCTGGGTGATCGTGGATCGTTTGACGGAAGCGGCTCACTTCCTACCAGTGAAGACGACTTTCGGATTTACTCAGTATGCCCAGATCTACATTGACGAGATAGTGCGACTACACGGAGTCCCGACATGTATTGTGTCCGACAGAGGCACCCAGTTTACCAGTAGACTGTGGCAGAGGCTTCAGGAGGCTTTGGGCACTCGCTTGAGTTTCAGCACAGCTATTCATCCGCAAACCGATGGACAGTTAGAGTGGACCATTCAGACTCTCGAGGACATGCTCAGAGCTTGTGTATTGGATTTCGGAGGTAGCTGGGATCATCATTTGCCCTTAGTAGAGTTCTCCTACAATAACAGCTACCAGGAGACCATTCAGATGGCACCATTTGAGGCTCTTTATGGGAGGAGATGCAGGTCGCCCACTTGTTGGACAGAGCTCGGTGAGAGCAGTATCTTAGGGCCACAGATCGTTGAGAAGACGACAACGAAGATCCAGTTGATTCGCGATAGGATGAGAGCAGCCCAGAGTAGGCAGAGATCTTATGCGGACCGTCGACGGCGCAGACTCGAGTTTTCTGTTGGTGATCATGTTTTCTTGAGGGTCTCCCCAATGAAAGGTGTGATGAGGTTTGGGAAGAAGGGGAAGCTCAGTCCCAGGTATGTGGGCCCCTTCGAGATCCTCGAGCGTGTTGGTGCAGTAGCATACCGGTTAGCCCTTCCGCCCAGCTTTCCAGATGTGCATCCCGTATTTCATGTCTCGATGCTCCGTAAATATCTTCATGATCCTTCGCATGCGATTCAGCATCCGACGATCCAGCTGGAGCGCGACCTTTCCTATGCAGCACAGCCGGTGATGATCTTGGATCGACAAGTGAAGAAATTGAGATCGAAGGACATCCCATCAGTTAAGGTACTTTGGCGTGGCCAGAACAATGAGGAGGTCACTTGGGAGACCGAAAGCGAGGTGATGAAGACGTATCCCCATCTTTTTGAAGGTACGTGTAGTTAGATTTTTGAAATTCGGGAACGAATTTCTTTAAGAGGGAGAGATTGTAACGCCTTAGGATATATTTAGGGAATAATTATATTTAAATATTGGGTTTTTAACAAAAAGTTTACCAAATTGTGTTTTAAATATTTTTCCTAATTTAATAAATATTTTTCTAAAATTTTCCTAGGCTTGCACACACATGTGCATGTAAACTGGGGTTTTTAAAATAAGTTTTACCATGATTAGTAGCCATAGTGGATTAATCTTGAGGATTAAAGTCTTATGGGTTTTAATTGAGTTTAATTAGTTAATTAAAAGTTACTTTAATTTGAATTGTTATGGGTGTTGACTTGTGAGAGAGAGGGAGAGTGCATCATGGCTTTAAGCCATGCTTGCAATCATGAAGAGAGAGAGAGGGGAGGGTTGACAATTGGGTGATAATTGTTCCTCTCATTTCCTTGTTTCTCTTGTTAGTTATATGTATGCCCTAGAGGCCATTACTATACATAGGATGTATATTGTAGTGGATGCTGGGACATATATAGGGAGGACTTTCTTGCTCGACATGATAGTATGCTATCTGGTTACACTTTACCTTAACGTGTATACTGATTGTCTCTCTATTACATGTTGGTAAAGCCCTTAGGATCTGTACTTGACTACCTGAACTATGATGAGGATCATACTAGTGGGGACATGGTAGTCCATAAGTACATCCTTCAAAGTCCCTAGTCGTGGGTGTATCGAGACGGGGCATCGATATACCAGAGTAGAGTAGCGTATACCTTCTCGACCCATACAGATGGGCGATGGATGATCCCATATCCATCGGTGTTTGACATCAGAGATGATATACGGGTGCTCAGTAGAGACTGGGTACACTGGACGGACTCGCCGAGAACTCCCAGATGGTATTATACCTCACGTCAGATGGCAGTTCTCTGGTGACACTGGTACAGAGTAGTCTGTTGACCCGAGATCGTCATAGAGTCTTGTGTGGTTCCCACTGTGCTTTGATTTCCATCTTACCACGTCCAAGAGGGCGTGCAAAACGGTGGTTTTTGGGTACAGTCCCGAGTCACATGGAGGCAATGAGCGATAGGAGGGGATTCGTCTCTCCCGGTATAGGGGGTAGATGTTGCGCTGTGTTCGATTGGCTATAACAGGAAATCCCTGGCCAGGGTTACTGAGATTTACTGGTAAGTGTTACCAGTAGTTTCTTGAACAGTTATAGACCTCATATCGACACGACTTATCGAGCTATTGGGGTCTGACGTTTACCACCCCTAGGCGAGATATGCGACATATCAGACGATCAGACCGGACTGTACGGTAGTGTTACTGGTTGGATTCACTGGAGTGTGAGCGGGCTTGCTCGTCGATCTTCAGATCGCTCAATACCCGGGTGGCCGTTACGTTTAGCAGACCGCTTGCGGCTTGTGGATATTTGATATGATCATCATCTGCTGCCGGCGTATTGACGAGTCTTTAGAGTCCTACACAGAGGTTTCCTGGCTCAAGCGAAACGAAATAGGAGTGCATATGAGATATGTGCGGGACCGAGAATGATACCAGTATGTGATATTGTATTCGATTCTCGCGATGTAACATTGATCGGTTATATGCGATATAGCCGGGTTATCGGATCAAGTGTTGATTCGATAAGTTGTTACTGAAGATACCAGTCGGTTATGTGCGACATGACCGGATCATTGAATCAAGTGTTGATTTAGTGATTTAATGCATAATTATATATTTGATATATTACTTTGCATTAACTAGTATCGGTTCACTTTGAATGGATTTTCTCACTCGGGTGTGCGCATTGCATATGCGATATGATTTTTGTGCACTTGATTGTATCATGTTTGATGATACATATCTTTTTTGTTAAGTGTAATGAATTAAACCTAGGTTAAGTAAATGAATGGGGTTTTCTTTTATTCATTCATTTATCTTTTCATTTGCATTTAAAAGATAAATGAGAAAAGGAAAAGAAGTGAAAAATGGTGGCTAGTTTTGTTTTCATCATGAAGCTTCATGAAGCTTTCATTAAGTCACCATTTTTGTCTCATCTCCTTAACCATAACCATTCTTTAACCTTGGTCAATTCTCTACACTTAACTTGGGTTATGTTATGATAAGAATGGATTATTCTTTTCTTTTTTAATTAATCTTATCATAACTTTCTTCTTCTTCTTCTTCATCTTCTTCTTTGAAGAAGCTTGATGTCATCAATGGTGGATTGATGATTTGAGTGAGAAATCCAATTCTAAAGTCTACCCACTTCCTATTTCTTCATCCTCTACCTCTTGCCAAGTAGTAGAGTGTGTTTTCTTCACAAGTTTCTTGACTTGGTGAAGTCGGAGCTTGATTTAGCGATGCCTCGACGTAGATCATCTTCGGCATGGACATCGACGACCTAGCTCGCTTATTCTCCGATGAAGCCGACGCTAGAGCCCGGGATCCGTCTTGGACAGCGAGGAGACTTCATTGCGGAGCCGTGGAGGTGGAGCATCGGATCTACAAAGATTGTATTTCCGATATCCCATTAGTTAAGTTGTTAACTAGATTGTTTTTCGCCTAGATTTCTAGCAAACGATCCGTACACTAGGGTTTCTCGGCACCATAATTTTTGAAATTGGCATGGTTGATGCCTTGTGAGACCTCTTGTGAGTGCCTAGGAACCCTACATCTCTCAAGTCTCACACACACTCACACACACACTTACCTCTTCTAACCCCCAGCAGCAGCAACAGCAGCAAGCACGGCAACAGCACCAACTGAAGCCAGAAGCAGCAGCAGCAGCCAGAGGCAGTAGCGGCAGCAGCAGAGAGCAGTAGCAGCAGCAAAGTGAGCACCAGCAGCACCAGCACCAAGTGCAGCCCTTCCCTGCACCTCCTTCTTCTTCCTCCAGCTCCCTAGGGTTAAGTATGAGGTATATTTCCTAAACTTATTCCCTAGTTTGCTTGGTTAGAGTAGTTTTGCATCGGTTAGTGGTTTTTAGGGTGATTTAGTGCGATATGAGGTGTTTAGTGGGAACCTTGTGCTAATGTGGTGTGAATTAGTTTCAGTAGGTTGTTAGTGGGTTGTTGAGACCATATTAACCTAGTTTAACCCCGATTGCACTAAAATACCACCAGTTTCCCTAATTGATGCAAATTCGTCGTATTGTGCAAAAACTGAGTTTTCTGGAACTGCTTTTGACCCGATGAGTTCAGAATGAAATTGAGAAGACTGCAGTATAGTGGAGATGTGCTGATACCATAGATTTAACCCCACCCCCTAATTCATCACTTTGGCCGCCAATTAATTCGTTCTGGCCGCAATTTGCGGCCAGATGGGTAGGGTTTGGGTTAGGGTTTGGTTCTGTAGGTGTCTGCTAGTGTGTAGGGTGCTGTGATATATATATTTTTGTAAGTTTAGTTCTGTATAGAAATCTGGGACCAAATACATGTTTTGCCGTTTTTCTAAACCTTCGCGACACTCGTGATACGTGAGTGGGTTTGGGGTTTCTGCGTATCGCGACGCGTCGGGGTAGTTTCAGGCGCGTGATCACACGTTTTAGCGTATCGCGCACACGCGCGATTGGTTTGCAACACGGGTTTCTAGTTGGACCGTAATGTCGCGTTTCTGTGAAATTGAGCTTATGTGTGATATATGTTGTGTGATTCTAGGTTCGCAGGCCAGTGAGACGGACGCTGCGAAGAAGGGCAAGCAAGTCGTCGGCTACACTTAGCGCGAGACTCGGTGAGTAGATTTCACATCTACGGGGATATCGCCCGCATGGCGTTATGCGTCAGGGCTGATAGGACTTTATTATTATATGTTGCATGTACCCCATAGACTGTCATCGCATATAGCATTCCCTGCCACATATATATATATATATATATATATATATATATATATATATGCTTAGAACTGATAGAACACCGCACTATTACTAACGGTCTATGTTGCACGGGCACTATTTGCATGCTACACACACACCGTTAATAATTGCCATGCCACACTCACTGTAGAACTGCCATGATTATATTGCTGTAGTTTATCTTACATATGATTGGTGGTGATTTCCAGGAAATTGGGAGCCGCATGACATCTTTAAAAACGGAAACTATTTTTAAAAGCGGTTTTCCCCTTATGCTCATACCATGGATTGATTTACATTGTATCTCGCATTGGATTTACTTATTGGTGATGGATTTTCATGTGATTTCTGGTTTTTGAGGACCGTGGAAGTATTTAAGAAAAGATGCACTATTTTGAAAAACCCGGTACCTCGTGATATGATATTTTGGTGTGTCCACCACGCGTTTTCTCGGTGCTGAGACGTGTGCTTGAAACCCGATTCGAGGAGTGGATGATCCGTCTGCGGGTTCGTGGTGGGCCCGGTATGGTTCCCCTCGGCGAGATGATCGATAGGTTTGCCGATTGAGCCTGGAGGCGGGCGAGTACCTACCGGTGATTGGTTGGACCTGGCAGTTGTCCGGAGGATACTGACCAGAGTCGAGAGATGGATGCGGGATGATCCGTACTGCCGGGGCCGAGGGCCGATACCGCAGACGGACCCCGTGGGCTGATCCGGAGTGACGGAGCCTGATATACGAGAATTTTCGTGTCGATGCTGGACACGAGTATTTTATGATATTTTGGGTGCCGATGTAGGGCACTCGTGATTTCTCAGAGATGTACAGGATTTGAGGGCCGATGGGTGTGCCGGCGCCTGAGTGTATTTCGGATTTGGGTGCAGTCTGAGGCACCGATTATTGCTTTCCATGTTGACATATCCATGTAGATGTTATTTATCCCATGCTCAGTATTGATTACTATATACCTCATCCTGTAGCATTTACCTGATAGAGCACTTGCATTACTATTGCATCCAATGATTGGCATGCATTGATATCATCTGCTGGCATCAGTAGAGCCACGCTATATGTGCATGCTCGCGATCACCTTTATATGTTATCTCTATTCACGAGTTGGTAACTCACCCCCGTTGTGCCACAGTATTTGCAAGTTGCCCTTGGGAGTAGTCACGGCTGGCTGCTTACCGCATCTTTTGGCATAGATACCCTTTCTGAGGCGAGTTAGCCTTTTGCGGATGGGTGGGTTTTTGTACGGTATCTGTTATCCTTCAGTTGTATATTGATGTATCTAGTATTCTCCATCTACCTTTCTGTATTGACTTAGTGACAGTTGTGAGGACGATGTGTATGATTTTATACTCTGGTGTCGAGCTCGCATGTGAGCCGACTTTATTATATGCAGTTTTACCTTTTGTGATATTTGTCCTTGCTTTACTGTGTATTCTTCGCTACGGCGTCGTATATCATATTGTGATGCTTTATTCATTTCACTTGTTATTTCTGCGACACCTTGCTTTTACCCGACTTGCGGGACAAATGTTTAAAAAAGGAAATGTTACCAAAATTATAAAAATTATAACACTTGAACTAAAAAGGATTTCTACTAAATAAATGGAAGTTTCTCAGATATGTATGACTGTTTTTACAAAAATGTTTTAATCACTCTTTATTTATTGGTTTTGATTTCTGGGTTCGGCTTACTTAGCCGCGTTACGCCTGTAGACATTACGTGGTTAAGTGCCGGTCACGAGTCGAAATTCTCGGGTCGTGACACCTACACTTGGAAATTCAAATCAAGCAATCGAACTCTTGTCCGTTGTCCAAAGTACTTATTAATTGGTGAATTTTTAAATGAATTTTGCTTACAGATCCTTCATGTGACCGTTAATACTTCTTGAGGTACCAACGACCAATTACAAAATGCGTTTGCACTTTAAAGCGTAATTTCTAGTCTTGCAACACCTATGGATTTTTAGCAGTGACTCCCAAACCAGTTGGTCTAAGGCACTGGGTGATGAAGCACCCTCGCTAAATATTTTTTCTATTTTTGCAGCCTTAATTAATCATAAAAACCAGTGTTCATTTTTTTATTCTTTATTCACACTCTTTTTCGTACTAAGGATTTTAGACAAGAGCATTTCAAGGTCTCCTCTACTATTCCAAGTTTCAAGGTGCGTGATTATGCAATTTGTAGGGTATACATTTTCAGAATCTAGACTTAAGTTAAGAATTATTTTTCAAACTTATACTCTAATAGAAATATCAATACTTTTCCTTTGTTTTGACTTAACCCAAGAAGTGAATTCAAAATTTGCCTATTTCTATATAAACTACAAAGGCATATACTTTCTACCGTTACACTTTAAGGAAGGTTATTTTTAGGGCTTTTAATTTACTAAGTCTAAGATCTACTTGTTCCTAACTAGTTAACCTTTTTGTCAAACTCATGTCAAATATGGCCAAAATTGAAAATATTAATTTTTATAATTTTTGAATTTTTTTAATTTTTATGGGTTTTAAAATAAGTAATGCAAATGCAAAAATATACACATGAATGCGAAGGAAGAAGGCTTACCGAGCATACTCCCAAACTTAAACTTGACAGTGTCCTCACTGTCATGCCACACCAAGAGCGTAAAAATTGTCGGCACTCCTCTGTTTATTTATTTATAATAATTTTTTTTGTTTTTTTATTTTTAAAAGAAAAATAAGATATATATACAACAAGGTTCCCCCCAAACTTAAGTAAAACAGTGTTAAAGTTCAGAGTTAGGGAGGAGAAAAATCAAACTATACAAGGCCTTACACAGACCAAAAGTTAGCACCAACCATTCAAAAATTCTATCGTGATAATGGTAGGGTTAGTGAAACAATGGTGTGTAAAGAAAAGAAATGAGAATCACACGAGACCGTGTGGAGATAGAAACAGTATACGGTCTCGGTGGAGGAAAATGGCGGAGGGGAAAAAAATGGTAGAGGTTCTACTTCTTCGAGTGGAGGTTGATTAATCACAAAAATCGTATCGTTTAAGAATGCGAGTTCGTCGGAGAAAATATCTTCGAAACTTTCATCGAAGGTCCAATTGAAAATTACCGAACTCAAAATATCGGATTGTGATTCATCAACACTCGGTATTATAAAAGGAAGATTAGAAGAACCAAAGAAAGTGGGAATACGAACTTGAGGGTGGGGATGGAGCGTATAAATTAGCACAATTTGTAATGACCGATGTGTAGAAAGGGATTGTGCTAATCTATGAACCCGCGGAAAAATGAGATTAACTCCCTCAAGATTCGTGAGCAAACATGGGTACGTCGAACTTGGTAAATCCTCTATTGAAATTGGAAACGCGACGGATTCTTGCATGGTCGAAACGATAGGAAGGACGAAAAGGAGTGAATTAGGGATAGTCTCATTCTCACCGTAGTAAACTGGCTCGAACTTGAAAGATTCCATCAATGGTTCGAAATGACTGTAAGCAACCGAGTCGGATGGTTCAACTAACTCATCTGAAAATTCAAAGGACTCTAATTCGGGCGGTGAGTCTTCAACATCGTCCGAAAAAGTGAAACACTCGTAAGTGTTATCGGCTGTGAGAACTGTGTCAGATTCAAAGAGAAATTTTTCAAGCTCACAGTCTTCAAGCGTGATCGTTTGCGTGGTCGGAACGATGGAAAGGAGGGAGGGTGATATAACAGTTAAAGATTCAGGAGGATGAATTGGAAAATCCAACACATCAAACCAAAATGGTTCAACCTCAATATTATCCTCAATACTCTCCTCATAATTCTCCACAATATTTAGCTCATCCATGCCATTATCATCAAAATTAAGACGTATATGAAGTTCGGGAGAAACAATTAATGACTCGGGATGATGACTTGGACATAAAATTTCAATCAAATTTAAGGGTTCATCATCCAAAATATTCCTGGCGTATATATCCTCAATCAAGTGAAAATCAATTTTTTCTGACACCTCATCAAAAGTATGGATATTTATCAATTTAGGTTCTAGAGTGGAGGTGTAAAGTTCAAAAGGATTAGGTGTGGTTTCACTCGAAAGGGATTCTTCACAATCTGGCAAATCAAGCACTACAAAGTCACACAACTCGTTAGATGTTTTATTTGTAACTTGTGAATCATTTGGAACAATCGATGGAAAATCGGAGTTGTGGGTTTCAATTGGGTATGGGTAGGTTTGATTTGGAAAGGTGTAGAACTCACTCGCTCCTCTCAAATTCTCACTCCGTCCAACCGCCTCCTCATACGTTGAAAAATGTGAAGCTAGTTGGAAACTAGCTACCGGTTCATTAGGTTGTATAAGGGCGGATATGGACTCATCCACATTTCTCATTATTTTGTTTGTTGCTAAAATATAAGCTTCCAACGACTGTTCCAAACTAGACATGGGTTGTGAAGGGGTTTCAGTAAAAGATTCGAAATTGTTTGGATACGTGAAACTCCCAAATGACTGTGTAGAAGCAATGTCTAGTGAAGGTGGGAAAGTCGGGTAGGACTGGTAGGAATTGGATGGTTGGACAGGAGTAGGATCAACATCTAGATAAAAAGGTGAATGGACTTGTTGATCCCTATAACTTGATGTGTGGAGAGGGGTGAAAGATCGGCTACGAGATTGTACATTGTGCTCAGCAATAGACATCGGCTTAGGAGTTAAAACAGGACTCGAAAAAGTGGTATCAACGTACGAAGGTGGTGAAGATTGACATGGTTGACACAAAGTGGGTTGCAAAGTCGAACTCTTTCTCCTAGACGCTTCTATTTGATCTTTCAAAGAAATTTTGGGCACGGAGGGATCTTCCTTAAATCGACCGAAACAATTTACGTACGAAGCAAAGTTAGGTTCAGGATACCAAAGTTCGGCAAGAGATTTATGATGTAGGGTACCCATGATGTAAGAAAGAGAAGAGAAAGAAGGTTGGTGGTGCAAAGATTTCTTAGCGATAAAAGTTGCAAGTCTTTTTATAAAAAGATTTTTTCCTTTTTCTCTTTATTTGGAACTATTAGCAAAAAGATTTTCGATAAAAGATATGCAAAACAGAAAAAAAAATCTCTTGCAATCAATTTTGTATGTTAAGCGCGGCGCAAAGAATCCTGCACAAGACTTTTTATTTGGAAGGGAAAAGATTTTTGAGCGCAAAGAATCCTGCAGGAGATTTTTACAGAAGATATATCAAGATTTGCAGAGGAGAAGCAGAGGAGACTTACATTGCAATTTTCACGAGCTGAGGTCACCAAGAGGCCGCGTTTCCGTGGTCGGAATAGGCACTGTGCGGCGGATCCGCGGTGGCGGAGTCGACATGAGTCCCGAGAAAATTTTGGAGGTTCTGATTCCGCCAAAGCACCGTGTTTCCGCAGTCGGAGTAGGGGTGCGGCGGCGGAATCGCGGCGGCGGCGGCGACGGTTCAGATCTTCAGATTTCTTCTGCACCTTTTCTGTTTTAATCCTCTATTTTTAAGATTTTCTGTTATCTGTTTCGCCCTCTGGATTTTTCCAGATCCGACTTGTTCTTCGATCCTGCAAAATTCAAACAAGAATACCCTTCACAAAATACAAAGATGATAAATTTTTATATATTTTTTTTGATTTTTCAGTTTTTAGGATATTTTAATTTTATATTAACCCGAAATTGCAAAAAGAAAATAACACGCCATCCCCGGCAACGGCGCTATTTGATTAAGTGATTTTGTTTAGCCTATGCGCTTTAAAAAGATGAATCAAAGAATTATTTAACTGCAATCAAGAATGGCGTCGCTTGGTAGCTAGCCGGTGAGTACGGGTCGGTCTACAGGGATTTTGTGTTTTCCTAATCGCTCTAACGAGCTAATTCCGATTAGTTTCGGATTGATTATTTCTAAAACCTAAATTGATTTATACTAAGATTATCAAGATCTAAGTCTTGCTAGGGTTAGGTCTAGGGTAAGTTGGGAGATTAAAGGTTTCCTTACCGCTTTCAATGCCCTATTTTAGATCTATTAGATGTTATGGTAATTATCAATAAAAGGGATTAGTACCATCGGAAAGAAACGGTGTTTCTTCTTCTAGGTTCTTGTCCTTCCTTTATCGATCCTTACCCTAACCTTCATGGAAAACATACACAACCGGTCCTTTATACTACGGTATCACCGTTACCTCGAGGGATAAGGTGCCGCAGGGAGCGGTGTGTGCGTGTATGCATGGAGTTCTAATTATTATGTGTGATGGGGCAAGAAAGGGGTGAGAGATCTCATCTCTCAAACCTTTCCCTAAATCTAAGCCTAACAGGCGAGGAGACTACTCGCTCATTAGGGGATTAAGAGACATTCTAAATTAAAAGTAAACTAAGGCAATGAAAATAAAAGAACTTACTAATTTTTATTGATGGCTCTCTCCAAACATAAACACAGTACAGATCTGAATTTATGAAATGAAAAGAGGCATACCCTACAAAAGGTTTTTAGGGTTCTATTTATAGATTCATAGAAACCCTAGGTTACAATTGCCGCACGTCTGCATTTACCAAAATACCACTAGGAAGACTTAGTAAAAGCCGCAAAGAATTATGGTAAAATTTTTAGCTCTTAATCGCGCAATACGGCCGCGGAACCGCGGCCGCAGCATGGGTTGGGTCGCGGTTCCGCGGCCCAATGATAGGCTTGCTTGCTGTAATTTTGTCTGTTTCTTTTGGGCTTTCTTGGCTTCCTACTTCTTTAGTACTTTTCTCAAATTGGCTTCTAGGTTTCTTCCAGATCTCCCAGTGAATTGTAGTGGACTTTTACCGTTGCTTCGAGACGAAATCTTGGACCTTGCGTTGCTTTCTATTTTGTGAACTGATCTTTATGTAGGCTTGATCAAGATTCTTCTGTTTGTTGGTCAAAGTCTCACTTTTGCATCGTCTTTTATCTTTTTCACTGTTTTTCTCTCAAGAACCTATAACCTATACTATGTAGCATACATGGGTCAAAAGCACCTGTTTATTTGTAAAATACATAGGGGAATATAATAATGCAATATTATGGTATGAACAACAGTCTCATCCACCCGAGAGATACTACGGTTTTTCTTATAGACGGGGATAGAGAGTATTACATCATCGACGATGATGAGCCAACTAGCTTCTAGCAAGCCACTCAGAGCAGAGACTCGGTAAAATGGCTGGATAAAATGCAGACCGAAATGGAGTCCATGTACACAAACAAAGTATAGACTTTGGACATTACTCCAGAAGGGGTAAAACCCGTATGCTGCAAATGGGTGTTCAGAAAGAAGATTGGTGTAGATGGATATGTTGAAATCTATAAAGCTAAACTTGTTGCAAAAAGTTAGCGTCAAAGACCTGGTTTGGACTATGATGAAACCTTTTCTCTAGTGGCTATGCTCAAATCCATTCGGATCCTTCTTGCCATTACCACCTTCCACGATTATGAAATTTTGCAGATGGACATAAAGACCACTTTTCTGAATGGAAATTTGGAAGAGTGTGTTTATATGTATCAGCCAGAGGGTTTCATGGAGAGTGGGAGCAGCAGAAGAGTGTGTAAGTTTCTTAAATTCATTTATAGATTAAAGCAGGTATCGCGGAGTTGGAACATCTGTTTTGATGAGTCGGTCAAGGAATTCGATTTTATCAAAAATCCAGATGAACCATGCATCTATAGTAAAATTGCAGCGAGAACTGTGGTATTTCTCGTCTTGTATGTGGATGACATTCTCCTGATAGAAAATGATATTCCTATACTACAATCAGTCAAAGGATTCTTATCACAAAAGTTCTCCATGAAGGACCTGGGTGATGCCTCCTACATTCTGGGGATCCAGATCTATCGTGATAGATCTAAACGGATGTTAAGACTTTCATAGACAAGGTATATCGACACCATACTGAAAAGATTCAGTAAGGAAGATTCAAAGCGCGGTAATCTACCGGCTTGTCACGGAATCACCCTCTCCAAAGAGATGTCTCCCAAGACTGATTTGGAAAGGGATCGCATGACCATTATACCCTACGCTTCTACGGTGGGCTCTATAATGTATGCGATGTTATGTACCAGACCAGATTTAACTTACGCACTAAGCGTTGTAAGCAGGTATCAGTCAAACCAAGGGGAGAAGCACTGGACAGCAGTGAAGAACATTCTCAAGTACCTGAGAAGGACTAAGGAGATGTTTTTGGTGTACGGAAGAGAAGACATCCAGGTCGAGCAGTTCGCCGAGTCCAGCTTCCAGAGTGACAAGGATGACTCCAGGTCCATGTCGGGTTATGTCTTTACCCTCAATAGAGGGGGCGGTCTGTTGGAAGAGTTCCTAGTAGGACACCGTTGCTGACTCGACGATGGAAACAGAGTATATCGCTATATGTAACGCCGCAAAAGAAGTAGTATGGATCAGGAAGTTCATGACAGAACTTCAGGTGGTTCCGTCCATTGTTGATCCAATACCTCTGTATTGTGACAACAACGGTGCTATAACTTCAGCAAAGGAACCAAGGTCCCATCAGAAGTCCAGACACATCTTGAGGATGTTCCACCTGATTAGGGAGATCTTTGATCACCGGGAGATCGAGGTACGGAGAGTAGAGACATAGAACAACACTGCAGATCCACTCACAAAGGCCATCCCTCAAACACAGTTCGAGAAGCTAATCGAGATGAAAGGTCTGCGATATGCCAATACATGGCCTTAGTGCAAGTAGGAGATTGTTAGTAATATATGCCCTAGAGGCCATTATTGCATCATACTAGATTGTATATTACATATTGGAATATTGGGATATTCACAGTTATAATAACAGTCTTGCTCAAAATGGTAGTATTCTACTTAGTTTAATTCTACCTCAGTATGTGCATGTGTTTCTTTTAGCATATCACTTATACATATTGGTAGAGCCCTCAGGAAGTTTGCTTGAATACCAGCGTTGTGATGGCAGTTACATTAGTGGGGGCTGGGTAATCTATAAGTACATCCTTATACAGGTCCCTAGTCGTAGGATTATCGAGATGGGGCATTGATACTCCAGAGTAGACTAGTGTATACTCTTCTCATCCCAGCATGGGAGATGGTCTGTCCCACAGCCATTAGTACGCCGTACTAGAGATAGTATACAGGTGCTCATTAGGTTATGAGTTACACTGGATGGACTCGTTAGGAACTGCTGGTTGGTATTATACCTATCGTCAGGTAGCAGTTCCCGGATGGCATGAGTACAGATTAGTCCGTTGACTTGATATCACTATTCGTCTCAAGTGTGTTTCCACTGCACTAAGATTACTACGCTACCATGGCTCAAAGGAGTCATGCAAACATGTAGTAGTTGGGTGCAGTCCCGAAGCACTTGGAGGCAGTAGCGGTTATATAGGATTCATCTCTCCCGGTATTGGGGTCGATATCGCACTGTGTTCGAAAAGCCATTACACAAAGTCCCTGGTTAGGGCAAGCGAGATTTACTGGTAGGTACTCCAGTAGTTTCTCAGGGTGTATTGGGCTCTATCCCGGCACGACTTATTGCGCTATTACTGTAAGTCTATTTTACTCACCCCGGTAGTTAACGGGGAGGTGAAATAGGTAAAAATCGAATTTTTCTTTGCAAGGTAACATAGACTACCCATGAGGATCTTTGCTAAACATTAACTAACAAACTAACTAGGAGTGTTAACTACTAGGTTAGATGATTATACCTCAAGCTACAAATCTTTCCTCTACTTGTTGTGCTTCTCCTTGTTGTGAGCTCTTTGGAGTGGTGGTGGATGGTGCCTCCTCACCGGCTTCTCCACGTCAAAGATGATCCACCCGAAGGTCTCTACTCTAAGCTCCAACCTCTATAATAAAGTAACTAGGGTACTTTTTGTGCTATACTAAGTATCCTAGAGTGAATAGAGAAGGATTTTGGTGGCTAAGTCTCAACAACCCATGATTCTCAACTCATGAGACACTAGGGCTTGAGAGAGGAAGAAGGAGAGAACCTTGAGAGAGAGTAAGTATGAGAATAATGAATAGAGCTCTCATATGAGGAAAAAGAATAATAAATTTTATTAGGATAATTGTGATGGTTTGTGATGGTTCATTTAATTTGACCATTATCATGTCACAATTAATGCTAAGCAAAATATCTTGTGCTTAACAAAAATATCTAAGTCAACAATGGTCAACAAGTCAAATGGTCAAACCAATTAGCCATGACACAATTATCTCTAATAAAATTAGAAAATAATTTCCACCACCTCATAATGGTTTTAATCAAGCCAACGGTCAAAACCTTAATGAGGTGTCTCCTTCTTTGCCTCTATCTACCGTATCATACCCGCATCCGTGTTCCGAGAAACATGAATACATTGAGACTAAACCAATCCAAAATCAAATACTAGGATCCGGCTTAATCCAAAGCCCACTAGCATCAACTGCCCGAACACCAAACACGCACAAGTGCGCGTATGTGAACGAACCCTGTCGTAAAACCATACGACCTCTACCATTTTGTTCAAAGGTGGAAAACCCTCTGTGTGGGACTCTAAAGACTAGACACTACGCTGGCAGCGGGTTTAACCACAGGCCGCAAGCGATACTAGCTGTACGTAACGGTCCCCAGGTAGATGTCGATAAGAAGGCCGATGAGGAAAACCTATCTGAACTCCTACTGAGCCTGAATGCGACAATCTCCGTACAGTCCGGTCTGTTTGTCTAAGAGCATTGCATATCGGGCCTAGGGGCAGTAAACGTCAGACCCTTAATAGCGGTATAAGTCGTGTCGGAGTGTAGTCCAAAACTCCCTGAGAAACTACTGGAGTACCTACCAGTAAATCTCGCTTGCCCTGGCTAGGGACTTTGTGTAATGGATCTCCAAACACGGCGCGATATCAACCCCTAATACCGGGAGAGAAGAATCCTATCAAACTACTACTGCCTCCAAGTGCTTCTGGACTGCACCCAACTAGCACGAATCAATACAGCCGTGGTAGGGTAGTAATCAAAGTACAGTGGAAACACACTCGAGGTGGAGTGGCAGTGTCAAGTCAACGGACTAAGCCGTACTCATGTCACCTGGGAACTTCTACCTGACGATAGGTATAGTACCAACCAACAGTTCCCGACGAGTCCTGTCCGATGTACTCGTAACCTAACAAGCACCTGGATACTATCTCCAGTACGACGTACCAATGGCTGTGGGACATACCATCTCCCCTGCTGGGATGGGAAGCGTATACACTAGTCTACTCCGGAGTATCGATGCCCCGTCTCGATAATCCTACGACTAGGGACCTGTATAAGGATATGCTTGTAGACTACCCAGCCCCCACTAGTGTGACTGCCATCACAACGCTGGTAGTCAAGCAAAGATCCTAAGGGCTCTACTAATATGTATAAGCGATTTGTTAAAAGAAACATATGCACATATTGAAGTAGAAACAAACCAAGTAGCATACTACCATTTTAAGCAAGACTGTCAATACTACTATGAATATCCCAAGATTCCATTAAGTAATATACAATCCAGTATGATACAATAATGGCCTCTAGGGCATATACACTAACAATCTCCCACTTGCACTAGGGCCATGTGCTGGCATATCGCAAACCTATCATCTCAAATGGCCTCTCGAACTGCGTCTGAGGGATGGCCTTTGTGAATGGATCTGCGGTGTTATCTCCATATCTACTCTCTTCACCTCGATCGTCCGACGATCTACGATCTCCCTGATCAGGTGGTACCGACTCAAAATGTGTCTGGACTTCTGATGGGACCTGGGTTCCTTCGCTAAAGCTATAGCGCCGTTGTTGTCACAATACAGAGGTATTGGATCAACAATGGTTGGAACCACCTGAAGTTCTTTGAGGAACATCTTTATCCAGACAGCTTCTTTTGCGGCATCGGAAGCAGCTATGTACTCCACTTCCATCGTGGAGTCAGCAACGGTGTCCTACTTGGAGCTCTTCCAACAGACCACCCCTCCATTGAGGGTAAAGACATAACCCGGCATGGACTTAGAGTCATCCTTGTCACTCTGGAAGTTGGAGTCAGTAAAGGCCTCAATCTGGAGGTCCTTTCCGCCATACACCAAGAACATCTCCTTAGTCCTTCTCAGGTACTTGAGAATGTTCTTTACTGCTATCCAGTGCTTCTCCTCTGGGTTTGACTGATACTGGCTCACAACGCTCAATGCGTATGCTACATCTGGTCTGGTACACAACATGTCACGACCCGAAATTGGCACGTGACGGCCCTAATACTACGCAACGCCTAAAGACGTAACGCAGTAAAAGAAAGCCAAAACCCAGAAATCTAAACCATGAAAATACAGAAAAGATAATAACAGTTTTTGAAACATTTGAAATCGCAACCCAAATTCTTTAAAAGTCCAACTTTCTTTCCTTAAAATTTTGGCAACCCCCTTTTTGTAAAAACTGGCCCAAAGACGAAAAACAATCCACATCACAAATATACGACGCCGTAGCGAAGAAATAAGAGACAATAGGAAGGAAACTGTATATAAAAGACAACAAATCCACAAATAATATACAATAAAGTCCTCACCAAGTCTCTAAGTCAACAACATAATAGTAGATGGAGAGTACAAGATACAACGAATGTACAATATGAAATACAAATAATCATCTAACCCACCTAAGCAAAATAGTATACTGTGAGCCGATGCGGTATCTGTAGCAAAAGATGATAGATGAATAGCTGAATAGCCTGCCTCGACTTCTCTGGGGAACAACCTGAAACACCTGTGGCACAACGGGGGTGAGTTGCCAACTCGTGAATAGTAGATAACATATGCAGGTAATCGCAGGAATGTACGTACAGCATGAATCTAAGATATGCGATTACAGTAATAACATGTCATGTAAAACGCAGAATAAAGGAAAGTGCACAAGCAGGTACAATCAATATATGAAGCAATAATAACATGACAATAGTATGCAATAACTATGTAATAGGGATATGAGAATGTAGATATGCAGCGATCATAAGGGTACACTAACAGGTACTACCAATATATGAAGCCGTGAATAAGTGAATAGGTATGAGGTATAGAGTGAAATATGTCGTCCCCACGGAAACGTGACATCATGGTAGGATCACAATCCATCAAGACACTCAAATCCCAATTCCTCAAATCAGCCCCCAAGTTGGGCTCTCACATCATATAAGTCTCATATCTCCTCGATGTACAATATCGAATAGCTCTCCTATATCTCGAATGTACAAATCAACAATCTCCTTCATATCCAATATCCAATTTCAATGAATCACCTATATCCCAAGTCAAATCTCAAGTAAATTTCTAACATCCTAAGAATGTATATATATATATATATATAGCAGAAATAAATATGATGGAGTCAATATACATATATTAGCCTCCCATTCCACTAATATTGGTGTAAGGGTATATATAACAATGGCTAAATCCCCTGTTATATATACAAAGGTGTTTAAGAGAAATATCATGAAAACAATGTGCCAAGCATCGACACAGAAATCCTGATCACGTATCATACGCTATCCCTAAAGCACGAGTGTCTAGCTCTGACGCTCGCTTTTCGACGTATGCATACGTACATGACTCCCAACGGTATCTCCATGATTCCCGCCGAGTCATTAGTACTGTCACCGGTAGGTACTTGCCTCCCTCCAGGCTGAATCGGCAATATCCATCGATCTTCTTGCCGAGGGGAACCATACCGGGCCCCACCATGTACCCTCATACGGCAACCACACCTCGTATGGAGTATATAATCAGAACCGATAAATCTCATGGTGGCTGCGCAAATATCATATCAAGGAAACCGGGTTTTTCAATGTATGCATTATTTCATGAACTCCCGCGGTTCCCAAATCCAGAAATCATCATGTAAAATCCAAATAACAATGCGCAAATCCAGGAATAAATATATGCGATATATCTGAAATGCGAGCATATAAATGAGAATATGTAGCTGAAACTAGATGTATGTGAAACCACTAAGGTACAGCGAAGTAACATCAGTAAGGTAAATATATAACTGCAACTGAATATGCATGTAACATACAGGTGTAGCAATGTATAGGTATCTACCTATAAGAACTAATGTCGTATACCCCCTGGGTATAAGTAGAACATGAGCAAGGTATACCTGTAGATGTATCGTAAAGGGTATATGTACCTATCACTAATGGTACGATACTCTATAGGTATACAGGTATGGTAAATGTCATATGTGATAAGCAGTACAAATCTATGTCACAAGGTCCCTAACCAAGCAATACAGTATCTATAAAATTGTGTGTGACATGGCAATTATTGACGGTGTGTGTGTAGCATACAATCCGTGCTCGTGCAACATGAACTGTCAATAATATGTGCAGTGTCCTACGGCTGCTAATCACAGTACCACTACATCTAAGAAATAGGGTAAAGCGTAATTCTAACAATGATGTAGAATACGCAACAAATATTAGAATCCTAGCCCAGACGTATAACGCCATACGGTCGATTCCCCTGTAGATGTTAAATCTACTCACCTACGCTCCACGCTAGGTGAATCCTACCATCTGCTCCCCCATGTAGCAGTGTCCGTAGTCCCCGCCTGCAAACCTGCAATTTAGACATGGAAATCATATATAAGCCAAATATCTCGCAAAACGCGATATCGACACTAAACGAGAAACTCGCGTCGCGAACTAAACGCGCGTGTGCACGATACGCTAAAACGTGTGTATACGCGTCTAAAACTATCGCGACACGCCGCGATACGCTGGATCGCAGAACCCACTCACGTATCGCGCGTATCGCGCAAACACAACGGACATGCAAAACGATATATTGTCCCATATTTTCCTACAGGTCAAATCTTACAAAACTAGACATGCCAAAACACCAGTAAACACAGCAGAGAGCCCTACACAAAAACTCAACACCCAACTCCCATTCCTGGCCGCAATTTGCGGCCAGATTGATTAAATCTGCGGCCAGTTTTGGGAATGAGGGGCTCGTGTTTTGGTGGTGGTATCTATACCCAGTGAGCATGTCCCAGTTTTCTTAATTTTGTCCTGAAGGCCCCGGGTCAAAAGCAGATCACAGATTGCCAATATATCGCCTATAAACACCGATTTTGCAAAAAGATCAAACCCTATAGTATTTTAGTGAAATCCAGGGTTACCCTCAGTTAAGGTGACCCTAACAACACTTAAATAAGTAGGGTTAACTAACACATTCACATTCTAACCAAATTTCCACTTAAATCACCTTAATTAGCACTAAACTCACTATTTAACACTAATCGAAGCTAATTAGCACACAAGCTAAGCAAAAGAGAGATGGGTTCAGAAAATATACCCTATAGGATCTTAAGAAGCAGGAGAATGAGTGAATGGAGGAAATGAGGGCTTGCTATTGCTGTTGGGCTCCTGCTGTTGCTGTTGCAGAAGCTGCTGCTGCTGTTGATGCTGCCCTGCTGCTTGCTGATGCTGCTGTCTGCTGCTGAGGTTGCTGCTTGTTTGGTGCTACTGAGGCTGCTGCTTCTGCTGTTGTAGGGTGTGTGTGGGTGTGTGAGTTTGAGAGTGAGAGGATGAGAGAAATGAGTGAGAATGAGAGAACACCAACAAGTCAACCCCTCCTCTCTCTCTCTCTCTTCATTTAATGAGGCATGGCAAGGCCATCATGCCCCATGATGCACTCTCTCTCTCTCACACCAAGGTCAACATATTCAAACCAATTTAAAAACCCTTTTTATTTTTTTTACAACCATACACTATTAAACCCAAAACACTTAATATAAATTATTAAATTAGATTAGGGAAAATGGTTAGTTAACCATGATTGCTAATCATGTTTAACCCCAAATTACAACCCTAGTTAACATGCACAAGTGTGTGCAAGCCTAGGAAAAATCTAATAAAATACTCACTAAATAGGATAAAATATTTGAAACTTAATTTGGTAAACATTTTTATTAAAATCCATACATTAAAATATAAATAGCTACAAAACACATTCTAAGGTGTTACAATCTCCCCCCTTAAATGAAATTCGTCCCGAATTTAAAAATATATTGTTACGCGTACCTTCAAAGAGATGATTACAACTCTCAAATCTCACTCGCAGCCTCCCAAGTGATTATCTCACTATACGGCTACGCCCAAGAAAAACCCTTCACAGATGGCAAGACCCTTGACCGACGTTTCTCCACCTGCCGAGCCATTAACACAATTGGCTGCTGGTGAACGAAAGTTCGCGTCCAATCCTAATGGTCTGGTGCCAAATCATGTGAGAAAGGTCAAGAAGGTAATTGTAAAGTATCATCATAAGGAATACGGGGTGAAAATTCAATAATCTGGGTGGAAATGCCAAATTAAAGGCAACGAAACTAACTCGCTTATAGGATCTCAAAAGAACCTAAAATCCTGGGACAAGCTTCCCAAAATCCAACACGTCATTCATCGGAAAGTCCGTAGGAATACATGATCTGTCCCTGTGAACTCGAGTCTATGACCAGCACAGTCGGCATAAGACCTCAGTTCGCAATGGACAATTTCCATCCTGACCTAACACAACTGGACCATCTCCGAAGTCTCTAGACTAGCTGGGGTCCAAAGTCCTACCTACACAGAGTCAGAAAAACAAAAGACTGGTGATCGACACGACCTAACCCCTAGACCTAAAGGTGGCCAATTGGAGTGTCTCTTGATAACAGCTATCGAAAGAGAACCCTAACGATGGCGAGTGACGATCCCCAACTGCTGACAACAAAAACAAAAACACACGACTTAACAAAGAACAACTGAGAAAACTGAGTATAACCGGACGACAAGAATCTGAATGGAGTCACACCCTGACTAATCTTGGGTAGAAACCATAACGAAATTCGTGGAGATCTGCTCCCATTCCTCCTTCGGAACGGTAAAAGGTTGCAACTCTCCAGCCGGCCTCAGATGCTCGACCCAAACACACAAAAGACACACCTTGAAACGAAACCTAAAACTTCTCTTTACACCCCTGTCCACCCGTAACTATCTCACAAGTCACGTCAACGTTGGTGGAACTTGAATGGAAACAGAGAGTTGACTAATGTGCCTGTCCTAGGGTTTCACGTCTCTAACCGATAACATCAAGTACACCCACGCGTCCCTAACTTATTACACCGTGTCACAAATCAAGGACTCTGAATCATTACCCAGCCGAGTATGCTCAAGTATCTCTGACGAACGAGCATCGGCGGGCAGTGTCTCGCGAAAGCGATTTAAGGAAAGTGGTCGGATGCGGACATGAGCAAGTTGTCCCCTCCGTAGAGACGAACTTAAGCTGTACTCAACGATCACACAAGAACTGTAAATTTGCAGAAGACTATCACAACAATCAAAATCCGCTGCAGGAAGATGTACATTAAGTTCTGGTGGTCCGTGGAAAATCTGACACGACTCTCGAACAAGTAGTGTCTCCAAATCTCCAACGCAAAACCACCGCGGCCATCTCCAGATCATGAGTGGAATATCCTTTTCGTACTTCCTCTAAATGTAGGGAAGAAAAAGCGATAACTCTATAGTGTCACCTCAGTACACACTCGAGCCCCACTCAAGAAACATTACAGTTAAACAACAAGGTCGCCCGAACCAAAGGCAAAGAAAGAACCGAAGCAGTTGTTAACTGAATCTTCAACTGCTGAAAACTCTGCACACATGCCTCAGTCTACAGAAAAGAAACCTCCCTTCCGGTCCATTCAGTCGACGGTGCAGCACTACTCTAGCAATCCTGCATGAAACAGTGGTAAAAACCTGCTAAGCCCAACTATCTGCGGTTCTCCGTCATACACACAAGTCTGGGCCTAAGCTGTACGGCCACGATCTCCCTCGGAACCATACGAAACCGTCTCCCGTGACTACAAGACCTAGGAGTCAACACAAAACAAGCCTGAAGAAACACTCCGAGAATTTAGCAAACTACTGGTGCTCTCCCAGTATCTGCATAACAAATCCTCAAGTGCTACTACTGTCCCTCAAGACACATTAAATAGACCAGAATGTCGTAAATAACACAACAAAAGCTGGTCGAGGAACGGCCTAAAGAAATCTGGTTCATCACATCTACGAATGCTGCTAGAGCATCAGTGAATCCAATGACTCACCAAAACACACAAAGCCCGTAGCATGCACAAGGCAGTCTTCAGAATGCTATCACTCCGAATCCGCAATAATGATGACCTGATCCAAAACAAACTTAGAAAATGTCTCGCACTCTGGAGCTGATCGAAGAAATCGTCAATGCGAGGTGAAGGATACCTATCCGCACCGTAAGCCGGTTCAATTAACGATCCGTCGATACACAACCCTAAATTGCCGTCTTTCTCCTTGACAAACAGAAATATGAGCTTCCAAAAGCGAAACACTCAGACTCACAAAACTCCCCAAACAACAACTCTGCAGCTGATTCTTTAGCTTCCAAGCTTCTCCGGCTCATCTGAAACAACGTCGGAAAACTCTGGCACGATAGGAACCTGGTCCAACAATCCCAACTGTGGCTTTGGTATCCCTAATGACCGCCAAGAATCCACGACATCTCCTCAGTAGCTGACTAGCGAAAAAGGCTGAATTCAAGCTGTGAGAGGCGGCACAACTATCCACCTGCACAACAAGAACTGACCTGCCGGGGAAAACAAACCTGATTGTTTCCTCACGGTAGTCCACAGACGCCTAGCACGTAGCTGACCAGTCTGTGCCCAGGAGAATGTCAAATCCAATATCTCTAGAAGGATCTGAACAACGAACAAATCTCAATCTCCTATCCGATTGGCACACGACTGAAATATGTGTCGCGCAACAAAAGTATCGCTGACAGAAGTTAGCTCAACTAAGACTAATCTACCCATCCACGGTACAAGGTGAAAACAAACGGATACATCAAAAGAACATGCGAATTAAGGATACCTGAAAACTCCACATTGGACGTCTGCGCATCCCGATGAGTAGAAGCAAACTCCTGTGTCTGCCCTCTACCCGCAACTGGCTGAACTCCTCTGGTAGACTGAGCCCTTTGAGCGAGCTTTCCACGTCTACGGCCACTCTGAAAATGATCCTGACGAGGTGCTAAGGAACAATCCCTGACGAAGTGTTGAAGGCTTCCGCATCGAAAGCATCCACGCGCTGACTGCTGACCATCCTAGGGATGAGAGCCGAACGACTGTCCTCGTCCTAAGCCTCTGCTACTCCCGCGATGGCCACGAAATCTGTCTCGATGACCAAACCTCTGCCTCTGGGCTGGTACACTGGTACGAGTCCTCTACTGTCCTGGAATATATGCCTCGTCAACTAGAGCTGCAACCACTGGTGCTATGTAGGTGACGGACTGCTGCATTCTAATTGTAAGTGACAACTGAGTAACAGGGGTGACAACCTCCTGTCGTAGCTCCCGAACGACATCAACCAAAGAACTCATCGTCTGGCGGAAGACCTGCATCTCTGCCAAAAGCCTATCGATAGTATTTGTCGTAGTCTGATCCGTCTGCACCTGTGCAACTAGAGTGCCATCCTGGTCAGTACTCGTCTCACCCGAGCCAACTCTGACCTCGGCCCTCGCTGCATCACTCTGAGTCCCCATAGTCATCGGCGGCAAGGCTATAAATAGATATAAGATTCGATGAGAATAAGGAATCGAATCTCAAGGATATGAATCATCAAGAAAGGAATTTCAAACAATTTGTACTTATGTCACTTTAGGCGAAGTATCGCATTGTGGATATGCTGCAGACATACACACACTACATTACTTTGCTTAAGCTACCTACTCCATCATACTAAGGTCATCTTACACTCCGAAAAGTAAAACCTAGCGCTCTGATACCAACTTTGTCACGACCCGAAATTGGCACGTGACGGCCCTAATACTACGCAACGCCTAAAGACGTAACGCAGTAAAAGAAAGCCAAAACCCAGAAATCTAAACAATGAAAATACGGAAAAGATAATAAGAGTTTTTGAAACATTTGAAATCGCAGCCCAAATTCTTTAAAAGTCCAACTTTCTTTCCTTAAAATTTTGGCAACCCCCTTTTTGTAAAAACTGGCCCAAAGGCGAAAAACAATCCACATCACAAATATACGACGCCGTAGCGAAGAAATAAGAGACAATAGGAAGGAAACTGTATATAAAATACAACAAATCCATAAATAATATACAATAACATTCTCACTAAGTCTCTATGTCAACAACATAATAGTAGATAGAGAGTACAAGATACAACGAATGTACAATATGAAATACAGATAATCATCTAACCCACCTAAGCAAAATAGTATACTGTGAGCCGATGCGGTATCTGTAGCAAAAGATGATAGATGAATAGCTGAATAGCCTGCCTCGACTACGCTGGGGAACAACCTCAAACACCTGTGGCACAACGGGGTGAGTTGCCAACTCGTGAATAGTAGATAACATATGCAGGTAATCGCAGGAATGTAAGTACAGCATGAATCTAAGATTTGCGATTACAGTAATAACATGTCATGTAAAACGCAGAATAAAGGAAAGTACACAAGCAGGTACAATCAATATATGAAGCAATAATTGTAAGTCCACGTTGCCCACCCCGGTACTTTCGGGGAGGCGGAAAACGGAATAAAAATCGTATTTTTATGAGCTTAGGCAACATGGACTAGACTTTAAAGGATCTTTGCTAAACAAAAACTTGCTAAAGCAAACTAGAAACTAGCTAAGTGCTAGAAAGGTTATACCTTTGGTCTTTATGTCCTTCTCTCCTTGCTCCTTGGAGTAGTGGAAGGAGGTCACCTTGTCGTCTTCTCCCGTCAAAGAAAGATCCACCCGAAAGCCTCAACCTTTGATTTCAACTCTAAGCTATAAGTAACTAGGGTTCAAGAAGTGCTAGTCCTTCAACCCTAGATGAGAGTAAAGATGATCAAGAGAGGGTTTTTCTCAAGCTCAAGTGTTTCTCAACACATGAGAGGGAGAGAGCTTGAGGGAGAGGAAGAACAAGAGAGAGAAATGAAATGATAGAATGAGAAAAATGTGAACCATTCTCACTAATATGTGTATATTATTTTAATTGAATAATTAGCTAGATAATTGTCATGGCTTATCATGACATGACCATTATCATTTCAATTTGCAAGAATCAAAAAGCATCTTCCAAAAGAAATGATGATGGTCAAAGTGTCAACTTCGGTCAACAAGTCAAGGAGGTCAAATGGTCAACAACCATAACCATGCACAATTATCAAACTAATTATCAATTAAATATAATACACACATAAGCATTAGGGTTAATAAAATGACAATAGCCATTAACCCTAATCAAGGTCCTCTCCCTCTGTCTCAAACAACTGTGCATACGCACCCGCATTCGTGATCCGAGGAACATGAATACAATGAAAAAAACCAATCACAAATCATATACTAGGATCCGGCTTAAACTAAAGCCCGCTAGTATAAACTGTCCGGACAGCAAACGTGCACAAGTGCACGAATGTGAACGAACCCTGTCGCAAAACCATGCGACCTCTACTCATTGTGCCTAAAGGCGAATAGCTCTCTGTGTGGGACTCTAAAGACTCGACACTACGCAGGAAGTGGGTTTAATCACAGACCGCAAGCGGCACTAGCTGTACGTAACGGTCCCCAGGTAGATGTCGATAAGAAGACTGACGAGGTGAACCCCATCTGAACTCTTACTAAGCCTGTATGTGACAATCTCCATACAGTCCGGTCTGTTCGTCTGATACATCGCATGGCGGGCCTAGGGGGGCAGTGAACGTCAGTCCCCTAATAGCGGTACAAGTCGTGTCGGAGTGTAGCCTAGAACACCCTGAGATAACACTGGAAACCTACCAGTATATCTCGCTTGCCCTGGCCAGGGACTACTCGTGTAATGGCTCTCCTGGACACAGCGCGATGTCAACCCCCAATACCGGGAGAGACGAATCCTGTCTAACCGTCACTGCCTCCAAGTGCTTCGGGACTGCACCCAAAAACTACCTGTTTGCACGACTCCTTTGAGCCGTGGTAGGATGGTAATCAAAGTGCAGTGGGAACACACTCGAGGCGAAGTGACAATGTCAAGTCAGCGGACTAAGCTGTACTCATGTCACCTGGGAACTGATAACTGACGATAGGTATAATACCAACCAACAGTCCCCGACGAGTCCTGTCCACTGTACTCGTAACCTAACGAGCACCCGCATACTATCTCAAGTACGACGTACTGACGGCTGTGGGACAGACCGTCTCCCACGCTGGGATGAGAAGCGCATACGCTAGTCTACTCCGGAGTATCGATGCCATGTCTCGATAGTCCAACGACCAGGGACCTGTATAAGGATGTGCTTATAGATTACCCAGCTCCCACGAGTGTGAGCGCCATCACAACGCTGGTAATCAAGCAAAGATCCTAAGGGCTCTACTAATATGTATATCAGCGATATGCTAAAAGAAACACATGCACATATTAAAGCAGAGACAAACCAAGTAGCATACTACCATTTCGAGCAAGATTGTATATACAACTGTGAATATCCCAAGCTTCCATTAAGTAATATACAAACTAGTATGATACAGTAATGGCCTCTAGGGCATATACACTAACAATCTCCCACTTGCACTAAGGCCATGTACTGGCGTATCGAAGACCTATCATCTCGATCAGCCGCTCGAACTGAGACTAGGGTAGGGCCTTCTTGAGTGGATCTGCAGTGTTGTTCTCCGTATTTACTCTCTTCACCTCGATCTCCAGGCGATCTATGATCTCCCTGATCAGGTGGTACCGCCTCAAAATGTGCCTGGACTTCTGATGGGACCTGGGTTCCTTCGCTAAAGCTATAGCTCCGTTGTTGTCGCAATACAGCGGTATTGGATCAACAATGGTAGGAACCACCTGAAGCTCCGTGAGGAACTTCTTCATCTAGACAGCTTCCATTGCGGCATCGCAAGCAGCTATGTACTCCGCTTCCATAGTTGAGTCAGCAACGGTCTCCTGCTTGGAACTCTTCCAGCAAACCGCCCCTCCATTGAGGGTAAAGACATAACCCGACATGGACTTGGAGTCATCCTTGTCACTCTGGAAGCTGGAGTCAGCAAAGGCCTCGAGCTGGAGGTCTTTTCCGCCATACACCAAGAACATCTCCTTAGTCCTTCTCAGGTACTTGAGAATGTTCTTTACCGCTATCCAGTGTTTCTCCCCTGGGTTTGACTGATACCGGCTTACAACGCTCAATGCGTATGCTACATCTGGTCTGGTACACAATATCACATACATTATAGAGCCTACCGCAGAAGCGTAGGGTATAATAGACATGCGATCCCTCTCCAAATCAGTCTTGGGAGACATCTCTTTGGAGAGGGTGATCCCGTGACAAGCCGGTAGATTACCGCGCTTGGAATCTTCCATACTGAATCTTTTCAGTATAGTGTCTATGTACCTTGACTGTGAAAGTCCCAACATCCTCTTAGATCTATCACGATAGATCTGGATCCCCAGAATGTAGTTGGCATCACCCAGGTCCTTCATGGAGAACCTCTGCGAAAAGAATCCTTTGACTGACTGTAGCATAGGAATATCATTTCCTATTAGGAGAATGTCATCCACGTACAAGACGAGGAAAACTACAGTTCTCCCTACAATCTTACTGTAAATGCATGGTTCATCTGGATTTTTGATAAAGTCGAATTCTGTGACAGTATCATCAAAGCAGACGTTCCAACTCCGCGATGCCTGCTTAAGTCCATAAATGGACTTAAGCAACTTGCACACCTTTCCACTGCTCCCACTCTGAATGAAACCCTCTGGCTGATCCATATAGACACACTCCTCTAAATGTCCATTTAGAAAAGCTGTCTTTACGTCCATCTGCCAAATCTCATAATCGTGGAAGGCAGCAATGGCAAGAAGGATCCGAATGGATTTCAGAATAGCTACTGGAGAAAAGGTTTCGTCATAGTCCAAACCAGGTCATTGACGAAAACCCTTTGCTACCAGTCTAGCTTTATAGGTCTCAACCTGTCCATCTACACCAATCTTCCTTTTGAAGATCCACTTGCATCCTACGGGTTTTACCCCATCTGGAGCAATGTCCAACGTCCATACTTTGTTGGTGTACATGGACTCCATTTCGGTCCGTATTGCATCCAGCCATTTTACCGAGTCGACGCTCTGAATGGCTTGCTGGAAGCTAGTAGGCTCATCAAGGTCTATGATGCAATCCTCTCTATCCCCGTCAATGAGAAAACCATAGTATCTCTCGGGCGGATGAGACTGCCTTCTACTCCTGCGGAGTGGCGTGGGAATGTCTTGATCTTTCGAACCCTCTGGTTCTACTAAGCTTTCAGTAATAGCTTGTGGTTCTGGAATTTCTTCCAGTTCTATTGCGCTCCCACTTATTTCTTTTTCTAAGAACTGGTGTTCTAGAAAATGGGCATTACGAGAAACAAGGACTTTTTGTTCCTCTGCGTAATAGAAAAGATACCCCCTGGAGTTCTTTGGGTATCCCACAAACTTGCACAGTACTGAGCGTGTCTCTAGTTTGTCCGCATGCTGCTTTTTTACAAAAGCAGGACATCCCCATGTCTTAAGGTACTTGAGACAGGGTTTCTTCCCACTCCACATCTGATATGGGGTGGTAGGCACAGTCTTGGTTGGAGCCTTGTTCAAGAGATATGCAGCTGTTTCTAGCGCATAACCCCAGAAAGATCGTGGCAACTCAGCCTTACTCATCATGGAAGGAACCATATCCAATAGGGTTCGATTCCGCCTTTCCGATACACCGTTGTGTTGTGGTGTGTATGGAGGAGTAAGCTGAGAGAGAATTCCATTCTCTTTTAAGTAGCCCAGAAACTCGGCACTCAAGTATTCACCACCTCGATCAGATCTCAGTGTCTTGATACTTTTGCCTGTTTGTTTTTCAACTTCATTCTTGTATTCTTGAAATTTCTCAAAGGTCTCGGATTTGTGCTTCATCAAGAAGACATGCCCATACCTAGAGAAATCATCTGTGAAAGTAATGAAGTAAGAATAACCGCTTCGCGCATGTGTAGACATTGGACCGCACACGTCGCTGTGTACGAGTCCCAAGAGCTCGCTCGCTCTTACTCCGTGTCCAGTGAACGGAGTCTTTGTCATCTTTCCTTTGAGACAGGATTGACAAGTTGCATACGATTGATATTCGAACGAATCCAAATATCCTTCTGCATGTAACTTAGTCAACATTCTCTCATTGATGTGACCCAGTCTACAATGCTATAAGAAAGTTTTATCGATTTCTGGAGACTTTCTTTTGTGTGTATTCTGGACATTGAAAATCTGTGGCTGGTTTAATACGTATATACCGTTGTTCAATGTACCTGACCCAATCAAAACTTGATTAAGGTGAATGTTCACTACATTACTTACAAATGCAAATTCATAACCTTCTTTAGATAATAAAGATACAGAAATGATATTACAGGTTGCATTTGGTACATAATAACAACTACGCAAAACCAAAAAATGTCCATCTGACAGTCCCAGGTGATAGTCCTCCACGGCCTCAGCATCCATGCTAGCACCGTTTGCAACTCTGAGGGTCATGTCACCTGCCTTCAAAACTCTACGCTTTCTCAACGTCTCCAAAGAATTACAGATATGAGATCCTGATCCGGTATCCAATACCCAGGATGTAGAGTTTATTGATAGACAGTTTTTAATAACATACACACCTGAAGCTGAAGCTGCAACTCGCTTCAAATCCTGTGTTCTGGCCTTCCAAGTCTTGCAATCCTGTTTCCAGTGACCACTTTTGTGACAATAGAAGCATTCTTCCTTCCTCACTAGCTTCCCCGCTATCTTTGTTGCTTTTCCTTTTCCCTTCGTATCCACTTTACCGACACCGCCTCTTGGTTTGGCGGGGGCTTTCTTCTTCTTGCCCTTGGCTTTCGCCCTGGACCTAGAAGAGGAAGATCCTCCTACAAACAAAGTGGATGTCTCCCTACCCTTCTGTAGGGTGCCCTCTGCACTCCTCAACATGTTCAGAAGCTCGGAAAGTTCAACCTCCTTTCCTTGCATGTTGAAGTTAAGAATAAACTGGGCGTAAGTGGAAGGAAGGGACTGGAGAATCAAATCAGTATAGAGTTCATTCAACAATGTGGTCCCAAGGTCCGCGAGCTCCTCAATGTAGCCAATCATCTTAAGCACGTGTTCCGCTACCGATGATCCGACGGCCAACCTTGCCGAAAACAACTTCTTCGACACTTCGTATCTTGCGATACGAGACTGCTCTCCATACAGTTCTTTTGTATGAAGAAATATGGACTCTAGGTCCATATTCTCATGCCTCCTCTGATGTTCGTTGTCCATCGAGGAAAGTACGAGGCATTTGGCCTTCGCGTAATCTATTTCCCAGGTCTTGTAGATTTCCCTATCTACGACACTGGTTTTGGGACCTGGGACAGGGGGAGCTTTGGTGGTAAGGAGATACCCCAGCTTGTCGTAAGTGATTGCCATCTTGACATTCCTGAGCCAATCTTTGTTGTTTGGCCCTGTCAATATGTTTTTATCTAGTAATAACTTATGTCCGGTCATGTTGAATGGTCGCTGCAATTAGGAGAGAGAAAAGAAACACTTTAGCATGATGCTCTTGCAAGTTTAGAGTGGTTTTTAGTTTGTCTAAACTGGATGGCTCCCACTGTCTCTCGAATCCCTTCTCAAACCGTAAAGAAAGGATTAGTCAGGATCACTCTCACCGTACAATACTTGCTTAACCGTTCAGCCAGGCCAGTGTCGGTACTTCGAGGGAGGTTTTCCAACGCTTTCGCGAAGTTCCTTAATTAAGTAACCTCTTTTCCCTGTGGGCGTAGCCCCGCTAACACCTTTCTAGACACCTACTAAGTTTATAGCATTCATCGTTAAGTGAGAGTTTTCCCAAGGAGTAGCATATACTCACAGTAGGATCGGGATCCAAATATCATCGCGTGATAAAACCCAAGGAATCCTACCAGAATTATCACACTCCAAATGGTATGCAGCGCTAGCAAGTTTCAGTACTTATGAAACTCCCGATGTGGATTTTTGCCCCATGCTCTTATGACCTTGGCGTGAGGTCAAAATGTCATAAGTCACATGTCAAGTTCTTCCCATCATTATCCTGGTTAATTTGAACCCACCCGTACCTACCCTTGACGTAGGCCAAAATGGCAGTACGACTGTCTCAAACCAACGCATTCTATCTATGCAACAGATAAATATCCGGCAGCTACCAATCACTATGCCTTGGCGTGAGGTCAAAATACATAGCTTGAATACTACCGAATATTTAACTGAAATGATGGAGGGCTACGGATGGTTTTGGCGAAACCGTGAACGTAGTGAACTTGATATAATCGATGGAATGAGATAGCTTTTAAAAGGAGTGGTTCAAGCTCCGCGTTTAAAAGTTTGGTTTTGAAAAGAACCGAGTGGTTTTCAAAGTGTTCCAATCGACTTTTACTTGGTTTATTTTCTTGCATTAGTTCTTTTAATGCGTCCCATCATTTAATCCTACCATTGCAGAAAACAACCAAAATATGACGTACGCTTATACCATTCGCATTCGCCACGGGGCCCCGTCATCACCCGTTAGGTTACTTAACTAACGACAGAGCGGGGGCTGGGCTAGCGCGGCTGTAAAACATAAGCAACGCCTAAATAGTTATTATATATAAATATATAGCAATGATAGACATTACAGATCACAGATGAATACATTGGATATACTAGGAACCCGCAATCCGTTCGAGTCTGCAACGAAAAGAGGATTACCCGGTCGCGGTGAATAGCCAAATACCCCACCCAAGACCCCTACGGGTGCGGCAAACTACCCGCCAAGTACCCTAAGCGAAGCAACCTCCCTCAACACCGTGAGTAGGCCACTCGGCACTTCGAGATACCCGGTAGTTTGTGCACCCCTCCATGGGTCTATCCTAGGAGCAAAAACAGTAAAAAGAATTATACAATGACGGCTACAACCCCGACCCGGTTGCGCGGCCAAACAAATAATAATATTACATCAATTTACATATTACAATGAATGAAAGAAAAAGCAACACTCATCTCACATCCATCCTGGCTATTCACCCGCGACAATCCAACCCATTCATATACACATACCAATATTCAATCACAGATCACAGATATGTATAACCCCGACTAATCGACATATAGCGATTAGCCGACGTTCAATACATGCAAACATCACAGATATAACCGTCATAGTCAAAGTGTAGTGAAGTTCGGAAAAAATACGGATTTATAGGCCCCCAAAAATAAATTTCTATTCTGGAAAATCTGGGCACATATAAACCATCTTAAAAATCCTAAAACCAAGCCGAAAGAAAACTGCACCAAACTCGACTCAGTGAAGAGTCCAAACGGCGGCGGTTCCGCGGCAATAGCTTGCTATTGCCGCGGAAACGCGGCGGTTTAGACAAATCACTGGACCGGGTTTGGTGGTGTTCTTTAAAAAACCCTGAGACGATTTTAGGTGTATAACAAATTTTGTTTTGACCAGAAAATTTTTTAACAGAAACTAGGGTTTTTGAAAACTCGGTTTTTGGATTTTTCGGTTTCGAACTTCGTTACACTTCACTACCTAGCTAGTTTATGTTTAGTTAGGCTCTGATACCACTGTAAGTCCATGTTGCCCACCCCGGTACTTTCGGGGAGTCGGAAAACGGAATAAAAATCGGATTTTTATGAGCTTAGGCAACATGGAGTAGACTTTAAAGGATCTTTGCTAAACAAAAACTTGCTAAAGCTAACTAGAAACTAGCTAAGTGCTAGAAAGGTTATACCTTTGGTCTTTATGTCCTTCTCTCCTTGCTCCTTGGAGTAGTGGAAGGAGGTCACCTTGTCGTCTTCTCCCGTCAAAGAAAGATCCACCCGTAAGCCTCAACCTTTGGCTTCAACTCCAAGCTAGAAGTAACTAGGGTTCAAGAAGTGCTAGTCTTTCAACCCTAGATGAGAGTAAAGATGATCAAGAGAGGGTTTTTCTCAAGCTCAAGTATTTCTCAACACATGAGAGGGAGAGAGCTTGAGGGAGAGGAAGAACAAGAGAGAGAAATGAAATGATAGAATGAGAAAAATGTGAACCATTCTCACTAATATGTGTATATTATTTTAATTGAATAATTAGCTAGATAATTGTCATGGCTTATCATGACATGACCATTATCATTTCAATTTGCAAGGATCAAAAAGCATCTTCCAAAAGAAATGATGATGGTCAAAGTGTCAACTTAGGTCAACAAGTCAAGGAGGTCAAATGGTCAACAACCATAACCATGCACAATTATCAAACTAATTATCAATTAAATATAATACACACATAAGCATTAGGGTTAATAAAATGACAATAGCCATTAACCCTAATCAAGGACCTTTCCCTCTGTCTCAAACAACTGTGCATACGCACCCGCATTCGTGATCCGAGGAACACGAATACAATGAAAAAAACCAATCCCAAATCATATACTAGGATCCGGCTTAAACCAAAGCCCGCTAGTATAAACTGTCCGGACAGCAAACGTGCACAAGTGCACGAATGTGAACGAACCCTGTCGCAAAACCATGCAACCTCTACTCATTTTGCCTAAAGGCGAATAGCTCTCTGTGTGGGACACTAAAGACTCGACACTACGCTGGAAGTGGGTTTAACCACAGACCGCAAGCGGCACTAGCTGTACGTAACGGTCCCCAGGTAGATGTCGATAAGAAGACTGACGAGACGAACCCCATCTGAACTCCTACTGAGCCTATATGTGACAATCTCCGTACAGTCCGGTCTGTTCGTCTGATACATCGCATGGCGGGCCTAGGGGGCAGTGAACGTCAGTCCCCTAATAGCGGTACAAGTCGTGTCGGAGTGTAGCCCAGAACACCCTGAGATAACACTGGAAACCTACCAGTATATCTCGCTTGCCCTGGCCAGGGACTACTCGTGTAATGGCTCTCCTGGACACAGCGCGATGTCAACCCCCAATACCGGGAGAGAAGAATCCTGTCTAACCGTCACTGCCTCCAAGTGCTTCGGGACTGCACCCAAAAATTACCTATTTGCACGACTCCTTTGAGCCGTGGTAGGGTAGTAATCAAAGTGAAGTGGGAACACACTCGAGGCGAAGTGACAGTGTCAAGTCAGCGGACTAAGCTGTACTCATGTCACCTGGGAACTGATAACTGACGATAGGTAT
This sequence comes from Agapanthus africanus, assembly GCA_030015575.1. Classification (NCBI taxonomy): domain Eukaryota; kingdom Viridiplantae; phylum Streptophyta; class Magnoliopsida; order Asparagales; family Amaryllidaceae; genus Agapanthus; species Agapanthus africanus. Next base: position 332,726,141 of record JASDDO010000018.1, on the reverse strand, counting down.
AATACCAACCAACAGTCCCCGACGAGTCCTGTCCAGTGTACTCGTAACCTAACGAGCACCCACATACTATCTCAAGTACGACGTACTGACGGCTGTGGGATAGACCGTCTCCCACGCTGGGATGAGAAGCGCATACGCTAGTCTACTCCGGAGTATCGATGCCCTGTCTCGATAGTCCAACGACCAGGGACCTGTATAAGGATGTGCTTATAGATCACCCAGCTCCCACGAGTGTGAGCGCCATCATAACGCTGGTAATCAAGCAAAGATCCTAAGGGCTCTACTAATATGTATATCAGCGATATGCTAAAAGAAACACATGCACATATTAAAGCAAAGACAAACCAAGTAGCATACTACCATTTCGAGCAAGATTGTATATACAACTGTGAATATCCCAAGCTTCCATTAAGTAATATACAAACTAGTATGATACAGTAATAGCCTCTAGGGCATATACACTAACAATAATAACATGACAATAGTATGCAATAACTATGTAATAGGGATATGAGAATGTAGATATGCAGCAATCATAAGGGTACACTAACAGGTACTACCAATATATGAAGCCGTGCATAAGTGAATAGGTATGAGGTATAAAGTGAAATATGTCGTCCCTACGGAAACCTGACATCGTGGTAGAATCACAATCCATCAAGACACTCAAATCCCAATTCCTTAAATCAGCCCCCAAGTTGGGCTCTCACATCATATAAGTCTCATATCTCCTCAATGTATAATATCGAATAGCTCTCCTATATCTCGAATGTACAAATCAACAATCTCTTTCATATCCAATATCCAATTTCAATGAATCACCTATATCCCAAGTCAAATCTCAAGTAAATTTCTAACATTCTAAGAATGTATATATATATATATAGCAGAAATAAATATGATGGGGTCAATACACATATATTAGCGTCCTATTCCACTAATATTGGTGTAAGGGTATATATAACAACGGCTAAATCCCCTGTTATATATACAAAGGTGTTTAAGAGAAATATCATGAAAACAATGTGCCAAGCATCGACACAGAAATCCTGATCACGTATCATACGCTATCCCGAAAGCACGAGTGCCTAACTCTGACCCTCGCCTTTCGACGTATGCATACGTACATGACTCCCAACGGTATCTCCATGATCCCCGCCGAGTCATTAGTACTGTCACCGGTAGGTACTTGCCCCCCTCCAGGCTTAATCGGCAACATCCATCGATCTTGTTGCCGAGGGGAACCATACCGGGCCCCACCTTGTACCCTCATACGGCAAGCACACCTCATATGGAGTATATAATCAGAACCGATAAATCTCATCGTGGCTGCACAAATATCATATCAAGGAAATCGGGTTTTTCAATGTATGCATAATTTCATAAACTCCCGCGGTTCCCAAATCCAGAAATCATCATGTGAAATCCAAATAACAATGCGCAAATCCAGGAATAAATATATGCGATATATCTGAAATGCGAGCATATAAATGAGAATATGTAGCTGAAACTAGATGTATGCGAAACCAATAAGGTACAGCTAAGTAACATCAGTAAGGCAAATATGTAACTGCAACTGAATATGTGTGTAACATATAGGTGTAGCAATGTATAGGTATCTACCTATAAGAACTGATGTCGTATACCCCCCTGGGTATAAGTAGAACATGAGCAAGGTATATGTACCAGTATCGTACCATTAGTGATAGGTACATATACCCTTTACGATGCATAACGTAACGGCCACCCGGGTATTGAGCGATCAGAAGATCAACGAGCAAGCCCGCTCACACTCCTGTGAATCCAACCAGTAACACTTACCGTACAGTCCGGTCTGTTCGTCTGATATGTTGCATATCTCGCCTAGGGGTGGTAAACGTCAGACCCCAGTAGCTCGATATGAGATCTATAACAGCTCGAGAAACTACTAGTAACACTTACCAGTAAATCTCAGCAATCCTAGCCAGGGATTTCCGGTTATAGCAAATCGAACACTGCACAACATCAACTCCCTATAACGAGAGAGACGAATCCCCTCCTATCGCTCATTGCCTCCAAGTGAATCAGGACTGTACCCAAAAACCACCGTTTTGCACGCCCTCTTGGACGTGGTAATGTGGAAATCAAAGCACAGTGGGAATCACACAAAACTCTATGACGATCTCGGGTCAACAGACTAACCTGTACCAGTGTCACCAGAGAACTGCCATCTGACGTAAGGTATAATACCATCTGGGAGTTCTCGGCGAGTCCGTCCAGTGAACCCAGTCTCCACTGAGCACCCGCATATCATCTCTGATGTCAAACACCAATGGATATGGGATCATCCATCGCCCATCTGTATGAAGGTATACGCTAGTCTACACTGGTATATCGATGCCCCGTCTCGATACACCCATGACTAGGGACCTTGAAGGATGTACTTATGGACTACCATGTCCCCACTAGTATGATCCGCATCATAGTCCAGGTAGTCAAGTACTCATCCTAAGGGCTTCACCAACATGTAACAGAGAGACAATCAGTATACACGTTAAGGTAAAGAGTGCAACCAGATAGCATACTATTATGTCGAGCAAGAAAGTCCTCCCTATATATGTCCAAGCATCCACTACAATATACATCCTAAGTATAGTAATGGCCTCTAGTGCATACATATAACTAACATAACCTACCTAAGCAAAATAGTATACTGTGAGCCGATGCGGTATCTGTAGCAAAAGATGATAGATGAATAGCTGAATAGCCTGCCTCGACTACTCTGGGAAACAACCTGAAACACCTGTAGCACAATGGGGGTGAGTTGCCAACTCGTGAATAGTAGATAACATATGCAGGTAATCGCAGGAATGTACGTACAGCATGAATCTAAGATATGCGATTACAGTAATAACATGTCATGTAAAACGCAGAATAAAGGAAAGTACACTAGCAGGTACAATCAATATATGAAGCAATAATAACATGACAATAGTATGCAATAACTATGCAATAGGGATATGAGAATGTAGATATGCAGCGATCATAAGGATACACTAACAGGTACTACCAATATATGAAGCCGTACATAACTGAATAGGTATGAGGTATAGAGTGAAATATGTCGTCCCCACGGAAACCTAATATCGTGGTAGGATCACAATCCATCAAGACACTCAAATCCCAATTCCTCAAATCAGCCCCCATGTTGGGCTCTCACATGATATAAGTCTCATATCTCCTCAATGTACAATATCGAATAGCTCTCGTATATCTCGAATGTACAAATCAACAATCTCTTTCATATCCAATATCCAATCCAAATGAATCACCTATATCCCAAGTCAAATCTCAAGTAAATTTCTAACATCCTAAGAATGTATATATATATATATAGCAGAAATAAATATGCTGGGGTCAATACACATATATTAGCGTCCCATTCCACTAATATTGGTGTAAGGGTATATATAACAACGGCTAAATCCCCTGTTATATATACAAAGGTGTTTAAGAGAAATATCATGAAAACAATATGCCAAGCATCGACACAGAAATCCTGATCACGTATCATACGCTATCCCGAAAGCACGAGTGCCTAGCTCTGACCCTCGCCTTTCGACATAAGCATACGTACATGACTCCCAACGGTATCTCCATGATCCCCGCCGAGTCATTAGTACTGTCACCGGTAGGTACTTGCCCGCCTCCAGGCTCAATCGACAACATCCATCGATCTTCTTGCCGAGGGGAACCATACCGGGCCCCACCATGTACCCTCATACGGCAACCACACCTCGTATGGAGTATATAATCAGAACCGATAAATCTCATGGTGCCCGCGCAAATATTATATCAAGGAAACCGGGTTTTTCAATGTATGCATAATTTCATGAGCTCCCGCGGTTCCCAAATCCAGAAATCATCATGTGAAATCCAAATAACAATGCGCAAATCCAGGAATAAATATATGCGATATATCTGAAATGCGAGCATATAAATGAGAATATGTAGCTGAAACTAGATGTATGCGAAACCAATAAGGTATAGCTAAGTAACATTAGTAAGGTAAATATGTAACTGCAACTGAATATGTGTGTAACATACAGGTGTAGCAATGTATAGGTATCTACCTATAAGAACTGATGTCGTATCCCCTCCTGGGTATAAGTAGAACATGAGCAAGGTATACCTGTAGATGCATCGTAAAGGGTATATGTACCTATCACTAATGGTACGATACTCTATAGGTATACAGGTATGGTAAATGTCATATGTGATAAGCAGTACAAATCTATGTCACAAGGTCCCTAAACAAGCAATACAGTATCTATAAAGGTTTGTGTGTGACATGGCAATTATTGGCGATGTGTGTGTAGCATACAATCCGTGCTCGTGCAACATGAACCATCAATAATATGTGCAGTGTCCTACGGCTGCTAGTTACAGTACCACTACATCTAAGAAATAGGGTAAAGCGTAATTCTAACAATGACGTAGAATACGAAACAAATATTAGAATCCTAGCCCAGACGCATAACGCCATGCGGGTGATTCCCATGTAGATGTTAAATCTACTCACCTACGCTCCCCGCTAGGGGAATCCTACCATCTCCTCCCCGCTGTAACAGTGTCCGTAGTCCCCGCCTACAAACCTGCAATTTAGACAAGGAAATCATATATAAGCCAAATATCTCGCAAAACGCGATATCGACACTAAACGAGAAACTCGCGTCGCGAACTAAACGCGCGTGTGCACGATACGCTAAAACGTGTGTATACGCGTCTAAAACTATCGCGACACGCCGCGATACGCTGGGTCGCAGAACCCACTCACGTATCACGTGTATCGCGCAAACACAACGGACATGCAAAACGATATATTGTCCCAGATTTTCCTACAGGTCAAATCTTACAAAACTAGACATGCCAAAACACTAGTAAACACAGCAGAGAGGCCTACACAAAAACCCAACACCCAACTCCCATTCCTGGCCGCAATTTGCGGCCAGATTGATTAAATCTGCGGCCAGTTTAGGGAATGATGGGCTCGTGTTTTGGTGGTGGTATCTATACCTAGTGAGCATGTCCCAGTTTTCTTAATTTTGTCCTGAAGGCCCCGGGTCAAAAGCAGATCACAGATTGCCAATATATCGCCTAAAAACACCGATTTTGCACAAAGATCAAACCCTGTGGTATTTTAGTGAAATCCGGGGTTACCCTCAGTTAAGGTGACCCTAACAACACTTAAATAAGTAGGGTTAACTAACACAATTACATTCTAACCAAATTTCCACCTAAATCACCTTAATTAGCACTAAACTCACTATTTAACACTAATCGAAACTAATTAGCACACAAGCTAAGCAAAAGAGAGATGGGTTCAAAAAATATATCCTATAGGATCTTAAGAAGCAGGAGAATGAGTGAATGGAGGAAATGAGGGCTTGCTATTGCTGTTGGGCTCCTGCTGTTGCTGTTGCAGAAGCTGCTGCTACTGTTGATGCTGCCCTGCTACTTGCTGATGCTGCTGTCTGCTGCAGATGTTGCTGCTTGTTTGGTGCTGCTGGGGCTGCTGTGTGGGTGTGTGAGTTTAAGAGTGAGAGGATGAGAGAAATGAGTGAGAATGAGAGAACACCAACAAGTCAACGCCCTCCTCTCTCTCTCTCTCTTCATTTAATGAGGCATGGCAAGGCCATCATGCCCCATGATGCACTCTCTCTCTCTCACACCAAGGTCAACATATTCAAACCAATTTAAAAACCCTTTTTATTTTTTTACAACCATACACTATTAATCCCAAAACACTTAATATAAATTATTAAACTAGATTAGGGAAAATGGTTAGTTAACCATGATTGCTAATCATGTTTAACCCCAAATTACAACCCTAGTTAACATGCACAAGTGTGTGCAAGCCTAGGAAAAATCTAATAAAATACTCATTAAATAGGATAAAATATTTGAAACTTAATTTGGTAAATTTTTTTATTAAAATCCATACATTAAAATATAAATAGCCACAAAACACAGTCTAAGGTGTTACACAACATCGCATACATTATAGAGCCTACCACAGAAGCATAGGGTATAGATGACATGTGAGACCTTTCCAAATCATTCTTTGGAGACATCTCTTTGGAGAGGGTGATTCCGTGACAAGCCGGTAGATTACCGCGCTTTGAATCTTCCATACTGAATCTTTTCAGTATGGTGTCGTGTACCTGGACTGCGAAAGTGCCAACATCCTCTTAGATCTATCACGATAGATCTGGATCCCCTGAATGTAGGAGGCATCACCCAGGTCTTTCAAGGAGAACCTCTGTGACAAGAATCCTTTGACTTACTGTAGCATAGGAATGTCATTTCCTATTAAGAGAATGTCATCCATGTACAAGACGAGAAATACTACAGTTATCCCTACAATCTTACTGTATATGCATTGTTCATCTGGATTTTTGATAAAGTCGAATTGTTTGACTGTCTCATCAAAACAGATGTTCCAACTCTTCGATGCCTGCTTTAGTCCATAAATAGACTTAACCAACTTGCACACTTTAACGCTGCTCCCACTCTGAATGAAACCTTCTGGCTGATCCATATAGACGCACTCTTCTAAATTACCATTTAGAAAAGCCGTCTTTACGTCCATCTGCCAGATCTCATAATCGTGGAAGGCAGCAATGGAAAGAAGTACCCGAATGGATTTGAGCATAGCCACTCGAGAAAAGGTTTCATCGTAGTCCAAACCAGGTCTTTGACGAAAACCCTTTGCAACAAGTCTAGCCTTATAGGTTTCAACCTGTCCATCTACACCAATCTTCTTTCTGAAGATCCATTTGCAGCCTACGGGTTTTACCCCTTCTGGAGCAATATCTGTTAGATATGTATGCCCTAGAGGCCATTATTGTATAGCACTAGTTTGTATAATACATTTTGGAAGCTTGGGATATATATACGGTTTTACGACAGTCTTGCTCGATATAGTAGTATGCTACTTGGTTTGTTTCTATCTTAATATGTGTATATGTTTCTTTTAACATATCGCTAAAACATATTGATGGAGCCCTTAGGATCTTTGCTTGACTACCGGCGTTGTGATGGCGATCACATTAGTGGGGCCTGGGTAGTCTATATGCACATCCTTATTCTGGTCCCTAGTCGTAGGATTATCGAGACAGGGCATCGATACTCCAGAGTAGACTGGTGCATACAATTCTCTTCCCAGCAGGGGAGATGGTCTGTCCCACACCCATCAGTACGTCGTACTGGAGATAGTATGCAGGTGCTCGTTAGGTTACGAGTACACTGGACAGGACTCGTCGGGAATTGTTGGTTGGTATTATACCTATCGTCGGTTAACAGTTCCCAGGTGACATGAGTACAGCTTAGTCCGCTGACTTGACACTGTCACTTCGCCTCGAGTGTGTTCCCACTGTTTTTTGATTACTACCCTACCACGGCTCTACTGAGTCGTGCAAACAGGTAGTAGTTGGGAGCAGTCCCGAAGCACTTGGAGGCAGTGACGGTTAGACAGGATTCGTCTCTATCGGTATTGGGGGTTGATATCGCGCTGTGTCTAGGAGAGCCATTACACAAAGTCCCTGGCCAAGGCTAGCGAGATATACTGGTAGGTTTCCAGTGATATCTCAGGGTGTTCTGGGCTACACTCCGGCACGACTTATACCTCTATTAGGGGACTGACATTTTGTAGGGTTACTAGGCACACTAACAAGGCTCTACAAGGCATCGACCATGCCAAAATTAAATTTTTAGGTGCCGAACAACCCTAAGAAAGATCGTATACTAGAGATTAGGCGAATTATATGCTAGTAAACTATGTTTACGACTAAGTGAATACGAAATACAACCTTTGTAGATCGGTCCTTCACTTCTTTAGCTCTTTGTTGAAGTCCATTCGCAGCGATCGTGGTTCTCCTGGACTCTTGCATGGCTTCACGAGGCTAAAGAGCGTCCTTGCTTGAAGTCTTCGAGGCCGAAAATGATCTACGTCGAGGGGATGCCAACTCAAGCTTCTACTTCACTAACTAGAGAATTGGTGAAGCAAACACCCTAAACTAAAGTGCTAGTCTAGTAGAGAATGGAGAAATAGGAAGTGGGTTCTCTTTAGATTTTTATTTCTCACAAGGATTCTCACTTTGGATCAAACCCTAACTTGCTTTTTCTTTTTGAACAATGAAGAAGAAGATGAACAAAAGAAAAAGAGATGAGGATAATGATCAAGTGAGTAAGCTAACCATAGTGAGTGACTATCATATACTAACTCTTGTAGAGACATTACCATAGCTAAGTGTGATGGTTAGGTTAAAAGGAATCTAAGGTAAAGACAAAGCTAGTAGACTTTGTCAAAGCAAAGTAAGCTTCTACAAGCTTCATGCTCTTTCCAAATCTCCATTAATTTTGTAATTATCTTAAATAATCATAACCCGCCATAATACATAAAATGGTGTATGTCTTACATACCCAAGTCAAGGGTATCATCAACCATGATACAAAAAGAAAACACATTTTAATATATATATCACATATATATATATATATATATATATATATATATATATATATATCAAAGTGTGCACATGTGAGAAAAACCTAAAGTGAACAAGTGTTAGTTTATGTAAACTAGTATATCAAATATACAATTATACAATAAATTATTAAATCAACACTTGACTTAATAATCCGGTCATATCACATATAACCGACTAACATCCAATGTATCGACTTATCGAATCAACACTTGATTCGATAACCCGGCTATATCACATATAACCGACCGATACAAGAAGTCGTGAGAATAGAATACGGTATCACATACATGCAGTATTCGCGGTCCTGCACATATCACATATGCGCTCCTAATTCGTTTTGCCTGAGCCAGTAAAACCTCTATGTAGGACTCTAAAGACTCGTCAATACGCCGGCAGTAGGTGATGATCACATCAAGCACCCACAAGCCGTCAGCGGTACTAGCTGGACGTAACGGCTACCCGGGTATTGAGCGATCAGAAGATCAGCAAGCAAGCCCGCTCCAACTCCTGTAAAAGCCTGCCGGTAACACTTCCCATACAGTCCGGTCTCCTCGTCTGATATGTCGCATATCAAGTCTAGGGGTGGTAAACGTCAGACCCCAATAACCGATAAGTCATACCGATATGAGGCTCATAACGGGTCGAGAAACTATTGGTAACACTTACCAGTAAATCTCTAAATCAGCCCTGGCCAGGGACTTCCCTGTTACGGCCAATCGAGCACAGCGCAACATCAGCCCCCAATAACAGGAGAGACGAAACCCCTCCTATCGCTCATTGCCTCCATGTGACTCGGGACTGTACCCAAAAACCACCATTTTGCATGCCCTCATGGACGTGGTAAGGTGGAAATCAAAGCACAGTGGGAATCACACAAGACTCTATAATGATCTCGGGTCTACAGACTAACCTGCACAAGTGTCACCAGGGAACTGCCATCCGACGTAAGGTATAATACCATCTGGGAGTTCTCGGCGAGTCCGTCCAGTGTACCCAGTCTCCACTGAGCACCCGTATACCATCTCTGATGTCAAACACCAATGGATATGGGATCATCCATCACCCATCTCATGGGTCGAGAAACGTATACGCTAGTCTACACTGGTATATCGATGCCCCGTCTCGATACACCCACGACTAGGGACTTTGAAGGATGTACTTATGGACTACCATGTCCCCACTAGTATGATCCGCATCATAGTCCAGGTAGTCAAGTACACATCCTAAGGGCTTTACCAACATGTAACTATAAGACAGTATAAAGAGACAAGTACACATGTTAAGATAAAGAGCAACCAGATAGCATACTATCATGTCGAGCAAGAAAGTCCTCTCTATATATGTCCAAGCATCCAATATAATATACATCATTTGTACAATACTGGCCTCTAGGGCATGCATACAACTAACAATCTCCCACTTGCATTAGGGCCAGCTGCTGTAGTATCGCATACCGAGCATCTCGAAGAGTCTCTCAAACTGTATCTGAGGAATGGCCTTCGTGAGTGGATCCGCTGTGTTGTTCTTCATGTCAACCCTCCTGACCTCGATCTCCCTGCGATCAACTATCTGTAAGTGCACGGCGGCGCCCCGGCCGTCAATCCGACGCCGGAATGCGGAAGCGGTGAAAAACTTTAATTTTTGCGGACTTAGCAAACCGGCACCACCGCGCACTAAACACCCGGATCGTAACCATTAACAAGTCTAAGCTAACTAGAAGATGGGTTAGAGATATACCGACGATCCAAGTCCTCCGGTCTTCTCGTCATGGTCCCGATCTCCTGCGGAAAGTCCTGTCTCCTCCTCGTCGCCGGAAGTGCACCACATCGCCTACTTTGTTTACGGGCTCCCACCTCAATGCCGAGGCAACTCGGGGACGAAGCCGGCTACTCGACGTACCCAAGATTTGCTGTAGAATATAATGTGGATAGCATGTCTCATTTTGGGATTATGGAGTTGCCTTTTTTTGGAGGAAGAAGAACTTGGAGAGAGGTGGGAAAAATGTGGCATACCAAAATGAGAGTAACATTTTTCCACACCAAAAATGAAATGAATCCCATCCCCTTTTGGAATGGCCGGCCCCCCCCACTTCACAAGTGTGATTGGAGAGAGAAAGAGAAAAGGTCAAGGGGGTGGGTGGAACAATAATGAAAAAGGGAATCATGAAAGAACATGATAACAAACAAAAACCACACACAACCACAACCATCAAGTCCACAAAGTCAATCCATCATGAGAAGGAGAAGTCAATGATGGTGCACATCATGAAAACCATCATGATGCCAAAAGATGCAAAGAACCCCCTCCACAAATGCCTATTTGCAACAATGCAAATAAACCCTCCTCCACCAATCTTCGGCCAATGAACGGAACAATGGAAATTGGCCGAAACGGAAAGCAAACTGGCAACTCCAGAAAACTGATCCCGTAATAAATTACAGGAAAACCCCGATACTGTGCATACACACCCGCATCTGTATTTCGACCGAAATACAAATGCAGTGAGACAAAATCTACACTGTACTATACTAGGATCCGGCTTATACCAAAGTCGGCTAGTAATATCTGTTCGATCCTGATCCGTGCAATACCGCACGTATCTGATCGAACCCTGCCATATAACCATACGGCCTATAGTACAAACTGTCCGATCCTGATCCGTGCAATACCGCACGTATCTGATCGGACCTTGCCATATCTCCATACGGCCTCTACAACCTTTCGCCCGAAAGCTGAGTAACTGAAATGTGGGGGACTCTAAAGACTCATCAACACCTTGGTTGTGGATTTAACCACTAGCACGTCAGAGGTATAAGCCAATACGTAACGGGCTACCAGGTACTGACTAAAAGGGATGTCTGTGAGCGAACTCAGCCTGACAACCCTACTGAGCCTGTCAGTGACAATATCCGTACAGTCCGGTCCGTTCGTCTATGAGTATCGCATGGCGGGCCTAGGGGGTTGGTAAAAGTCAGATCCCCAAAAGCGGTACATGTCGTGTCGGAGTGTAGCCCAGAACACCCTGAGATACTACTGGAATACCTACCAGTAAATCTCCTTTCCTTGGCCAAGGACTTTGTGTAATGGCTCTCCTAGACACAGCACGACCTCACCCCCAATACCGGGAGAGACGAACCCCTGAAGATACGCTCACTGCCTCCATGTGGCTCGGGACTGTACCCAACTAAAACCTGTTTGCACGACTCCTTTGAGCCGTGGTAAGGTAGTAATCAAAGTATAGTGGGAATTCACACGAGACAAATGACGATCCCCAGGTCGATGAACTAACCTGCACACATGTCACCAGGGAACTGCCATCTGACGTCTGGTATATGACCAACTAGCATGTTCCCGGCGAGTCCTGTCCGGTGTACTCATAACCCAATGAGCACCTGTATACATCTTAGGTGATCCAACTGACACCAGTGGCTTGTGAGACCGGCCACCGCCCCTCGTCGGGGTCTCGACTGTATACACTAGTCTACTATGGAGAATCGATGCCCTGTCTCGAAACTCTCACGACTAGGGACCTTTTAAGGATATGCTTATAGACCCCCAGCTCCCACTTATATGATCGCCCTCATACTGCTGGTGGTCAAGCAAGAATCCTAGGGGCTCTATCAACGTGTAATAGCGACGTGTCAGGTCACCTAAAACAGTACACGATGATAAAGGTAAACCAGATAGCATACTATCATCTCGTGTAAGACTGTCCTACCGGGATAGGTCCTCCCTCAATCATTACAATCACGTACCTGTGACCTAATAATTGACTCTGAGGGCACTATCTCCAACAATCTCCCACTTGCACTCAAGGCTAATTATTGCGATGTCGCATACTCACAGCCCGTGTGATACCGAACATCCAACTCCTCTACTAGTCAGTCTCACAAAGCTCGTTTGCGGAACTATTGCGTTCGAGGAATAGCCTCAGTGAGTGGATCCGCTTAGTTGTTTCTTTCTATGTCTCTCTATATCTCAAGTTCGCGGAGAAACCCATCTCCCGAAATGAGTAATACCTGTCTTAGAATGTGTCTGGATGTCTGATGGGACATAGCTCATAAATGAGCTCCAAATCCAAACTTCTTAGACTGTATCGTCAACTGAACTTAATCAGTATCCTGCGCCATGCCACCCTCAGTTTTGCCTTGGACCACCTGTCCAAAATACTGCCCCTCATCAGAAGGAAAACTATAACTCTGACAACCTCCTTGTCGTCCATGTCACCTTGGAAGCCTGGAATGATAACTGTCTCCTGAATGAGGCTGTCGTTATCATCTCCCTAGAACATCCACTTATGTTCTAAAACTGCTTCCGACTGTTTCTCCAGGATTGGATTAATGTCAACTTATTGCATCTAGTGCAAGAATAACATCTGGTGTGGTACTTGACATCTCACGATTGACTCAATTGCCTGAGCAAGTGATCTGCCAATCATGCCCGTCCCTCTCCCCTTTAGTCTGTAAGACACCTTTGGAGAGGGTGACTCCATTACCTGCAGGTACACTACCGTGCCAGGAGTCGTCCATCCTAAATACTCTTAGAATGCTGTCAAGTACCCTGATTGGGAAACCACCCAAATCTAGATCTAAGACCATAGATCTAGTAACCAGTATGTCTGATATAAAATCCATTTCCTTTGTGGAGAAACAACTGTGTGACGACCAAAGTATAACCGATCGTAGTGTAGGAGTTTCTTTTCCTACTCTGTGTATATCATCCAAATACCAGGATATCACACCCTACTACCTTCTCAACAGATCCATCCCCTATTCTGATGAAGTCAAACCCATGACTGTCACGTCAGAAATAGATGATCTATCTCCGCTACATCTGCTCTAGTCTATAAATAGACATAAGCAACCTGTCCACCAATGCTTCCGCTGCTCCCACTGACTACGACAACCCTCTGGCAGAGTCATATAGACGTACACTTCTAAAACTGGTTTAGAACGACGCTATACTCATCCTCCCGCCGGGTCTCGTAACCTGGAACAACAGCAATGGCAATTGTGGGTAAACAAGAACTTCCCTGTCACCGTCCTTGAGGCTACCGTAGTGCCTCTTGGGTGCCTGAAGTTACCCACCTTATCTGCGGAGTGGCCAATGGAATGTCAATCCAGATTGAATCTTTAGGTTCCTTATCAAATTTTCAGTAATCGTTTGTGGTTCTGGAATCACTTCCAGTTCTACCATACTCCCACTACTGTTTTCTGAAAAAAAATCCAATTTTAATAAAACTGTGGCGAGTCTAGAACAATATCGCTATTGTTCATCCAGATGGTAGAAAGTCAACCCTCGTCATAGCCTGGGTCAACCCACAAACAGCCATTACAGAAACGTGCCTTGAGTTGTCCAGTGTCTGGTTTTAATCATAAACCGGACAACTCCCCGTACCTTAACATCGTTAAGATATGAACTGTTCTATATCCAATATAGAAACAGAGGCACTGATTTAATTGAACCAGATTCAAATCATGCAGCTGTCCCCAGCGCATGTCAACTAAATGGAAGGAGGCCGATCAGCGTTACTCAACTTAGGAATACTTCCAATTATGAGTAACCTGAAAGAGAAGCAAGATCTCTTTATCATTACTATCAACTGAATACCATACACAAGTATCTACATCTTCGATCTCTTTGAAGAATCCCGATACTTGCTATACCTGGTTCTCTACTCTATTCAAATACCTATAACTTCTCAAAATTTGGACCCTGTGTTTCCGCGAAACACCTGTCTAAAAACTAGAGAAGTCATAAGTAAACCGAATATAGTACGAGGACCAAGCCCTCTGTCCTGATGGACCCTGGACAACATACAATCCTTTGTATAAGTCCCTTGAGTCTGATAACTCATTCACTGTGTGTCGTAGGTTGAAAACTGTACTTATGGTTAAGAAGAATTACACCGCTGTTTAATGCTCCTTACCTAACCATCCACTGATATAGGTAAATGTCGTAGACATAATTTCAGAAAGGTATATCTCACTCTATGAAAATAGACGTACAGATATATCAATTTGAAATTGGTGCATAACAGCGGATATTCAAAACCAATTATTTGCCGACCGGCAAACAGCCCAGGTGATTTCCTCAAATATCACCGATTACAACGAATCCCGATATAATGAGGATAATCACCCAATTTCCAATAACTTACTCCCACTCATCATCTGTAAAACCATACAGATGTGAGAATCGTACCTGGTAAATACATACCCTGGAGTAAGTATCTAATCGGGAAATCAGTTTTCCTTTAACATTACACAGTGAAACTGAAACATTGAAATGTTCCGATGGGGTATTCTGGTATTCCTAGTAATGCCTCTTCCAGATTCACGACTGTAACCGTATAGTTCTTTGCCACCTCTCCAAATCCCTTCATATGTCTTTAGTCTTTACCTTCTGCACACCCTTTTAGGCCAAATGGTTTTCTTCCTTCCCTACCGTTCGGCACCAGCCTATGGTTTGGAAGAAGACTATCCAATAAGCATAATGGGTGTACTGTCCCAATCCTAGGAACACTCGCAATGAGAGAGGGTGAAGATAAAAGACAACCGAATAAACCTTATTCCTATTTCTCTTGAACCAGAATCCATCCCCGAACTGGAACCAGTTCCATTCGAGTTCGTATATAACCATACGATGGAGTATCCAAATAAACTGTGGATCTTCGTAGTGATACGGAGTGTCCTGGAGAAATACAAAGGTGATGTGGGAGTGGTAACGAAATATTTGGTTTGGTCGTGAATATCTGTTGCAGTTTACTTTGCCCTCTTACTAATCCCTTGCTTTGTCTGAACTTAATACCTTCTGCACACCATCGTTATGCTAATTGGTTTTCTTCATTCCCTACCGGTCGGCACCAGCCTAAGGTTTGGAAGAAGACAATCCAATTTGCGTAATAGGTGTACTACCCCTAAACCAAGGAGTACTCGTAACCTGAGAGAGGGTAAAAGGAAAAGACAACTGAATAATCCTATCCGTTTTCTCCAGAACCGGAAACCATCCTCGAATAAATTCTTTCGAGTTCGTATCTAACCATATGATGGTTTTGTCCAATGGAAGTGGACGTTCGTAGTAAAACGGGGTGTCCTGGAGAAAAGGGTAAAAGTAGGAGTGGCAATGAGGTTTGCAACTCTGACAATCCAAAAGCCGGTGTTTAAGAAGGTTCGGTCAACTTGGTCACTGAGTCAAAGTCTTAGGGTCGGGTCAATGGTCGCTGCCAAAGAGAGAGAGAAAAGAAACACTCAGCGTGCACTCTAACCTAGATCAGAATGGTCACCAATTTATCTAATCTGGAAACCTCCCACTGTACCTCAAATTCTCCTCCAAACCTGAAAGAAGAATTAGTCGGGGTTTCCCGAGGAGTAAACTAACTCATCAGTGGGAATCGGGATCCAACTATCATTGCATGATAACGTGACGGAATCCGCTCACGCTATCACACTCCAGAAGGTATGCGCATATCTGGCAAGTTTCAGTTCTTTTGAAACTCCCGATGTGATTTCTGCCCCATGCTCTTATGACCTTGGCGTGAGGTCAAAATATCATAAGTCACATGTCAAGTTCTGCCCGTCATTATCCAGGTTAATCTGAACCCACCCGTACATACCCTTGACGTAGGCCAAAATAGTAGTACGACTGTCCCAAATCAACGCATCTATCTATGCAACAGATAAATACCCGGCAGCTACCAATCACTATGCCTTGGCGTGAGGTCAAAATACATAGCTTGAATACTACCGAATATTTAACTGAAATGACGGAGGGCTACGAATGGTTTCTGGCGAAAACCTTTAACGTAATGAACTTGATATCGTCGAAGGAACGGATAGCTTTTAAAAATATAGTGACGAAAACCTTCGCTAAAGAGGTCACTCCCGGTGAAGGGATCTCGGCTCTTTCCCCGTAGAATGGGGTGCAGGATATTCCAACTGAATACCACGGTGCAAAGCAAAAGCAATCGGCTATAGTGAAGTTAATGCCCTGACGCAAACTTTTGTCCAAGGGGTCACTCCCGGTGAAGGGATCTCGGCCCTTGCCTCGTCGACTGAGGAGCAGGATATTCCAATGAATACCACGATGCAAAACAAAAGTAAACGTCCTTGCAATAACAGCTTTTTGAAAAGTGTTCCAACAACACCAGATTAGGTTTGTTTTAACTTGCATTGATCCGAATCAATGCAGTCCCATCAATTGATCACACCAAAAAGAACGAAAATATACTGATGTACGTATATGCCATCCGCATTCGCCACTGGGTCCCGTCATTACCCGTTAGGTTAGCTTACTAACGACAGAGCGGGGACTGGACTAGCGCGGATGCAAAACATATACGACATCTACTAATATATATACCAATATATAGTATTTCGCTCAAGGCGTGAATAAAATGCAACATCACAGAAATGTACAGCATCACAGAAACAATACAGATATCTGGGATCCCCGGGTTTCACAGAGCCACTACTGAAACCCGACGTTCCCCTGGTCGTGTGGATAGCCTGTGCAATGAAATCCTAGACCCCTACGGGCGCGGCAAGTTACCCGCCAAAACCTGAAGCGAGGCAGCCCCCTTCAGCAACGTGAATGGACCACCCAGCACTTCACGGAATCCGGTAACTTGGGCACCCCTCCTGGGTCAACCTGTACCCTCTACGAGTGCGGCGAATAGCCCGCCAATCCTAGAGTGAAGCCCCCTCCGTCTCAATGCCATGAGATGCGGGCTTGTTGCCCTCCAGAACCCGGCTATCCGTGCACCCCTCCGCGGGGCAATCCTAGTACAGAAAGTAAAATATACATACAACGGGTACATCGACCGCAACCAGGTCGTGCCCCAAAATAATAATACAAACAGGCAGTGACGGCAGTCCACATGTCGGACGCTCGCCCCGCAATATCAAATGTACACAATACAACCACAACTGTACTAGCATTGCATCCAGGCTATCCCCCACGACCGATCCGCAACATCACAGCAAATACATAGAACATCAACGTGAAAGTCACGTTCGCAAATCCGTCTAACCGGGCTATAGCAGTTAGACCGGATTTACCGATCGAGTGATATTCACGGTCGCAGATATAATGTAAATACTGTGAAAAATGTGTTTAAAATTTTCCGATTGACCAAAAATTAACAAGTGGGCCCCCAATCAAAACTGT
Source organism: Agapanthus africanus (assembly GCA_030015575.1). Taxonomy (NCBI): domain Eukaryota; kingdom Viridiplantae; phylum Streptophyta; class Magnoliopsida; order Asparagales; family Amaryllidaceae; genus Agapanthus; species Agapanthus africanus. The sequence continues at coordinate 332,708,442 of JASDDO010000018.1, read as the reverse complement.
AGCACTCACAGAAAACCTGGGCCCAATTTTAATATTCCAAAACCCCTAATTACACCCCTGAAGCCCACTGGAAAAAGATGGCCTACTGAACTCTCAAGACTGCGGCGGAACCGCGGCCCAATAGAAGGGTGGGGCCGCGGATCCGCGCTCTGTGTGAGAGATCAGAGTGTCGAATTTTCCCAGAGTTCTTAGAATCTCCTGCACATCATTCTGAGACCGCCTGAAAAATTTTTAGACACAAAAAATTCTCAACAGAAAACTGATGTGAGGTAAAAATGAGTTTTTGGAATTTTGGTCGATCGGAACCGCAAAACACATCAAACGAAAGCTAGACGAAGTTAATGGCGAGGCTCTGATACCACTGTAAGTGCACGGCGGCGCCCCGGCCGTCAATCCGACGCCGGAATGCGGAAGCGGTGAAAAACTTTAATTTTTGCGGACTTAGCAAACCGGCACCACCGCGCACTAAACACCCGGATCGTAACCATTAACAAGTCTAAGCTAACTAGAAGATGGGTTAGAGATATACCGACGATCCAAGTCCTCCGGTCTTCTCGTCATGGTCCCGATCTCCTGCGGAAAGTCCTGTCTCCTCCTCGTCGCCGGAAGTGCACCACATCGCCTACTTTGTTTACGGGCTCCCACCTCAATGCCGAGGCAACTCGGGGACGAAGCCGGCTACTCGACGTACCCAAGATTTGCTGTAGAATATAATGTAGATAGCATGTCTCATTTTGGGATTATGGAGTTGCCTTTTTGTGGAGGAAGAAGAACTTGGAGAGAGGTGGGAAAAATATGGCATACCAAAATGAGAGTAACATTTTTCCACACCAAAAATGAAATGAATCCCATCCCCTTTTGGAATGGCCGCCCCCCCCCCCCACTTCACAAGTGTGATTGGAGAGAGAAAGAGAAAAGGTCAAGGGGGTGATTGGAACAATAATGAAAAAGGGAATCATGAAAGAACATGATAACAAACAAAAACCACACACAACCACAACCATCAAGTCCACAAAGTCAATCCATCATGAGAAGGAGAAGTCAATGATGGTGCACATCATGAAAACCATCATGATGCCAAAAGATGCAAAGAACCCCCTCCACAAATGCCTATTTGCAACAATGCAAATAAACCCTCCTTCACCAATCTTCGGCCAATGAACGGAACAATGGAAATTGGCCGAAACGGAAAGCAAACTGGCAACTCCAGAAAACTGATCCCGTAATAAATTACAGGAAAACCCCGATACTGTGCATACACACCCGCATCTGTATTTCGACCGAAATACAAATGCAGTGAGACAAAATCTACACTGAACTTTACTAGGATCCGGCTTATACCAAAGTCGGCTAGTAATATCTGTTCGATCCTGATCCGTGCAATACCGCACGTATCTGATCGAACCCTGCCATATAACCATACGGCCTATAGTACAAACTGTCCGATCCTGATCCGTGCAATACCGCACGTATCTGATCGGACCTTGCCATATCTCCATACGGCCTCTACAACCTTTCGCCCGAAAGCTGAGTAACTGAAATGTGGGGGACTCTAAAGACTCATCAACACCTTGGTTGTGGATTTAACCACTAGCACGTCAGAGGTATAAGCCAATACGTAACGGGCTACCAGGTACTGACTAAAAGGGATGTCTGTGAGCGAACTCAGCCTGACAACCCTACTGAGCCTGTCAGTGACAATATCCGTACAGTCCGGTCCGTTCGTCTATGAGTATCACATGGCGGGCCTAGGTGGTTGGTAAAAGTCAGACCCCCAAAAGAGGTACAAGTCGTGTCGGAGTGTAGCCCAGAACACCCTGAGATACTACTGGAATACCTACCAGTAAATCTCCTTGTCTTGGCCAAGGACTTTGTGTAATGGCTCTCCTAGACACAGCACGACCTCACCCCCAATACCGGGAGAGACGAACCCCTGAAGATACGCTCACTGCCTCCATGTGGCTCGGGACTGTACCCAACTAAAACCTGTTTGCACGACTCCTTTGAGCCGTGGTAGGGTAGTAATCAAAGTATAGTGGGAACTCACACGAGACAAATGACGATCCCCAGGTCGATGAACTAACCTGCACACATGTCACCAGGGAACTGCCATCTGACGTCTGGTATATGACCAACTAGCATGTTCCCGGCGAGTCCTGTCCGGTGTACTCATAACCCAATGAGCACCTGTATACATCTTAGGTGATCCAACTGACACCAGTGGCTTGTGAGACCGGCCACCGCCCCTCGTCGGGGTCTCGACTGTATACACTAGTCTACTATGGAGAATCGATGCCCTGTCTCGAAACTCTCACGACTAGGGACCTTTTAAGGATATGCTTATAGACCCCCAGCTCCCACTTATATGATCGCCCTCATACTGCTGGTGGTCAAGCAAGAATCCTAGGGGCTCTATCAACGTGTAATAGCGACGTGTCAGGTCACCTAAAACAGCACACGATGATAAAGGTAAACCAGATAGCATACTATCATCTCGAGTAAGACTGTCCTACCGGGATAGGTCCTCCCTCAATCATTACAATCACGTACCTGTGACCTAATAATTGACTCTGAGGGCACTATCTCCAACAATCTCCCACTTGCACTCAAGGCTAATTATTGCGATGTCGCATACTCACAGCCCGTGTGATACCGAACATCCAACTCCTCTACTAGTCAGTCTCACAAAGCTCGTTTGCGGAACTATTGCGTTCGAGGAATAGCCTCAGTGAGTGGATCCGCTTAGTTGTTTCTTTCTATGTCTCTCTATATCTCAAGTTCGCGGAGAAACCCATCTCCCGAAATGAGTAATACCTGTCTTAGAATGTGTCTGGATGTCTGATGGGACATAGCTCATAAATGAGCTCCAAATCCAAACTTCTTAGACTGTATCGTCAACTGAACTTAATCAGTATCCTGCGCCATGCCACCCTCAGTATTTCCTTGGACCACCTGTCCAAAATACCGCCCCTCATCAGAAGGAAAACTATAACTCTGACAACCTCCTTGTCGTCCATGTCACCTTGGAAGCCTGGAATGATAACTATCTCCTGAATGAGGCTGTCGTTATCATCTCCCTAGAATATCCACTTATGTTCTAAAACTGCTTCCGACTGTTTCTCCAGGATTGGATTAATGTCAACTTATTGCATCTAGTGCAAGAACAACATCTGGTGTGGTACTTGACATCTCACGATTGACTCAATTGCCTGAGCAAGTGATCTGCCAATCATGCCCGTCCCTCTCCCCTTTAGTCTGTAAGACACCTTTGGAGAGGGTGACTCCATTACCTGCAGGTACACTACCGTGCCAGGAGTCGTCCATCCTAAATACTCTTAGAATGCTGTCAAGTACCCTGATTGGGAAACCACCCAAATCTAGATCTAAGACCATAGATCTAGTAACCAGTATGTCTGATATAAAATCCATTTCCTTTGTGGAGAAACAACTGTGTGACGACCAAAGTATAACCGATCGTAGTGTAGGAGTTTCTTTTCCTACTCTGTGTATATCATCCAAATACCAGGATATCACACCCTACTACCTTCTCAACAGATCCATCCCCTATTCTGATGAAGTCAAACCCATGACTGTCACGTCAGAAATAGATGATCTATCTCCGCTACATCTGCTCTAGTCTATAAATAGACATAAGCAACCTGTCCACCAATGCTTCCGCTGCTCCCACTGACTACGACAACCCTCTGGCAGAGTCATATAGACGTACACTTCTAAAACTGGTTTAGAACGACACTATACTCATCCTCCCGCCGGGTCTCGTAACCTGGAACAACAGCAATGGCAATTGTGGGTAAACAAGAACTTCCCTGTCACCGTCCTTGAGGCTACCGTAGTGCCTCTCGGGTGCCTGAAGTTACCCACCTTATCTGCGGAGTGGCCAATGGAATGTCAATCCAGATTGAATCTTTAGGTTCCTTATCAAATCTTCAGTAATCGTTTGTGGTTCTGGAATCACTTCCAGTTCTACCATACTCCCACTACTGTTTTCTGAAAAAAAATCCAATTTTAATAAAACTGTGGCGAGTCTAGAACAATATCGCTATTGTTCATCCAGATGGTAGAAAGTCAACCCTCGTCATAGCCTGGGTCAACCCACAAACAGCCATTACAGAAACGTGCCTTGAGTTGTCCAGTGTCTGGTTTTAATCATAAACCGGACAACTCCCCATACCTTAACATCGTTAAGATATGAACTGTTCTATATCCAATATAGAAACAGAGGCACTGATTTAATTGAACCAGATTCAAATCATGCAGCTGTCCCCAGCGCATGTCAACTAAATGGAAGGAGGCCGATCAGCGTTACTCAACTTAGGAATACTTCCAATTATGAGTAACCTGAAAGAGAAGCAAGATCTCTTTATCATTACTATCAACTGAATACCATACACAAGTATCTACATCTTCGATCTCTTTGAAGAATCCCGATACTTGCTATACCTGGTTCTCTACTCTATTCAAATACCTATAACTTCTCAAAATTTGGACCCTGTGTTTCCGCGAAACACCTGTCTAAAAACTAGAGAAGTCATAAGTAAACCGAATATAGTACGAGGACCAAGCCCTCTGTCCTGATGGACCCTGGACAACATACAATCCTTTGTATAAGTCCCTTGAGTCTGATAACTCATTCACTGTGTGTCGTAGGTTGAAAACTGTACCTATGGTTAAGAAGAATTACACCGCTGTTTAATGCTCCTTACCTAACCATCCACTGATATAGGTAAATGTCGTAGACATAATTTCAGAAAGGTATATCTCACTCTATGAAAATAGACGTACAGATATATCAATTTGAAATTGGTGCATAACAGCGGATATTCAAAACCAATTATTTGCCGACCGGCAAACAGCCCAGGTGATTTCCTCAAATATCACCGATTACAACGAATCCCGATATAATGAGGATAATCACCCAATTTCCAATAACTTACTCCCACTCATCATCTGTAAAACCATACAGATGTGAGAATCGTACCTGGTAAATACATACCCTGGAGTAAGTATCTAATCGGGAAATCAGTTTTCCTTTAACATTACACAGTGAAACTGAAACATTGAAATGTTCCGATGGGGTATTCTGGTATTCCTAGTAATGCCTCTTCCAGATTCACGACTGTAACCGTATAGTTCTTTGCCACCTCTCCAAATCCCTTCATATGTCTTTAGTCTTTACCTTCTGCACACCCTTTTAGGCCAAATGGTTTTCTTCCTTCCCTACCGTTCGGCACCAGCCTATGGTTTGGAAGAAGACTATCCAATAAGCATAATGGGTGTACTGTCCCAATCCTAGGAACACTCGCAATGAGAGAGGGTGAAGATAAAAGACAACCGAATAAACCTTATTCCTATTTCTCTTGAACCAGAATCCATCCCCGAACTGGAACCAGTTCCATTCGAGTTCGTATATAACCATACGATGGAGTATCCAAATAAACTGTGGATCTTCGTAGTGATACGGAGTGTCCTGGAGAAATACAAAGGTGATGTGGGAGTGGTAACGAAATATTTGGTTTGGTCGTGAATATCTGTTGCAGTTTACTTTGCCCTCTTACTAATCCCTTGCTTTGTCTGAACTTAATACCTTCTGCACACCATCGTTATGCTAATTGGTTTTCTTCATTCCCTACCGGTCGGCACCAGCCTAAGGTTTGGAAGAAGACAATCCAATTTGCGTAATAGGTGTACTACCCCTAAACCAAGGAGTACTCGTAACCTGAGAGAGGGTAAAAGGAAAAGACAACTGAATAATCCTATCCGTTTTCTCCAGAACCGGAAACCATCCTCGAATAAATTCTTTCGAGTTCGTATCTAACCATACGATGGTTTTGTCCAATGGAAGTGGACGTTCGTAGTAAAACGGGGTGTCCTGGAGAAAAGGGTAAAAGTAGGAGTGGCAATGAGGTTTGCAACTCTGACAATCCAAAAGCCGGTGTTTAAGAAGGTTCGGTCAACTTGGTCACTGAGTCAAAGTCTTAGGGTCGGGTCAATGGTCGCTGCCAAAGAGAGAGAGAAAAGAAACACTCAGCGTGCACTCTAACCTAGATCAGAATGGTCACCAATTTATCTAATCTGGAAACCTCCCACTGTACCTCAAATTCTCCTCCAAACCTGAAAGAAGAATTAGTCGGGGTTACCCGAGGAGTAAACTAACTCATCAGTGGGAATCGGGATCCAACTATCATTGCATGATAACGTGACGGAATCCGCTCACGCTATCACACTCCAGAAGGTATGCGCATATCTGGCAAGTTTCAGTTCTTTTGAAACTCCCGATGTGATTTCTGCCCCATGCTCTTATGACCTTGGCGTGAGGTCAAAATATCATAAGTCACATGTCAAGTTCTGCCCGTCATTATCCAGGTTAATCTGAACCCACCCGTACATACCCTTGACGTAGGCCAAAATAGTAGTACGACTGTCCCAAATCAACGCATCTATCTATGCAACAGATAAATACCCGGCAGCTACCAATCACTATGCCTTGGCGTGAGGTCAAAATACATAGCTTGAATACTACCGAATATTTAACTGAAATGACGGAGGGCTACGAATGGTTTCTGGCGAAAACCTTTAACGTAATGAACTTGATATCGTCGAAGGAACGGATAGCTTTTAAAAATATAGTGACGAAAACCTTCGCTAAAGAGGTCACTCCCGGTGAAGGGATCTCGGCTCTTTCCCCGTAGAATGGGGTGCAGGATATTCCAACTGAATACCACGGTGCAAAGCAAAAGCAATCGGCTATAGTGAAGTTAATGCCCTGACGCAAACTTTTGTCCAAGGGGTCACTCCCGGTGAAGGGATCTCGGCCCTTGCCTCGTCGACTGAGGAGCAGGATATTCCAATGAATACCACGATGCAAAACAAAAGTAAACGTCCTTGCAATAACAGCTTTTTGAAAAGTGTTCCAACAACACCAGATTAGGTTTGTTTTAACTTGCATTGATCCGAATCAATGCAGTCCCATCAATTGATCACACCAAAAAGAACGAAAATATACTGATGTACGTATATGCCATCCGCATTCGCCACTGGGTCCCGTCATTACCCGTTAGGTTAGCTTACTAACGACAGAGCGGGGAATGGACTAGCGCGGATGCAAAACATATACGACATCTACTAATATATATACCAATATATAGTATTTCGCTCAAGGCGTGAATAAAATGCAACATCACAGAAATGTACAGCATCACAGAAACAATACAGATATCTGGGATCCCCGGGTTTCACAGAGCCACTACTGAAACCCGACGTTCCCCTGGTCGTGTGGATAGCCTGTGCAATGAAATCCTAGACCCCTACGGGCGCGGCAAGTTACCCGCCAAAACCTGAAGCGAGGCAGCCCCCTTCAGCAACGTGAATGGACCACCCAGCACTTCACGGAATCCGGTAACTTGGGCACCCCTCCTGGGTCAACCTGTACCCTCTACGAGTGCGGCGAATAGCCCGCCAATCCTAGAGTGAAGCCCCCTCCGTCTCAATGCCATGAGATGCGGGCTTGTTGCCCTCCAGAACCCGTCTATCCGTGCACCCCTCCGCGGGGCAATCCTAGTACAGAAAGTAAAATATACATACAACGGGTACATCGACCGCAACCAGGTCGTGCCCCAAAATAATAATACAAACAGGCAGTGACGGCAGTCCACATGTCGGACGCTCGCCCCGCAATATCAAATGTACACAATACAACCACAACTGTACTAGCATTGCATCCAGGCTATCCCCCACGACCGATCCGCAACATCACAGCAAATACATAGAACATCAACGTGAAAGTCACGTTCGCAAATCCGTCTAACCGGGCTATAGCAGTTAGACCGGATTTACCGATCGAGTGATATTCACGGTCGCAGATATAATGTAAATACTGTGAAAAATGTGTTTAAAATTTTCCGATTGACCAAAAATTAACAAGTGGGCCCCCAATCAAAACTGTAGCACTCACAGAAAACCTGGGCCCAATTTTAATATTCCAAAACCCCTAATTACACCCCTGAAGCCCACTGGAAAAAGATGGCCCACTGAACTCTCAAGACTGCGGCGGAACCGCGGCCCAATAGAAGGGTGGGGCCGCGGATCCGCGCTCTGTGTGAGAGATCAGAGTGTCGAATTTTCCCAGAGTTCTTAGAATCTCCTGCACATCATTCTGAGACCGCCTGAAAAATTTTTAGACACAAAAAATTCTCAACAGAAAACTGATGTGAGGTAAAAATGAGTTTTTGGAATTTTGGTCGATCGGAACCGCAAAACACATCAAACGAAAGCTAGACGAAGTTAATGGCGAGGCTCTGATACCACTGTAAGTGCACGGCGGCGCCCCGGCCGTCAATCCGACGCCGGAATGCGGAAGCGGTGAAAAACTTTAATTTTTGCGGACTTAGCAAACCGGCACCACCGCGCACTAAACACCCGGATCGTAACCATTAACAAGTCTAAGCTAACTAGAAGATGGGTTAGAGATATACCGACGATCCAAGTCCTCCGGTCTTCTCGTCATGGTCCCGATCTCCTGCGGAAAGTCCTGTCTCCTCCTCGTCGCCGGAAGTGCACCACATCGCCTACTTTGTTTACGGGCTCCCACCTCAATGCCGAGGCAACTCGGGGACGAAGCCGGCTACTCGACGTACCCAAGATTTGCTGTAGAATATAATGTAGATAGCATGTCTCATTTTTGGGATTATGGAGTTGCCTTTTTGTGGAGGAAGAAGAACTTGGAGAGAGGTGGGAAAAATATGGCATACCAAAATGAGAGTAACATTTTTCCACACCAAAAATGAAATGAATCCCATCCCCTTTTGGAATGGCCGGCCCCCCCACTTCACAAGTGTGATTGGAGAGAGAAAGAGAAAAGGTCAAGGGGGTGGGTGGAACAATAATGAAAAAGGGAATCATGAAAGAACATGATAACAAACAAAAACCACACACAACCACAACCATCAAGTCCACAAAGTCAATCCATCATGAGAAGGAGAAGTCAATGATGGTGCACATCATGAAAACCATCATGATGCCAAAAGATGCAAAGAACCCCCTCCACAAATGCCTATTTGCAACAATGCAAATAAACCCTCCTCCACCAATCTTCGGCCAATGAACGGAACAATGGAAATTGGCCGAAACGGAAAGCAAACTGGCAACTCCAGAAAACTGATCCCGTAATAAATTACAGGAAAACCCCGATACTGTGCATACACACCCGCATCTGTATTTCGACCGAAATACAAATGCAGTGAGACAAAATCTACACTGTACTTTACTAGGATCCGGCTTATACCAAAGTCGGCTAGTAATATCTGTTCGATCCTGATCCGTGCAATACCGCACGTATCTGATCGAACCCTGCCATATAACCATACGGCCTATAGTACAAACTGTCCGATCCTGATCCGTGCAATACCGCACGTATCTGATCGGACCTTGCCATATCTCCATACGGCCTCTACAACCTTTCGCCCGAAAGCTGAGTAACTGAAATGTGGGGGACTCTAAAGACTCATCAACACCTTGGTTGTGGATTTAACCACTAGCACGTCAGAGGTATAAGCCAATACGTAACGGGCTACCAGGTACTGACTAAAAGGGATGTCTGTGAGCGAACTCAGCCTGACAACCCTACTGAGCCTGTCAGTGACAATATCCGTACAGTCCGGTCCGTTCGTCTATGAGTATCGCATGGCGGGCCTAGGGGGTTGGTAAAAGTCAGACCCCCAAAAGCGGTACAAGTCATGTCGGAGTGTAGCCCAGAACACCCTGAGATACTACTGGAATACCTACCAGTAAATCTCCTTGTCTTGGCCAAGGACTTTGTGTAATGGCTCTCCTAGACACAGCACGACCTCACCCACAATACCGGGAGAGACGAACCCCTGAAGATACGCTCACTGCCTCCATGTGGCTCGGGACTGTACCCAACTAAAACCTGTTTGCACGACTCCTTTGAGCCGTGGTAGGGTAGTAATCAAAGTATAGTGGGAACTCACACGAGACAAATGACGATCCCCAGGTCGATGAACTAACCTGCACATATGTCACCAGGGAACTGCCATCTGACGTCTGGTATATGACCAACTAGCATGTTCCCGGCGAGTCCTGTCCGGTGTACTCATAACCCAATGAGCACCTGTATACATCTTAGGTGATCCAACTGACACCAGTGGCTTGTGAGACCGGCCACCGCCCCTCGTCGGGGTCTCGACTGTATACACTAGTCTACTATGGAGAATCGATGCCCTGTCTCGAAACTCTCACGACTAGGGACCTTTTAAGGATATGCTTATAGACCCCCATCTCCCACTTATATGATCGCCCTCATACTGCTGGTGGTCAAGCAAGAATCCTAGGGGCTCTATCAACGTGTAATAGCGACGTGTCAGGTCACCTAAAACAGTACACGATGATAAAGGTAAACCAGATAGCATACTATCATCTCGAGTAAGACTGTCCTACCGGGATAGGTCCTCCCTCAATCATTACAATCACGTACCTGTGACCTAATAATTGGCTCTGAGGGCACTATCTCCAACACTATCTCCCGGATCAGGTGATACCGCCTCAGAATATGCCTGGATCGCTGATGGGACCTGAGTTCCTTGGCCAAAGCCACCGCTCTATTGTTATCGCAATACAAAGGTATTGGATGCTCAATGGATGGAACCACTCCAAGTTCAGTAATGAACTTCTTGATCCAGACAGCCTCTTTGGCAGCATCGTTGGCAGCGATGTATTCAGCCTCCATCGTCGAGTCTGACATGGTTTCCTGCTTGGAACTCTTCCAGCTAACCGCCCCTCCATAAAGGGTAAAGACAAATCCCGAGTGCGACTTAGAGTCATCCTTATCACTCTGGAAGCTCGAATCGGTAAAGGACTCCACTTGGAGTTCTCCGTTTCCATACACCAAGAGCATCTCTTTAGTCCTTCGTACGTACTTGAGAATGCTCTTCACAGCTGTCCAGTGACTCTCTCCAGGATCAGCTTGATACCTGCTCACTACACTTAGTGAGTATGCTACATTGGGTCTGGTACATAACATCGCGTACATGATAGAGCGTACAGCCGAAGCATAGGGTATCCCTTGCATGCGAGCTCTCTCCAAATCAGTCTTGGGAGACATCTCTTTAGAGAGAGTGACTCCAGAGATCGTGGGTAAGTTCCCACGCTTGGATTCTTCCATACTAAACCTCTTTAGTATGGTGTCAATGTACCTGGATTGGGACAATCCCAATATCCTTTTAGATCTATCTCTATAGATCATAATTCCCAATATGCAGAAGGCATCACCAAGATCTTTCATTGCAAATCTTTATGATAAGAAGAGCTTGACCGATTGCAGTATAGGAATGTCATTTCCTATCAAGAGTATGTCGTCCACGTACAATACGAGGAAGACAACCTTACTCTCTGCCACCTTCTTGTAGATACAAGGTTCATCTACGTTTTTGACGAAATCAAACTCTTTGATAACGACGTCAAAGCAAATGTTCCAACTCCGCGATGCTTGCTTTAATCCATAAATGGTATTAAGCAGCTTGCACACCTTCCCGCTGCTCCCACTATCTACGAAGCCCTCTGGCTGAGTCATGTACACGCACTCTTCTAAATCACCGTTTAGAAAGGCGGTCTTAACATCCATTTGCCAGATTTCGTAGTCATGATATGCAGCGATGGCAAGCATGATCCGGATGGATTTAAGCATAGCCACTGGGGAAAAGGTTTCGTCATAGTCCACACCTGGTCTATGACGAAAACCCTTTGCAACAAGTCTAGTTTTGAAAGTCTCCACTTTCCCATCTACACCAAGTTTTTTCTTGAAGATCCACTTGCTCCCAATGGGTTTTACCCCTTCAGGAGCAACTTCCAAAGTCCATACTTTGTTGGTGTACATGGATTCCATCTCGGACCGCATTGCATCCAGCCATTTCACTGAGTCTCCACTTGTGATGGCCTGCTCGAAGCTAGTTGGGTCATCATCAACCATGATGCAATCCTCGCTCCCACCATCCATGAGAAAACCGTAGTATCTCTCAGGTGGGTGAGGAACCCTACTAGATCGGTGGAGTGGCTAGGGTTCATCGGGAACTACCGAATCCTCTGGTTCCACCAAATCTTCTGTTGCAGCTTTTGTAGCTGGAACCTCTTCCAGTTCTACCTCATGACCACTAATCTCTTTTACAAGAAATTCCTTTTCTAAAAAGATGGCATGCCGAGAAACAAACACTCTTTGTTCCTCAGTGTGGTAGAAGATATACCCTTGTGAATTCTTGGGATATCGTACAAACTTACATAGAACAGTGTAGGGTTCCTAGGCACTCTCAAGAGGTCTCACAAGGCATCAACCATGCCAAATTAAAAATTTACGGTGCCGAGAAACCCTAGACTACGGATCGTTGGCTAGAATTCTAGGCGAAACGGTAATCTAGTTAACAACTTAACTAAAGGAGAGAGGCTACAACCTTTGTAGATCCGTTTCTCCACTTCCTAAGCTCCACGTAGGCATCCTCTCACTGTCCTAGTTGGATCTCGGACTCTCGCATCGGCTTCATCGAAGAAATGAGCGGAATAGGTCGTCGGCTTCGTGCCGAAGATGATCTACGTCGAGGTTGCACAAGTTCAAGCTCCAACTTCACCAAGTTGAGAAACTTGTGAAGAAAACACCAAAAACAACTTGGCAAGAGGTAGAGGGTGAAGAAATAGGAGGTGGGTTCACTTTAGAATTGGATTTCTCACTTTGGAACTCAAGATGCCATTGATGGCATCAAGCTTTTTCTCTTGAAGATGAAGAAGAAGAAGTAGATAGAATATGATAAGTATTGTGTAAAAAGAATAATAAAATCAATACTTATCATATACTTACCATGGTCAAGTGTAGAGAGCAAACTAGGGTTAAGTGGATGGTTAGGTTAAGAGAAGAAAACAAAAATGGTCAATTATTCAACTCTTCATGAAGCTTCATAAAAGAAACAAATAATGCCACCATTTTTCTTTTCTTTTCCAAAATGAATAATCAATATAAATAAATGAACAAGTATATAAAACCTTAACCATTCATATAACCATGGTTTAATCTTTACACAAGCACAAGTCAACATGTATCATCAAACATGATACATACATGTGCACAAAAGTATATCACATATACAACTTGCACATCAAGTGAGAAAATCCATTTAAAGTGAACCAATACTAGTTAATGCAAAGTAATATATCATATATATAATTATACATTAAATCACAAAATCAACACTTGATTCAATGATCCGGTCATGTCGCACATAACCGACTAGTATACAATGTATCGATTTATCGAATCAATGATTCGATAACTAGGTTATATCTCATACAACCAATCGAAACATTCATCGCGAGAATGAAATACGGTATCACATACACGCATTATTCTCGGTCCCGCACATATCTCATATGCGCTCCTATTTCGTTTCGCTTGAGCCAGGAAACCTCTGTGTAGGACTCTAAAGACTCGTCAATACGCCCGTAGCAGATGATGATCATATCAAGCACCCACAAGCCGCAAGCGGTCTGCTAAACGTAACGGCCACCCGGGTATTAAGCGATCAGAAGATCGACGAGCTAGCCCGCTCACACTCCTGTGAATCCAACCAGTAACACTTACCATACAGTCCGGTCTGTTCGTCTGATATGTCGCATATCAAGTCTAGGGGTGGTAAACGTCAGACCCCAATAACCGATAAGTCATGCCGATATGAGGCTCATAACGGGTCGAGAAACTACTGGTAACACTTACCAGCAAATCTCTGATCAGCCCTGGCCAGGGACTTCCCTGTTACGGCTAATCGAGCACAGCGCAACATCAACCCCCAATACCGGGAGAGACGAAACCCCTCCTATCGCTCATTGCCTCCATGTGACTCGGGACTGTACCCAAAGACCACCGTTTTGCACGACCTCATGGACGTGGTAAGGTGGAGATCAAAGCACAGTGGGAATCACACAAGACTCTATGACGATCTCGGGTCTACAGACTAACCTGTACAAGTGTCACCTGAGAACTGCCATCTGACGTGAGGTATAATACCATCTGGGAGTTCTCGGCGAGTCCGTCCAGTGTACCCAGTCTCCACTGAGCACCCGTATACCCTCTCTGATGTAAAACACCAATGGATATAGGATCATCCATCGCCCATCTCATGGGTCGAGAAGCATATACGCTAGTCTACTCTGGTATATCGATGCCCCGTCTCGATACACCCACGACTAGGGACCTTGAAAGATGTACTTATGGACTACCATGTCCCCACTAGTATGATCTGCATCATAGTCCAGGTAGTCAAGTACACATCCTAAGGGCTTTACCAACATGTAACTATAAGACAGTTTAAAGAGACTAGTGTACATGTTAAGATAAAGAGTAACCAGATAGCATACTATCATATCGAGCAAGAAAGTCATCTCTATATATGTCCAAGCATCCAATATAATATACGTCATCTGTACAATACTGGCCTCTAGGGCATACATACAACTAACAATCTCCCACTTGCACTAGGGCCAGCTGCTGTAGTATCGCATACCGAGCATCCCGAAGAGTCTCTCAAACTGTATCTGGGGAATGGCCTTCGTGAGTGGATCCGCCGTGTTGTTCTTCGTGTCAACCCTCCTGACCACGATCTCCCGGCGATCAACTATCTCCCGGATCAGGTGATACCGCCTCAGAATATGCCTGGATCGCTGATGGGACCTGGGTTCCTTGGCCAAAGCCACCGCTCCATTGTAATCGCAATACAAAGGTATTGGATGCTCAATGGATGGAACCACTCCAAGTTCAGTAATGAACTTCTTGATCCAGACAGCTTCTTTGGCAGCATCGTTGGCAGCGATGTATTCAGCCTCCATCGTCGAGTCTGCCACGGTTTCCTGCTTGGAACTCTTCCAACTAACCGCCCCTCCGTATAGGGTAAAGACAAATCCCGACTACGACTTAGAGTCGTCCTTATCACTCTAGAAGCTCGAATCGGTAAAGGACTCCACTTGGAGTTCTCCATTACCATACACCAAGAGCATCTCTTTAGTCCTTCGTAAGTACTTGAGAATGCTCTTCACAGCTGTCTAGTGACTCTCTCCAGGATCAGCTTGATACCTGCTCACTACACTTAGTGAGTATGCAACATCGGGTCTGGTACATAGCATCGCATACATGATAGAGACTACAGCTGAGGCATAGGGTATCCCTTGCATGCGAGCTCTCTCCAAATCAGTCTTAGGAGACATCTCTTTGGAGAGAGTGACTCCAGAGATCGTGGGCAAGTTCCCACGCTTGGATTCATCCATACTAAACCTCTTTAGTATGGTGTCAATGTACCTGGATTGGGACAATCCCAATATCCGTTTGGATCTATCTCTATAGATCCTGATTCCCAATATGCAGGAGGCATCTCCAAGATCTTTCATTGAGAATCTTTGTGATAAGAAGAGCTTGACCGATTGCAGCATAGGAATATCATTTCCTATCAAGAGTATGTCGTCCACGTACAATACGAGGAAGACAACCTTACTCCCTGCCACCTTCTTATAAATACAAGGTTCATCTGGGTTTTTGACGAAATCAAACTCTTTAATAACGACATCAAAGCAGATGTTCCAACTCCGCGATGCTTGCTTTAATCCATAAATGGATTTAAGCAGCTTGCACACCTTGCCGCTGCTCCCACTGTCTACGAAGCCCTCTGGCTGAGTCATGTACACGCACTCTTCTAAATCACCATTTAGAAAGGCGGTCTTAACATCCATTTGCCAGATTTCGTAATCATGATATGCAGCGATGGCAAGCATGATCCGGATGGATTTAAGCATAGCCACTGGAGAAAAGGTCTCGTCATAGTCCACACCTGGTCTTTGACGAAAACCCTTTGCTACAAGTCTAGCTTTGAAAGTCTCCACTTTCCCATCTACACCAAGTTTCTTCTTGAAGATTCACTTGCTCCCGATGGGTTTTACCCCTTCAGGAGCAACTTCCAAAGTCCATACTTTGTTGGTGTACATGGATTCCATCTCGGACCGCATAGCATCCAGCCATTTCACTGAGTCCCTACTCGTGATGGCCTGCTCGAAGCTAGTTGGGTCATCATCCTCCATGATGCAATCCTCGCTCCCTCCATCCATGAGAAAACCGTAGTATCTCTCAGGTTGGCGAGGAACCCTACTAGATCGGCGGAGTGGCTGGGGTTCATCGGGAACTACGGAATCCTCTGGTTCCACCAGATCTTCTGTTGTAGCTTCTGCAGCTGGAACTTCTTCCAGTTCTACCTCATGACCACTAATCTCTTTTTCAAGAAATTCCTTTTCTAAAAAGGTGGCATGCCGAGAAACAAACACTCTTTGTTCCTCAGGGTGGTAGAAGATATACCCTTGAGAATTCTTGGGATATCCTACAAATTTGCATAGAACAGACCGTGCCTCGAGTTTGTCCGGATTTTGTCGTTTGACATAGGCTGGACAACCCCATATCTTAACATAGTTAAGACTTGGTCTCTTTCCTTTCCATATCTCATATGGAGTGGTAGGCACAGATTTGGTTGGGACCATATTCAATAGATGTATGGCTGTCTCAAGCGCATACCCCCAGAAGGAAATAGGTAACTCAGCTGTACTCATCATAGAGCGCACCATATCTGTAAGTGCACGGCGGCGCCCCGGCCGTCAATCCGACGGCCAAATACGGAAGCAGTGATAAACTTTAATTTTTCTTGAACTGGCAAACCGCCGCGCACTAAAACCCGGATCGAACCACTAACTAGTCCTAGCTATCTACAAGATGGGAAAGAGATATACCGACGATCCAAGTCCTCCGGTCTTCTCATCATCGTCCCGATCTCCTGCGGAATGTCCTGTCTCCTCCTCGTCGCCGGAAGTGCACCACATCGCCTACTTCTTTTACGGGCTCCCACCTCAATGCCGAGGCAACTCGGGCACGAAGCTGGCTAGTCGACGTGCCCAAGATTCGCTGTAGAATATCTAGTGAAGAAGTCTCATTTGGGGTTGTAGGAATTGCCTTTTGGTGGAGGGATTGAACTTGGAGCTTTATGGATTGATCAAGTGGGAATTTTGCAACATGAAATGAGCTAAAAACCCACACCACAAATTTTGGACAGCCCCCAAATGGGAGTGGCCGGCCAAGCTAAAATGAGAGGAGAGAAATGAGAGTGTGGTCTCATGGATAATGAGAGAGCCATCTAATTATCCAATGGAGAGAGAAAGCTATCATACAAAAGAAACATCATCACAACAAATCCAACACTCAAACCTACCATCGTCAACATCCATCATGAAAACAAAAGTCAAGTCATGATGAAGACAAGAAGTCAAGGTCAAAGAATGGCTATCATGATGCAACAAAAAGCAAAAGCCCCCTCCCCAAATACTTATTTGCAACAATACAAATAAGCCCTCCTCCACCAATCTTCGGCCAATGAACGATACAAAGGAAATTGGCCGAAACGGAAAGCAAACTGGCAACTCCAGAAAACTGGTCCCGTAATAAATTACAGGAAAACCCCGATACTGTGCATACACACCCGCATTTGTATTCCGACCGAAATACAAATGCAATGAGACAAAATCTACACTGTACTATACTAGGATCCGGCTTATACCAAAGCCGGCTAGTATTATCCGTTCGATCATGATCCGTGCAAAACCGTACGTATCTGATCGAACCCTGCCATATACCCATACGGCCTGTAGTACAAACTGTCCGATCCTGATCCGTGCAATACCGCACGTATCTGATCGGACCTTGCCATATCTCCATACGGCCTCTACAACTTTTCGCCCGAAAGCTTGAGTAACTGAATGTGGGGGACTCTAAAAACTCATCAACACCTTGGTTGTGGATTTAACCACTAGCACGTTAGAGGTATAAGCCAATACATAACGGGCTACCAGGTATTGACCAAAAGGGACGTCTGTGAGCGAACTCAGCCTGACTCCCTACTGAGCCTGTCAGTTACAATATCCGTACAGTCCGGTCCGTTCGTCTATGAGCATCGCATGGCGGGCCTAGGGGGTTGGTAAAAGTCAGACCCCCAAAAGCGGTACAAGTCGTGTCGGAGTGTAGCCCAGAACACCCTGAGATACTACTGGAATACCTACCAGTAAATCTCCTTGCCTCGGCCGAGGGCTTCGTGTAATGGCTCTCCTAGACACAGCACGACCTCACCCCCAATACCGGGAGAGACGAACCCCTGAAGATACGCTCACTGCCTCCATGTGGCTCGGGACTGTACCCAACTAAAACCTGTTTGCACGACTCCTTTGAGCCGTGGTAGGGTAGTAATCAAAGTACAGTGGGAACTCACACAAGACAAATGACGATCCCCAGGTCGATGAACTAACCTGTACACATGTCACCAGGGAACTGCCATCTGACGTCTGGTATATGACCAACTGGCATGTTCCCGGCGAGTCCTGTCCGGTGTACTCATAACCCAATGAGCACCTGTATACATCTTAGGTGAACCAACTGACACCAGTGGCTTGTGAGACCGGCCACCGCCCCTCGTCGGGGTCTCGACTGTATACACTAGTCTACTCTGGAGTATCGATGCCCTGTCTCAAAACTCCCACGACTAGGGACCTTTTAAGGATATGCTTATAGACCCCCAGCTCCCACTTATATGATCGCCCTCATACTGCTGGTGGTCAAGCAAGAATCCTAGGGGCTCTATCAACGTGTAATAGCGACGTGTCTGGTCACTTAAAACAGTACACGATGATAAAGGTAAACCAGATAGCATACTATCATCTCGAGTAAGACTGTCCTACCGGGATAGGTCCTCCAGCAATCATTGCAATCACGTACCTGTGACCTAATAATTGACTCTGAGGGCACTATCTCCAACAATCTCCCACTTGCACTCAAGGCTAATTATTGCGATGTCGCATACTCACAGCCCGTGTGATACCGAACACCCAACTCCTCTACTAGTCAGTCTCACAAAGCTCGTTTGCGAAACTATTGCGTTCGAGGAATAGCCTTAGTGAGTGGATCCTCTTTGTTGTTCCTTTCTATGTCTCTCAATATCTCAAGTTCGCGGAGAAAGCCATCTCCCGAAATGAGCAATACCTGTCTTAGATTGTGTCTGGATGTCTGATGGGACATAGCTCATGAATGAACTCCAAATCCAAACTTCTTAGACTGTATCGTCAACTGAACTTAATCAGTATCCTGTGCCATGCCTCCCTCAGTATTGCCTTGGATCACCTGTCCAAAATACTGCCCCTCGTCAGAAGGAAAAACTATAACTCTGACAACCTCCTTGTCGTCCATGTCACCTTGGAAGCATGGAATGATAACTGTCTCCCGAATGAGGCTGTCGTTATCATATCCCTAGAACATCCACTTATGTTCTAAAACTGCTTCCGACTGTTTCTCCAGGATTGGATCAATGTCAACTTATTGCATCTAGTGCAAGAACAACATCTGGTGTGGTACTTGACATCTCATGATTGACTCAATTGCCTAAGCAAGTGATCTGTCAATCGTGCACATCCCTCTCCCCTTTAGTCTATAAGACACCTTTAGAGAGGGTGACTTCATCGCCTGCAGGTATACTACCATACCAGGAGTCGTTCATTCTAAATACTCATAGAATGCTGTCAAGGTACCCAGATTGGGAAACCACCCAAATCTAGATCTAAAACCATAGATCTAGTAACCAGTATGTCTGATATAAAATCCATTTCCTTTGTGGAGAAACCACTGTGTGACGACCAAAGTATAACCGATTGTAGTATAGGAGTTTCTTTTCCTACTCTGTGTATGTCATCCAAATACCAGGATATCACACCCTACTACCTTTTCAACAGATCCATCCCCTATTCTGATGAAGTCAAACCTATGACTGTCACGTCAGAAATAGATGATCTATCTCCGCTACTGGTGCTTCAGTCTATAAATAGACATAAGCTACCTGTCTACCAATGCTTCCGCTGCTCCCACTGATTTCGACAACCCTCTGGCAGAGTCATATAGACATCCACTTCTAAAACTAGTTTAGAACGACGCTATACTCATCCTCCCGCCGGGTCTCGCAGCCTGGAACAACAGCAATGGTAATTTTGGGTAAACAAGAACTTCCCTGTCACCGTCCTTGAGGCTACCGTAGTACCTCTCGGGTGCCTGAAGTTACCCACCTTATCTGCGGAGTGGCCAATGGAATGTCAAACCGGATTGAATCTTTAGGTTCTTTATCAAATCTTCAGTAATCATTTGTGGTTCTGGAATCACTTCCAGTTCTACCATACTCCCACTACTGTTTTCTGAAAAAATCCATTTTTATTAAAACTGTGGCGAGTCTAGAACAATATTGCTATTGTTCATCCAGATGGTAGAAAGTCAACCCTCGTCATAGCCTGGGTCAACCCACAAACAGCCATTACAGAAACGTGCCTTGAGTTATCCAGAGTCTGGTTTTAAGCATAAACTGGACAACTCCCCGTACCTTAACATCGTTAAGATATGAACTGTTCTATATCCAATATAGAACCAGAGGCACTGATTTAATTGAACCAGATTCAAATCATGCAACTGTCTCCACTGCATGTCAACTAAATGGAAGGAGGCCGATCAGCGTTATTCAACTTAGGAATGCTTCCAATTATGAGTAACCTGAAAAAGAAGCAAGTTCTCTTAGTCATTACTATCAACTTAATACCATACACAAGTATCTACATCTTCGATCTCTTTGAAGAATCCCGATACTTGCTACACCTGGTTCTCTACTCTATTCAAATACCTATAACTTCTCAAAATTCGGACCCTGTGTTTCCGCGAAACACTTGTCTAAAAACTAGAGAAGTCATAAGTAAACCGAATATAGTACGAGGACCAACCCCTCTGTCCTGATGGACCCTGGACAACATACAATACTCTGTATAAGTCCCTTGAGTCTGATAACTCATTCACTGTGTGTCGCAGGTTGAAAACTGTACTTATGGTTAAGAAGAATTACACCGCTGTTTAATGCTCCTTACCTAACCATCCACTGATATAGGTAAATGTCGTAGATATAATTTCAGAAAGGTATATCTCACTCTATGAAAATAGACGTACAGATATATCAATTTGAAATTGGTGCATAACTGCGGATATTCAAAACCAAATATTTGCCAACCGGCAAACAGCCCAGGTGATTTCCTCAAATATCACCGATTACAACGAATCCCGATATAATGAGGATAATCACCCAATTCCCAATAACTTACTCCCACTCATCATCTGTAAAACCATACAGATGAGAGAATCATACCTGGTAAATACATACCCTGGAGCAAGTGTCTAATCGGGAAATCAGTTTTCCTTTAACAGTACACAGTGAGACTGAAACATCGAAATGTTTCGATGGGGTATCCTGGTATTCCTAGTAATGCCTCTTCCAGATTCACAACTGTAACCGTATAGTTCTTTGCCACCTCTCCAAATCCCTTCATATGTCTTTAGTCATTAGCTTCTGCACACCCCTTTAGGCCAAATGGTTTTCTTCTTCCCTACCGTTCGGCACCAGCCTATAGTTTGGAAGAAGACTATCCAATAAGCATAATGGGTGTACTGTCCCAATCCTAGGAACACTCGCAATGAGAGAGGGTGAAGATAAAAGACAACCGAATAAACCTTATTCCTATTTCTCCTGAACCAGAATCCATCCCCGAACTGGAACAAGTTCCTTTCGAGTTCGTATATAACCATACGATGGAGTATCCAATAAACTGTGGATCTTCGTAGTGATACGGAGTGTCCTGGAGAAATACAAAGGTGATTTTAGGATTGGCGAAGGAATACTTGGTTTGGTCGTGAATAACTATTGCAATTTACTTTGCCCTCTTACTAATCCCTTGCTTTGTCTTAACTTAATACCTTATGCACACCATCGTTTTGCTAATTGGTTTTCTTCATTCCCTACCGGTCGGCACCAGCCTAAGGTTTGGAAGAAGACAATCCAATTTGCGTAATAGGTGTACTACCCCTAAACTAAAGAGTACTCACAACTTGAGAGAAGGTAAAAAGGAAAAGACAACTGAATAATCCTATCCGTTTTCTCCAGAACCGGAAACCATCCTCGAATAAATTCTTTCGAGTTCGTATCTAACCATACGATGGTTTTGTCCAATGGAAGTGGACGTTCTTAGTAATACGGGGTGTCCTGGAGAAAAGGGTAAAAGTAGGAGTGGCAATGAGGTCTGCAACTCTGACAATCCAAAAGCCGGTGTTTAAGAAGGTTCGGTTAATTTTGGTCACTGAGTCATAGTCTTAGGGTCGGGTCAATGGTCGCTGCCAAAGAGAGAGAGAAAAGAAACACTCAGCGTGCACTCTAACCTAGATCAGAATGGTTACCAATTTATCTAATCTGGAATCCTCCCACTGTACCTCAAATTCTCCTCCAAACCTGAAAGAAGAATTAGTCGGGGTCACCCGAGGAGTAAACTAACTCATCAGTGGGAATAGGGATCCAACTCTCATCGTATGATAACGTGACGGAATCCGCTCACGGTATCACACTCCAGAAGGTATGCGCATATCTGGCAAGTTTCAGTTCTTTTGAAACTCCCGATGAGATTTTTGCCCCATGCTCTTATGACCTTGGCGTGAGGTCAAAATATCATAAGTCACATGTCAAGTTCTGCCCGTCATTATCCAGGTTAATCTGAACCCACCCATACATACCCTTGACGTAGGCCAAAATAGTAGTACGACTGTCCCAAACCAACGCATCTATCTATGCAACAGATAAATATCCGGCAGCTACCAATCACTATGCCTTGGCGTGAGGTCAAAATACATAGCTTGAATACTACCGAATATTTAACTGAAATGACGGAGGGCTACGAATGGTTTCTGGCGAAAACCTTTAACGTAATGAACTTGATATCGTTGAAGGAACGGATAGCTTTTTAGAAATATAGTGACGACAACTTCCGCTAAAAAGGTCACTCCCGGTGAAGGGATCTCGGCTCTTTCCCCGTAGAATGGGGTGCAGGATATTCCAACTGAATACCACGGTGCAAAGCAAAAGTAATCGGCTATAGTGAAGTCATTGCCCTGACTCCAACTTTTGTCCAAGGGGTCACTCCCGGTGAAGGGATCTCGGCCCTTGCCTCGTCGACTGAGGAGCAGGATATTCCAACTGAATACCACGATGCAAAACAAAAGAGAACGTCCTTGCAATAACAGCTTTTTGAAAAGTGTTCCATCAACATCAGATTAGGTTTGTTTTAACTTGCATTGATCCGAATCAATGCAGTCCCATCAATTGATCACACCACAAAGAACGAAAATATACTGATGTATGTATATGCCATCCGCATTCGCCACTGGGTCCCGTCATTACCCGTTAGGTTAGCTAACTAATGACAGAGCGGGGACTGGACTAGCGCGGATGCAAAACATATACAACATCTACTAATATATATACCAATATATTATATTCGCTCAAGGCGTGAATAAAATGCAACATCACAGAGAATGAACAGCATCACAGAAACAATACAGATATCTGGGATCCCCGGGTTTCACAGAGCCGCTGAAACCCGACGTTCCCCTGGTCGTGTGGATAGCCTGTGCAATGTAAACCTAGACCCCTACGGGCGCGGCAAGTCACCCGCCAAAACCTGAAGCGAGGCAGCCCCCTTCAGCAACGTGAATGGACCACCCGGCACTTCACGGAATCCGGCAACTTGGGCACCCCTCCTGGGTCAACCTGTACCCCCTACGAGTGCGGCGAATAGCCCGCCAATCCTAGAGTGAAGCCCCCTCCGTCTCAATGCCATGAGATGCGGGCTTGTTGCCCTCCAGAACCCGGCTATCCGTGCACCCCTCCGCGGGGCAATCCTAGTACAGAAAGTAAAATATACATACAACGGGTACATCGACCGCAACCAGGTCGTGCCCCAAAATAATAATACAAACAGGCAGTGACGGCAGTCCACATGTCGGACGCTCGCCCCGCAATATGAAATGTACATAATACAACCACAACTGTACTAGCATTGCATCCAGGCTATCCCCCACGACCGATCCGCAACATCACAGCAGAAACAGAACATCAACGTGAAAGTCACGTTCGCAAATCCGTCTAACCGGGCTATAGCAGTTAGACTGGATTTACCGATCGAGTGACATTCACGGTCGCAGATATAATGTAAATACTGTGAAATAATGTGTTTAAAATATCCGATCGATCAAAAAATTAACAAGTGGGCCCCCAAACAATACTGTAGCACTCACAGAAATACTGGGCCCAATATTAATATTCCAAAACCCCTATTTTGATTCCAGAAAGAAACTGAAGAAACATGATAACATGATCTCGCTACAGTGCGGCGGAACCGCGGCCCAATGTGGTTTTGGCCGCAGTTCCGCGCTCTGACAGAGGAATCACTTTATCGTATTTCTGCAGAATTCTTATATCATCCAGTGCATCACTATTTTACAACCTGAAAAAATTTTCGAGACCAAAAAATTTCAACAGAAAACTGTCGCGAACAAAAATGTAGATTTTGGAATTTTGGTCGATCGGAAATGCAAAACACATTAAACCAAGCTAGACTAAGTTAATGGCGAGGCTCTGATACCACTGTAAGTGCACGGCGGCGCCCCGGCCGTCAATCCGACGGCCAAATGCGGAAGCAGTGATAAACTTTAATTTTTCTTGAACTGGCAAACCGCCGCGCACTAAAACCCGGATCGAACCACTAACTAGTCCTAGCTATCTACAAGATGGGAAAGAGATATACCGACGATCCAAGTCCTCCGGTCTTCTTATCATCGTCCCGATCTCCTGCGGAATGTCCTGTCTCCTCCTCGTCGTCGGAAGTGCACCACATCGCCTACTTCTTTTACGGGCTCCCACCTCAATGCCGAGGCAACTCGGGCACGAAGCTGGCTAGTCGACGTGCCTAAGATTCGCTGTAGAATATCTAGTGAAGAAGTCTCATTTGGGGTTGTAGGAATTGCCTTTTGGTGGAGGGATTGAACTTGGAGCTTTATGGATTGATCAAGTGGGAATTTTGCAACATGAAATGAGCTAAAAACCCACACCACAAATTTTGGACAGCCCCCAAATGGGAGTGGCCGGCCAAGCTAAAATGAGAGGAGAGAAATGAGAGTATGGTCTCATGGATAATGAGAGAGCCATCTAATTATCCAATGGAGAGAGAGAGAGAGAAAGCTATCATACAAAAGAAACATCATCACAACAAATCCAACACTCAAACCTACCATCATCAACATCCATCATGAAAACAAAAGTCAAGTCATGATGAAGACAAGAAGTCAAGGTCAAAGAATGGCTATCATGATGCAACAAAAAGCAAAAGCCCCCTCCCCAAATACTTATTTGCAACAATGCAAATAAGCCCTCCTGCACCAATCTTCGGCCAATGAACGATACAAAGGAAATTGGCCGAAACGGAAAGCAAACTGGCAACTCCAGAAAACTGGTCCCGTAATAAATTACAGGAAAACCCCGATACTGTGCATACACACCCGCATTTGTATTCCG
This sequence comes from Agapanthus africanus, assembly GCA_030015575.1. NCBI lineage: Eukaryota > Viridiplantae > Streptophyta > Magnoliopsida > Asparagales > Amaryllidaceae > Agapanthus > Agapanthus africanus. The sequence goes on along the minus strand of JASDDO010000018.1, from coordinate 332,682,886 downwards.
ACCGAAATACAAATGCAATGAGACAAAATCTACACTGTACTATACTAGGATCCGGCTTATACCAAAGCCGGCTAGTATTATCCGTTCGATCCTGATCCGTGCAAAACCGCACGTATCTGATCGAACCCTGCCATATACCCATACGGCCTGTAGTACAAACTGTCCGATCCTGATCCGTGCAATACCGCACGTATCTGATCGGACCTTGCCATATCTCCATACGGCCTCTACAACTTTTCGCCCGAAAGCTTGAGTAACTGAATGTGGGGGACTCTAAAAACTCATCAACACCTTGGTTGTGGATTTAACCACTAGCACGTTAGAGGTATAAGCCAATACATAACGGGCTACCAGGTATTGACCAAAAGGGACGTCTGTGAGCGAACTCAGCCTGACTCCCTACTGAGCCTGTCAGTGACAATATCCGTACAGTCCAGTCCGTTCGTCTATGAGCATCGCATTGTAAGTGCACGGCGGCGCCCCGGCCGTCAATCCGACGCCGGAATGCGGAAGCGGTGATAAACTTAAATTTTGCGGACTTTGCAAACCGGCACCACCGCGCACTTTAACCGGATCGGACCATTAACTAGTCTAAGCAATCTACAAGAATGGGAATAGAGATATATACCGACGATCCAAGTCCTCCGGTCTTCATCTCCACTCCGATCTCCTCGCGGGATCTCCGTCCATCTCCTCCTCGTCGGAAAAGGGCACCACGAAGCCGGGTACTTTTACGGGCTCCCACCTCAATACCGAGGCAACTCGCGCATGAAGCCGGCAACTCGACATGCTCAAGATATGCTGTAGGAAGTGTAGTGTAGAGTGGATGTCTCACTTTGGGGTTTGTTGCCATTTGTAGATGATGGAGGAAACAAGATAAGAAAAATGGTGCTTGCATTTTTCTTAGCATGAAAAGAGATCAAGAATGAAAACCTCAAGAATGAAAACTCTCATCTTTTTCTTTCTCTCAACCATGGAAAAGCTTCTTTCATCAAGTGAGAAGAATGGTGGTGGAAAAAACAATATATGAAGCAAGAAGGGAGGTGAGTGTAGGAGAAGTCAAGAGGTGACCACAACATCAACCATACTTCTTACTATTAAACCCATACCCTCTCAAATCTCATCCTCATTCAATCAAATCTCATAAAAGCAAAAGCATGGATGAAAAAGAAATGAAAGCTATCATAATCAAACATTTACAAGAAACCCCCTCCACAAATGTTATTTGCACAATTGCAAATAACCCCCTCCATCGGAAAAGTCCGGCCGGGAAAGAACAAAGGAAAACCGGCCGGAACGGAATGCAAACTGGCAACTCCAGAAAACTGGTCCCGTAATAAATTACAGGAAAACCCCGATACTGTGCATACACACCCGCATCTGTATTCCGTCCGGATACAAATGCAATAAGACAAAATCTACACTGTACTAAACTAGGACCGGCTTAAACCAAAGCCGGCTAGTAAAAACCGTTCGATCCTGATCCGTGCAATACCGCACGTATCTGATCGAACCCTGCCATATAACTATACGGCCACTAGTACAAAACTGTCCGATCCTGATCCGTGCAATACCGCACGTATCTGATCGGACCCTGCCATATCTCCATACGGCCTCTACAGCGTTTCGCCCGAAAGCTGAGTAACTGAAAGTGTGGTGGACTCTAAAGACTCGTCAATACTATGGCTGTGGATTTAACCACTAGCCCGTCAGAGGTATAAGCCAATACGTAACGGGCCACCAGCTATTGACCAAAAGGGACGTCGATGAGCGAACTCATCCTGACACCCTACTGAGCCTGTCAGTGACAATATCCGTGCAGTCCGGTCCGTTCGTCTATGAGTATCGCATGGCGGGCCTAGGGGGTTGGTAAAAGTCAGACCCCCAAAAGCGGTACAAGTCGTGTCGGAGTGTAGCCCAGAACACCCTGAGATACTACTGGAATACCTACCAGTAAATCTCCTTGCCTTGGCCAAGGACTTTGTGTAATGGCTCTCCTAGACACAGCACGACCTCACCCCCAATACCGGGAGAGACGAACCCCTGAAGATACGCTCACTGCCTCCATGTGGCTCGGGACTGTACCCAACTAAAACCTGTTTGCACGACTCCTTTGAGCCGTGGTAGGGTAGTAATCAAAGTACAGTGGGATCTCACACGAGACAAATGACGATCCCCAGGTCGATGAACTAACCTGCACACATGTCACCAGGGAACTGCCATCTGACGTCTGGTATATGACCAACTAGCATGTTCCCGGTGAGTCCTGTCCGGTGTACTCATAACCCAATGAGCACCTGTATACATCTTAGGTGATCCAACTGACACCAGTGGCTTGTGAGACCAGCCACCGCCCCTCGTCGGGGTCTCGACTGTATACACTAGTCTACTAATGGAGTATCGATGCCCGGTCTCGAAACTCCCACGACTAGGGACCTTTTAAGGATATGCTTGTAGACCCCCAGCTCCCACTTATATGATCGCCCTCATACTGCTGGTGGTCAAGCAAGAATCCTAGGGGCTCTATCAACGTGTAATAGCGACGTGTCATGTCACCTAAAGCAGTACACGATGATAAAGGTAAACCAGATAGCATACTATCATCTCGAGTAAGACTGTCCTACCGGGATAGGTCCTCCCTCAATCATTACAATCACGTACCTGTGACCTAATAATTGACTCTGAGGGCACTATCTCCAACAATCTCCCACTTGCACTCAAGGCTAATTATTGCGATGTCGCATACTCACAGCCCGTGTGATACCGAACATCCAACTCCTCTACTAGTCAGTCTCACAAAGCTCGTTTGCGGAACTATTGCGTTCGAGGAATAGCCTCAGTGAGTGGATCCGCTTAGTTGTTTCTTACTATGTCTCTCTATATCTCAAGTTCGCGGAGAAAGCCCTCTCCCGAAAAGAGCAATACCTGTCTTAGAATGTGTCTGGATGTCTGATGGGACATAGCTCATAAATGAACTCCAAATCCAAACTTCTTAGACTGTATCGTCAACTGAACTTAATCAGTATCCTGCGCGCCATGCCTCCCTCAGTATTGCCTTGGACCACCTGTCCAAAATACTGCCCCTCATCAGAAGGAAAACTATAACTCTGACAACCTCCTTGCCGTCCATGTCACCTTGGAAGCCTGGAATGATAACTGTCTCCTAAATGAGGCTGTCGTTATCATCTCCCTAGAACATTTGCTTATGTTCTAAAACTGCTTCCGACTGTTTCTCCAGGATTGGATCAATGTCAGCTTATTGCATCTGGTGCAAGAACAACATCTGGTGTGGTACTTGACATCTCATGATTGACTCAATTGCCTGAGCAAGTGATCTGCCAATCATGCACATCCCTCTCCCCTTTAGTCTGTAAGACACCTTTGGAGAGGGTGACTCCATTACCTGCAGGTACGCTACCGTGCCAGGAGTCGTCCATCCTAAATACTCTTAGAATGCTGTCAAGTACCCTGATTGGGAAACCACCCAAATCTAGATCTAATACCATAGATCCAGTAACCAGTATGTCTGATATAATGTCCAATTCCTGTGCGGAGAAAACACTGTGTGACGACCAAAGTATAACCGATCGTAGTGTAGGAGTTTCTTTTCCTACTCTGTGTACATCATCCAAATACCAGGATATCACATCCTACTACCTTCTCAACAGATTCATCCCCTATTCTGATGAAGTCAAACCCATGACTGTCACGTCAGAAATAGATGATCTATCTCCGCTACTTCTGCTTTAGTCTATAAATAGACATAAGCTACCTGTCCACCAATGCTTCCGCTGCTCCCACTGACTACGACAACCCTCTGGCAGAGTCATATAGACGTACACTTCTAAAACTGGTTTAGAATGACGCTATACTCATCCTCCCGCCGGGTCTCGCAAACTGGAACAACAGCAATGGCAATTGTGGGTAAACAAGAACTTCCCTGTCACCGTCCTTGAGGCCACCGTAGTGCCTCTCGGGTGCCTGAAGTTACCCACCTTATCTGCGGAGTGGCCAATGGAATGTCAATCCAGATTGAATCTTTAGGTTCCTTATCAAATCTTCAGTAATCGTTTGTGGTTCTGGAATTACTTCCAGTTCTACCATACTCCCACTACTGTTTTCTGAAAAAAAATCCAATTTTAATAAAACTGTGGCGAGTCTAGAACAATATCGCTATTGTTCATCCAGATGGTAGAAAGTCAACCCTCGTCATAGCCTGGGTCAACCCACAAACAGCCATTACAGAAACGTGCCTAGAGTTATCCAGTGTCTGGTTTTAATCATAAACCGGACAACTCCCCGTACCTTAACATCGTTAAGATATGAACTGTTCTATATCCAATATAAAAACAGAGGCACTGATTTAATTGAACCAGATTCAAATCATGCAGCTGTCTCCAGTGCATGTCAACTAAACGGAGAGAGGCCGATCAGCGTTACTCAACTTAGGAATACTTCCAATTATGAGTAACCTGAAAGAGAAGCAAGATCTCTTTATCATTACTATCAACTGAATACCATACACAAGTATCTACATCTTCGATCTCTTTGAAGAATCCCGATACTTGCTATACCTGGTTCTCTACTCTATTCAAATACCAATAACTTCTCCAAATTCGGACCCTGTGTTTCCACGAAACACTTGTCTAAAAACTAGAGAAGTCATAAGTAAACTGAATGTAGTATGAGGACCAACCCCTCTGTCCTGATGGACCCTGGACAACATACAATACTTTGTATAAGTCCCTTGAGTCTGATAACTCATTCACTGTATGTCGTAGGTTGAAAACTGTACTTATGGTTAAGAAGAATTACACCGCTGTTTAATGCTCCTTACCTAACCATCCACTGATATAGGTAAATGTCGTAGACATAATTTCAGAAAGGTATATCTCACTCTATGAAAATAGACGTACAGATATATCAATTTGAAATTGGTGCATAACAGCGGATATTCAAAACCAAATATTTGCCGACCGGCAAACAGGCCAGGTGATTTCCTCAAATATCACCGATTACAACGAATCCCGATATAATGAGGATAATCACCCAATTCCCAATAACCTACTCCCACTCATCATCTGTAAAACCATACAGATGTGAGAATCATACCTGGTAAATACATACCCTGGAGTAAGTGTCTAATTGGGAAATCAGTTTTCTTTTAATAGTACACAGTGAAACTGAAACATTGAAATGTTTCGTTGGGGTATCCTGGTATTCCTAGTAATGCCTCTTCCAGATTCACGACTGTAACCGTATAGTTCTTTGCCACCTCTCCAAATCCCTTCATATGTCTTTAGTCTTTACCTTCTGTACACCCCTTAAGCCAAATGGTTTTCTTCCTTCCCTACCGTTCGGCACCAGCCTATAGTTTGGAAGAAGACTATCCAATAAGCATAATGGGAGTACTGTCCCAATCTTAGGAACACTCGCAACACGAGAGAAGGTGAAGATAAAAGACACCCGAATGTACTTTATTCCTATTTCTCCTGAACCAGGATCCATCCCCGAACTGGAACAAGTTCCTTTCGAGTTCGTATATAACCATACGATGGAGTATCCAAATAAACTGTGGATCTTCGTAGTGATACGGAGTGTCCTGGAGAAATACAAAGGTGATGTGGGAGTGGTAACGAAATATTTGGTTTGGTCGTGAATATCTGTTGCAATTTACTTTGCCCTCTTACTAATCCCTTGCTTTGTCTGAACTTAATACCTTCTGCACACCATCGTTATGCTAATTGGTTTTCTTCATTCCCTACCGGTCGGCACCAGCCTAAGGTTTGGAAGAAGACAATCCAATTTGCGTAATAGGTGTACTACCCCTAAACCAAGGAGTACTCGTAACCTGAGAGAGGGTAGAAGGAAAAGACAACTGAATAATCCTATCCGTTTTCTCTAGAACCGGAAACCATCCTCGAATCCCTTCGAGTTCGTATCTAACCATACGATGGTTTTGTCCAATGGAAGTGGACGTTCGTAGTAATACGGGGTGTCCTGGAGAAAAGGGTAAAAGTAGGAGTGGCAATGAGGTCTGCAACTATGACAATCCAAAAACCGGTGTTTAAGAAGGTTCGGTCAACTTGGTCACTGAGTCAAAGTCTTAGGGTCGGGTCAATGGTCGCTGCCAAAGAGAGAGAGAAAAGAAACACTCAGCGTGCACTCTAACCTAGATCAGAATGGTCACCAATTTATCTAATCTGGAATCCTCCCACTGTACCTCAAATTCTCCTCCAAACCTAAAAGAAGAATTAGTCGGGGTCACCCGAGGAGTAAACTAACTCATCAGTGGGAATCGGGATCCAACTCTCATCGCATGATAACGTGACGGAATCCGCTCACGGTATCACACTCCAGAAGGTATGCGCATATCTGGCAAGTTTCAGTACTTTTGAAACTCCTGATGTGATTTCTGCCCCATGCTCTTATGACCTTGACTAAGGCCAACAAATCATAAGTCACATGTCAAGTTCTACCCGTCATTGTCCAGGTTGATTTGAACCCACCCGTACAAGCCCTTGACTAAGGCCAACAAGGCTATACGACTGTCCCAAACCAACGCATCTATCTATGCAGCATATGAATACCCAACAGCTACCAAACACTGTGCCTTGACTAAGGCCAACAAACACAGCTTGAATACTATTGACTACCCATATGAAACGACGGAGGGCTACGAATGGTTTCTGGCGAAAACCTTTAACGTAATGAACTTGATATCGTTGAAGGAACGGATAGCTTTTTAGAAAATATAGTGACGAAAACCTTTACTAAAGAGGTCACTCCCGGTGAAGGGATCTCGGCTCTTTCCCCGTAGAATGGGGTGCAGGATATTCCAACTGAATACCACGGTGCAAAGCAAAAGTAATCGGCTATAGTGAAGTTAATGCCCTGACGCAAACTTTTGTCCAAGGGGTCACTCCCGGTGAAGGGATCTCGGCCCTTGCCTCGTCGACTGAGGAGCAGGATATTCCAACTGAATACCACGATGCAAAACAAAAGTGAACGTCCTTGTAATAACAGCTTTTTGAAAAGTGTTCCAACAACATCAGATTAGGTTTGTTTAATTTGCATTGATCCGAATCAATGCAGTCCCATCAATTGATCACACCAAAAAGAACGAAAATATACTGATGTACGTATATGCCATCCGCATTCGCCACTGGGTCCCGTCATTACCCGTTAGGTTAGCTAACTAACGACAGAGCGGGGACTGGACTAGCGCGGATGTAAAACATATACAACATCTACTAATATATATACCAATATATTATATTCGCTCAAGGCGTGAATAGAAATGCAACATCACAGAAATGTACAACATCACAGAAACAATACAGATATCTGGGATCCCCGGGTTTCACAGAGCCGCTGAAACCCGACGTTCCCCTGGTCGTGTGGATAGCCTGTGCAATGAAATCCTAGACCCCTACGGGCGCGGCAAGTCACCCGCCAAAACCTGAAGCGAGGCAGCCCCTTTCAGCGCCGTGAATGGACCACCCAGCACTTCATGGAATCCGGTAACTTGGGCACCACTCCTGGGTCAACCTGTACCCCCTACGAGTGCGGCGAATAGCCCGCCAATCCTAGAGCGAAGCCCCCTCCGTCTCAATGCCATGAGATGCGGGCTTGTTGCCCTCCAGAACCCGGCTATCCGTGCACCCCTCCGCGGGGCAATCCTAGTACAGAAAGTAAAATATACATACACCGGGTACATCGACCGCAACCAGGTCGTGCCCCAAAAGAATAATACAATCAGGCAGTGACGGCAGTCCACATGTCGGACGCTCGCCCCGCAATATCAAATGTACATAATACAACAAAACAGTACTAGCATTGCATCCAGGCTATCCCCCACGACCGATCCGCAACATCACAGCAAATACATAGAACATCAACGTGAAAGTCACGTTCGCAAATCCGTCTAACCGGGCTATAGCAGTTAGACCGGATTTACCGATCGAGTGACATTCACGGTCGCAGATATAATGTAAATACTGTGAAAAATGCGTTTAAAATTTTCCGATTGATCAAACATTAACAAGTGGGCCCCCAAACAAAACTGTAGCAACCACAGAAAACCTGGGCCCAATTTTAATATTCCAAAAACCACAATTATCACTCAGAAACACACTGAAAAAATTTGGGGTGGTGAACAGTAATATCCGCGGCGGAAGCGCGGCCAAAGCAGGGATTTGGCCGCCCTTCCGCGGCGGTATGGGGAGATCGAGGTACCAAATTTTTACAGTGTGCTTAGTTTTCCCTGCACATCATTCTGAGACCACCTGAAAAATTTTTGGACTCAAAAAAAATTCGACAGAAACTGATGTGGGAAAAATACGGGTTTTTGGACTTTTTGATCGATCGGAAATGCAAACACATTACACAAAGCTAGACTAAGTTAATGGGGAGTCTCTGATACCACTGTAAGTGCACGGCGGCGCCCTGGCCGTCAATCCGACGCCGGAATGCGGAAGCGGTGATAAACTTAAATTTTGCGGACTTTGCAAACCGGCACCACCGCGCACTTTAACCGGATCGGACCATTAACTAGTCTAAGCAATCTACAAGAATGGGAATAGAGATATATACCGACGATCCAAGTCCTCCGGTCTTCATCTCCACTCCGATCTCCTCGCGGGATCTCCGTCCATCTCCTCCTCGTCGGAAAAGGGCACCACGAAGCCGGGTACTTTTACGGGCTCCCACCTCAATACCGAGGCAACTCGCGCATGAAGCCGGCAACTCGACATGCTCAAGATATGCTGTAGGAAGTGTAGTGTAGAGTGGATGTCTCACTTTGGGGTTTGTTGCCATTTGTAGATGATGGAGGAAACAAGATAAGAAAAATGGTGCTTGCATTTTTCTTAGCATGAAAAGAGATCAAGAATGAAAACCTCAAGAATGAAAACTCTCATCTTTTTCTTTCTCTCAACCATGGAAAAGCTTCTTTCATCAAGTGAGAAGAATGGTGGTGGAAAAAACAATATATGAAGCAAGAAGGGAGGTGAGTGTAGGAGAAGTCAAGAGGTGACCACAACATCAACCATACTTCTTACTATTAAACCCATACCCTCTCAAATCTCATCCTCATTCAATCAAATCTCATAAAAGCAAAAGCATGGATGAAAAAGAAATGAAAGCTATCATAATCAAACATTTACAAGAAACCCCCTCCACAAATGTTATTTGCACAATTGCAAATAACCCCCTCCATCGGAAAAGTCCGGCCGGGAAAGAACAAAGGAAAACCGGCCGGAACGGAATGCAAACTGGCAACTCCAGAAAACTGGTCCCGTAATAAATTACAGGAAAACCCCGATACTGTGCATACACACCCGCATCTGTATTCCGTCCGGATACAAATGCAATAAGACAAAATCTACACTGTACTAAACTAGGACCGGCTTAAACCAAAGCCGGCTAGTAAAAACCGTTCGATCCTGATCCGTGCAATACCGCACGTATCTGATCGAACCCTGCCATATAACTATATGGCCACTAGTACAAAACTGTCCGATCCTGATCCGTGCAATACCGCACGTATCTGATCGGACCCTGCCATATCTCCATACGGCCTCTACAGCGTTTCGCCCGAAAGCTGAGTAACTGAAAGTGTGGTGGACTCTAAAGACTCGTCAATACTATGGCTGTGGATTTAACCACTAGCCCGTCAGAAGTATAAGCCAATACGTAACGGGCCACCAGCTATTGACCAAAAGGGACGTCGATGAGCGAACTCATCCTGACACCCTACTGAGCCTGTCAGTGACAATATCCGTGCAGTCCGGTCCGTTCGTCTATGAGTATCGCATGGCGGGCCTAGGGGGTTGGTAAAAGTCAGACCCCCAAAAGCGGTACAAGTCGTGTCGGAGTGTAGCCCAGAACACCCTGAGATACTACTGGAATACCTACCAGTAAATCTCCTTGCCTTGGCCAAGGACTTTGTGTAATGGCTCTCCTAGACACAGCACGACCTCACCCCCAATACCGGGAGAGACGAACCCCTGAAGATACGCTCACTGCCTCCATGTGGCTCGGGACTGTACCCAACTAAAACCTGTTTGCACGACTCCTTTGAGCCGTGGTAGGGTAGTAATCAAAGTACAGTGGGAACTCACACGAGACAAATGACGATCCCCAGGTCGATGAACTAACCTGCACACATGTCACCAGGGAACTGCCATCTGACGTCTGGTATATGACCAACTAGCATGTTCCCGGTGAGTCCTGTCCGGTGTACTCATAACCCAATGAGCACCTGTATACATCTTAGGTGATCCAACTGACACCAGTGGCTTGTGAGACCAGCCACCGCCCCTCGTCGGGGTCTCGACTGTATACACTAGTCTACTAATGGAGTATCGATGCCCGGTCTCGAAACTCCCACGACTAGGGACCTTTTAAGGATATGCTTGTAGACCCCCAGCTCCCACTTATATGATCGCCCTCATACTGCTGGTGGTCAAGCAAGAATCCTAGGGGCTCTATCAACGTGTAATAGCGACGTGTCATGTCACCTAAAGCAGTACACGATGATAAAGGTAAACCAGATAGCATACTATCATCTCGAGTAAGACTGTCCTACCGGGATAGGTCCTCCCTCAATCATTACAATCACGTACCTGTGACCTAATAATTGACTCTGAGGGCACTATCTCCAACACGCATGGCGGGCCTAGGGGTTGGTAAAAGTCAGACCCCCAAAAGCGGTACAAGTCGTGTCGGAGTGTAGCCCAGAACACCCTGAGATACTACTGGAATACCTACCAGTAAATCTCCTTGCCTCGGCCGAGGGCTTCGTGTAATGGCTCTCCTAGACACAGCACGACCTCACCCCCAATACCGGGAGAGACGAACCCCTGAAGATACGCTCACTGCCTCCATGTGGCTCGGGACTGTACCCAACTAAAACCTGTTTGCACGACTCCTTTGAGCCGTGGTAGGGTAGTAATCAAAGTACAGTGGGAACTCACACAAGACAAATGACGATCCCCAGGTCGATGAACTAACCTGTACACATGTCACCAGGGAACTGCCATCTGACGTCTGGTATATGACCAACTGGCATGTTCCCGGCGAGTCCTGTCCGGTGTACTCATAACCCAATGAGCACCTGTATACATCTTAGGTGAACCAACTGACACCAGTGGCTTGTGAGACCGGCCACCACCCCTCGTCGGGGTCTCGACTGTATACACTAGTCTACTCTGGAGTATCGATGCCCTGTCTCGAAACTCCCACGACTAGGGACCTTTTAAGGATATGCTTATAGACCCCCAGCTCCCACTTATATGATCGCCCTCATACTGCTGGTGGTCAAGCAAGAATCCTAGGGGCTCTATCAACGTGTAATAGCGACGTGTCAGGTCACTTAAAACAGTACACGATGATAAAGGTAAACCAGATAGCATACTATCATCTCGAGTAAGACTGTCCTACCGGGATAGGTCCTCCAGCAATCATTGCAATCACGTACCTGTGACCTAATAATTGACTCTGAGGGCACTATCTCCAACAATATCTAATAGGGTGCGGTTCCTCCGTTCTGATACACCGTTGTGCTGTGGTGTATATGGAGGAGTCAGCTGAGAGAGAATCCCATTCTCTTTTAGGAAGTCCAGGAATTCATTGCTCAAGTATTCACCTCCTCGATCAGATCGAAGGATTTTAATACTTTTTCCGGTTTGGTTCTCGACTTCTTGTTTATATTCTCTAAATTTCTCAAAAGCTTCAGACTTGTGTCTTAGTAAGTACACATGTCCGTATCTTGAGAGATCGTCAGTGAATGTAATGAAGTACGAAGAACCATCCCTGGCATGTGTAGACATTGGACCGCATACATCACTATGTACTAGTCCTAAGAGTTCAGTAACTCTTTCTCCGTTTCCCGTAAACGGAGTTTTGGTCATCTTCCCTTTGAGACATGACTGACAAGTGTCATAAGATGAAAATTCGAATGGTTTCAAATATCCATCCTTATGCAACTTAGTCAGTCGTGTCGCATTGATGTGACCCAGTCTACAATGCCACAAGAAGGATTCGTTAAGTTCTGAACTCTTCCTCTTATGTGTGTTTGTTATGCTCAGAACTGTTGATTGATTTAGAACATAAATGCCATTGCACAACGTGCCTGATCCAACCACCTTTTGGTTACGGAAAATTTTCATAACATTGTCCTGTAATACAAAATTATATCCCTCTTTACTTAATAAAAAAACCGATATAATGTTGCATATCAGGTTTGGCATGTAATAGCATTCGATCAGAACCAATGTATTACCAGTTGGTAATGCAAGGTGATATTCCCCGACAGTCTTAGCTGCAACAATTGCACCATTTCCAACTCTAATGTCTTTATCACCTTCTCCAAGTTCTCTACCTTTCCTGAGCCCATGTAACTGATTACATATATGGGATCCTGACCCGGTATCTAATACCCAGGACGTAGAGCAAATGGAGAAACAGTTCTCAGTAACGAACACACCCGAAGAAAATGCATCAACATGTAATTTCTTCATTCGGGTGGCATGGGAATCCTGGTATTCCCCTATATCCTGTTCATTCCTATAACTCTTATAAGAAAGAACGGAACCAACGTTCCCCAGCACAGTATAACATGCGGGTTCGGTCAATACATCCATATTATTATCTTCATTAGGGCATGAAATGGTCGCTACCTGGAGAGAGAGAGAAGAAAACACTTTAGCGTATGCTCATGCAAGATCAGATTGGTTATTATCTTATCTAATCAGGATGGCTCCCACTGCTTTTTATCAAATCTTCCTCCAAACCCTAAAAGGAAAGATTAGCCGGGATTAATTACACACTACAAGTTCGCCAATCTTTCAGCCAGGCCAGTGTCGGTACTTTGAGGGAGGTCCCCCGTGCTTTCGCACGAACCTAATTAATGTAAACCTCGTTTTCCCAGAGGCGTAACCTCGTTGACACCTTTCTAGACACCTACTTGATCGGCTAATTGCAATGTGCAAAACTCTCCCAGGAGTAACTCTTACTCACAGTGGGTATCGGGATCCAACTATCTCATAGAAGGTATGCAATCTCATTGCAAATTTCAACACTTGAAATTCCCGATAATGCTTTTGCCCCTAGCGTGCTATAACCTTGACGAAAGCCAACAAACCACAGCCCGCTAGTCAAGTTCAACCCGTACATTTCTTGACTAAATTAAACCTACCCGCACGACCCTTGACGAAAGCCAACAAAGCACCCTAATCCAGTCGCATCATATGCAGCAGATAAACAGCACATAGCTACCGCACACTACACCTTGACGAAAGCCAACAAATGTAGCACGAATACTATATGTAATTTTTCTGAAATGACGGAGGGCTACGACAGGTTTTTCTGAAAACCTATTGCGTAATGAACTTGATATCGTTGCAGAATCAAATGAAGTTTTGAAATGGAGTGATTTTGACGCTTTTCTAGTTTTGCTAAAGAGGTCACTCCCGGTGAAGGGATCGTCGGCCCTTTCCTCGTCGAATGAGGTGCGGGATATATCATATATATCACTGTGCAAAGCATAAACTATAGAAGCAATCAAAAGCAAACCGAGTGTGTAGCATCTGCCAGTTATTGCTAAAGGAGTCACTCCCGGTGAAGGGATCTCGGTCCTTTCCTCATCGAATAAGGTGCAGGGTATATCATATATACCGCTATGCAAAGCAAGAACTGTAGCTACCTGTTTTGTTTAAAATCTGATTCTACAGCATCTTAGGTTTCTTTTCTTTCATTAATCACATTAATGAAGTCCCATCATTTAAATACCTAAACATCACAGATAAATACGACGTACACTTATGCCATCCGCATTCGCCTCGATGTCCCCTCGTGCACCGTTAGGTTAGGTAACTAACGGCAGAGTGGGGCAGGGCTAGTACGGGTGTAAAACATAAGTAACGTCTATATAATATATCATATATACTATATACTGTATCCATCACAGAACATCACATGATCACATCACAGATATCGCAGCAGAAGAAACATATGAAATATTGGATATACTAGGACGTCCGTGTTTTCAATACGAGCCAGTATAAAACACGGATTCCACGGTCGTGATGAATAGCCAATCCCACACCTCTAGACCCCTACGAGAGCGGCAAGCAACCCTGCCAATTCTAGGGTTAGGAGACCCGTACTTGACTCCTCGAGTTGGTCTCCCACTAGACCCCAGAACCCGGTTACTTGTGCTCCCCTCCTGGGTCTATCCTAATGCGGAAAAGTAAATAATATACAAAAGGTGACAACTTCCGCTACCTGGAAGTGCCCCAAATAAAATGAATATTACATACAAGTTTTTACATGAATGAAAATGAAAAACACTCATCTCACATAAAAACCCCCGGCTATTCAAACACGACGATCCAATATAACATATCCAGCAACACATAACATGACAAGTCATCAACGTAAGTAAGTATGCATACCCCAATTGTCGTTGACGTATAGCAACGAAACCGGCGATATAAACATACTACACTTACGGTCACAGAAAAGAAAGTGTAAAACTACAACAGTTGGAATCCGCAACCTCTTTAGACATCACATGCCTAATCAAATGAAATACTTAGACATCACATGCCTAACAGATAAAAATCCCGCATTTTAGTCTCATTATCGAAAACTCTTTTCAATATCATGTGGGACTAAAGTGCTAGATTTATAACATTCATTCAGTTATCTCATAACTGTTTGTGAATTCCAATTATTGTATCACATTCCAGATAAACAGAAAATGTTAAACTTTCCGATCGAACAGTCGAATACCCAAGTTTTCCCGATACAACTCAACACATGAAATAAGTCTAACAACATTCAGTTCGTGCCTCAGTACCAACGGTCCAGCCGTAGAAGGGTCAAGCCAACGCCTCACATGTGGCACGCCGTACTGCCCCAAACCCGAAGGTTCAAAGGCGGTTCAAGACAGTCAATTGTTAGTTATATGTATGCCCTAGAGGCCATTACTGTACATAGGATGTATATTGTAGTGTATGCTGGGACATATATAGGGAGGACTTTCTTGCTCGACATGATAGTATGCTATCTGGTTGAACTTTACCTTAACGTGTATACTGATTGTCTCTCTGTTACATGTTGGTAAAGCCCTTAGGATGTGTGCTTGACTACCTGGACTATGATGCGGATCATACTAGTGGGGACATGGTAGTCCATAAGTACATCCTTCAAAGTCCCTAGTCGAGGGTGTATCGGGACGGGGCATCGATATACCAGAGTAGACTGGCGTGTACCTTCTCGACCCATACAGATGGACGATGGATGATCCCATATCCATTGGTGTTTGACATCGGAGATGATATACGGGTGCTCAGTAGAGACTGGGTACACTGGGCGGACTCGCCGAGAACTCCCAGATGGTATTATACCTCACGTCAGATGGCAGTTCTCTGGTGACACTGGTACAGAGTAGTCTGTTGACCCGAGATCGTCATAGAGTCTTGTGTGGTTCCCACTATGCTTTGATTTCCATCTTACCACGTCCAAGAGGGCGTGCTAAACGGTGGTTTTTGGGTACAGTCCCGAGTCACATGGAGGCAATGAGCGATAGGAGGGGATTCGTCTCTCCCGGTATAGGGAGTTGATGTTGCGCTGTGTTCGATTGGCTATAACAGAAAATCCCTGGCCAGGGTTGCTGAGATTTACTGGTAAGTGTTACCAGTAGTTTCTCGATTTGTTATAGACCTCATATAGACACGACTTATCGAGCTATTGGGGTCTGACGTTTACCACCCCTAGGCGAGATATGCGACATATCAGACGATCAGACCGGACTGTACAGAAGTGTTACTGGTTGGATTCACAGGAGTGTGAGCGGGCTTGCTCGTCGATCTTCTGATCGCTCAATACCCGGGTGGCCGTTACGTTTAGCAGACCGCTTGCGGCTTGTGGGTGCTTGATATGATCATCATCTGCTGCCGGCGTATTGACGAGTCTTTAGAGTCCTACACAGAGGTTTCCTGGTTCAAGCGAAACGAAATAGGAGCGCATATGAGATATGTGCGGGACCGAGAATAATGCGTGTATGTGATACCGTATTCCATTCTCGCGATGAATGTATCGATTAGGTTATATGCGATATACCCTAGTTATCGAATCAAGGATTGATTCGATAAACCGATACATTGGATACTAGTCGGTTATATGTGATATGACCGGATCGTTAAATCAAGTGTTGATTTAATGATTTAATGCATAATTATATATTTGATATATTACTTTGCATTAACTAGTATCGGTTCACTTTAAATGGATATTCTCACTCGGGTGTGCGCATTGCATATGCGATATGATTTTGTGCACATGATTGTATCATGTTTGATGATACATGCTTTTTGGTTAAGTGTAAAGTATTAAACTATGGTTAAGTGGATGATTAGGGTTTTTACTTATTCATTTATTTGTTTATTTATTCATTTTTGGCAAAAGGAAAATGGTGGCTAATTTGGATATATGTTAAAGCTTCATGAAGCTTTGACTTAGTCACCATTTTTGTCTTCATACCTAACCTAACCATTCACTTAACTTGAGTTTAGTCTCTACACTTAACCATGGTTGATTATGATAAGTATTCTTTTATTTTCTATTTTCTAAATTAACTTATCATAACAATTTCTATCTTCTTCTTCATCTTGACACATGAAGAAACCTTACTTCATCAATGGTGATTGATGAAAACAAGTGAGAAATCCAATTCTAAAGTCTACCCACTTCCTATTTCTTCATCCTCTACCTCTTGCGAAGTAGTAGAGTGTGTTTTCTTCACAAGTTTTTTGACTTGGTGAAGTCAGAGCTTGATTTAGCGATGCCTCGACGTAGATCATCTTCGGCATGGACATCGATGACCTAGCCCGTCCATTCTCCGATGAAGCCGACGCTAGAGCCCGGGACTTGTTATGGACAGTGAGGAGACTTCATTGCGGAGCTATGGAGGTGGAGAACCGGATCTACAAAGGTTGTATTTCCGTATCTCTTAGTTAAGTGTTAACTAGTTTGCTTTTTCGCCTAGAAATCTAGCCGACGATCCGTTCTAGGGTTTCTCGGCACCGTTTAAATTTGAAATTGGCATGGTTGATGCCTTGTGAGACCTCATTAGTGTGCCTAGGAACCCTACAGTGGTATCAGAGACTAGCTAGAGCCTTAGGCGAAGTCTAGACGGAATTTGAAGTCCGAACAAACCCGAAACCCGATCACAAAAATGCTCTCTGTCCTTTTTTCAAAAACTGGGATTTTTCCAAATTAAAAATCGCTAAAAAATTCAGCAGGGAAATATAAGAATTACGATACAAAATTTTTTCGATGAACAGTGTTTATTGCGGCGGAACCGCGGCAGAAGCCTAGCTTCTGCGGCGGTTCCGCGGCTATCTGGTGACGTCAGCCCTCATTGTTTGCACAGTAATTCCTGATAAATTATGCTGGATTTTCTGGGAATTTTTAATTTTTATTCAAGAGTTGAATTTTCTGGGTTTGTTTTGGGGATTCGGTGTTTCGATCGGAGTATCAAATTTTGTCTATGTGGCTTTCCGGATAAATTTTTAGAATATGTTAAAAAGTTCGACCGGATATAAATACCCAATTTTTCCCCTGTCGGGAAATTTCCAAGTGTTGGATTTTTCCGTAGTTTAACGACGTTCTAAGTAGTGCAAGTAACGCGATGGACCCTCTAGAAGACAACAAACCTTAACTCGATTATGTGACCGTCTTGAACTGCCCTTTGAACCTTCGGGTTTGGGGCAGTACGGCGTGCCACATGTGAGGCGTTGGCTTGACCCTTCTACGGCTGGACCGTCGGTACTGAGGCACGAACTGAATGTTGTTAGACTTATTTCATGTGTTGATCTGTATCGGGAAAACTTGGGTGTTCGAATATTCAATCGGAAAGTTTAACATTTTCTAATTATCCGGAATGGGATACAATAATTGGAATTCACAAATAGTTATGAGATAACTGAATGAATGTTATAAACATAGCACTTTAGTCTCACTTGATCGGTTGCCACGGAATTTTGATGCGATCAAAAGTCCGTCGCAATCACGTAGCGTACGCGGATATTCGCCGAGTAAACTTAATAGACAGCCTCACTCCATAGCCCCGACCAAGTGATTGTAGGAGAACCCCGTCGCCGAAAGCATCCGTTCGGGTGCTCGCGGCAGTGGTGTTCCGCCTTGGTGCACTTCGTCGACGGTATCGGGGGTGCGGCCGCCTACTGAAGTTTGCGACGAGTATTCGATCAGGATGTCGGGAATCTTGTTGAATTGCCCGACTTGATATTGAAAAGAGTTTTCGATTTTGAGACTAAAATGCGGGGTTTATAATTGTTAGGCATGCGATGTCTAAGAAATTCATTTGGTCAGGCATGTGATGTCTGAGGTGGTTGCGGATTCCAACTGTTGTAGTTTTACACTTTCTTTTCTGTGACCGTAAGTGTAATATGTGATATCGCCGGTTTCGTTGCTATATGTCAACGACAATTGGGATGCGCATATTTACTTACGATGATGACATGTGATGTTTTGTGTTGCTGGATATGTTATATTGGATCGTCGTGTTTGAATAGCCGGGGGTTTTTATGTGAGATGAGTGTTTTTCATTTTCATTCATGTAAAAACTTGTATGTAATATTCTTTTATTGGGGCACTTCCAGGTTGCGGAAGTTGTCACCCTTTGTATATTATTTACTTTTCCGCACTAGGATAGACCCAAGGAGGGGAGCACAAGTAACCGGGTTCTGGAGTCCAGTGGGAGACCAACTCTAGGAGTCGAGTCAGGGTCTCCTAACTCTAGAATTGGTAGGGTTGCTTGCCGCTCTCGTAGGGGTCTTGGGGTGTGTGTTTGGCTATTCATCACGACCGTGGAATCCGTGTTTTATACTTGCTCGTATTGAAAACACGGACGTCCTAGTATATCCAATATTTCATATGTTTCTTCTGCTGCGATATCTGTGATGTGATCATGTGATGTTCTGTGATAGATACAGTATATAGTATATATGATATATTATATAGGCGTTACTTCTGTTTTACACCCGCGCTAGCCCTGCCCCGCTCTGCCGTTAGTTACCTAACCTAACGGTGCACGAGGGGACATCGAGGCGAATGCGGATGGCATAAGTGTACGTCGTATTTATCTGTGATGTTTAGGTACATAAATGATGGGACTTCATTAATGTGATTAATGAAATAAAAGAAACCTAAGATGTTGTAGAATCGAATTTCAAAATAAAACAGGTAGCTACAGTTCTTGCACAGCGGTATATGTGATATATCCTGCATCTTATTCGATGAGGAAAGGACCGAGATCCCTTCACCGGGAGTGACTCCTTTAGCAATAACTGGCAGATGCTACACACTCGGTTTGTCTTTTGATTGCTTTTAAGTGTTTTTGCTTTGCACAGTGATATATGTGATATATCCCGCACCTCATTCGACGAGGAAAGGACCGACGATCCCTTCACTGGGAGTGACTCCTTTAGCAAAACTAGAAAAGCCTCAAAAGCACTCCATTTCAAAATTCATTCGATCCTACAACGATATCAAGTTCATTACGCAATAGGTTTTCATAAAAACCTGTCGTAGCCCTCCGTCATTTCAGATAAGTTGTATATAGTATTCATGCTGCATTTGTTGGCTTTCGTCAAGGTGCAGTGTGCGGTAACTATATGCTGCTTATCTGCCAGCATACGATGCGATTGGATTAGGGTAGTCGTGCGGCTTTGTTGGCTTTCGTCAAGGGTCGTGCGGGTGGGTTTAATTCGATTAAGAAATGTACGGGTTGAACTTGACTAGCGGGCTATGGTTTGTTGGCTTTCGTCAAGGTCATAGCACGTTAGGGGCAAAATATTATCGGGAATTTCAAGTGTTGAAATTTGCAATGAGATTGCATACCTTCTATGAGATAGTTGGATCCCGATACCCGCTGTGAGTAAGAGTTACTCCTGGGAGAGTTTTATACATTACAATTAGCCGATCAAGTAGGTGTCTAGAAAGGTGTCAACGGGGTTACGCCTCTGGGAAAACGAGGTTTACATTAATTAGGTTCGTGCGAAAGCATGGGGGACCTCCCTCAAAGTACCGACACTGGCCTGGCTGAAAGATTGGCGAACTTGTAGTGTGTAATTAATCCCGGCTAGTCTTTCCTTTTAGGGTTTGAAGGAAGATTTGATAAAAAGCAGTGGGAGCCATCCTGATTAGATAAAATAATAACCAATCTATTCTTGCAAGAGCGCACGCTGAGTGTTTTCTTCTCTCTCTCTCCAGGTAGCGACCATATCACGCCTTAATCAAGATAATAATACGGAATATTGACCGAACCCGCTTGTTATACTGAGCTGGGGAACGTTGGTCCCGCTCCAACTTATAATTGTTATAAGACAGAGCAGGAAATTGGGGAATACCAGAATTCCCGTGCCGCCCAAACGAAGAGAGTGCATGCTGATGCATCATCTTCGGGTGTGTTCATTACAGAGAACTATTTCTCAGTATCCTTTACGTCCTGGGTATGTGATACCAGATCAGGATCCCTGATATGTAATCTGTTACATAGGGCTACAGAAAGGTAGAGAACTGAGAACGGGTGATAAGTTTCATGAGGCAGAAAACGGGGCAAGTGTTGCAGCCAAGTCTGTTGGTCACTGTCACCCTGTATTACAAATACATTGATTCTGAACGAATGTTATTAGATACCGAACCTGTTATGCAAAATCATATCTGTCTCTTTATTAGTAAAGAAACGATAAAATTTTGTATTGTTGGACAATGTTTTGAACATTTCCTATATCAAAAGTTGATCGGTTCAGGCACGTTATCTAAAAGCGTTGATGTTCTAAATCAAACTACATTTCTTAGTATACGGAACACACACAAGAGGATAAGTTCAGAAATGAACGAATTCTTCTTGAGGCATTGTAGACTAGGTCAAATCAATGTGACCCGACTAGCTAGAGTTACATATAGATGCATATTTAAATCAGTTTGAATTTACATCTTATGAAACTCGCCAGTCATGTCACAAAGATAAGATGACCATAGCTCCGTTTACTGGAAACAGAGAAAGAGTTAGTAAACTCTTGGGATGATACATGTTGATGTATGTAAGGTCCCCTGTCTACATTAGCCAAGACTGGTTCTTTATACTTCATTACATTCTCTGATGATCTTTCGAGATTCAGACCTATGTTCCTGTTGAAACACAAGTCCGAATCTTTTGAGATATTCACAGAATATAAACGAGAAGTAGAAAACCAAAATACGGGTATAAGTATTATGTCCTATGATAAGATCAGGGAGGAGAATACTTGTGCATGGAATTCCTGGACTATTCTAAAGGAGAATGAGATTCTCTCTCAGCATTACTCCTCCGTATACACCATAGCACGATGGTATATCGGGGCGGAGCAATCTCACCCTATATGATAAGGTGTGCTCTATGATGAGTGCTGCTGAGTTACCTATTTTCTTTTTGGGAGTTATGCACTTGAGAAGCTGCATACCTATTTAATAGGGTTCTAATCAAATCAATTGCCTACCACTTCATATGTGATATAAAAAGGGAAGAGCCCATATCTTAAGTTAGTTAAGATTTGGGGTTGTCCGGCCTATGTCTAAAAGCAAAATCCGGACAAACTCGAGGCAAGGTCAATTATGTAGAACTGGAATGGTTCCAGCTATACAAACTACAGCACATGATTTGATAAAACTGAAGGATTCAATAGTTACCAATGAATCTCAGCCTCTCCACCGATCTAGTAGCGTTCCTCACCCACCTGAGAGATACTTCTGTTTCTCTATGACAGTGGGAGCGAGGATTGCATCATGAGATGATGACCCAACTAGCTTCGAGCAGGCCATCGAGAGTAAGACTCTGTAAGAATGGCTGGATGTTTAGCGATCTGAGATGGAATCCTTATACACCAGCAAAGTATGGACTTTGGCTGCTATATCTGAAGGGTTAAATCCCCATCAGGAGCAAGTATATCTTGAGAAGATTACTTGGTGTACATGGAAAAGTTGAGACTTTCAAAGCTAGACTTGTTAAGGGTTTTCGTCATCAACCAGGCTTGGATAATGATGAAACCTTTTCCAATGGCTATGCTTAAGTCCATTCAGATCCTACTTACCACGGCTACATATCATGACTACGATATCTGGTGATTGCGTGTCATGACTGCTTTTCTAAATGATATTTTGGAAGAGAGCGTCTATAAGTACACAGCCAGAGGGCTTCGTAGACAGTGGGAGCAGCGGAAACGTGTGCAAGATGCTTTATAAGATAAAGCAGGCATCGCGGAGTTGGAACATCTGTTTTGATGAAGTAGTCAAAGAGTTTGACATCATCAAAATGGTAGATGAACCTTGTATAAACAAAAAGGTAGTAGGGAGTATGGTGGTGATCCTCGTAGAGTACGTGGATGACATACTCTTGATAGGGAAGGAGTTTCCTATGCTACGCTCGATCAATCTCCGCTTATCACAAGGATTCTCCATATAGGATCAAAATGATACCTCCTAAATCCTGAGTTTTGGATCTATGAGATAGATCTAAATGGATGTTAGGATACTCACTAGCTGTAGTGAGATGGTATCAGTTGATCCTGGGAAGAATCACTGGAAGGGTTCCAGGGTGATAAACACGACTGAATGTCAGTCGCAGGCATTGTCTTTACCCTCAGTAAAGGGACGGTATGTTGGAAGAGTTCCAAGCTAGATACCGTGACATACTAGACGATAAAGGCAGGATACATCGCTACTTAAGATGCTACCAAAGAGGATGTTTGGGTGTATATTAGTTCATGAGATGAACTACGTTCCTATCATTGTGAGACAATGGAGTTGTGGCTCATGCCGAGGAACGCCGGTCCCATCAGTGATCCAGACTTATTCTAAGGCAGCATCGCCTGATCATGGAGATAGTTGATCTCCAGGGTGATCGAGGTTAGGAGAGTAGATTCAGAGGACAACACAGCGGATCCACTCACAAAGGCCTGTTCCCAGAGAGAGATTTTTATGGGATGGTTGAGTATGAGATACTACAACCACTGCTACAGATGGCCCTAGTGCAAGTGGGAGATTGTTAGTTATATGTATGCCCTAGAGGCCATTACTATACATAGGATGTATATTGTAGTGGATGCTTGGACATATATAGGGATGTGTGCTTGACTACCTGGACTATGATACGGATCATACTAGTGGGGACATGGTAGTCCATAAGTACATCCTTCAAAGTCCCTAGTCGAGGGTGTATCGAGACGGGGCATCGATATACCAGAGTAGACTGGCGTGTACCTTCTCGACCCATACAGATGGGCGATGGATGATCCCATATCCATTGGTGTTTGACATCGGAGATGATATACGGGTGCTCAGTAGAGACTGGGTACACTGGACGGACTCGCCGAGAACTCCCAGATGGTATTATACCTCACGTCAGATGGCAGTTCTCTGGTGACACTGGTATAGAGTAGTCTGTTGACCCGAGATCGTCATAGAGTCTTGTGTGGTTCCCACTGTGCTTTGATTTCCATCTTACCACGTCCAAGAGGGCGTGCAAAACGGTGGTTTTGGGGTACAGTCCCGAGTCACATGGAGGCAATGAGCGATAGGAGGGGATTCGTCTCTCCCGGTATAGGGAGTTGATGTTGCGCTGTGTTCGATTGGCTATAACAGGAAATCCCTGGCCAGGGTTGCTGAGATTTACTGGTAAGTGTTACCAGTAGTTTCTCGATTTGTTATAGACCTCATATCGATACGACTTATCGAGCTATTGGGGTCTGACGTTTACCACCCCTAGGCGAGATATGCGACATATCAGACGATCAGACCGGACTGTACGGAAGTGTTACTGGTTGGATTCACAGGAGTGTGAGCGGGCTTTCTCGTCGATCTTCTGATCGCTCAATATCCGGGTGGCCGTTACGTTTAGCAGACCGCTTGCGGCTTGTGGGTGCTTGATATGATCATCATCTGCTGCCGGCGTATTGACGAGTCTTTAGAGTCCTAAACAGAGGTTTCCTGGTTCAAGCGAAACGAAATAGAAGCGCATATGAGATATGTGCGGGACCGAGAATAATGCGTGTATGTGATACCGTATTCCATTCTCGCGATGAATGTATCGATTAGGTTATATGCGATATACCCTAGTTATCGAATAAAGGATTGATTCGATAAACCGATACATTGGATACTAGTCGGTTATATGTGATATGACCGGATCGTTAAATCTAGTGTTAATTTAATGATTTAATGCATAATTATATATTTGATATATTACTTTGCATTAACTAGTATCGGTTCACTTTAAATGGATATTCTCACTCGGGTGTGCGCATTGCATATGCGATATGATTTTGTGCACATGATTGTATCATGTTTGATGATACATGCTTTTTGGTTAAGTGTAAAGTATTAAACTATGGTTAAGTGGATGATTAGGGTTTTTACTTATTCATTTATTTGTTTATTTATTCATTTTTGGCAAAAGGAAAATGGTGGCTAATTTGGATATATGTTGAAGCTTCATGAAGCTTTGACTTAGTCACCATTTTTGTCTTCATACCTAACCTAACCATTCACTTAACTTGAGTTTAGTCTCTACACTTAACCATGGTTGATTATGATAAGTATTCTTTTATTTTCTATTTTCTAAATTAACTTATCATAACAATTTCTATCTTCTTCTTCATCTTGACACATGAAGAAACCTTACTTCATCAATGGTGATTGATGAAAACAAGTGAGAAATCCAATTCTAAAGTCTACCCACTTCCTATTTCTTCATCCTCTACCTCTTGCGAAGTAGTAGAGTGTGTTTTCTTCACAAGTTTTTTGACTTGGTGAAGTCGGAGCTTGATTTAGCGATGCCTCGACGTAGATCATCTTCGGCATGGACATCGATGACCTAGTCCGTCCATTCTCCGATGAAGCCGACGCTAGAGCCCGGGACTTGTTATGGACAGCGAGGAGACTTCATTGCGGAGCTATGGAGGTGGAGAACCGGATCTACAAAGGTTGTATTTCCGTATCTCTTAGTTAAGTGTTAACTAGTTTGCTTTTTCGCCTAGAAATCTAGCCGACGATCCGTTCTAGGGTTTCTCGGCACCGTTTAAATTTGAAATTGGCATGGTTGATGTCTTGTGAGACCTCATTAGTGTGCCTAGGAACCCTACAAGTCACATAATCGAGTTAAGGTTTGTTTTCTTCTAGAGGGTCCATCGCGTTACTTGCACTACTTAGAACGTCGTTAAACTACGGAAAAATCCAACACTTGGAAATTTCCCGACAAGGGAAAAGTTGGGTATTTATATCCGGTCAAACCTTTTAACATATTCTAAAATCATCCGGAAATACACAAAGACGAAATTTGATAATCCGGTCGAAACATCAAAGCTCCAAAACACCCCTGAAAATTAAACTCTGGAATAAATATTAAAAATACCCATAAAACTCAGCTTCTGAAATAATTAATTACTGCGCAAAGTAGGAGTGCTGACGTCATCATCCTGCCGCGGAACCGCCGCCTAAGGAGGCTTATGCCGAGGTTCCGCCGCAGGTTGCACTGTTCATGACTCAAATTTTGTGCCGTAATTCTTAGAATTTCTTTCTAAGTTTTCTGCATATTTTTAATTTGGAAAAAACCCAGTTTTTAAAAAATGTACAGAGAGCCGTTTTCGGGTTAGGGTTTTGGTTCGATCGGACTTCAAACGACGTCTGGACTTCGCCTAAGGCTCTAGCTAGGCTCTGATACCACTGTAGGGTTCCTAGGCACTCTCAAGAGGTCTCACAAGGCATCAACCATGCCAAATTAAAAATTTACGGTGCCAAGAAACCCTAGACTACGGATCGTTGGCTAGAATTCTAGGCGAAACGGTAATCTAGTTAACAACTTAACTAAAGGAGAGAGGCTACAACCTTTGTAGATCCGTTTCTCCACTTCCTAAGCTCCACGTAGGCGTCCTCTCGCTGTCCTAGTTGGATCTCGGACTCTCGCATCGGCTTCATCGAAGAAATGAGCGGAATAGGTCGTCGGCTTCGTGCCGAAGATGATCTACGTCGAGGTTGCACAAGTTCAAGCTCCAACTTCCCAAGTTGAGAAACTTGTGAAGAAAACACCCAAAACAACTTGGCAAGAGGTAGAGGGTGAAGAAATAGGAGGTGGGTTCACTTTAGAATTGGATTTCTCACTTTGGAACTCAAGATGCCATTGATGGCATCAAGCTTTTTCTCTTGAAGATGAAGAAGAAGAAGTAGATAGAATATGATAAGTATTGTGTAAAAAGAATAATAAAATCAATACTTATCATATACTTACCATGGTCAAGTGTAGAGAGCAAACTAGGGTTAAGTGGATGGTTAGGTTAAGAGAAGAAAACAAAAATGGTCAATTATTCAACTCTTCATGAAGCTTCATGAAAGAAACAAATAATGCCACCATTTTTCTTTTCTTTTCCAAAATGAATAATCAATATAAATAAATGAACAAGTATATAAAACCCTAACCATTCATATAACCATGGTTTAATCTTTACACAAGCACAAGTCAACATGTATCATCAAACATGATACATACATGTGCACAAAAGTATATCACATATACAACTTGCACATCAAGTGAGAAAATCCATTTAAAGTGAACCAATACTAGTTAATGCAAAGTAATATATCATATATATAATTATACATTAAATCACTAAATCAACACTTGATTCAATGATCCGGTCATGTCGCACATAACCGACTAGTATACAATGTATCGATTTATCGAATCAATGATTCGATAACTAGGTTATATCTCATACAACCAATCGAAACATTCATCGCGAGAATGAAATACGGTATCACATACACGCATTATTCTCGGTCCCGCACATATCTCATATGCGCTCCTATTTCGTTTCGCTTGAGCCAGGAAACCTCTGTGTAGGACTCTAAAGACTCGTCAATACGCCGGTAGCAGATGATGATCATATCAAGCACCCACAAGCCGCAAGCGGTCTGCTAAACGTAATGGCCACCCGGGTATTAAGCGATCAGAAGATCGAAGAGCTATCCCGCTCACACTCCTGTGAATCCAACCAGTAACACTTACCATACAGTCCGGTCTGTTCGTCTGATATGTCGCATATCAAGTCGAGGGGCGGTAAACGTCAGACCCCAATAACCGATAAGTCGTGCCGATATGAGGCTCATAACGGGTCGAGAAACTACTGGTAACACTTACCAGCAAATATCTGATCTGCCCTGGCCAGGGACTTCCCTGTTACGGCCAATCGAGCACAGCGCAACATCAACCCCCAATACCGGGAGAGACGAAACCCCTCCTATCGCTCATTGCCTCCATGTGACTCGGGACTGTACCCAAAGACCACCGTTTTGCACGCCCTCATGGACGTGGTAAGGTGGAGATCAAAGCACAGTAGGAATCACACAAGACTCTATGACGATCTCGGGTCTACAGACTAACCTGTACAAGTGTCACCTGAGAACTTCCATCTGACGTGAGGTATAATACCATCTGGGAGTTCTTGGCGAGTCCGTCCAGTGTACCCAGTCTCTACTGAGCACCCGTATACCCTCTCTGATGTCAAACACCAATGGATATGGGATCATCCATCGCCCATCTCATGGGTCGAGAAGCATATACGCTAGTCTACTCTGGTATATCGATGCCCCGTCTCGATACACCCACGACTAGGGACCTTGAAGGATGTACTTATGGACTACCATGTCCCCACTAGTATGATCTGCATCATAGTCCAGGTAGTCAAGTACACATCCTAAGGGCTTTACCAACATGTAACTATAAGACAGTTTAAAGAGACTAGTGTACATGTTAAGATAAAGAGTAACCAGATAGCATACTATCATATCGAGCAAGAAAGTCATCTCTATATATGTCCAAGCATCCAATATAATATACATCATCTGTACAATACTGGCCTCTAGGGCATACATACAACTAACAAACAGACCGTGCCTCGAGTTTGTCCGGATTTTGTCGTTTGATATAGGCTGGACAACCCCATATCTTAACATAGTTAAGACATGGTCTGTTCCCTTTCCATATCTCATATGGACTGGAAGGCACAGATTTGGTGGGGGCCATATTCAGTAGATGTATGGCTGTTTCTAGCACATACCCCCTGAAGGAAATAGGTAACTCAGCTGTGCTCATCATAGAACGCACCATATCAAATAGGGTGCGGTTCCTCCGTTCTGATACACCGTTGTGCTGTGGTGTATATGGAGGAGTCAACTGAGAGAGAATCCCTTTCTCTTTTAGGAAGTCCAGGAATTCATTGCTCAAGTATTCACCTCCTTGATCAGATCGAAGGATTTTAATACTTTTCCCGGTTTGGTTCTCGACTTCTTATTTATATTCTCTAAATTTCTCAAAAGCTTCAGATTTGTGTTTTATCAAGAACACATGTCCGTATCTTGAGAGATCGTCAGTGAATGTAATGAAGTACGAAGAACATCCCTGGCATGTGTAGACATGGGACCGCATACATCACTATGTATCAGTCCCAAGAGTTCGGTAACTCTTTCTCTGTGTCCCGTAAATGGAGTTTTGGTCATCTTGCCTTTGAGACATGACTGGCAAGTATCATAAGATAAAAATTCGAACGGTTTCAAGTTTCCATCCTTATGCAACTTAGCTAGCCGTATCGCATTTATATGACCGAGTCTACAATGCTACAAGAAGGATTCGTTCAGTTCTGAACTCTTCCTCTTGTGTGTGTTTGTTATGCTCAGGACTGTTGATTGATTTAGAACATAAATGCCATTGCACAACGTGCCTGATCCAACCAACTTTTGGTTAAGGAAAATGTTCATAACATTATCCTGTAATACAAAATTATATCCCTCTTTACTCAGTAAAGAAACCGATATAATGTTGCATATTAGGTTCGGCATGTAATAGCATTCGTTCAGAACTAATGTATTACCAGTTGGCAATATAAGGTGATATTCCCCGACGGTTTTAGCTGCAACAATTGCACCATTTCCAACCCTTATGTCTTTACCACCTTCTCCAAGTTCTCTACCTTTTCTAAGCCCTTGTAACTGATTAGATATATGGGATCCTGACCCGGTATCTAATACCCGGGACGTAGAGCAAATGGAGAAACAGTTCTCCGTAACGAACACACCCGAACAAAATGCATCAACATGTACTTTCTTCATACGGGTGGCATAGGAATCCTGGTATTCCCCTATATCATGTTCAGTCCTATAACTCTTATAAGAAAGAACGGAACCAACGTTCCCCAGCACAGTATAACATGCGGGTTCGGTCAATACATCCATATTATTATCTTGATTAAGGCGTGATATGGTCGCTACCTGGAGAGAGAGAAGAAAACACTTTAGCGTATGCTCTTGCAAGATCAGATTGGTTATTATTTTATCTAATCATGATGGCTCCCACTGTTTTTATCAAATCTTCTTTCAAACCCTAAAAGGAAAGACTAGCCGGGATTAATTACACCCTACAATTTCGCCAATCTTTCAGCCAGGCCAGTGTCGGTACTTTGAGGGAGGTTCCTCGTGCTTTCGCACGGACCTAATTAAAGTAAATCTCGTTTTTCCAGAGGCGTAACCCCGTTGACACCTTTCTAGACACCTACTTGATCGGCTAATTGTCCTGTGTAAAACTCTCCCAGGAGTAACAATTACTCGCAGTGGGTATCGGGATCCAACTATCTCATAGAAGGTATGCAATCTCATTGCAAATTTCAACACTTGAAATTCCCGATAATATTTTGCCCCTAACGTGCTATGACCTTGACGAAAGCCAACAAACCATAGCCCGCTAGTCAAGTTCAACCCGTACATTTCTTGATTGAATTAAACCCACCCGCACGACCCTTGACGAAAGCTAACAAAGCCGTACGACTACCCTAATCCAATCGCATCATATGCAGCAGATAAGCAGCATATAGCTACCGTACACTACACCTTGACGAAAGCCAACAAATGCAGCACGAATACTATATACAACTTATCTGAAATAACGGAGCGCTACGACAGGTTTTTCTGAAAACCTATTGCGTAATGAACTTGATATCGTTTGTAGAATCAAGTGAAATTTTGAAATGGAGTGATTTTGAGGGTTTCATCAGTTTTGCTAAAGAGGTCACTCCCGGTGAAGGGATCTCGGCTCTTTCCTCATCGAATAAGGTGCAGGACATATCATATACATCACTATGCAAAGCAAAACTCCAAAAGCAATCAAAAACAAACCGAGTGTTGTAGCATCTGCCAGTTTTGCTAAAAAGGTCACTCCCGGTGAAGGGATCTCGGATCTTTCCTCATCGAATAAGGTGTAGGATATATCATATATATCACTATGCAAAGCAAAACTGTAGCTACCCTTTTTGAAAAATTTGATTCTACAACATCTTTTAGGTTTCTTTTCTTTCATTAATCACATTAATGAAGTCCCATCATTTAAGTCACCTAAACATCACAGATAAATACGACGTACACTTATGCCATCCGCATTCGCCTCGATGTCCCCTCGTGTACCGTTAGGTTAGGTAACTAACGGCAGAGTAGGGCAGGGCTAGCACGGGTGTAAAACATAAGTAACATCTATATAATATATCATATATTCTATATACAGTATTTATCACAGAACATCAAATGATCACATCACAGATATCGCAGCAGAAGAAACATATGAAACATTGGATATACTAGGACGTCCGTGTTTTATTTTGAGCCTCTATAAAACACGGATTCCACGGTCGCGACGAATAGCCAAACCCACACCCCTAGACCCCTACGAGAGCGGCAAGCAACCCTACCAATTCTAGAGTTAGGAGACCCGGACTCGACTCCTCGAGTTGGTCTCCCACTGGACTCTAGAACCCGGTTACTTGTGCTCTCCTCCTTGGGTCTATCCTAGTGCAGAAAAGTAAATAATATACAAATGGTGATATCGACCTCATCCTGGAAGTGCCCCAATAAAAGAATATTACATACATTTAATTTACATGAATGAAAATAAAAACTCTCATCTCACATAAAAAAACCCCGG
Organism: Agapanthus africanus; assembly: GCA_030015575.1. Classification (NCBI taxonomy): domain Eukaryota; kingdom Viridiplantae; phylum Streptophyta; class Magnoliopsida; order Asparagales; family Amaryllidaceae; genus Agapanthus; species Agapanthus africanus. The sequence continues at coordinate 332,651,799 of JASDDO010000018.1, read as the reverse complement.
CTATTCAGAACGCGACGATCCAATATAACATATCCAGCAACACATAACATCGCATGTCATCAAGGTAAGAAAATATGCGCATCCCAATTGTCGTTGACATATAGCAACGAAACCGGCGATATCACATATTACACTTACGGTCGCAGAAAAGAAATATAAAACTACAATATTTGGAATCCACAATCTCTTTAGACATCGTAAATCCGAAATATCACATATTTCGCATTTCATGCCTAACTATATGAATTCCACATATTGTATCACATTCCAGATAAATAGACAGTATTAAACTTTCCGATCGAATAATCAAATACTCAAGATTTTCTTAATAGCTCAACACTTGAGCGGAGTTCAAAAATTCCAGAATACGTCACAGTAGCAACGGTCCAGCCGTAGAAGGGTCAAGCCAACGCCTCACATGTGGCACGCCGTACTACCTCAAACCCTAAGGTTCAAAAGGCAGTTCAAGACGGTCGCATAATCGAGTTAAGGTTTGTTGTCTTCTAGAGGGTCCATCGCATCACATGTACATTTTTCCGAAAGATTTAAACCCGAGAAAAATTCAACACTTGAATGTTTTTCGTGCCGGGAAAAATTGAGTTAATGATATCCGTTCGAACATTTTAATACTTTCTAAATTATCCGGAAAACCTAACGAAATTAAATATTCCGATCGAATCAATGAATACAAAATAAACCCCAGAATACTCAACACTTGAGTCAAAATAAAAATACCCAAAAAATATAAATCACAGAATTAGAAATTACTGTGAAAAATTTAGTGCATGTTTCCCCTTTACTGCCGCGGATCCGCGGCCCAAGAGGGGTACGGCCGCGGTTCCGCGGCGGCTTGTACGGTTCATCGTCACGTTTTTCACTGCAATTCCTAAAAAACCCTGCTGAATTTTTTAGGTATTTTTAATTCTGAAAAAACCCAGTTTTTAAAATTTGACCAGAGAGGGGGTTATTTCATCGATTCCGGGTTCGATCGGGGTTTTAACTTCGTTAACAAATCGCCTAATGCTCTAGCTAGTCTCTGATACCACTGTAGGGTTACTAGGCACACTAACAAGGCTCTACAAGGTATCGATCATGCCAAAATTAAATTTTTTAGGTGCCGAACAACTCTAAACAAGATCGTATACTAGAGATTAGGCGAATTATATGCTAGTAAACTATGTTTACGACTAAGTGAATACGAAATACAACCTTTGTAGATCAGACCTTCACTTCTTTAGCTCCTTGTTGAAGTCCCTTCGCTGCGATCGTGGTTCTCCCGGACTCTTGCATGGCTTCACGAGGCTAAAGAGCGTCCTTGCTTGAAGTCTTCGAGGCCGAAGATGATCTACGTCGAGAGGATGCCAACTCAAGCTTCTACTTCACTTGTAGGGTTCCTAGGCACCCTAATGAGGTCTCACAAGGCATCAACCATGCCAATTTCAAAATTTAACGGTGCCGAGAAACCCTAGAACGGATCGTTGGCTAGATTTTTAGGCGAACAAAGTAACTAGTTGACACTTAACTATAAGAATCGGAAATACAACCTTTGTAGATCCGGTGCTCCACCTCCATAGCTCCGCAACGAAGTCCCCTCGCTGTCCAAATGAATTCCCGGGCTCTAGCGTCGGCTTCGTCGGAGAAATGGCGAGCTAGGTCGTCGATGTCCATGCCGAAGATGATCTACGTCGAGGCATCGCTAGATCAAGCTCCACCTTCACCAAGTCATGAAAACTTATGAAGGAAACACACTCTACTACTTGGCAAGAGGTAGAGGATGAAGAAATAGGAAGTGGGTAGACTTTAGTTTTGGATTTCTCACTAGTTTCCATCAATCACCATTGATGGAGCTTGCTTTCTTCAAGTGAAGAAAGGAAGAAGAAGAAGAATTATGTTATGATAAGTTAATTTAGAAAATAGAAAATAAAAGAATACTTATCATAATCAACCATGGTTAGGTGTAGAGACTAAACTCAAGTTAAGTGAATGGTTAGGTTAGGTATGAAGACAAAAATGGTGACTAAGTCAAAGCTTCATGAAGCTTCAACATATATCCAAATTAGCCACCATTTTCCTTTTGCCAAAAATGAATAAATAAACAAATAAATGAATAAGTAAAAACCCTAATCATCCACTTAACCATAGTTTAATACTTTACACTTAACCAAAAAGCATGTATCATGAAACATGATACAATCATGTGCACAAAATCATATCACATATGCAATGCGCACACCCGAGTGAGAATATCCATTTAAAGTGAACCGATACTAGTTAATGCAAAGTAATATATTAAATATATAATTATACATTAAATCATTAAATCAACACTTGATTTAACGATCCGGTCATATCACATATAACCGACTAGTATCCAATGTATCGGTTTATCGAATCAATCCTTGATTTGATAACTAGGGTATATCGCATATAACCTAAACGATACACTCATCGCGAGAATGGAATACGGTATCACATACACGCATTATTCTCGGTCCCGCACATATCTCATATGCGCTCCTATTTCGTTTCGCTTGAACCAGGAAACCTCTGTGTAGGACTCTAAAGACTCGTCAATACGCCGGCAGCAGATGATGATCATATCAAGCACCCACAAGCCGCAAGCGGTCTGCTAAACGTAACGGCCACCCGGGTATTGAGCGATCAGAAGATCGACGAGCAAGCCCGCTCACACTCCTGTGAATCCAACCAGTAACACTTCCGTACAGTCCGGTCTGATCGTCTGATATGTCGCATATTTCGCCTAGGGGTGGTAAACGTCAGACCCCAATAGATCGATAAGTCGTGTCGATATGAGGTCTATAACAATTCGAGAAACTACTGGTAACACTTACCAGTAAATCTCAGCAACCCTGGCCAGGGATTTCCGGTTATAGCCAATCGAACACAGCGCAACATCAACTCCCTATACTGGGAGAGAAGAATCCACTCCTATCGCTCATTGCCTCCATGTGACTCGGGACTGTACCCAAAAACCACCGTTTTGCACGCCCTCTTGGACGTGGTAAGATGGAAATCAAAGCACAGTGGGAACCACACAAGACTCTATGACGATCTCGGGTCAACAGACTACTCTGTACCAGTGTAATCAGAGAACTGCCATCTGACGTAAGGTATAATACCATCTGGGAGTTCTCGGCGAGTCCGTCCAGTGTACCCAGTCTCCACTGAGCACCCGTATATCATCTCTGACGTCAAACACCAATGGATATGGGATCATTCATCGCCCATCTGTATGGGTCGAGAAGGTATACGCTAGTCTACTCTGGTATATCGATGCCCCGTCTCGATATACCCACGACTAGGGACTTTGAAGGATGTACTTATGGACTACCATGTCCCCACTAGTATGATCCGCATCATAGTCCAGGTAGTCAAGTACACATCCTAAGGGCTTTACCAACATGTAACAGAGAGACAATCAGTATACACGTTAAGGTAAAGAGCAACCAGATAGCATACTATCATGTCGAGCAAGAAAGTCCTCCCTATATATGTCCCAGCATCCACTACAATATACATCCAATATACAGTAATGGCCTCTAGGGCATACATATAACTAACATCACTAACTAGAGAATTAGTGAAGAAAATACCCTAAACTAAAGTGCTAGTCTAGTAAAGGATGGAGAAATAGGAAGTGGGTTCTCTTTGGATTTTTATTTCTCACAAGGATTCTCACTTTGGATCAAGCCTTAGCTTGCTTTTTCTTTTTGAACAATAAATAAGAAGAACAAAAGAAAAAGAGATGAGGATAATGATCCAGTGAGTAAGCTAACCATGGTGAGTGAGTATCATATACTAACTCTTGTAGAGACATTACCATAGCTAAGTGTGATGGTTAGGTTAAAAGGAATCTAAGGTAAAGACAAAGCTAGTAGACTTTGTCAAAGCAAAGTAAGCTTCTACAAGCTTCATGCTCTTTCCAAATCTCCACTAATTTTGTAATTATCTTAAATAATCATAACCCACCATAATACATAGAATGGTGTATGTCTTACATACCCAAGTCAAGTGTATCATCAACCATGACACAAAAAGAAAACACGTTTTAATATATATATCACACACACACATACACACACATATATATATATATATCAAAGTGTGCACATGTGAGAAAAACCTAAAGTGAACAAGTGTTAGTTAATGTAAACTAGTATATCAAATATAAAATTATACAATAAATTATTAAATCAACACTTGACTTAATAATTCGGTCATATCACATATAACCGACTAACATCCAATGTATCGACTTATCGAATCAACACTTGATTCGATAACCCGACTATATCACATATAACCGACCGATACAAAAAGTCGTGAGAATAGAATACGGTATCACATACATGCATTATTCTCGGTCCTGCACATATCACATATGCACTCCTATTTCGTTTTGCCTGAGCCAGTAAAACCTCCATGTAGGACTCTAAAGACTCGTCAATATGCCGGCAGTAGGTGATGATCACATCAAGCACCCACAAGCCGTCAGCGGTACTAGCTGGACGTAACGGCGACCCGGGTATTGAGTGATCAGAAGATCAGCAAGCAAGCCCGCTCCAACTCCTGTAAAAGCCTGCCGGTAACACTTCCCGTACAGTCCGGTCTCCTCGTCTGATATGTCGCATATCAAGTCTAGGGGTGGTAAACGTCAGACCCCAATAACCGATAAGTCGTGCCGATATGAGGCTCATAACGGGTCGAAAAACTACTGGTAACACTTACGAGTAAATCTCTAAATCAACCCTGGCCAGGGACTTCCCTGTTACGGCCAATCGAGCACAGCGCAACATCAACCCCCAATACCGGGAGAGACGAAACCCCTCCTATCGCTCATTGCCTCCATGTGACTCGGGACTGTACCCAAAAACCACCGTTTTGCACGCCCTCATGGACGTGGTAAGGTAGAAATCAAAGCACAGTGGGAATCACACAAGACTCTATGACGATCTCGGGTCTACAGACTAACCTGCATAAGTGTCACCAGAGAACTGCCATCTGACGTGAGGTATAATACCATCTGGGAGTTCTCGGCGAGTCCGTCCAGTGTACCCAGTCTCCACTGAGCACCCGTATACCATCACTGATGTCAAACACCAATGGATATGGGATCATCCAACGCCCATCTCATAGGTCGAGAAGCGTACACGTTAGTCTACACTGGTATATCGATGCCCCGTCTCGATACACCTATGACTAGGGACCTTGAAGTATGTACTTATGGACTACCATGTCCCCACTAGTATGATCCGCATCATAGTCCAGGTAGTCAAGCACACATCCTAATGGCTTTACCAACATGTAACTATAAGACAGTATAAAGAGACAAGTACACATGTTAAGATAAAGAGCAACCAGATAGCATACTATCATGTCGAGCAAGAAAGTCCTCTCTATATATGTCCAAGCATCCAATATAATATATATCATCTGTACAATACTGGACTCTAGGGCATACATACAACTAACAATCTCCCACTTGCACTAGGGCCAGCTGCTGTAGTATCGCATACCGAGCATCCCGAAGAGTCTCCCAAACTGTATCTGGGGAATGGCCTTCGTGAGTGGATCCGCTGTGTTGTTCTTCGTGTCAACCCTCCTGACCTCGATCTCCCGGCGATCAACTATCTCCCGGATCAGGTGATACCGGCTCAGAATATGCCTGGATCGCTGATGGGACCTGGGTTCCTTGACCAAAGCCACCGCTCCATTGTTATCGCAATACAAAGGTATTGGATGCTCAATGGATGGAACCACTCCAAGTTCAGTAATGAACTTCTTGATCCAGACAGCCTCTTTGGTAGCATCATTGGCAGCGATGTATTCAGCCTCCATCGTCGAGTCTGCCACAGTTTCCTGCTTGGAACTCTTCCAGCTAATCGCCCCTCCGTAAAGGGTAAAGACTGTAGGGTTCCTAGGCACCCTAATGAGGTCTCACATGGCATCAACCATGCCAATTTCAAATTTTACAGTGCCGAGAAACTCTAACTACGGATCGTTGGCTAGAATTCTAGGCGAAAAGTAAACTAGTTAACACTTAACTATAAGAATACGGAAATACAACCTTTGTAGATCCGTTGCTCCACCTCCACGGCTCCGCAACGAAGTCCCCTCGCTGTCCTAGTGAATTCCCGGGCTCTAGCGTCGGCTTCGTCGGAGAAATGGCGAGCTAGGTCGTCGATGTCCATGCCGAAGATGATCTACGTCGAGGCATCGCTAGATCAAGCTCCACCTTCACCAAGCCATGAAACTTGTGAAGGAAACACACTCTACTACTTGGCAAGAGGTAGAGGATGAAGAAATAGGAAGTGGGTAGACTTTAGAATTGGATTTCTCACTCATTTCCATCAATCACCATTGATGGAGCTTGCTTTCTTCAAGTGAAGAAAGGAAGAAGAAGAAGAATTATGTTATGATAAGTTAATTAAAAAAGAAAAGAATAATCCATTCTTATCATAATAGAACCATGGTTAGGTGTAGAGAGTGAATCATGGTTTAGTGGAATGGTTAGGTTTAAGCATGAGACAAAAATGGTTACTTTATGAAAGCTTCAAGAAGCTTCAAGTGCAAACAAATAAAAGCCACCATTTCTTCTCATATCTTTTCCTTTTTCCAAAAAGAAAAAAGATTAATAAATGAATGAAATGAATAAGGAAAAAGTAAACCCTAACCATTTCATTAACCAAGGTTTAATTCTTTACACTTAACCAAAAGGCATGTATCATCAAACATGATACAAGCAAGTGCACAAAATCATATCGCATATGCAATGCGCACATCCGAGTGAGAAAATCCATTTAAAGTGAACCGATACTAGTTAATGCAAAGTAATATATCAAATATATAATTATGCATTAAATCATTAAATCAACACTTGATTTAACGACCCGGTCATATCGCATATAACCGACTAATATCAACAGTAACAACTTATCGAATCAACACTTGATCCGATAACCCGGCTATATCACATATAACCGATCAACGTCACATATCGCGAGAATCGAATACAGTATCACATACTGGTATCATTCTCGGTCCCGCACATATCTCATATGCGCTCCTATTTCGTTTCACTTGAGCCAGGAAACCTCTGTGTAGGACTCTAAAGACTCGTCAATACGCCGGCAGCAGGTGATGATCATATCAATCACCCACAAGCCGCAAGCGGTCTGCTAAACGTAACGGCCACCCGGGTATTGAGCGATCTGAAGATCGACGAGCAAGCCCGCTCACACTCCAGTGAATCCAACCAGTAACACTACCGTACAGTCCGGTCTGATCGTCTGATATGTCGCATATCTCGCCTAGGGGTGGTAAACGTCAGACCCCAATAGCTCGATAAGTCGTGTCGATATGAGGTCTATAACAATTCGAGAAACTACTGGTAACACTTACCAGTAAATCTCAGCAACCCTGGCCAGGGATTTCCTGTTATAGCCAATCGAACACAGCACAACATCAACCCCCTATACCGGGAGAGACGAATCCCCTCCTATCGCTCATTGCCTCCATGTGACTCGGGACTGTACCCAAAAACCACCGTTTTGCACGCCCTCTTGGACGTGGTAAGATGGAAATCAAAGCACAGTGGGAACCACACGAGACTCTATGACGATCTCGGGTCAACAGACTACTCTGTACCAGTGTCACCAGAGAACTGCCATCTGACGTGAGGTATAATACCATCTGGGAGTTCTCGGCGAGTCCGTCCAGTGTACCCAGTCTCTACTGAGCACCCGTATATCATCTCTGATGTCAAACACCGATGGATATGGGATCATCCATCTCCCATCTGTATGGGTCGAGAAGGTACACGCTAGTCTACTCTGGTATATCGATGCCCCGTCTCGATACACCCACGACTAGGGACTTTGAAGGATGTACTTATGGACTACCATGTCCCCACTAGTATGATCCGCATCATAGTCCAGGTAGTTAAGTACACATCCTAAGGGCTTTACCAACATGTAACAGAGAGACAATCAGTGTACACGTTAAGGTAAAGAGCAACCAGATAGCATACTATCATGTCGAGCAAGAAAGTCCTCCCTATATATGTCCAAGCATCCACTACAATATACATCCTATGTATAGTAATGGCCTCTAGGGCATACATATAACTAACAATCTCCCACTTGCACTAGGGCCATCTGATAGCAGTGGTTGCAGTATCTCATACTCAACCATCCCATAAAAGTCTCTCTCTGGGAACAGGCCTTTGTGAGTGGATCCGCTGTGTTGTCCTCTGAGTCTACTCTCCAAACCTCGATCTCCCTGGAGATCAACTATCTCCATGATCAGGTGATACTGCCTTAGAATATGTCTGGATCACTGATGGGACCTGCGTTCCTTGGCATAAGCCACAACTCCATTGTCACACAATGGGAGGAACATAGTTCATCTTATGAACCAATATACACCCAAACAGCCTCTTTGGTAGCATCTTAAGTAGCGATGTATCCTGCCTTTATCGTCTAGTGTGTCACGGTATCTAGCTTGGAACTCTTCCAACATACCGTCCCTTTACTGAGGGTAAAGATAATGCCTGTGACTGACATTCAGTCGTCTTTATCACCCTAGAACCCTTCCAGTGATTCTCCCCAGGATCGATTGATACCATCTCACTACAACTAGTGAGAATCCTAACATCCATTTAGATCTATCTCATAGATCCAAAATCCAGGATTTAGTAGGTATCACTTTGATCCTATATGGAGAATCTTTATGATAATCGGAGATTGATCGAGCGTAGCATAGGAAACTACTTCCCTATCATGAGTATGTCATCCACGTACTCTACGAGGATCGTCACCATACTCCCTACTACCTTTTTGTTTATACAAGGTTCATCTACCATTTTGATGATGTCAAACTCTTTGACTACTTCATCAAAACAGACGTTCCAACTCCGCGATGCCTGCTTTATCCTATAAAGCATCTTGCACACGTTTCCGCTGCTCGCACTGTCTACGAGGCCCTCTGGCTGTGTACTTATAGACTCTCTCTTCTAAAACATCATTTAGAAAGGCAGTCATGACACCCAACCACCAGATATCGTAGTCATGGTATGTAGCCGTGGTAAGTAGGATCTGGATGGACTTAAGCATAGATACTTGAAAAGGTTTTATCATTATCCACAGCTGGTCAATGATGCAAACTTTTAACAAGTCTAGCTTTGAAAGTCTCAACTTTTCGATGTACACCAAGTAATCTTCTCAAGATATACTTGCTCCTGATGGGGATTTAACCCTTCAGATATAGCAACCAAAGTCCATACTTTGTTGGTGTATAAGGATTCCATCTCAGATCGCTAAGCATCCAGCCATTCTTACAGAGTCTTACTCCTGATGGCCAGCCCGAAACTAGTTGGGTCATCATCTCATGATGCAATCCTCGCTCCCACTGTCATAGAGAAACCGAAGTATCTCTCAGGTGGGTGAGGAACCCTACTAGATCGGCGGAGAGGCCGAGGTTCGTTGGTAACTATTGAACTCTTTGGTTCTTTCAAATTATCAGCTGCAGTTTGTATAGCTGGAACATTTTCAGTTCTACATAACAGATCTTGCCTCGAGTTTGTCCGGATTTTGCTTTTAGACATAGGCCGGACAACCCCAAATCTTAACTAGCTTAAGACATGGGCTCTTCCCTTTCCATATCACATATGAAGTGGTAGGTAACTGATTTGATTCGAACCCTATTCAATAGGTATGCAGCTTCTCAAGTGCATAACTCCCAAAAAGGAAATAGGTAACTCAGTAGTTCTCATCATAGAGCACACCTTATCATATAGGGTGTGATTGCTCCGCCCTGATATACCATCGTGCTATGGTGTATACGGAGGAGTAATGCTGAGAGAGAATCTCATTCTCTTTTAGAAAAGTCCAAGAATTCCGTGCTCAAGTATTCTCCTCCTTGATCTCATCAAAGGACATAATAATTTTACCCGTATTTTGGTTCTCTACTTCTAACTTATATTCTGTGAATATCTCAAAAGGTTCGGACTTGTGTTTCAACAGGAACATATGTCTGAATCTCGAGAGATTATCAGAGAATTTAATGAAGTATAAACAACCAATCCTGGCATGTGTAGACAGGGGACCTTACATACATCAACATGCATCAATCCCAAGAGTTCACTAACTCTTTCTCTGTTTCCAATAAACAGGGCCATGGTCATCTTATCTTTGTGACATGACTGGCGAGTTTCACAAGATGTAAATTCAAACTGATTTAAATATACATCTAAATGTAACTTCAGCTAGTCGGGTCACATTGATCTGACCTAGTCTACAATACCTCAAGAAGAATCCGTTCATTTCTGAACTCTTCCTCTTATGTGTGTTCTGTATACTAAGAACTGTAATTTGATTTAGAACATCAATGCTTTTAGATAACGTGCCTGAACCGATCAACTTTTGATATAGGAAATGTTCAAAACATTATCCATCAATACAAAATTATATCCTTTCTTTTCTATGAAAGAGAGTGATATGATTTGGTATATCAGGTTCGGTATCTAATAACATTCGTTCAGAATCAATGTATTGGTAATACAGGGTGACAGTGACCGACAGACTTGGCTGCAACTCTTGCCCCGTTTTCTGCCTCATGAAACTTATCACCTGTTCTCAGTTTTTCTACCCTTTTGTAGCCCTATGTAACAGATTACATATCTGGGATCCTGATCCGGTATCATATACCCAGGATGCGGAGGATACTGAGAAACAGTTCTGTATAATGAACACACCCGAAGATGATGCATCAGCATGCACTCTCTTCGTTTGGGCGGCACGGGAATTCTCGTATTCCCCAATTTCCTGCTCTGTCTTATAACAATTATAAGTTGGAGCGGGACCAACGTTCCCCAGCTCAGTATAACAAGCGGGTTCGGTCAATAATCCGTATTATTATCTTGATTAAGGCGTGATATGGTCGCTACCTGGAGATAGAGAGAAGAAAACACTCATCGTGCGCTCTGTCAAGAATAGATTGGTTATTATTTTATCTAATCAGGATGGCTCCCACTGCTTTTTATCAAATCTTCCTTCAAACCCTAAAAGGAAAGGCTAGCCGGGATTAATTACACACTACAAGTTCGCCAATCTTTCAGCCAGGCCAGTGTCGGTACTTTGATGGAGTTCCCCCGTGCTTTCGCACGAACCTAATTAATGTAAACCTCATTTTTCCAGAGGCGTAACCCCGTTGACACCTTTCTAGACACCTACTTGATCGGCTAATTGTAATGTGTAAAACTCTCCCAGGAGTAACTCTTACTCGCAGCGGGTATCGGGATCCAACTATCTCATAGGAGGTATGCAATCTCATTGCAAATTTCAACACTTCAAATTCCCGATAATATTTTGCCCCTAACCTCCTATGACCTTGACAAAGGCCAACAAACCATAGGATGCTAGTCAAGTTCAACCCGTCATTTCCTGATTGAATTAAACCCACCCGCACGGCCCTTGACAAAGGCCAACAAGGTCGCACGACTACCCTAACTCAATCTGCATCATATGCATAAGCAGATAAGCACCAGTTAGCTACCGCACACTTCTCCTTGACAAAGGCCAACAAACGCAACACGAATACTAACTACTACTTATCTGAAATGACGGAGGGCTACGACAGGTTTTTATGAAAACCTATTGCGTAATGAACTTGATATCGTTGTAGGATCGAATGAATTTTGAAATGGAGTGCTTTTGAGGCTTTTCTAGTTTTGCTAAAGGAGTCACTCCCGGTGAAGGGATCGTCGGTCCTTTCCTCGTCGAATGAGGTGCGGGATATATCACATATATCACTGTGCAAAGCAAAAACACTTAAAAGCAATCAAAAGACAAACCGAAGGTTGTAGCATCAGCCAGTTATTGCTAAAGGAGTCACTCCCGGTGAAGGGATCTCGGTCCTTTCCTTATCGAATAAGGTGCTGGATATATCGCATATACCGCTGTGCAAAGCAAGAACTGTAGCTACCTGTTTTATTTTGAAATTCGATTCTACAACATCTTAGGTTTCTTTTCTTTCATTAATCACATTAATGAAGTCCCATCATTTAAGTACCTAAACATCACAGATAAATACGACGTACACTTATGCCAGCCGCATTCGCCTCGATGTCCCCTCGTGCACCGTTAGGTTAGGTAACTAACGGCAGAGCGGGGCAGGGCTAGCGCGGGTGTAAAACATAAGTAACGCCTATATAATATATCATATATACTATATACTGTATCTATCACAGAACATCACATGATCACATCACAGATAACGCAGCAGAAGAATCATATGAAATATTGGATATACTAGGACGTCCGTGTTTTTAATATGAGCCAGTATAAAACACGGATTCCACGGTCGTGATGAATAGCCAAACCCACACCCCTAGACCCCTACGAGAGCGGCAAGCAACCCTACCAATTCTAGAGTTAGGAGACCCGGACTCGACTCCTCGAGTTGGTCTCCTACTGGACTCCAGAACCCGGTTACTTGTGCTCCCCTCCTTGGGTCTATCCTAGTGCGGAAAAGTAAAAATATACATCAACGGTGATAACTTCCGCAACCTGGAAGTGCCCCAATAAAAGAATATTACATACAAGTTTTTACATGAATGAAAATTAAAAACACTCATCTCACATAAAAAACCCCGGCTATTCAAACACGACGATCCAATATAACATATCCAGCAACACATAACATCACATGTCATCAACGTAAGTAAATATGTCCAACCCAATTGTCGTTGACATATAGCAATGAAACCGGCGATATCACATATTACACTTACGGTCACAGAAAAGAAAGTGTAAAACTACAACAGTTGGAATCCGCAACCTGCATAGACATCGCATGCCTAATCATTATAAACCCCGCATTTTAGTCTCAAAATCGAAAACACTTTTCAATATCAAGTCGGGCAATTCAACAAGATTCCCGACATCCTGATCGAATGCTCGTCGCAAACTTCAGTAGACGGCTGCACCCCCGATACCTTCGACGAAGTGCACCAAGGCGGAACACCGCTACCGCGAGTACCCGAACGGATGCTTTCGGCGACGGGGTTCTCCTACAGTCACTTGGTCGGGGCTATAGAGTGAGGCTGTCTATTAAGTTTACCCGGCGAGTATCCGCGTACGCTACGTGATTGCGACGGACTTTTGATGTCACGACCCGCAGGGTACGGAACGTGACTGGCACTTAAGTTTACGAAACGTCTAAAGACGTCCGTAAAATAAGTAAGCCAAAGCCCAGAAAACAAAACCAATTAAGCAAAAGAGTGAAGAAAACCCAAACATTTGAAAGCAAGTTTATCAAATAAGTCATGTAAAACCCTTTTTAAAAACAATACTAATTTTTCCGAAAATTTCGGCAGAGTCACTTTTGTAAATACTGGCCCCCAAAATGGGTACAACAAAAATATATATAAATCCAACAAATAAGGCATCCCCAAGCGGGAGCTAGCTCTTCGCCACAAGGCGGTCATAAATCCCACGCAAAATAAAGCAACAATATACGAAATAATCATAATGAAGCATAAGAAAACAGCATGTCGACTCAAGTGAGCTCGACCCCAAAATACAGCATAAACGTCCACAAACCTCACAGTCTCATCTCTAGGTCAATATACAATAATACTGGTAGATACAGTAGATGGAGTACACTAGATACAAAGAATATACAAGGTGGTACAAAATAGTAATATAACCCACCTAAGAGCAAAACCTCGAGTCCAGGCAAAGGAGGCAAAAGAACAAGTGCGCCCGCCGCTACTGAACTGACGGAGCGGACCTGCAAAAGACTGTGGCACAACGGGGGTGAGTTGCCAACTCGTGAGTAATAAATAACATCTACAAAGGCTATCGTATGCATGCACACAAGCATCCTAGCATCTAAAATACAGGTATGACGGGATGCACTAGCAGGTGTGTATACAACATCAGTGTACTAATATGTATGCAACATGAATATCTGAGGTCTCAATAGGTATATATAAGAAACATTTTATCTCTTTTTGTTTTTGAAACTCTTTTAGAATGCCAGCATAATACTCAAAGAATCGACGAGAACCGGTGTCCAGCAACGACACCCAAAAGCTGTCTCAAATCTCATAAATGTATCTCTGGCCTCAGCCGTCCGGCTGACCCATCTCAAATATCAATATCTCATCATCTAGCGGCCACGGTCGGTATCCTCTGGATATCCGCCGTCCCAAACAGTCACCGGTAGGTAATCCGTCCCCTGCCAGGCTCAACGTCATCACCACATTCCTCTTGCCCCGAGGTACCTTACCGGGCCCACCATGTACCCGTGCCGGTTCCTCCACTCCTCGACACGGATTTCCAAAACCACAGCAAACTCATGGTGGACGACACTTACATCACTAGAAAACCGCAATTTACATATTTTAAAAATATAATAAGTTTAGAAATTTTGCGGCTTTCCCCCGAAATCCAGCAATATCATAAAATCTCAAGAAATCCTCATAAGTGCATATATCAGTGATAATGAATGCATATGGTATCAATAATCAAGTTGCGATGTGTGATTAATGGATGAAGCATGAACAATTAATATGATGAAGTACATGCACATGAATAGCAATCCTACGGTTTCGTTTTAAGGAATTAAAGGCAAAAGCACAGGTTTAAGTATCAATTAGTAACAGGTTTAAATTTAAAGGTTATCTAGTGTGGTGGCATGGCAATTACCAGGGTGTGTGTGTAAGCATGAATAGTGCTCGTGCTGCATATAAAAACCCTGGCAATGGTGCAGGTGTCCTATAACATGGTTTCGTATAGGTATGTCAATATAATGCATGGATGCAGCAAATAGTCAATTAAGTATTTCACCCCTAATTACTAACATCACTAAGGATCTTGTAAGTTACTAAAACTATCGGGCGGCTTGCGCCATCCAACGATAGTCCCCCGTAGATGTTACATCTACTCACCGGAATCCCTGGCTAGCTGTGTCCAATCACCGCCTTTCCCTTTCGCGCCGCGTCTGACGTCTCCGCGACCGAACCTGGAATTTACATCAATACCAAACATAAGGTTACATATCAAGAACGTCGCAAAACCCCAACGAAACTACTAAAGTTCGCTAGCTAGGTACAACGTGCACAAGGTGCGCGGAACACACGCGAAAATCGCAAAAACTGCAAAAAAATTGCCGATTTGGTCGCCCGGCAAAACTAAAACCTGACTACTCAAAAATCCGCACTCACGCATCCTAAACGTCATAGGATAACTCAAAAATGTCATCAAGACAACGCAATTAAATCATCACAACACTTTAGTAAAAACTAGTAAGCTAGAATAGCAATTTGGTGCAAACATCGACAAAAGCGGCAAAGTTATCACGGTCCAACACAACCATCAATTCCACACAACTAGTTAGCCACCAAAAACACAAATTTTAACTTATTTACCATGCTACAAAACTCACAATCCATACACAACCCTCTTCTAGATTTTGGTAAATTAGCAAACTTAATGCAATTTCACACAAGTTTAACATAGATTAGGTTAATAGGAAGCCGCTTAAGCAAGGTAACCATATAGATTAGTTAAGTAACAACTAGATTAATTAAAAGATTTAATTAACTAAAACATGGTTTCAAGAAACCCTAGCTTAATTTTCAACCATAACCTTAAAAAAAACTAGATTAGAACTAACACTAAATTAAAACTACAACAATTTAACTTAAGAAACTTAATCAAAAGAATTTAATTAGCAAGAAATTATACCTCAACTATAGATCTAGCAAGAATAATTTGCCTCCAAAGATGCCATTTTTCTCCAAGATTTAAACCAATTTGGGCTTGAAAAGAGGTAGAATAAGGTTTTGTGTTGAATTTGTGAAGAAAATTGTTGATTTTTGATGGATATTGTGAAGAAATTTGATGTGAAAAGAGAGAAAAAAATATTGGGACAGAAGTAGGAGGTGCTCTCGGCCTTGAGGGAATGGGGGAGAATGGTGTGGTGTTGTGGAAATTTTTTCCAAGGTCAAAGCCAACCATTCCCAAGTACAACATACTTACAAATTAATATAATTTAATCCATTCACATATCATAATGCTCACAAGAGTGAAGACCCAAAAAAAAAAAAGAAAGAGAGAAGTTCCTGCTGTGGTGGGCCGGCCAAGGATGAGGGAAAAGTGAGAGAGAGTGCACAAAAAAAAAATTATGCAAAAAGACCCCCTACAAGTCAAAAATTGCAAGTTTAAGCTTAAATTCAATAAATTTCGTTTCCTATAATAAAAATTAGTTAAAAATCAAAATAAAATACTAAAAATTTATGTTACAACTAGATTTTAATTATCATAATTTTAAAGATTAAAATTAGCCCGGAAAATTTGTATTTATCGCTAATTTAATGTATTTTCTTACCGGCTTAAAATAATATTAAAAAATTGAAAAATTAGGGAAAATTTTTAAACGACCAGAATTTCATAAGTAACTCATTAGCTACTAAAAATAAGCAATTACCTATCCATTTTAGGTATAATTAGCCCTAAACTGCAAAATAACAAAAAAGACGGTTTTCGGAAAAATACCGAATTTTCACCGATTTTCAGGAAAACACCAAAACGACTTTTCAAGACGCTACAATTTATCGCTAATTTAATGTATTTTCTTACCGGCTTAAAATAATATTAAAAAATTGAAAAATTAGGGAAAATTTTTAAACGACCAGAATTTCATAAGTAACTCATTAGCTACTAAAAATAAGCAATTACCTATCCATTTTAGGTATAATTAGCCCTAAACTGCAAAATAACAAAAAAGACGGTTTTCGGAAAAATACCGAATTTTCACCGATTTTCAGGAAAACACCAAAACGACTTTTCAAGACGCTACAATCTTCCCCCCTTAAAGAAATTCGGTCCCCGAATTTAAAAATATAACTACGCGTACCTTCAAAGAGATGGGGATATTTCTTCCTCATCTCGCCCTCGGTCTCCCAGGTAACCTCCTCGCTGCTCGGGCTACGCCAAAGGACCTTGACGGTTGGTATAATCTTCGACCTCAACTTCTTCACCTGCCGATCCAGGATGACCACCGGCTGCTCTGCAAAAGAAAGGTCGCGCTCTAGCTGGACTGTCGGGTGCTGAATCGCATGCAAAGGGTCGTGAAGGTACTTGCGGAGCATCGAAACATGAAAGACGGGGTGAACATCGGGAAAGCTGGGAGGAAGAGCCAAACGATATGCAACAGCGCCAACCCGCTCGAGGATCTCGAAGGGACCTACGAATCTAGGGCTAAGCTTCCCCTTTCGCCTAAAACGCATCACGCCCTTCATCGGAGAGACCCTCAGAAAAACATGGTCGCCAACTGCGAACTCTAATCTACGACGGCGTCTGTCCGCATACGATTTCTGCCTGCTCTGAGCCGCTCTCATTCGGTCTCGGATCAACTGTATCTTCGCTGTCGTCTCCTCAACAAGCTGCGGCCCCAAAATGCTGCTCTCGCTGAGCTCTGTCCAACAGACGGGCGATCTGCGTCTCCTCCCATACAATGCCTCGAAAGGTGCCATCTGAATAGTATCCTGGAAGCTGTTGTTGTAGGAGAACTCCACTAACGGTAAATGATGATCCCAGCTACCGCCGAAGTCTAAAACGCACACTCTGAGCATGTCCTCGAGAGTCTGAATGGTCCGCTCTGACTGTCCGTCGGTCTGCGGATGAAACGCTGTGCTGAAGCTCAAACGAGTGCCCAAAGCCTCATGAAGTCTGTGCCAAAGTCGGCTGGTGAACTGAGTGCCTCGATCTGACACGATACAAGTCGGTACGCCATATAGTCGCACGATCTCGTCAATATAGAGCTGAGCATACTGAGCGAAGCTGAAAGTGGTCTTCACCGGTAGGAAGTGAGCCGCTTTCGTCAATCTATCCACGATCACCCAGATGGAGTCGTACCCTCGACTGGTCCTGGGTAGACCCATAACGAAGTCCATCGAAATCTGTTCCCATTTCCACTCTGGAATGGGTAACGGCTGTAGCTCTCCTGCGGGCCTCTGGTGCTCGGCCTTGACTTGCTGGCAAGTCAGGCATCTCGAAACGAACTCCGCAATGTCCCTCTTCATCCCGTCCTACCAGTAGGTCTCTCTCATATCATGGTACATCTTGGTGGAACCGGGGTGGACACTATACACTGATCGGTGTGCCTCCTCGAGAATGTCGCGCCGCAATCCATCAGCATCTGGTACGCACAGTCTAGATCCATATCCTAAAATCCCCTGATCGTCAATCACGAACTCGGAAAATCTGCCCTGTCCCATCTGTGCCATGATCTCTGAGCAACGGTCGTCACTGCGCTGTGCCTCATATATACGGTCAAGCAACTGTGGGCGTGCACGAACATGCGCGAGCTGTCCCCCTGTCTGAGTGAACTCGAACTCAACTCGGCTGTCGCATAACATCTGCCAATCTGCTGACGACTGCCTCTGCACTGCGCGCAAAAAGGATAGACTACCCCCGGGCCTCTTACTCAACGCATCTGCCACCATATTTGCCTTGCCGGGGTGATATAAGATCTCGCAGTCGTAGTCTTTCACTAACTCCATCCAACGACGCTGTCTGAGGTTCAGGTCTCGCTGCTGAAATATGTACTTTAAGCTCTTGTGATCGGTGAATATCTGAAACGACTCGCCGTATAGGTAATGTCGCCAAATCTTCAGTGCAAAGACCACTGCAGCCATCTCCAAATCGTGAGTGGGGTAGTTTTGTTCATGCTTCTTCAGCTGCCGAGAAGCATATGCGATCACCCGGCCATGCTGCATCAACACGCATCCTAATCCCACTCGCGAAGCATCACAGTAGACCACAAATCCGCCTGATCCCGAAGGCAAAGATAATACCGGCGCCGTAGTCAAACAAGTCCGTAGCTGCTGAAAACTGCGCTCGCACTCCTCTGTCCAAACGAAAGGAACTCCCTTCCGGGTCAAACCGGTCAACGGTGCAGCTATACGGGAGAAGTCCTGAACAAAACGCCTGTAGTAGCCCGCCAGGCCTAGAAAACTACGGATCTCAGTAACCGATGTAGGTCGGGGCCACTGCTGAACAGCCTCAATCTTCTTCGGGTCCACACAAATGCCGTCTCTCGTAACCACGTGACCCAAGAATCCGACGCTGTCCAGCCAGAATGCACACTTGGAGAACTTCACGAACAGCTGGTGCTCCCTCAGAGTCTGTAACGTAATCCGGAAGTGCTGCTCGTGCTCCTCTCTGCTCCGGGAGTACACCAAGATATCGTCGATAAACACGATGATGAACAAGTCAAGATACGGCCTGAATGTACGGTTCATCAAATCCATGAATGCTGCTGGGGCGTTGGTGAGTCCGAACGACATCACCAAAAACTCATAGTGGCCGTAGCGCGTACGGAAGGCTGTCTTCGGTATATCCTCCTGTCGGACTCGCAGCTGGTGGTATCCTGATCGTAAGTCGATCCTCGAAAAATAACCCGCACCCTGAAGCTGGTCGAACAAATCATCAATGCGTGGCAACGGATATCTGTTCCGCACGGTAACCTTGTTCAGCTGGCGGTAGTCGATGCATAAGCGCAAACTTCCATCCTTCTTCTTGAAAAACAGGACCGGAGCACCCCACGGAGAAACACTCGGTCGAATAAGCCCCTTATCTAATAAATCCTGCAGCTGATCCTTCAGCTCTCGAAGCTCTGCCGGGGCCATCCGATAAAGCGGTATAGAAATAGGCCCCGAGCCGGGAATCAAATCAATGCAGAACTCAACCTCGCGCTCAGGCGGTAGCCCAGGTAGCTCATCAGGGAAAACATCAGGGAACTCACAAACAACTGGGACCCGGTCCAACGGAACCTCTGCAGCTCGAGTATCACAAATAAATGCTAAGAATCCCTGACATCCCTTCCGCAAGAGCTGACCAGCGCGAAGAGACGAAATTAAGCTGGGAAGGGCGACACTGCGGTCTCCCTGAATAACAAGGACTGGCTCTCCCGGAAAGCTAAATCTGACTGCCTTCTCACGGCAGTCCACCGAAGCATAACAAGTGGCTAGCCAATCCATGCCCAGAAGCACATCAAAGTCCAACATATCGAGAAGTATCAAATCAACTGATGAATCCCTCTCCCCGATACGAACGGAACACAAACGAAATACAAACCGAGCGACAAACGACTCGCCTACCGGAGTAACAACAACAAGCGGCTGATCTAACGACGACGACTCACGGCCCAACATCGGTGCAAAGTGTGTAGATACGTACGAATGTGTGGAACCTGGGTCGAATAATACCCGTGCATCAAAAGAGCAAACTGGCAGGGTACCTGTCACAACGGCATTGGATGCCTGCGCATCCTGCGGTGTCAAAGCAAATACTCGGGCCTGTCCTCCACCGATAGCGGGCTGACCTCGACCTCGGCCTCTGCCTCCTCGTCCTCTCTGAACAGGACCGCCGTGTCCACGGCCTCTGGGTGCACCTAACTGGCGTGGAGCATCGCCTGTGGTAGGAAGTAGGGCTCTCTGAGGAGGGGGTGGTGATGGTGGTAGGGTCACATGCGGAACTGTCGCTGCTCCCTGTCGTCTCACCGGACAGTCTCTGACAAGATGGTGCAGACTCCCGCACCCAAAACACCCTGGCGACGGCTGCTGCCCCTGGGGATAAGAACCATATAACTGTCCTCGTCCAAATCCTCTGCCAGGCCTATCTCTCGGAAAGAATCTGGCGTGCTGCCTCTGAGACGGTACATCGGTGCGCATTCTCTTCGGCCCTGAAACGGCCGAAGTCTGTGATATGCGTGCCTCCATCCGTAATGCCGTATCCATAGCAGCTGAATAAGTATCGTAGTGCTGGGCGCCAATGGCAAGATATAGCTGGGCATCAAGTCCCTGTACGAACATCTTCACCATCTTCTCCTCGGTATCCACCAAATACTGAGCATATCGGGATAACTGTGTAAACTGGATGTCATACTCAGACACCGTCATCCCAGGTGTCTTGACTAAGGCCTCGAAGCTACGAGCTCTGGCGTCACGAACGCTCTCTGGAAGGAAACGGGCTAGAAAGACCGCTGTAAACTCGGCCCAAGTCATAAGCGGCAGACCTGCAGCTCGACCTCTCAAGACTGACTCCCACCATGTCTGCGCGAGACCCTCTAGTCGGAAACTCGCAAGCTCTACCCATCGATCATCCGAACATCTCAGCGAACGGCAGATCCTGGCTAAACTGTCAAGGAACGTCTGTGGGTCCTCCGCTGTCTCGGTGCCGGTGAATACTGGAGGTCTCAGCCTCATGAAATCCTGTAGTGAAACCGGAATGGCCACGGTGGTAGTAGTAGGAGCAGGTATCATGGTCGTCTGTGATGTAGTAGGTACGTCATCCGGCCTCGGTGTACGACTGGCTGCAACTAGGGATCCTACCATCTGACGTAGCTCCTGCATACTCCCCATCATCTGTCGCAACTCCTCCATACCAGTCTCGAGCCTATCCATACGGCCTGGGGAAGGTGGATCGGTCTGTCCCTGCGGCGTAGGCATACCACCCTGCTCAGTCCTAGTCTCGGACGAGCCAGCTCGAATCTCGTCTCTGGCGGCAGCCCTCTGTGCCCTCGTAGCCTTCGGCGGCATAGTGGCTGTTACAGGAAAACGGATAGTAAGGACAGTGCAATAGGATCATAGGATACACGGAATTGAAGAAGGAATTTTTTTTTTCAAGCAAGTATATCCTAAAGTCACTTAGGCGGAGTACCGTATCGTAAGTATGCCGCGGACATACACACGCTACGTTACCCTGCTTAAGTCACTTACTCCATCTACCAAGGGTCATCCTACACTCACAAAGGTAAAACCTATCGCTCTGATACCAACTTTGTCATGACCCGCAGGGTACGGAACGTGACTGGCACTTAAGTTTACGAAACGTCTAAAGACGTCCGTAAAATAAGTAAGCCAAAGCCCAGAAAACAAAACCAATTAAGCAAAAGAGTGAAGAAAACCCAAACATTTGAAAGCAAGTTTATCAAATAAGTCATGTAAAACCATTTTTTAAAACAATACTAATTTTTCCGAAAATTTCGGCAGAGTCTCCTTTGTAAATACTGGCCCCCAAAATGGGTACAACAAAAATATATATAAATCCAACAAATAAGGCATCCCCAAGCGGGAGCTAGCTCTTCGCCACAAGGCGGTCACAAATCCCACGCAAAATAAAGCAACAATATGCGAAATAATCATAATGAAGCATAAGAAAACAGCATGTCGACTCAAGTGAGCTCGACCCCAAAATACAGCATAAACGTCCACAAACCTCATAGTCTCATCTCTAGGTCAATATACAATAATACTGGTAGATACAGTAGATGGAGTACACTAGATACAAAGAATATACAAGGTGGTACAAAATAGTAATATAACCCACCTAAGAGCAAAACCTCGAGTCCAGGGAAAGGAGGCAAAAGAACAAGTGCGCCCGCCGCTACTGAACTGACGGAGCGGACCTGCAAAAGACTGTGGCACAACGGGGGTGAGTTGCCAACTCGTGAGTAATAAATAACATCTACAAAGGCTATCGTATGCATGCACACAAGCATCCTAGCATCTAAAATACAGGTATGACGGGATGCACTAGCAGGTGTGTATACAACATCAGTGTACTAATATGTATGCAACATGAATATCTGAGGTCTCAATAGGTATATATAAGAAACATTTTATCTCTTTTTGTTTTCGAAACTCTTTTAGAATGCCAGCATAATACTCAAAGAATCGACGAGAACCGGTGTCCAGCAACGACACCCAAAAGCTGTCTCAAATCTCATAAACGTATCTCTGGCCTCAGCCGTCCGGCTGACCCATCTCAAATATCAATATCTCATCATCTAGCGGCCACGGTCGGTATCCTCTGGATATCCGCCGTCCCAAACAGTCACCGGTAGGTAATCCGTCCCCTGCCAGGCTCAACGTCATCACCACATTCCTCTTGCCCCGAGGTACCTTACCGGGCCCACCATGTACCCGTGCCGGTTCCTCCACTCCTCGACACGGATTTCCAAAACCACAGCAAACTCATGGTGGACGACACTTACATCACTAGAAAACCGCAATTTACATATTTTAAAAATATAATAAGTTTAGAAATTTTGCGGCTTTCCCCCGAAATCCAGCAATATCATAAAATCTCAAGAAATCCGCATAAGTGCATATATCAGTGATAATGAATGCATATGGTATCAATAATCAAGTTGCGATGTGTGATTAATGGATTAAGCATGAACAATTAATATGATGAAGTACATGCACATGAATAGCAATCCTACGGTTTCGTTTTAAGGAATTAAAGGCAATAGCACAGGTTTAAGTATCAATTAGTAACAGGTTTAAATTTAAAGGTTATCTAGTGTGGTGGCATGGCAATTACCAGGGTGTGTGTGTAAGCATGAATAGTGCTCGTGCTGCATATAAAAACCCTGGCAATGGTGCAGGTGTCCTATAACATGGTTTCGTATAGGTATGTCAATATAATGCATGGATGCAGCAAATAGTCAATTAAGTATTTCACCCCTAATTACTAACATCACTAAGGATCTTGTAAGTTACTAAAACTATCGGGCGGCTTGCGCCATCCAACGATAGTCCCCCGTAGATGTTACATCTACTCACCGGAATCCCTGGCTAGCTGTGTCCAATCACCGCCTTTCCCTTTCGCGCCGCGTCTGACGTCTCCGCGACCGAACCTGGAATTTACATCAATACCAAACATAAGGTTACATATCAAGAACGACGCAAAACCCCAACGAAACTACTAAAGTTCGCTAGCTAGGTACAACGTGCACAAGGTGCGCGGAACACACGCGAAAATCGCAAAAACTGCAAAAAAATTGCCGATTTGGTCGCCCGGCAAAACTAAAACCCGACTACTCAAAAATCCGCACTCACGCATCCTAAACGTCATAGGATAACTCAAAAATGTCATCAAGACAACGCAATTAAATCATCACAACACTTTAGTAAAAACTAGTAAGCTAGAATAGCAATTTGGTGCAAACATCGACAAAAGCGGCAAAGTTATCACGGTCCAACACAACCATCAATTCCACACAACTAGTTAGCCACCAAAAACACAAATTTTAACTTATTCACCATGCTACAAAACTCACAATCCATACACAACCCTCTTCTAGATTTTGGTAAATTAGCAAACTTAATGCAATTTCACACAAGTTTAACATAGATTAGGTTAATAGGAAGCCGCTTAAGCAAGGTAACCATATAGATTACTTAAGTAACAGCTAGATTAATTAAAAGATTTAATTAACTAAAACATGGTTTCAAGAAACCCTAGCTTAATTTTCAACCATAACCTTAAAAAAACTAGATTAGAACTAACACTAAATTAAAACTACAACAATTTAACTTAAGAAACTTAATCAAAAGAATTTAATTAGCAAGAAATTATACCTCAACTATAGATCTAGCAAGAATAATTTGCCTCCAAAGATGCCATTTTTCTCCAATATTTAAACCAATTTGGGCTTGAAAAGAGGTAGAATAAGGTTTTGTGTTGAATTTGTGAAGAAAATTGTTGATTTTTGATGGATATTGTGAAGAAATTTGATGTGAAAAGAGAGGAAAAAATATTGGGACAGAAGTAGGAGGTGCTCTCGGCCTTGAGGGAATGGGGGAGAATGGTGTGGTGTTGTGGAAATTTTTTCCAAGGTCAAAGCCAACCATTCCCAAGTACAACATACTTACAAATTAATATAATTTAATCCATTCACATATCATAATGCTCACAAGAGTGAAGACCCAAAAAAAAAAAAGAAAGAGAGAAGTTCCTGCTGTGGTGGGCTGGCCAAGGGTGAGGGAAAAGTGGGAGAGAGTGCACAAAAAAAAAATTTATGCAAAAAGACCCCCTACAAGTCAAAAATTGCAAGTTTAAGCTTAAATTCAATAAATTTCGTTTCCTATAATAAAAATTAGTTAAAAATCAAAATAAAATACTAAAAATTTATGTTACAACTAGATTTTAATTATCATAATTTTAAAGATTAAAATTAGCCCGGAAAATTTGTATTTATCGCTAATTTAATGTATTTTCTTACCGGCTTAAAATAATATTAAAAAATTGAAAAATTAGGAAAAATTTTTAAACGACCAGAATTTCATAAGTAACTCATTAGCTACTAAAAATAAGCAATTACCTATCCATTTTAGGTATAATTAGCCCTAAACTGCAAAATAACAAAAAAGACGGTTTTCGGAAAAATACCGAATTTTCACCGATTTTCAGGAAAACACCAAAACGACTTTTCAAGACGCTACATTTGATCACATCAAAATTCCGTGGCAACCGATCAAGTGAGACTAAACTGCTATGTTTATAACATTCATTCAGTTATCTCATAACTTCTTGTGAATTCCAATTATTGTATCACATTCCGGATAAATAGAAAATGTTAAACTTTCCGATCGAACAATCGAACACCCAAGTTTTCCCGAAACAGGTCAACACATGAAATAAGTCTAACAACATTCAGTTCGTGCCTCAGTACCAACGGTCCAGCCGTAGAAGGGTCAAGCCAATGCCTCACATGTGGCACGCCGTACTGCCCCAAACCCGAAGGATCAAAGGGCAGTTCAAGACGGTCACATAATCGAGTTAAGGTTTGTTGTCTTCTAGAGGGTCCATCGCGTTACTTGCACTACTTAGAACATCGTTAAACTGCGGAAAAATCCAACACTTGGAAATTTCCCGACAGGGGAAAAATTGGGTTTTTATATCCGGTCGAACTTTTTAACATATTCTAAAAATACCCGGAAAAGCACACCGACAAAAATTAGACAGTCCGATCGAATACACCGAGTCCCCAATACAACCCAGAAAATACAACTCTGGAATAAATATTAAAAACATCCAGAACACACAAGAAACACCAACAGAAACAACTGAAGAAAACACACATCCTAATCATCACAGACGGCCGCGGAACCGCCGCAATAGGGGGGTCAACGCCGCGGTTCCGCGGCCGTACTGTTGAATTAGGTTGTCGTTTTCTCCAGTTTTTCTTAGAATTTCCTGCACATTTCTCTGCATATTTTTAATTCCAAAAAATCCACATTTTACAGAAATGTCCAGAGAGCATGTTAAGGGTTTGGGTTTCGGGTCGATCGGACTTCAAATTCCGTCGGGACTTCGCCTAAGGCTCTAGCTAGGCTCCGATACCACTGTAGGGTTCCTAGGCACCCTAATGAGGTCTCACAAGGCATCAACCATGCCAATTTCAAATTTTACGGTGCCGAGAAACTCTAACTACGGATCGTTGGCGAGAATTCTATGCGAAAAGTAAACTAGTTAACACTTAACTATAAGAATACGGAAATACAACCTTTGTAGATCCGGTGCTCCACCTCCACGGCTCCGCAACGAAGTCCCCTCGCTGTCCTAGTGAATTCCCGGGCTCTAGCGTCGGCTTCGTCGGAGAAATGGCGAGCTAGGTCGTCGATGTCCATGCCGAAGATGATCTACGTCGAGGCATCGCTAGATCAAGCTCCACCTTCACCAAGCCATGAAACTTGTGAAGGAAACATACTCTACTACTTGGCAAGAGGTAGAGGATGAAGAAATAGGAAGTGGGTAGACTTTAGAATTGGATTTCTCACTCATTTCCATCAATCACCATTGATGGAGCTTGCTTTCTTCAAGTGAAGAAAGGAAAAAGAAGAAGAATTATGTTATGATAAGTTAATTAAAAAAGAAAATAATAATCCATTCTTATCATAATAGAACCATGGTTAGGTGTAGAGAGTGAATCATGGTTTAGTGGAATGGTTAGGTTTAAGCATGAGACAAAAATGGTTACTTTATGAAAGCTTCAAGAAGCTTCAAGTGCAAACAAATAAAAGCCACCATTTCTTCTCATATCTTTTCCTTTTTCCAAAAAGAAAAACGATTAATAAATGAATGAAATGAATAAGGAAAAAGTAAACCCTAACCATTTCATTAACCAAGGTTTAATTCTTTACACTTAACCAAAAGGCATGTATCATCAAACATGATACAAGCAAGTGCACAAAATCATATCGCATATGCAATGCGCACATCCGAGTGAGAAAATCCATTTAAAGTGAACCGATACTAGTTAATGCAAAGTAATATATCAAATATATAATTATGCATTAAATCATTAAATCAACACTTGATTTAACGACCCGGTCATATCGCATATAACCGACTAATATCAACAGTAACAACTTATCGAATCAACACTTGAACCGATAACCCGGCTATATCACATATAACCGATCAACGTCACATATCGCGAGAATCGAATACAGTATCACATACTGGTATCATTCTCGGTCCCGCACATATCTCATATGCGCTCCTATTTCGTTTCACTTGAGCCAGGAAACCTCTGTGTAGGACTCTAAAGACTCGTCAATACGCCGGCAGCAGGTGATGATCATATCAATCACCCACAAGCCGCAAGCGGTCTGCTAAACGTAACGGCCACCCGGGTATTGAGCGATCTGAAGATCGACGAGCAAGCCCGCTCACACTCCAGTGAATCCAACCAGTAACACTACCGTACAGTCCGGTCTGATCGTCTGATATGTCGCATATCTCGTCTAGGGGTGGTAAACGTCAGACCCCAATAGCTCGATAAGTCGTGTCGATATGAGGTCTATAACAATTCGAGAAACTACTGGTAACACTTACCAGTAAATCTCAGCAACCCTGGCCAGGGATTTCCTGTTATAGCCAATCGAACACAGCACAACATCAACCCCCTATACCGGGAGAGACGAATCCCCTCCTATCGCTCATTGCCTCCATGTGACTCGGGAGTGTACCCAAAAACCACCGTTTTGCACGCCCTCTTGGACGTGGTAAGATGGAAATCAAAGCACAGTGGGAACCACACGAGACTCTATGACGATCTCGGATCAATAGACTACTCTGTACCAGTGTCACCAGAGAATTGCCATCTGACGTGAGGTATAATACCATCTGGGAGTTCTCGGCGAGTCCGTCCAGTGTACCCAGTCTCTACTGAGCACCCGTATATCATCTCTGATGTCAAACACCGATGGATATGGGATCATCCATCGCCCATCTGTATGGGTCGAGAAGGTACACGCTAGTCTACTCTGGTATATCGATGCCCCGTCTCGATACACCCACGACTAGGGACTTTGAAGGATGTACTTATGGACTACCATGTCCCCACTAGTATGATCCGCATCATAGTCCAGGTAGTTAAGTACGCATCCTAAGGGCTTTACCAACATGTAACAGAGAGACAATCAGTGTACACGTTAAGGTAAAGAGCAACCAGATAGCATACTATCATGTCGAGAAAGAAAGTCCTCCCTATATATGTCCAAGCATCCACTACAATATACATCCTATGTATAGTAATGGCCTCTAGGGCATACATATAACTAACAATCTCCCACTTGCACTAGGGCCATCTGATAGCAGTGGTTGCAGTATCTCATACTCAACCATCCCATAAAAGTCTCTCTCTGGGAACAGGCCTTTGTGAGTGGATCCGCTGTGTTGTCCTCTGAGTCTACTCTCCAAACCTCGATCTCCCTGGAGATCAACTATCTCCATGATCAGGTGATACTGCCTTAGAATATGTCTGGATCACTGATGGGACCTGCGTTCCTTGGTATAAGCCACAACTCCATTGTCACACAATGGGAGGAACATAGTTCATCTTATGAACCAATATACACCCAAACAGCCTCTTTGGTAGCATCTTAAGTAGCAATGTATCCTGCCTTTATCGTCTAGTATGTCACGGTATCTAGCTTGGAACTCTTCCAACATACCGTCCCTTTACTGAGGGTAAAGACAATGCCTGTGACTGACATTCAGTCGTCTTTATCACCCTGGAACCCTTCCAGTGATTCTCCCCAGGATCGATTGATACCATCTCACTACAACTAGTGAGAATCCTAACATCCATTTAGATCTATCTCATAGATCCAAAATCCAGGATTTAGTAGGTATCACTTTGATCCTATATGGAGAATCTTTATGATAATCGGAGATTGATCGAGCGTAGCATAGGAAACTACTTCCCTATCAAGAGTATGTCATCCACGTACTCTACGAGGATCGTCACCATACTCCCTACTACCTTTTTGTTTATACAAGGTTCATCTACCATTTTGATGATGTCAAACTCTTTGACTACTTCATCAAAACAGACGTTCCAACTCCGTGATGCCTGCTTTATCCTATAAAGCATCTTGCACACGTTTCCGCTGCTCGCACTGTCTACGAGGCCCTCTGGCTGTGTACTTATAGACTCTCTCTTCTAAAACATCATTTAGAAAGGCAGTCATGACACCCAACCACCAGATATCGTAGTCATGGTATGTAGCCGTGGTAAGTAGGATCTGGATGGACTTAAGCATAGATACTTGAAAAGGTTTTATCATTATCCACAGCTGGTCAATGATGCAAACTTTTAACAAGTATAGCTTTGAAAGTCTCAACTTTTCGATGTACACCAAGTAATCTTCTCAAGATATACTTGCTCCTGATGGGGATTTAACCCTTCAGATATAGCAACCAAAGTCCATACTTTGTTGGTGTATAAGGATTCCATCTCAGATCGCTAAGCATCCAGCCATTCTTACAGAGTCTTACTCCTGATGGCCAGCCCGAAACTAGTTGGGTCATCATCTCATGATGCAATCCTCGCTCCCACTGTCATAGAGAAACCGAAGTATCTCTCAGGTGGGTGAGGAACCCTACTAGATCGGCGGAGAGGCCGAGGTTCGTTGGTAACTATTGAACTCTTTGGTTCTTTCAAATTATCAGCTGCAGTTTGTATAGCTGGAACATTTCCAGTTCTACATAACAGATCTTGCCTCGAGTTTGTCCGGATTTTGCTTTTAGACATAGGCCGGACAACCCCAAATCTTAACTAGCTTAAGACATGGGCTCTTCCCTTTCCATATCACATATGAAGTGGTAGGTAACTGATTTGATTCGAACCCTATTCAATAGGTATGCAGCTTCTCAAGTGCATAACTCCCAAAAAGGAAATAGGTAACTCAGTAGTTCTCATCATAGAGCACACCTTATCATATAGGGTGTGATTGCTCCGCCCCGATATACCATCGTGCTATGGTGTATACGGAGGAGTAATGCTGAGAGAGAATCTCATTCTCTTTTAGAAAAGTCCAAGAATTCCGTGCTCAAGTATTCTCCTCCTTGATCTCATCAAAGGACATAATACTTTTACCCGTATTTTGGTTCTCTACTTCTAACTTATATTCTGTGAATATCTCAAAAGGTTCGGACTTGTGTTTCAACAGGAACATATGTCTGAATCTCGAGAGATTATCAGAGAATGTAATGAAGTATAAACAACCAATCCTGGCATGTGTAGACAGGGGACCTTACATACATCAACATGCATCAATCCCAAGAGTTCACTAACTCTTTCTCCGTTTCCAATAAACAGGGCCATGGTCATCTTATCTTTGTGACATGACTGGCGAGTTTCACAAGATGTAAATTCAAACTGATTTAAATATACATCTAAATGTAACTTCAGCTAGTCGGGTCACATTGATCTGACCTAGTCTACAATACCTCAAGAAGAATCCGTTCATTTCTGAACTCTTCCTCTTATGTGTGTTCTGTATACTAAGAACTGTAATTTGATTTAGAACATCAATGCTTTTAGATAACGTGCCTGAACCGATCAACTTTTGATATAGGAAATGTTCAAAACATTATCCATCAATACAAAATTATATCCTTTCTTTTCTATGAAAGAGAGTGATATGATTTGGTATATCAGGTTCGGTATCTAATAACATTCGTTCAGAATCAATGTATTGGTAATACAGGGTGACAGTGACCGACAGACTTGGCTGCAACTCTTGCCCCATTTTCTGCATCATGAAACTTATCACCTGTTCTTAGTTTTTCTACCCTTTTGTAGCCCTATGTAACAGATTACATATCTGGGATCCTGATCCGGTATCATATACCCAGGATGCGGAGGATACTGAGAAACAGTTCTGTATAATGAACACACCCGAAGATGATGCATCAGCATGCACTCTCTTCGTTTGTGCGGCACGGGAATTCTCGTATTCCCCAATTTCCTGCTCTGTCTTATAACAATTATAAGTTGGAGCGGGACCAACGTTCCCCAGCTCAGTATAACAAGCGGGTTCGGTCAATAATCCGTATTATTATCTTGATTAAGGCGTGATATGGTCGCTACCTGGAGATAGAGAGAAGAAAACACTCATCGTGCGCTCTGTCAAGAATAGATTGGTTATTATTTTATCTAATCAGGATGACTCCCACTGCTTTTTATCAAATCTTCCTTCAAACCCTAAAAGGAAAGACTAGCCGGGATTAATTACACACTACAAGTTCGCCAATCTTTCAGCCAGGCCAGTGTCGGTACTTTGAGGGAGTTCCCCCGTGCTTTCGCACGAACCTAATTAATGTAAACCTCGTTTTCCCAGAGGCGTAACCCCGTTGACACCTTTCTAGACACCTACTTGATCGGCTAATTGTAATGTGTAAAACTCTCCCAGGAGTAACTCTTACTCGCAGCGGGTATCGGGATCCAACTATCTCATAGGAGGTATGCAATCTCATTGCAAATTTCAACACCTCAAATTCCCGATAATATTTTGCCCCTAACCTCCTATGACCTTGACAAAGGCCAACAAACCATAGGATGCTAGTCAAGTTCAACCCGTCATTTCCTGATTGAATTAAACCCACCCGCACGGCCCTTGACAAAGGCCAACAAGGTCGCACGACTACCCTAACTCAATCTGCATCATATGCATAAGCAGATAAGCACCAGTTAGCTACCGCACACTTCGCCTTGACAAAGGCCAACAAACGCAGCACGAATACTAACTACTACTTATCTGATATGACGGAGGGCTACGACAGGTTTTTATGAAAACCTATTGCGTAATGAACTTGATATCGTTGTAGGATCGAATGAATTTTGAAATGGAGTGCTTTTGAGGCTTTTCTAGTTTTGCTAAAGGAGTCACTCCCGGTGAAGGGATCGTCGGTCCTTTCCTCGTCGAATGAGGTGCGGGATATATCACATATATCACTGTGCAAAGCAAAAACACTTAAAAGAAATCAAAAGACAAACCGAAGGTTGTAGCATCAGCCAATTATTGCTAAAGGAGTCACTCCCGGTGAAAGGATCTCGGTCCTTTCCTTATCGAATAAGGTGCTGGATATATCGCATATACCGTTGTGCAAAGCAAGAACTGTAGCTACCTGTTTTATTTTGAAATTCGATTCTACAACATCTTAGGTTTCTTTTCTTTCATTAATCACATTAATGAAGTCCCATCATTTAAGTACCTAAACATCACAGATAAATACGACGTACACTTATGCCGGCCGCATTCGCCTCGATATCCCCTCGTGCACCGTTAGGTTAGGTAACTAACGGCAGAGCGGGGCAGGGCTAGCGCGGGTGTAAAACATAAGTAACTCCTATATAATATATCATATATACTATATACTTATCTATCACAGAACATCACATGATCACATCACAGATAATGCAGCAGAAGAATCATATGAAATATTCGATATACTAGGACGTCCGTGTTTTTAATACGAGCCAGTATAAAACACGGATTCCACGGTCGTGATGAATAGCCAAACCCACACCCCTAGACCCCTACGAGAGCGGCAAGCAACCCTACCAATTCTAGAGTTGGGAGACCCGGACTCGACTCCTCGAGTTGGTCTCCCACTGGACTCCAGAACCCGGTTACTTGTGCTCCCCTCCTTGGGTCTATCCTAGTGCGGAAAAGTAAAAATATACATCAACGGTGACAACTTCCGCAACCTGGAAGTGCCCCAATAAAAGAATATTACATACAAGTTTTTACATGAATGAAAATTAAAAACACTCATCTCACATAAAAAACCCCGGCTATTCAAACACGACGATCCAATATAACATATCCAGCAACACATAACATCATATGTCATCAACGTAAGTAAATATGTCCAACCCAATTGTCGTTGACATATAGCAACGAAACCGGCGATATCACATATTACACTTACGGTCACAGAAAAGAAAGTGTAAAACTACAACAGTTGGAATCCGCAACCTGCATAGACATCGCATGCCTAATCATTATAAACCCCGCATTTTAGTCTCAAAATCGAAAACACTTTTCAATATCAAGTCGGGCAATTCAACAAGATTCCCGACATCCTGATCGAATGCTCGTCGCAAACTTCAGTAGACGGCTGCACCCCCGATACCTTCGACGAAGTGCACCAAGGCGGAACACCGCTACCGCGAGCACCCGAACGGATGCTTTCGGCGACGGGGTTCTCCTACAGTCACTTGGTCGGGGCTATAGAGTGAGACTATCTATTAAGTTTACCCGGCGAGTATCCGCGTACGCTACGTGATTGCGATGGACTTTTGATCACATCAAAATTCCGTGGCAACCGATCAAGTGAGACTAAACTGCTATGTTTATAACATTCATTCAGTTATCTCATAACTTCTTGTGAATTCCAATTATTGTATCACATTCCGGATAAATAGAAAATGTTAAACTTTCCGATCGAACAATCGAACACCCAAGTTTTCCCGAAACAGGTCAACACATGAAATAAGTCTAACAACATTCAGTTCGTGCCTCAGTACCAACGGTCCAGCCGTAGAAGGGTCAAGCCAACGCCTCACATGTGACACGCCGTACTTCCCCAAACCCGAAGGTTCAAAGGGCAGTTCAAGACGGTCACATAATCGAGTTAAGGTTTGTTGTCTTCTAGAGGGTCCATCGCGTTACTTGCACTACTTAGAACGTCGTTAAACTGCGGAAAAATCCAACACTTGGAAATTTCCCGACAGGGGAAAAATTGGGTATTTATATCCGGTCGAACTTTTTAACATATTCTAAAAATACCCGGAAAAGCACACCGACAAAAATTAGACAGTCCGATCGAATACACCGAGTCCCCAATACATCCCAGAAAATACAACTCTGGAATAAATATTAAAAACATCCAGAACACACAAGAAACACCAACAGAAACAACTGAAGAAAACACACATCCTAATCATCACAGACGGCCGCGGAACCGCCGCAAAAGGGGGGTCAACGCCGCGGTTCCGCGGCCGTACTGTTGAATTAGGTTGTCGTTTTCTCCAGTTTTTCTTAGAATTTCCTGCACATTTCTCTGCATATTTTTAATTCCAAAAAATCCATATTTTACAGAAATGTCCAGAGAGCATGTTAAGGGTTTGGGTTTCGGGTCGATCGGACTTCAAATTCCGTCGGGACTTCGCCTAAGGCTCTAGCTAGGCTCTGATACCACTGTAGGGTTTCTAGGCACCCTAATGAGGTCTTACAAGGCATCAACCATGCCAATTTCAAATTTTACGGTGCCGAGAAACTCTAACTACGGATCGTTGGCTAGAATTCTAGGCGAAAAGTAAACTAGTTAACACTTAACTATAAGAATACGGAAATACAACCTTTGTAGATCCGGTGCTCCACCTCCAAGGCTCCGCAACGAAGTCCCCTCGCTGTCCTAGTGAATTTCCGGGCTCTAGCGTCGGCTTCGTCGGAGAAATGGCGAGCTAGGTCGTCGATGTCCATGCCGAAGATGATCTACGTCGAGGCATCGCTAGATCAAGCTCCACCTTCACCAAGCCATGAAACTTGTGAAGGAAACACACTCTACTACTTGGCAAGAGGTAGAGGATGAAGAAATAGGAAGTGGGTAGACTTTAGAATTGGATTTCTCACTCATTTCCATCAATCACCATTGATGGAGCTTGCTTTCTTCAAGTGAAGAAAGGAAGAAGAAGAAGAATTATGTTATGATAAGTTAATTAAAAAAGAAAAGAATAATCCATTCTTATCATAATAGAACCATGGTTAGGTGTAGAGAGTGAATCATGGTTTAGTGGAATGGTTAGGTTTAAGCATGAGACAAAAATGGTTACTTTATGAAAGCTTCAAGAAGCTTCAAGTGCAAACAAATAAAAGCCACCATTTCTTCTCATATCTTTTCCTTTTTCCAAAAAGAAAAAAGATTAATAAATGAATGAAATGAATAAGGAAAAAGTAAACCCTAACCATTTCATTAACCAAGGTTTAATTCTTTACACTTAACCAAAAGGCGTGTATCATCAAACATGATACAAGCAAGTGCACAAAATCATATCGCATATGCAATGCGCACATCCGAGTGAGAAAATCCATTTAAAGTGAACCGATACTAGTTAATGCAAAGTAATATATCAAATATATAATTATGCATTAAATCATTAAATCAACACTTGATTTAACGACCCGGTCATATCGCATATAACCGACTAATATCAACAGTAACAACTTATCGAATCAACACTTGATCCGATAACCCGGCTATATCACATATAACCGATCAACGTCACATATCGCGAGAATCGAATACAGTATCACATACTGGTATCATTCTCGGTCCCGCACATATCTCATATGCGCTCCTATTTCGTTTCGCTTGAGCCAGGAAACCTCTGTGTAGGACTCTAAAGACTCGTCAATACGCCGGCAGCTGGTGATGATCATATCAATCACCCACAAGCCGCAAGCGGTCTGCTAAACGTAACGGCCACCCAGGTATTGAGCGATCTGAAGATCGACGAGCAAGCCCGCTCACACTCTAGTGAATCCAACCAGTAACACTACCGTACAGTCCGGTCTGATCGTCTGATATGTCGCATATCTCGCCTAGGGGTGGTAAACGTCAGACCCCAATAGCTCGATAAGTCGTGTCGATATGAGGTCTATAACAATTCGAGAAACTACTGGTAACACTTACCAGTAAATTTCAGCAACCCTGGCCAGGGATTTCCTGTTATAGCCAATCGAACACAGCACAACATCAACCCCCTATACCGGGAGAGACGAATCCCCTCCTATCGCTCATTGCCTCCATGTGACTCGGGAGTGTACCCAAAAACCACCGTTTTGCATGCCCTCTTGGACGTGGTAAGATGGAAATCAAAGCACAGTAGGAACCACACGAGACTCTATGACGATCTCGGGTCAACAGACTACTCTGTACCAGTGTCACCAGAGAACTGCCATCTGACGTGAGGTATAATACCATCTGGGAGTTCTCGGCGAGTACGTCCAGTGTACCCAGTCTCTACCAAGCACCCGTATATCATCTCTGATGTCAAACACCGATGGATATGGGATCATCCATCGCCCATCTGTATGGGTCGAGAAGGTACACGCTAGTCTACTCTGGTATATCGATGCCCCGTCTCGATACACCCACGACTAGGGACTTTGAAGGATGTACTTATGGACTACCATGTCCCCACTAGTATGATCCGCATCATAGTCCAAGGAGTTAAGTACACATCCTAAGGGCTTTACCAACATGTAACAGAGAGACAATCAGTGTACACGTTAAGGTAAAGAGCAACCAGATAGCATACTATCATGTCGAGCAAGAAAGTCCTCCCTATATATGTCCAAGCATCCACTACAATATACATCCTATGTATAGTAATGGCCTCTAGGGCATACATATAACTAACAAAGACAAATCCCGAGTGTGACTTAGAGTCGTCCTTATCACTCTGGAAGCTCGAATCGGTAAAGGACTCCACTTGGAGTTCTCCGTTACCATACACCAAGAGCATCTCTTTAGTCCTTCGTAAGTACTTGAGAATGCTCTTCACAGCTGTCCAGTACTCTCTCCAGGATCAGCTTGATACCTGCTCACTACACTTAGTGAGTATGCTACATCGGGTCTGGTACATAACATCGCGTACATGATAGAGCCTACAGCCGAAGCATAGGGTATCCCTTGAATGCGAGCTCTCTCCAAATCAGTCTTGGGAGACATCTCTTTGGAGAGAGTGACTCCAGAGATCGTGGGTAAGTTCCCACGCTTGGATTCTTCCATACTAAACCTCTTTAGTATGGTGTCAATGTACCTGGATTGGGACAATCCCAATATCCTTTTAGATCTATCTCTATAGATCATAATTCCCAATATGCAGGAGGCATCACCAAGATCTTTCATTGAGAATCTTTGTGATAAGAAGAGCTTGACCGATTGCAGCATAGGAATGTCATTTCCTATCAAGAGTATGTCGTCTACGTACAATACGAGAAAGACAACCTTACTCTCTGCCACCTTCTTGTAGATACATGGTTCATCTACGTTTTTGACGAAATCAAACACTTTGATAACGACGTCAAAGCAGATGTTCCAACTCCGCGATGCTTGCTTTAATCTATAAATGGATTTAAGCAGCTTGCACACCTTCCCGCTGCTCCCACTATCTCCGAAGACCTCTGGCTGAGTCATGTACACGCACTCTTCTAAATCACCGTTTAGAAAGGCGGTCTTAACATCCATTTGCCAGATTTCGTAGTCATGATATGCAGCGATGGCAAGTATGATCCGGATGGATTTAAGCATAGCCACTAGAGAAAAGGTCTCGTCATAGTCCACACCTGGTCTTTGACGAAAACCCTTTGCAACAAGTATAGCTTTGAAAGTCTCCACTTTCCCATCTACACCAAGTTTTTTCTTGAAGATCCACTTGCTCCCAATGGGTTTTACCCCTTCAGGAGCAACTTCCAAAGTCCATACTTTGTTGGTGTACATGGATTCCATCTCGGACCGCATTGCATCCAGCCATTTCAATGAGTCTCCACTCGTGATGGCCTTCTCGAAGCTAGTTGGGTCATCATCAACCATGATGCAATCCTCTCTCCCATAATCCATGAGAAAACCGTAGTATCTCTCAGGTGGGTGAGGAACCCTACTATATCGGCGGAGTGGCTGGGGTTCATCGGGAACTACCGAATCCTCTGGTTCCACCAAATCTTCTGTTGCATCTTTTGTAGCTGGAACCTCTTCCAGTTCTACCTCATGACCACTAATCTCTTTTACAAGAAATTCCTTTTCTAAAAAGGTGGCATGCCGAGAAACAAACACTCTTTGTTTCTCAGTGTGGTAGAAGATATACCCTTGTGAATTCTTGGGATATCCTACAAACTTGCATAGAACATACCGTGCCTCGAGTTTGTCCGGATTTTGTCGTTTGACATAGGCTGGACAACCCCATACCTTAACATAGTTAAGACATGGTCTCTTCCCTTTCCATATCTCATATGGAGTGATAGGCACAGATTTGGTGGGGGCCATATTCAATAGATGTATGGCTGTTTCGAGCGCATACCCTCAGAAGGAAATAGGTAACTCGGCTGTGCTCATCATAGAGCGCACCATATCTAATAGGGTGCGGTTCCTCCGTTCTGATGCCCCGTTGTGCTGTGGTGTATATGGAGGAGTCAGCTGAGAGAGAATCTCATTCTCTTTTAGGAAGTCCAGGAATTCATTGCTCAAGTATTCACCTCCTCGATCAGATCGAAGGATTTTAATACTTTTCCCGGTTTGGTTCTCGACTTCTTGTTTATATTCTCTAAATTTCTCAAAAGCTTTAGACTTGTGTTTTATCAAGAACACATGTCCGTATCTTGAGAGATCTTCAGTGAATGTAATGAAGTACGAAGAACCATCCCAGGCATGTGTAGACATGGGACCGCATACATCACTATGTATCAGTCCCAAGTGTTCGGTAACTCTTTCTCCGTGTCCCGTAAACAGAGTTTTGGTCATCTTGCCTTTGAGACATGACTGGCAAGTGTCATACGATGAAAATTCGAACGGTTTCAAGTATCCATCCTTATACAACTTAGCTAGCCATGTCGCATTTATATGACCGAGTCTACAATGCCACAAGAAGGATTCGTTCAGTTCTGAACTCTTCCTCTTGTGTGTGTTTGTTTTGCTCAGGACTGTTGATTGATTTAGAACATAAATGCTATTGCACAACGTGCCTGATCCAACCAACTTTTGGTTAAGGAAAATATTCATAATATTATCCTGTAATACAAAATTATATCCCTCTTTACTCAACAAAGAAACCAATATAATGTTGCATATCAGGTTCGGCATGTAATAGCATTCGTTCAGAATCAATGTATTACCAGTTGGCAATACAAGGTGATATTCCCCGACGGTTTTAGCTGCAACAATTGCACCATTTCCAACCCTTATGTCTTTATCACCTTCCCCAAGTTCTCTACCTTTTCTAAGCCCATGTAACTGATTACATATATGGGATCCTGACCCGATATCTAATACCCAGGACGTAGGGCAAATGGAGAAACAGTTCTCTGTAACGAACACACCCGAAGAAAATGCATCAACATGTACTTTCTTCATTCAGGTGGCATGGGAATCCTGGTATTCCCCTATATCCTGTTCAGTCCTATAACTCTTATAAGAAAGAACGGAACCAACGTTCCCCAGCACAGTATAACATGCGGGTTCGTTCAATACATCTATATTATTATCTTGATTAAGGCGTGACATGGTCGCTGCCTGGAGAAAGAGAGAAGAAAACACTTTAGCGTATGCTCTTGCAAGATCAGATTGGTTATTATTTTATCTAATCAGGATGGCTCCCACTATTTTTATCAAATCTTCCATCAAACCCTAAAAGGAAAGACTAGCCGGGATTAATTACACCCTACAACTTCGACGATCTTTAAGCCAGGCCAGTGTCGGTACTTT
The DNA here is from genome assembly GCA_030015575.1 of Agapanthus africanus. Lineage (NCBI taxonomy): Eukaryota > Viridiplantae > Streptophyta > Magnoliopsida > Asparagales > Amaryllidaceae > Agapanthus > Agapanthus africanus. The sequence continues at coordinate 332,612,134 of JASDDO010000018.1, read as the reverse complement.
GAGGGACGTTCCCCGTGCTTTCGCACGGACCTAATTAAAGTAAACCTCGTTTTTCCAGAGGCGTAACCCCGTTAACACCTTTCTAGACACCTACTTAATCGGCTAATTGTCCTGTGTAAAACTCTCTCAGGAGTAACAATTACTCGCAGTGGGTATCGGGATCCAACTATCTCATAGAAGGTATGCAATCTCATTGCAAATTTCAACACTTGAAATTCCCGATAATATTTTGCTCCTAGCGTCCTATGACCTTGACGCAGGCCAACAAACCATAGTGCGCTAGTCAAGTTCAACCCGTCATTTCTTGATTGAATTAAACCCACCCATACGGCTCTTGACGCAGGCCAACAAAGTCGCACGACTACCCTAATCCAATCTGCATCATATGCATTAACAGATAAATACTAGTTAGCTACCGCACACTACGCCTTGACGCAGGCCAAAAAACGTAGTACGAATACTAAGTAGGATTTATCTGAAATGACGGAAGGCTACGACAGGTTTTTCTGAAAACCTATTGCGTAATGAACATGATATCGATGTAGAATCAAGTGAAATTTTGAAATGGAGTGATTTTGAGGCTTTTATTAGTTTTTCTAAAGAGGTCACTCCCGGTGAAGGGATCTCGGCTCTTTCCTCATCGAATAAGGTGCAGGATATATCATATATATCACTATGCAAAGCAAAACTCCAAAAGCAGTCAAAAGTCAAACCGAGTGTTGTAGCATCTGCCAGTTTTGCTAAAGAGGTCACTCCCGGTGAAGGGATCTCGGCTCTTTCCCCATCGAATAAGGTGCAGGGTATATCATATATACCGCTATGCAAAGCAAAACTGTAGCTACCCTTTTATTTGAAAATTTGATTCTACAACATCTTTTAGGTTTCTTTTCTTTCATTAATCACATTAATGAAGTCCCATCATTTAAGTCACCTAAACATCACAGATAAATACGACGTACACTTATGCCATCCGCATTTGCCTCGATGTCCCCTCGTGCACCGTTAGGTTAGGTAACTAACGACAGAGCAGGGCAGGGCTAGTGCGGGTGCAAAACATAAGTAATGTCTATATAATATATCATATATACTATATACTGTATCCATCACAACATATCAAATGATCACATCACAGATATCGCAGCAGAAACATAGATATAATGTGGGATATACTAGGACGTCCGTATTTAGTATTTAGCCAATAATAGAAAATACGGATTCCACAGTCACGATGAATAGCCAAGCCCACACCGTGGACCCCTACGAGAGCGGCAAGCGACCCTACCAATTCTGGAGTTTAGGAGACCCGGTCTCGACTCCTCGAGATGGCCTCCCACCGAACCCCAGAACCCGGTCACCTGTGCTCCCCTCCTTGGGTCCATCCTAATGCGGAAAAGTAAATAATATACAACATCGGTGGCATCAACTGTTGGAGATAGTGCCCTCAGAGTCAATTATTAGGTCACAGGTACGTGATTGTAATGATTGAGGGAGGACCTATCCCGGTAGGACAGTCTTACTCGAGATGATAGTATGCTATCTGGTTTACCTTTATCATCGTGTACTGCTTTAGGTGACCTGACACGTCGCTATTACACGTTGATAGAGCCCCTAGGATTCTTGCTTGACCACCAGCAGTATGAGGGCGATCATATAAGTGGGAGCTGGGGGTCTACAAGCATATCCTTAAAAGGTCCCTAGTCATGGGAGTTTCGAGACCGGGCATCGATACTCCATTAGTAGACTAGTGTATACAGTCGAGACCCCGACGAGGGGCGGTGGCCGGTCTCACAAGCCACTGGTGTCAGTTGGATCACCTAAGATGTATACAGGTGCTCATTGGGTTATGAGTACACCGGACAGGACTCGCCGGGAACATGCTAGTTGGTCATATACCAGACGTCAGATGGCAGTTCCCTGGTGACATGTGTGCAGGTTAGTTCATCGACCTGGGGATCGTCATTTGTCTCGTGTGAGTTCCCACTGTACTTTGATTACTACCCTACCACGGCTCAAAGGAGTCGTGCAAACAGGTTTTAGTTGGGTACAGTCCCGAGCCACATGGAGGCAGTGAGCGTATCTTCACGGGTTCGTCTCTCCCGGTATTGGGGGTGAGGTCGTGCTGTGTCTAGGAGAGCCATTACACAAAGTCCTTGGCCAAGGCAAGGAGATTTACTGGTAGGTATTCCAGTAGTATCTCAGGGTGTTCTGGGCTACACTCCGACAAGACTTGTACCGCTTTTGGGGGTCTGACTTTTACCAACCCCCTAGGCCCGCCATGCGATACTCATAGACGAACGGACCGGACTGCACGGATATTGTCACTGACAGGCTCAGTAGGGTTGTCAGGCTGAGTTCACTCACAGACATCCCTTTTAGTCAATACCTGGTAGCCCGTTACGTATTGGCTTATACCTCTGACGTGCTAGTGGTTAAATCCATAACCAAGGTGTTGATGAGTCTTTAGAGTCCCCCCCACATTCAGTTACTCAGCTTTCGGGCGAAAGGTTGTAGAGGCCGTATGGAGATATGGCAAGGTCCGATCAGATACGTGCGGTATTGCACGGATCAGGATCGGACAGTCTGTACTATAGGCCGTATGGTTATATGGCAGGGTTCGATCAGATACGTGCGGTATTGCACGGATCAGGATCGAACAGATATTACTAGCCGGTTTTGGTATAAGCCGGATCCTAGTATAGTACAGTGTAGATTTTGTCTCATTACATTTGTATTTCGGTCGAAATACAGATGCGGGTGTGTATGCACAGTATCGGGGTTTTCCTGTAATTTATTACGGGACCAGTTTTCTGGAGTTGCCAGTTTGCTTTCCGTTTCGGTCAATTTCCATTGTTCCGTTCATTGGCCGAAGATTGGTGGAGGAGGGTTTATTTGCATTGTTGCAAATAGGCATTTGTGGAGGGGGTCTTTGCATTTTATCTTATCATGATGGTTTTCATGATGAGCACCATCACTTGACTTCTTCTTCTCATGATGGCTTGACTTTTTGAAGCCATCATGCATGAGATGATGGTTGCCTTTGTGTGTTGGATTTGTGGTGATCATTTGATTTCTCCTCATCATTTTTTTTGCTTTCCAACCACCCCCCTTGTCTTGGTTTTCTCTCTCTCCAATCACACTTGGTAATGGGGGGCCGGCCACTTTTGGGGGATGAGAGAATTGCTTCTCTTTTGAGTGGAGAAAAATATGATACATTCATTCTTTAGTATGCTACATTTTCCCCACCTCTCTCCAAGCTCTCTTTTCCTTCACCAATGGCAATTCCACAATCCCCAAAAATGAGACATGGTTCTTCACACATTCTACAGCGAATCTTGGTCACGTCGAGTAGCCGGCTTCGTGCCCGAGTTGCCTCGGCATTGAGGTGGGAGCCCGTAAACAAAGTAGGCGATGTGGTGCACTTCCGGCGACGAGGAGGAGACGGGACTTTTCCGCAGGAGATCGGGACCATGACGAGAAGACCGGAGGACTAGGATCGTCGGTACATCTCTAACCCATCTTCTAGTTAGCTTAGACTAGTTAATGGTTCGATCCGGGTGTTTTAGTGCGCGGTGGTGCCGGTTTGCTAAGTCCGCAAAATTTAAGTTTTTCACCGCTTCCGCATTCCGGCGTCGGATCGACGGCCGGGGCGCCGCCGTGCACTTACAGTGGTATCAGAGACTCCCCATTAACATAGTCTAGTTTGGTGTAATGTGTTTTACGTTTCCGATCGAACAAAATCCTGAAACCGCATTTTTCATGCACATCAGTTTCTGTCGAATTTTTTTTGAGTCCAAAAATTTTTCAGGTTGTCTCAGAGTGATGTGCAGAGAGTTCTAAGAATACTGCAAAATTTTGGTGAAGCGATGATTCCGTACGACCGCGGAAGCGCGGCCTAAGCCCCTCATTGGCCGCGCTTCCGCCGCAGGAATAAGGCTTCACTTCACCAATTTTTTTCAGTGGGCTTGTGGGCTTAAAATATGGGTTTTGGAATATTAAAATTGGGCCCAGGTTTTCTGTGAGTGCTACAGTTTTGATTGGGGGCCCACTTGTTAATTTTTGATCGATCGGATATTTTAAACACATTTTTCACAGTATTTACATTATATCTGCGACCGTGAATGACACTCGATCGGTAAATCCGGTCTAACTGCTATAGCCCGGTTAGACGGATTTGCGAACGTGACTTTCACGTTGATGTTTTGTTTTTGCTGTGATGTTGCGGATCGGTCGTGGGGGATAGCCTGGATGCAATGCTAGTACAGTTTTGTTGTATTATGTACATTTGATATTGCGGGGCGAGCGTCCGACATGTGGACTGCCGTCACTGCCTGATTGTATTATTATTTTGGGGCACGACCTGGTTACGGTCGATGTACCCGTTGTATGTATATTTTACTTTCTGTACTAGGATTGCCCCGCGGAGGGGTGCACGGATAGCCGGGTTCTGGAGGGCAACAAGCCCGCATCTCATGGCATTGAGACGGAGGGGGCTTCACTCTAGGATTGGCGGGCTATTCGCCGCACTCGTAGGGGGTACAGGTTAACCCAGGAGGGGTGCCCAAGTTACCGGATTCCGTGAAGTGCTGGGTGGTCCATTCACGTTGCTGAAGGGGGCTGCCTCGCTTCAGGTTTTGGCGGGTAACTTGCCGCGCCCGTAGGGGTCTAGGATCTCATTGCACAGGCTATCCACACGACCAGGGGAACGTCGGGTTTCAGCAGTGGCTCTGTGAAACCCGGGGATCCCAGATATCTGTATTGTTTCTGTGATGCTGTACATTTCTGTGATGTTGCATTTTATTCACGCCTTGAGCGAATATAATATATTGGTATATATATTAGTAGATGTTGTATATGTTTTACATCCGCGCTAGTCCAGTCCCCGCTCTGTCGTTAGTTAGCTAACCTAACGGGTAATGACGGGACCCAGTGGCGAATGCGGATGGCATATACGTACATCAGTATATTTTCGTTCTTTGTGGTGTGATCAATTGATGGGACTGCATTGATTCGGATCAATGCAAGTTAAAAACAAACCTAATATGTTGTTGGAACACTTTTCAAAAAGCTGTTATTGCAAGGACGTTCACTTTTGTTTTGCATCGTGGTATTCATTTGGAATATCCTGCTCCTCAGTCGACGAGGCAAGGGCCGAGATCCCTTCACCGGGAGTGACCCCTTGGACAGAAGTTTGCGTCAGGGCATTAACTTCACTATAGCCGATTACTTTTGCTTTGCACAGTGATATTCGGTCATGAATATCCAGCACCCCATTCTACGGGGAAAGAGCCGAGATCCCTTCACCGGGAGTGACCTCTTTAGTAAAGGTTTTCGTCACTATATTTTCTAAAAAGCTATCCGTTCCTTCAACGATATCAAGTTCATTACGTTAAAGGTTTTCGCCAGAAACCATTCGTAGCCCTCCATCATTTCAGTTAAATATTCGGTAGTATTCAAGCTATGTATTTTGACCTCACGCCAAGGCATAGTGATTGGTAGCTGCCGGGTATTTATCTGTTGCATAGATAGATGCGTTGGTTTGGGACAGTCGTACTACTATTTTGGCCTACGTCAAGGGTATGTACGGGTGGATTCAAATTAACCTGGATAATGATGGGTAGAACTTGACATGTGACTTATGATATTTTGACCTCACGCCAAGGTCATAAGAGCATGGGGCAGAAATCACATCGGGAGTTTCAAAAGAACTGAAACTTGCCAGATATGCGCATACCTTCTGGAGTGTGATAGCGTGAGCGGATTCCGTCACGTTATCATGCAATGATAGTTGGATCCCGATTCCCACTGATGAGTTAGTTTACTCCTCGGGTAACCCCGACTAATTCTTCTTTCAGGTTTGGAGGAGAATTTGAGGTACAGTGGGAGGTTTCCAGATTAGATAAATTGGTGACCATTCTGATCTAGGTTAGAGTGCATGCTGAGTGTTTCTTTTCACTCTCTCTCTTTGGCAGCGACCTTTGACCCGACCCTAAGACTTTGACTCAGTGACCAAGTTGACCGAACCTTCTTAAATACCGGCTTTTGGATTGTCAGAGTTGCAAACCTCATTGCCACTCCTACTTTTACCCTTTTCTCCAGGACACCCCGTTTTACTACGAACGTCCACTTCCATTGGACAAAACCATCGTATGGTTAGATACGAACTCGAAAGAATTTATTCGAGGATGGTTTCCGGTTCTGGAGAAAACGGATAGGATTATTCAGTTGTCTTTTCCTTTTACCCTCTCTCAGGTTACGAGTACTCCTTGGTTTAGGGGTAGTACACCTATTACGCAAATTGGATTGTCTTCTTCCAAACCTTAGGCTGGTGCCGACCGGTAGGGAATGAAGAAAACCAATTAGCATAACGATGGTGTGCAGAAGGTATTAAGTTCAGACAAAGCAAGGGATTAGTAAGAGGGCAAAGTAAATTGCAACAGGTATTCACGACCAAACCAAATATTTCGTTACCACTCCCACATCACCTTTGTATTTCTCCAGGACACTCCGTATTACTACGAAGATCCACAGTTTATTTGGATACTCCATCGTATGGTTATATACGAACTCGAATGGAACTGGTTCCAGTTCGGGGATGGATTCTGGTTCAGGAGAAATAGGAATAAGGTTTATTCGGTTGTCTTTTATCTTCACCCTCTCTCATTGCGAGTGTTCCTAGGATTGGGACAGTACACCCATTATGCTTATTGGATAGTCTTCTTCCAAACCATAGGCTGGTGCCGAACGGTAGGGAAGGAAGAAAACCATTTGGCCTAAAAGGGTGTGCAGAAGGTAAAGACTAAAGACATATGAAGGGATTTGGAGAGGTGGCAAAGAACTATACGGTTACAGTCGTAAATCTGGAAGAGGCATTACTAGGAATACCAGAATACCCCATCGGAACATTTCAATGTTTCAGTTTCACTGTGTAATGTTAAAGGAAAACTGATTTCCCGATTAGATACTTACTCCAGGGTATGTATTTACCAGGTACGATTCTCACATCTGTATGGTTTTACAGATGATGAGTGGGAGTAAGTTATTGGGAATTGGGTGATTATCCTCATTATATCGGGATTCGTTGCAATCAGTAATATTTGAGGAAATCACCTGGGCTGTTTGCCGGTCGGCAAATATTTGGTTTTGAATATCCGCTGTTATGCACCAATTTCAAATTGATATATCTGTACGTCTATTTTCATAGAGTGAGATATACCTTTCTGAAATTATGTCTACGACATTTACCTATATCAGTGGATGGTTAGGTAAGGAGCATTAAACAGCGGTGTAATTCTTCTTAACCATAAGTACAGTTTTCAACCTACGACACACAGTGAATGAGTTATCAGACTCAAGGGACTTGTACAGAGTATTGTATGTTGTCCAGGGTCCATCAGGACAGAGGGGTTGGTCCTCGTACTATATTCGGTTTACTTATGACTTCTCTAGTTTTTAGACAGGTGTTTCGTGGAAACACAGGGTCCGAATTTGGAGAAGTTATTGGTATTTGAATAGAGTAGAGAACCAGGTATAGCAAGTATCGGGATTCTTCAAAGAGATCGAAGATGTAGATACTTGTGTATGGTATTCAGTTGATAGTAATGATAAAGAGATCTTGCTTCTCTTTCAGGTTACTCATAATTGGAAGTATTCCTAAGTTGAGTAACGCTGATCGGCCTCCTTCCATTTAGTTGACATGCGCTGGGGACAGCTGCATGATTTGAATCTGGTTCAATTAAATCAGTGCCTCTGTTTCTATATTGGATATAGAACAGTTCATATCTTAACGATGTTAAGGTACGGGGAGTTGTCCGGTTTATGATTAAAACCAGACACTGGACAACTCAAGGCACGTTTCTGTAATGGCTGTTTGTGGGTTGACCCAGGCTATGACGAGGGTTGACTTTCTACCATCTGGATGAACAATAGCGATATTGTTCTAGACTCGCCACAGTTTTATTAAAAATGGATTTTTTCAGAAAACAGTAGTGGGAGTATGGTAGAACTGGAAGTGATTCCAGAACCACAAACGATTACTGAAGATTTGATAAGGAACCTAAAGATTCAATCTGGATTGACATTCCATTGGCCACTCCGCAGATAAGGTGGGTAACTTCAGGCACCCGAGAGGTACTCCGGTAGCCTCAAGGACGGTGACAGGGAAGTTCTTGTTTACCCACAATTGCCATTGCTGTTGTTCCAGGTTACGAGACCCGGCGGGAGGATGAGTATAGCGTCGTTCTAAACCAGTTTTAGAAGTGTACGTCTATATGACTCTGCCAGAGGGTTGTCGTAGTCAGTGGGAGCAGCGGAAGCATTGGTGGACAGGTAGCTTATGTCTATTTATAGACTAAAGCAGATGTAGCGGAGATAGATCATCTATTTCTGACGTGACAGTCATGGGTTTGACTTCATCAGAATAGGGGATGGATCTGTTGAGAAGGTAGTAGGGTATGATATCCTGGTATTTGGATGACATACACAGAATAGGAAAAGAAACTCCTATACTACAATCGGTTATACTTTGGTCGTCACACAGTGGTTTCTCCACAAAGGAAATGGATTTTATATTTGACATACTGGTTACTGGATCTATGGTTTCAGATCTAGATTTGGGTGGTTTCCCAATCAGGGTACTTGACAGCATTCTAAGAGTATTTAGGATGGACGACTCCTGGCACGGTAGTGTACCTGCAGGTAATGGAGTCACCCTCTCCAAAGGTGTCTTACAGACTAAAAGGGGGAGGAACGTGCATGATTGGCAGATCACTTGCTTAGGCAATTGAGTCAATCGTGAGATGTCAAGTACCACACCAGATGTTGTTCTTGCACTAGATGCAATAAGTTAACATTAATCCAATCCTGGAGAAACAGTCGGAAGCAGTTCTAGAACATAAGTGAATGTTCTAGGGATATGATAACGACAGCCTTATTCGGGAGACAGTTATCATTCCAGGCTTCCAAGGTGACATGGACGACAAGGAGGTTGTCAGAGTTATAGTTTTCCTTCTGATGAGGGGCAGTATTTTGGACAGGTGGTCCAAGGCAATACTGAGGGAGGCATGGCGCGCAGGATACTGATTAAGTTCAGTTGACGATACAGTCTAAGAAGTTTGGATTTGGAGTTCATTTATGAGCTATGTTCCATCAGACATCCAGACACATTCTAAGACAGGTATTGCTCTTTTCGGGAGATGGGTTTCTCCGCGAACTTGAGATATAGAGAGATATAGAAAGAAACAACTAAGCGGATCCACTCACTGAGGCTATTCCTCGAACGCAATAGTTCCGCAAACGAGCTTTGGGAGACTGACTAGTAGAGGAGTTGGATGTTCGGTATCACACGGGCTGTGAGTATGCGACATCGCAATAATTAGCCTTGAGTGCAAGTGGGAGATTGTTGGAGATAGTGCCCTCAGAGTCAATTATTAGGTCACAGGTACGTGATTGTAATGATTGAGGGAGGACCTATCCCGGTAGGACAGTCTTACTCGAGATGATAGTATGCTATCTGGTTTACCTTTATCATCGTGTACTGCTTTAGGTGACCTGACACGTCGCTATTACACGTTGATAGAGCCCCTAGGATTCTTGCTTGACCACCAGCAGTATGAGGGCGATCATATAAGTGGGAGCTGGGGGTCTACAAGCATATCCTTAAAAGGTCCCTAGTCATGGGAGTTTCGAGACCGGGCATCGATACTCCATTAGTAGACTAGTGTATACAGTCGAGACCCCGACGAGGGGCGGTGGCCGGTCTCACAAGCCACTGGTGTCAGTTGGATCACCTAAGATGTATACAGGTGCTCATTGGGTTATGAGTACACCGGACAGGACTCGCCGGGAACATGCTAGTTGGTCATATACCAGACGTCAGATGGCAGTTCCCTGGTGACATGTGTGCAGGTTAGTTCATCGACCTGGGGATCGTCATTTGTCTCGTGTGAGTTCCCACTGTACTTTGATTACTACCCTACCACGGCTCAAAGGAGTCGTGCAAACAGGTTTTAGTTGGGTACAGTCCCGAGCCACATGGAGGCAGTGAGCGTATCTTCAGGGGTTCGTCTCTCCCGGTATTGGGGGTGAGGTCGTGCTGTGTCTAGGAGAGCCATTACACAAAGTCCTTGGCCAAGGCAAGGAGATTTACTGGTAGGTATTCCAGTAGTATCTCAGGGTGTTCTGGGCTACACTCCGACACGACTTGTACCGCTTTTGGGGGTCTGACTTTTACCAACCCCCTAGGCCCGCCATGCGATACTCATAGACGAACGGACCGGACTGCACGGATATTGTCACTGACAGGCTCAGTAGGGTTGTCAGGCTGAGTTCACTCACAGACATCCCTTTTAGTCAATACCTGGTAGCCCGTTACGTATTGGCTTATACCTCTGACGTGCTAGTGGTTAAATCCATAACCAAGGTGTTGATGAGTCTTTAGAGTCCCCCCCACATTCAGTTACTCAGCTTTCGGGCGAAAGGTTGTAGAGGCCGTATGGAGATATGGCAAGGTCCGATCAGATACGTGCGGTATTGCACGGATCAGGATCGGACAGTCTGTACTATAGGCCGTATGGTTATATGGCAGGGTTCGATCAGATACGTGCGGTATTGCACGGATCAGGATCGAACAGATATTACTAGCCGGTTTTGGTATAAGCCGGATCCTAGTATAGTACAGTGTAGATTTTGTCTCATTACATTTGTATTTCGGTCGAAATACAGATGCGGGTGTGTATGCACAGTATCGGGGTTTTCCTGTAATTTATTACGGGACCAGTTTTCTGGAGTTGCCAGTTTGCTTTCCGTTTCGGTCAATTTCCATTGTTCCGTTCATTGGCCGAAGATTGGTGGAGGAGGGTTTATTTGCATTGTTGCAAATAGGCATTTGTGGAGGGGGTCTTTGCATTTTATCTTATCATGATGGTTTTCATGATGAGCACCATCACTTGACTTCTTCTTCTCATGATGGCTTGACTTTTTGAAGCCATCATGCATGAGATGATGGTTGCCTTTGTGTGTTGGATTTGTGGTGATCATTTGATTTCTCCTCATCATTTTTTTTGCTTTCCAACCACCCCCCTTGTCTTGGTTTTCTCTCTTTCCAATCACACTTGGTAATGGGGGGCCGGCCACTTTTGGGGGATGAGAGAATTGCTTCTCTTTTGAGTGGAGAAAAATATGATACATTCATTCTTTAGTATGCTACATTTTCCCCACCTCTCTCCAAGCTCTCTTTTCCTTCACCATTGGCAATTCCACAATCCCCAAAAATGAGACATGGTTCTTCACACATTCTACAGCGAATCTTGGGCACGTCGAGTAGCCGGCTTCGTGCCCGAGTTGCCTCGGCATTGAGGTGGGAGCCCGTAAACAAAGTAGGCGATGTGGTGCACTTCCGGCGACGAGGAGGAGACGGGACTTTTCCGCAGGAGATCGGGATCATGACGAGAAGACCGGAGGACTAGGATCGTCGGTACATCTCTAACCCATCTTCTAGTTAGCTTAGACTAGTTAATGGTTCGATCCGGGTGTTTTAGTGCGCGGTGGTGCCGGTTTGCTAAGTCCGCAAAATTTAAGTTTTTCACCGCTTCCGCATTCCGGCGTCGGATCGACGGCCGGGGCGCCGCCGTGCACTTACATCAACCTCAACCCGGAAGTGCCCCAAATAAAAGAATATTACATTACATTTGAATTTACATGAATGAAAATATAAAACTCTCATCTCACATAAAACCCCCCGGCTATTCAATCGCGACAATCCTGCACATCATATCTCAGCAACACATAATATCTCATATCATCAACGTAAGTAAGTATGCATTCACCGATTGTCGTCGACGTATAGCAACGACAATCGGCAATACCACTACATACTACACTTACGGTCACAGAAAAGAAAGTGTAAAACTGCAATATCTGGAATCCACATTCTCTTTAGACATCTGATTAGTCGAAAATATTGCATATTTTAGCTGGCAATTTTCTCATCATTTGCATCCATATAGAAGTGTATGGTATTCATATTTTACATATTAGCAAAACTGTCGCAAAATATCAGATTGCATGTATTAGACTCTAAAACCGACACTATAAAGGAAATTGACCACATTTCATGGCATCGCATCATCCCTACATTTGCGCAACACTTGTTTTGAGATCTATGCAGGAAAATCCAGAAGAAAGGCCAAAAATTTATACGGTACCGATCAAACATTACGTCAACTCAATGATTTCAATTCTGGTATCAATCCAAAGGGACAAATACAAATCAACACATCAGATGAAGCCCAATATGTTAGCACAAGACCACTGTAAAAAGCCTAAGGCCCAATCCCCACAAAGTGCCGCGGATCCGCGGCAGGAGCCTGTTTGCGCCGCGGATCCGCGGTGGGTCCAGGGAATTAGCTTCCTAAATTTGGTTCAAAATGCTTCTCTCAGGTCCCACACTTCTGCAAGACATGTTAATTTCCAGAAGACTCCAGAGACTTCTGCCAGATCAGCAAGCTTTGGGATCAACACTAAACTAGCCTATCATTCTAGAAACTTCTCCTTAAACCCTAGCTTAAACTCTAAGCTAAAGCCTAACAAACTCCTTCTAGAAGCCTCAACAAACTTTTGGAGGGAATTGTAAATTCAAACCTAGACCTAGGGTTTTGGAGATCTATAAATAAGACCCTAGGCTCACTTGTAAAAGGATCCCCAATTTTTAGGATAATCTTGGAATCTTGGAGAAAAGCCCTCCATTAGTTCATCTTTAGCCATTCACTCTCTTCATCTTCTTCCACAAGTCTAGTGAGAGGACTTGTGTGAAACCCTAACCCTAATTCCAATCAAAAGCCAAGATCCTGAGTACCCATCAAGCAAGAAGCCTTGCAACCTTTTATGAGCCGATCCGATCTTCAACAGAGCAAGTGGTCCAAGCCGATCCGCGACTCACGGAGCCGAGCGACGCCAATTCAACAATTAGTTCTTCCTCTTGTAGTTCTTGAGAGACTGTAATCAAATTGTTGATATAAATAAAAGGTGATATTCTTTTATCTTGTTTTCTTTAAATTCTTGCATCATGATATCTTTTCAATTCTTGAATGTTTTCTGTGTGATGATGTTTGAGTAATACTCCGCTCGTCGAGGAGTCGAGACAATCAAAAGAATGATGATGTAGTATATCTTAAATCGATTCTTGAATCCTACGAGTTTTGTAAACCCTAGCAAGTTCAAGAATCGACGACCTAATTCGTTGCGATGCTTTCTTGATTGATATCGCTCGAGATTGGGGAGTTACGATCGTTTCTTGAAATTGCTAGAGGCTAGAATGTGAATGATATCTACGAATGAACAAGAGTTAAACGATGAAACCCTAGTTTCATCAAGAAAGCCCTAACTCTCGTCGATCATCATCGATCTAGTATCAATCCTTCGATGGACAAGAACACGAAATCTTGAGATTACATCACGTCTATGGATCCGATCGATTCCTACGAGCCTCATTTAGATTCTTGACATTTTGGTTGGAAATATCATCGAAACACCGATTCTTGATTTGTTTATCAGTTTCTTGATTCTTGATTAAACATCGTGACACCTGAATCAATCGATAAATTCTTGAATCATGTTTTCTTTTCCTTTCGATTAACTTTTCAATTCAAACAAATTAAATACAGAAATGAATCGCACAATCCCTGTGGACGATCCGCACTCGCTTACGATCTACAATCGACACCGTAATTGATTGCGGTCAAATATAATTCTTTGATTGTGAACTTTATTCAATATTACCGACACATAAAAACTTATTCGCTTATTTCGATTTACACAAACAAGAAATCATTACAATCAAATAAAACTGTTATCGGGAATCATTTGAGTATTTGATTTACTTACACAATCGAATTTTATAACAATCAAAATGGTGCCGTTGCCGGGGATCGAACCCGGGTCACCCGCGTGACAGGCGGGAATACTCACCACTATACTACAACGACAATTTCCTTATCATTTGCATCCATATAGAAGTGTACGGTATTCATATTTTACATATTAGCAAAACTGTCGCAAAATATCAGATTGCATGTATTAGACTCTAAAACCGACACAATAAAGGAAATTGACCACATTTCATGGCATCGCATCATCCCTACATTTGCGCAACACTTGTTTTGAGATCTATGCAGGAAAATCCAGAAGAAAGGCCAAAAATTTATATGGTACCGATCAAACATTACGTCAACTCAATGATTTCAATTCTGGTATCAATCTAAAGGGACAAATACAAATCAACACATCAGATGAAGCCCAATATGTTAGCATAAGACCACTGTAAAAAGCCCAAGGCCCAAGCCCCATAAAGTGCCACGGATCCACGGCAGGAGCCTGCTTGCGCCGTGGATCCGCGGTGGGTCCAGGGAATTAGCTTCCTAAATTTGGTTCAAAATGCTTCTCTCAGGTCCCACACTTCAGCAAGACATGTTAATTTCCAGAAGACTCCAGAGACTTCTGCCAGATCAGCAAGCTTTGGGATCAACACTAAACTAACCTATCATTCTAGAAACTTCTCCTTAAACCCTAGCTTAAACCCTAAGCTAAAGCCTAACAAACTCCTTCTAGAAGCCTCAACAAACTTTTGGAGGGAATTGTAAATTCAAACCTAGACCTAGGGTTTGGGAGATCTATAAATAAGACCCTAGGCTAACTTGTAAAAGGATCCCCAATTTTTAGGATAATCTTGGAATCTTGGAGAAAAGCCCTCCATTAGTTCATCTTTAGCCATTCACTCTCTTCATCTTCTCCCACAAGTCTAGTGAGAGGACTTGCGTGAAACCCTAACCCTAATTCCAATCAAAAGCCAAGATCCCGAGTACCCATCAAGCAAGAAGCCTTGCATCCTTTTATGAGCCGAGCCGATCTTCAACAGAGCAAGTGGTCCAAGCCGATCCGCGACTCACGGAGCCGAGCGACGCCAATTCAACTATTAGTTCTTCCTTTTGTAGTTCTTGAGCGACTGTAATCAAATTGTTGATATAAATAAAAGGTGATATTCTTTTATCTTGTTTTCTTTAAATTCTTGCATCATGATATCTTTTCAATTCTTGAATGTTTTCTGTGTGATGATGTTTGAGTAATACTCCGCTCGTCGAGGAGTCGAGACAATCAATAGAATGATGATGCAGTATATCTTAAATCGATTCTTGAATCCTACGAGTTTTGTAAACCCTAGCAAGTTCAAGAATCGACGACCCAATTCGTTGCGATGCTTTCTTGATTGATATCGCTCGAGATTGGGGAGTTACGATCGTTTCTTGAAATTGCTAGAGGCTAGAATGTGGATGATATCTACGAAAGAACAAGTGTTAAACGATGAAACCCTAGTTTCATCAAGAAAGCCCTAACTCTCGTCGATCATCATCGATCTAGTATCAATCCTTCGAAGGACAAGAACACGAAATCTTGAGATTACATCACGTCTATGGATCCGATCGATTCCTACGAGCCTCATTTAGATTCTTGACATTTTGGTTGGAAATATCATCGAAACACCGATTCTTGATTTGTTTATCAGTTTCTTGATTCTTGATTAAACATCGTGACACCTGAATCAATCGATAAATTCTTGAATCATGTTTTCTTTTCCTTTCGATTAACTTTTCAATTCAAACAAATTAAATACAGAAACGAATCGTACAATCCCTGTGGACGATCCGCACTCGCTTACGATCTACAATCGACACCGTAATTGATTGCGGTCAAATATAATTCTTTGATTGTGAACTTTATTCAATATTACCGACACATAGAAACTTATTCGCTTATTTCGATTTACACAAACAAGAAATCATTACAATCAAATGAAACCGTTATCGGGAATCATTTGAGTATTTGATTTACTTACACAATCGAATTTTATAACAATCAAAATAGCGCCATTGCCGGGGATCGCACGCTAATTCGTTTTATATCAAAATTTGAATTGAAAGATTTATTTCATTGTGATTTTTGAGATCAAAATTCGTGCAAACCCTAAACAATTTGTTGTGTTTCATTGCAAGGAGATCTGGAGCTTGCTGGAAATTGGAAATTTTTTTTGGAATATACCAGAGAGCTGAGGGAGTCTACAGAAGCTCCCTGAAAAAGTTTGGTGCAGTGTTCTCACTACCCTACTGCGGAAGCGCGGCCTAAGTGCCCATATGCGGCGGTTCCACGGCTACTTGAAGGGATCTCTGTGCTAGGTTTTCTCTGTAAGCTTCTTACCTTCTCCTCTCTCCTCTTTTTAGCTCCAACTAACAATTTTCTGCAGGTTTCTTTGCAAATAATCGCAGCGCCAGAAAAGCAAAATTAAAATTGTGCGTGATTTTGTTTCTTGGTTGTTTGCATTCTAAATACGGATATTAAGGGGCACGGCCAAATCCAAATTAGGTGGGGATTTCATTACCCTTCTTAGGCCCCGAAAATCGCAAAACTTGCATCCGCATTGACCCACATTAACTAAAAGAAATCTAGAGAAGACTCTATGGACTGTCGCGCTCAATTAGGACAAGAGAAGGCCGTGGGTAATTCATTGCTTATCCGCGTTTTCTTGTGGTGCCTAAGGCGAGTGTGTCTAAGGCTAGTGGTTTTTAATTAGGCCCACTACTTACATAGTGGAGTACCTTCCCACTTACCTGGCACTTATCCGGCTACAGAGGGACAAAGAGGCAGTGGAGGATTCTATCCTGCGACTTGTCTTTTGGCAGTTAGGAGCGGTCTAGAGCCGGACCTAGGTGACCACTAGATTTTAGGGTTTGTGTGCTGCATTTGTTTTGTCGCATCATTTTTTCAAAAATCCGTCCCTTGTTCAAAGAAAGCACCGCATTCATTCATTACCCCTAATTATAAGTCAACGCTGCCACTTGTACTAACCCTTTTCAGTGCAAGATAGGTTGGACACGGGATTCTAGTGCCCGTTTAGTCCGCGTACCCTTTATCGACTCCGAAGTCGATATTTCTCCATTTACCTTTTCTTTACCCACTACCACACCCACACCGATGGATCTGAATCCATCAAACTTCTTTAACCCTAATCTGCCGTCGTCCGTTGGTGCGCAGAATCCACCCCGCATCTCTCTCCAGGAGAGGTGCTACCCTATTCGAGGTCCTCTTTCGACCTGCTTATCCACACCACCAACCAACGGGGATAACTTTGAGATTAAGCCCCAGTATATCAATCTTTTACCCAAATTCCACGGACTCGAGACTGAGGACGCTTACGTTTTCATTACCAAATTTGAAAACGTATGCGCAATGATGGGTACGTCACAACTTTCAGTGGATGCTATGCGTCTACGACTTCTTCCATTTACATTGTGCGATATAGCCGAGAAGTGGCTATATAACACTACCGCACACTCTATTACGAATTGGGAAGAATTCGTCGCTGCATTCCTTAAGAAATTTTACCCAATACAAAAGGCAGCTCGAATCCGTAGCGAACTGAATCAATTTGCCCAGCTCCCTGCTGAACCATTCTCTAAATGCTTTGAACGTTTCAAGGATCTTTTGGTTCAGTGTCCTCATCACGGCATCCCGAGATGGGAATTGTGCCGAATCATTTATGAGGGCATTAACCCAAACACTAAACAGAGCTTTGAAAACATGTGTCAAGGTACTTTTATGACTAAGGATGATGGGGAAGCTTGGAAGTATTTAGAAGAGTTCGCTGAAAAATCACTACAGTGGGAGAGTGGAACCCAACCATTGAATAGGGGTGGCGTACACCAAATAGATGTGTCCATAGGTGTTCGAGCTGAAATGGCAGCAATGCAAAAGAAGCTCGACGCTATGGAACACAAATTTGCAGCAGCCTCCCTAAACCCAGTGTCGCTCCCCAAAACTGTTTGTGGGTGCTGTTCTGATCCGTCTCATTTAACGGAAGAATGTCCATTAAACTCTGCGTTTCAAGGTCACGAGCATTCTAATGCCGCATTTCAAAGACCTCGAAACGATCCATATTCTTCCACGTACAATCAGGGTTGGAGGAATCACCCGAATTTCGCTTGGAACCAAAACCAATCTCAAAACACGGTTCCAAACACGAATAATTTTCAAAGGGCTCTTCCTCCACCACAACAGCAACCCCTTCAACTCACTCAGCACCCCTATCAGTCACAAAATTTCCAAAATCAGGTCAACACTCCTGCACAGTCTAATCCTATGACCTGTTCTGACGAATTCTCTCAATTCACTCAAACCATGAAATCACTTTTGTCAAATTTCATAGAGGTTTCGGCTGAGGTTAGATCTTCCGTCAGTGGGATAAAGAAAAACTCAGCGTCCCAAGCTGAGAGTATCAAAACGATGGAAGCTGAAATCGCACGCCTAAAAGCCGAAATGAGTGCGAGAGAAAAAGGGAAACTTCCCTCTCAACCCCTACAGAATCCTGGGCATTACAATGTAAATGCCGAGATCGGGAAGAGTGCTGAACAATCATGTCGGGGAAGGTATTGATGATACTGAAAATCATATCAACACCCATTCACACACACACACTTCTCCTTCTGATCCTTCTTCTTCTACCACACCACTTTCTCGTGAGCCTATTCTCCATTTCCCACTAGGCTCGACACCTCAGTATAGCCCTTCTAGTTCTCCACAGATGGTCCCCACACCTCTTTTGGGACCACGTGTACCCCCTCTTCCTTCTCCTGTGATGGACCCTGCGCTTATTACGAAAGCTCCTTACCCGAATCGGTTAAGGGGTAATAGAACGAGTCCTCATATGGAGAAAATTATGGAAATGTTCAAACAGGTTAACATCAATATCTCTCTCCTAGATGCGATTCAACAAGTCCCCGCTTATGCGAAAATTCTTAAGGACTTGTGCACTAGGAAGAGAAAGACTCAAGTGCCGAAGAAGGTCTTCATGTCTAATAATATTAGCACTGCTTTTATACCCCAGCTACCAAAGAAACGTAAGGACCCAGGATGTCCTACAATATCGATTTCGATTGGGGGTAAAAACATAAATCGTGCTCTTTTAGACCTTGGCGCAAGTGTTAACCTACTTCCATATTCTGTCTATGAGCAATTAGGGATTGGAGAGCTGAAACCTGCTCACTGCACTCTCCAAATGGCAGACCGTTCAATCACCAAACCAAGGGGTGAATTAGAGGATGTGTTAATAAAGGTCGGGGAATTTGTTTTCCCTGTAGACTTCATTGTACTCGACACACAGCCTGTAGCAAACCCCCGGAGCCAAATTCCGATGATTCTGGGTCGTCCTTTCCTTGCCACTTCCAACGCTGTTATAAACTGTAGAAATGGTTCAATGAACTTATCATTTGGAAATATGACCATTGAACTAAACATCTACAAAGTTGGAAGTCAGCCATCAGAACCCTCTGCTCATATTTTAGATGTGTGCTCTGTCCACGAGATCGCTCCCGATAGTTGTGGAGCTGAGGATCTTTGCTTTCTAGATCTCGACGACATTACCACATCTCTGCTTGATCTTACACATGATCTTAGTGAGGACACTTTTCCTACACTTGAGTCCCGCACTCCTGACTTTTCTCCACCCGAGTCTGTATCTTTCACAAGCTCTGAGCTTCTTTGTAAATCCAAAAATCATTCAATGATCCCTCCTTCTATCATTTCTCCGCCTGAGTTAGATCTCAAAATTTTACCTTCTCACCTGAAATATGCATATCTAGGTGAGAATGAGTCTTTACCGGTTATAATATCCGCTTCTCTTGCATCAGAGAAAGAAAATGCACTTTTATCGGTATTGAGATCTAACAAAGAGGCGTTTGGTTGGAGTATGGCGGACATCAAAGGGATTAGTCCCTTGATAGTTGAACATCATATACATGTGATGGATGATGCCAGACCAACCCGAGAACCACAGAGACGGTTGAATCCCGTCATGAAGGAAGCGGTCATGAAAGAGATCGTCAAATGCTTAGATAATGGTATTATATACCCCATCTCCGATAGCCAGTGGGTGAGTCCTATACATGTCGTTCCTAAGAAATCCGGCATCACTGTTATAACCAATGAGGCGAATGAGTTGATTCAGACACGCACCCAAACTGGGTGGCGTGTATGTATCGATTATAGAAAACTCAATGCTGCCACGAGGAAAGACCATTTTCCTCTACCATTCATTGATCAGATGCTGGAACGCTTAGCGGGACGAGAGTATTATTGTTTTATGGACGGATACTCAGGCTATAATCAAGTCCCCATCGCTAAAAAGGATCAAGATAAAACCACTTTTACTTGTCCTTTTGGTACCTTTGCTTACAGTCGCATGCCCTTCGGGTTATGCAATGCTCCCGCTACCTTTCAGCGGTGTATGATGGGGATATTCTCTGATATGGTAGAGAATTTTTTGGAGATCTTTATGGACGATTTCTCGATTTTTGGAGACTCTTTTTCCGATTGCCTATCGAATCTTGACGCTGTTCTTACTCGTTGCAAAGAGAAGAACTTGACATTGAACTGGGAAAAATGCCACTTTATGGTCCAAGAAGGAATAGTACTTGGACATGTCATTTCACAGAAAGGCATTGAGGTTGACAGAGCTAAGATAGATGTCATTCAAAACCTCCCTCATCCCAAAAGCGTCAAAGATATTCGATCTTTCCTTAGCCATGCGGGCTTTTATAGGAGATTCATTAAGGACTTTAGCAAAATTGCTAGACCTTTAACTCTTCTCCTGGCCAAGGATACGACCTTCCATTTTGACTCGGACTGCGAGACAGCTTTCGACTCACTTAAACACTCACTCACTTCAGCCCCCGTGTTATCATCACCAAACTGGGACTACCCCTTTGAGCTGATGTGTGACGCATCTGATTTTGCAGTAGTTGCAGTCTTAGGACAGCACATCGAAAAGATGCCACACGTGATATACTATGCAAGTAAGACCCTGAATGATGCGCAAATCAATTATACAACCACAGAAAAAGAACTTTTAGCGGTTGTATTTGCATTAGAAAAATTCAGGCCTTACTTAATTGGCTCTCCTATAGTTGTATATACTGACCATTCCGCTTTAAAACATCTTCTGGCGAAGAAAGATGCAAAAGGTCGACTAATACGTTGGATCCTACTGTTACAAGAATTTAATCTTGTTATCAATGATAAGAAAGGATGTGAAAACGTAGTAGCTGACCATCTTTCACGCATCATTTCTTCCCCTGTGACCCTGCCGATTAATGACTCGTTCCCTGACGAACAACTCTTGAGCATATCCTGTTAGTTATATGTATGCCCTAGAGGCCATTACTGTACATTGGATGTATATTGTAGTGGATGCTGGGACATATATAGGTAGGACTTTCTTGCTCGACATGATAGTACGCTATCTGGTTGCTCTTTATCTTAACATGTATACTTTCTGTCTCTCTGATTACATGTTGATAAAGCCCTTAGGATGTGTACTCGACTTCCAGGACTATGATGCAGATCATGCTAGTGGGGCCTGGGTAGTCAATGAGTACATCCTTCATTGTTCCTAGTCGTGGGAATATCGAGACGGGGCATCGATATTCCAGAGTAGACTAGCGCATATCTTCTCGACCCATGCGATGGGCGATGGATGATCCCATATCCATTGGTGTTTGACATCGAAGATGGTATGCGGGTGCTCAGTGGAGACTGGGTACACTGAACGGACTCGCCGAGAACTCCCAGATGGTATTATACCTCACGTCAGATGGCAGTTCTCTGGTGACACTGGTACAGCTTAGTCTGTTGAACCGAGATCGTCATAGAGTCTTGTGTGTCTCCCACTGTGCTTTGATTTCCACCCTACCACGGCTCTACTGAGTCTTGCAAACAGGTGGTTTTTGGGTACAGTCCCGATTCACATGGAGGCAATGAGCGATAGGAGGGGATTCGTCTCTCCCGGTATTGGGGGTTGATGTTGCACAATGCACGACTGGCCATAACAGGAAATCCCTGGCCAGGGTTGCAGTGATATATTGGTAAGAGTTATCAGTAGTTTCACGAATGTCATGGACCTCAAGTCGGCATGACTTATCGAGCTATTGGGGTCTGACGTTTACCACCCCTAGGCGAGATATGCGACATATCAGACGAACAGACCGGACTATACAGTAAGTGTTACTGGTTGGATTCACAGGAGTGTGAGCGGGCTTGCTCGTCGATCTTCTGATCGCTCAATACCCGGGTGGCCGTTACGTTTAGCAGACCGCTTGCGGCTTGTGGGTGTTTGATATGATCATCATCTGCTGCCGGCGTATTGACAAGTCTTTAGAGTCCTACACAGAGGTTTCCTAGCTCAAGCGAAACGAAATAGGAGCGCATATGAGATATGTGCGGGACCGAGAATAATTCGTGTATGTGATACCGTATTCCATTCTCGCGACGAATGTATCGATTGGTTATATGCGATATAACCTGGTTATCGAATCAAGGATTGATTCGAGAAGCCGATATATTGAATACTAGTCGGTTATATGCGACATGACCGGATCATTGAATCAAGTGTTGATTTAATGATTTAATGCATAATTATATATATTTGATATATTACTTTGCATTAACTAGTATTGGTTCACTTTAAATGGATTTTCTCACTTGAATTGTGCAAGTTGTATATGTGATATACTTTTGTGCACATGATTGTATCATGTTTGATGATACATGCTTATTTGGTTAAGTGTAAAGAATTAAACTATGGTTGAGTTAATGATTAGGGTTTTGTTTACTTAATTACTTATTCATTTATCTTATTTATTTATATCAATTTTGGAAAATGAAAAAGATAAATGAATGGTTGCTTGTTTTGTTTTTAGTTGAAGATTCTTGAAGTTTTGACTTAGTCTCCATTCTTGTCTTATACTTAACCCTAACCATTTAAACTAACCCTAATTCATTCTCTACACTTAACTAAGGTTAGATTATGATAAGTATTATATTTATTTTCTATTCTAAAAATACTTATCATATCTTTTTCATCTTCTTCTTCATGAGCAAGAAGAAGAAAAGCTTTCTACACCAATGGCAACTTGAGAAATCAAGTGAGAAATCCAATTCTAAAGTCTACCCACTTCCTATTTCTTCATCCTCTACCTCTTGCCAAGTTGTATAGGGTGTTTACTTCATAAGTTTTCAAAGCTTGGTGAAGTTGGAGCTTGTTCTTGTGATGCCTCGACGTAGATCATCTTCGGCATCGAACCGACGATCAAGCCCGCCCATTCTTCGATGATGCCAATGATAGAGTCAAGGGTTCGATTTGGACAGCGGAGGGAGATCATCGCGGAGCTTAGGAAGTGGTGGACCGGATCTACAAAGGTTGTAGCCCCTTTCCTTTAGATACATTTCCGTTTACTTACTCGCTTTGCCTATTTATCTAGTTAACGATCCGTATTAGGGTTTCTCGGCACCGTAATTTTTAGAAATTGGCATGTTTGATCACTTGTGAGACTCCATTAGAGTGCCTAGGAACCCTACAGTGGTATCAGAGCCTAGCTAGAGCCTTAGGCGAAGTCCCGACGGAATCAGAAGTCCGATCGACCCAAAACCCGACTTGAAAAATGCTCTCTGGACTTTTTTGAAAAACGTGGTTTTTTGTAGATTAAAAATATTCAGAAAAATCAGCAGGATAATCTAAGAGTTACTGTGAATTTCGATGGACTAATTCCATCAATGAGCCGCGGATCCGCGGCACGAGCGTGGCTCGTGCGGCGGTTCCGCGGCCATTTTGTCGTTTTGTTTATTTAATTTTTCACAGTAATTCTCAGTTTTCTGTTCTGGTTTTCCTGGGAATTTTTAATATTTATTCCAGAGTTGTATTTTCTGAGTTGTATTGGGGACTCGGTGTATTCGATCGGACTGTCTAATTTTGTCGGTGTGCTTTTCCGGGTATTTTTAGAATATGTTAAAAAGTTCGACCGGATATAAATACCCACTTTTTCCCCTGCCGGGAAATTTCCAATTGTTGGATTTTTCCGTAGTTTAACGACGTTCTAAGTAGTGCAAGTAACGCGATGGACCCTCTAGAAGACAAAAAACCTTAACTCGATTATGTGACCGTCTTGAACTGCCCTTTGAACCTTCGGGTTTGGGGCAGTACGGCGTGCCACATGTGAGGCGTTGGCTTGACCCTTCTACGGCTGGACCGTTGGTACTGAGGCACGAACTGAATGTTGTTAGACTTATTTCATGTGTTGAGCTGTTTTGGGAAAACTTGGGTGTTCGATTGTTCGATCGGAAAGTTTAACATTTTCCATTTATCCGGAATGTGATACAATAATTGGAATTCGCAAATAGTTATGAGATAACGGAATGAATATTATAAACATAGCAGTTTAGTCTCACTTGATTGGTTGCCACGGAATTTTGATGTGATCAAAAGTCCGTCGCAATCACGTAGCGTACGCGGATACTCGCCGGGTAAACTTAATAGACAGCCTCACTCCATAGCCCCGACCAAGTGACTGTAGGAGAACCCCGTCGCCGAAAGCATCCGTTCGGGTGCTCGCGGCAGCGGTGTTCCGCCTTGGTGCACTTTGTCGACGGCGTCGGGGGTGCGGCCGTCTACTAAAGTTTGCGACGAGTATTCGATCAGAATGTCGGGAATCCTGTTGAATTGCCCGACTTGATATTGAAAAGTGTTTTCGATTTTGAGACTAAAATGCGGGGTTTATAATTGTTAGGCATGCGATGTCTAAGTAATTCATTTGGTCAGGCATGCGATGTCTGAGGAGGTTGCGGATTCCAACTGTTGTAGTTTTACACTTTCTTTTCTGTGACCGTAAGTGTAATATGTGATGTCGCCGGTTTCGTTTCTATATGTCAACGACAATTGGGATTCGCATATTTACTTACGTTGATGACATGTGATGTTATGTGTTGCTGGATATGTTATATTGGATTGTCGTGTTTGAATAGCCGGGGGTTTTTATGTGAGATGAGTGTTTTTTCATTTTCATTCATGTAAAAACTTGTATGTAATATTCTTTTATTGGGGCACTTCCAGGTTGCGGAAGTTGTCACCGTTGATGTATATTATTTACTTTTCCGCATTAGGATAGACCCAAGGAGGGGAGCACAAGTAACCGGGTTCTGGGGTCCAGTGGGAGACCAACTCGAGGATACGAGTCCGGGTCTCCTAACCCTAGAATTGGTAGGGTTGCTTGCCGCTCTCGTAGGGGTCTAGGGGTGTGGTCTTGGCTATTCATCACGACCGTGGAATCCGTGTTTTATACTGGCTCGTATTGAAAACACGGACGTCCTAGTATATCCAATATTTCATATGTTTCTTCTGCTGTGATTTATCTGTGATCATGTGATGTTCTGTGACAGATATTATATATAGTATATATGATATATTATATAAACGTTGCTTATGTTTTGCACCCGCGCTAGCCCTGCCTCGCTCTGGCGTTAGTTACCTAACCTAACGGTGCAGACGGGACATCGAGGCGAATGCGGATGGCATAAGCGTACGTTATATTTATATGTGATGTTTAGGTGGACTTAAATGATGGGATATTCATTAATGAGATTAATGAAAGAAAATAAACCTAATTGATGTTGTGGAATCGAATTTCAAAATAAAAACAGGTAGCTACAGTTCTTGCTTTGCATCGCGGTGTTCATTATAGAACATCCTGCACCTTATTCGATGAGGAAAGGACCGAGATCCCTTCACCGGGAGTGACTCCTTTAGCAATAACTGGCAGATGCTACACACTCGGTTTGTCCTTTGATTGCTTCTATAGTTTCTGCTTTGCACAGTGATATATATGATATATCCCGCACCTCATTCGACGAGGAAAGGGCCGACGATCCTTTCACCGGGAGTGACCCCTTTAGCAAAACTAGAAAAGCCTCAAAAACATTCCATTTAAAAACCATTTGATTCCGCAACGAGATCAAGTTCAAAGCGTTAAAGGTTTTCACAAAAACCAGCCGCAACCCTCCGTCATTTTAGGAAGTAGAGTACTTAGTATTCGTGCTGTGTTTGTTGACCATAGTCAAGGCACAGTGTACGGTAGCTAAGTGATGTCTTCCTACACCGCATATGATGCGATTAGTTAGGACAGTCGCGTGACTTTGTTGATCTTAGTTAAGGGTCATGTGGGTGGGTCTAATTAATCACGAAATGACGGGTAGAACTTAACTAGTACTTATGATTTGTTGACCATAGTTAAGGTCATAGGTGCTAGGGGTAAAAACCTTTATCGGGAGTTTCAAGTGTTGAAATTTGCAATGAGATTGCATACCTTCTATATGATAGTTGGATCCCGATACCCACTGCGAGTAATTGTTACTCCTGGGAGAGTTTTGCACTTTGCAATTAGCCGATCAAGTAGGTGTCTAGAAAGGTGTCAACGGGGTTACGCCTCTGGGAAAACGAGGTTTACTGTAATTAGGTCCGTGCGAAAGCACGGGGAACCTCCCTCAAAGTACCGACACTGGCCTGGCTGAAAGATTGACGAACTTGTAGAGTGTAATTAATTCCGGCTAGTCTTTCCTTTTAGAGTTTGAAGGAAGATTTGATAAAAACAGTGGGAGACATCCTGATTAGATATAATACATAACCAATCTAATCTTCCAAGAGCGCACGCAGAGTGTTTTCTTCTCTCTCTCTCCTGGTAGCGACCATATCACGCCTTAATCAAGATAATAATACGGAATTTTGACCGAACCCGCTTGTTATACTGAGTTGGGGAACGTTGGTCCCGCTCCAACTTATAATTGTTATAAGACAGAGCAGGAAATTGGGGAATACCAGAATTCCTATGCCGCCCAAACGAAGAAAGTGCATATGATTGTAAGTGCACGGCGGCGCCCCGGCCGTCAATCCGACGCCGGAATGCGGAAACGGTGATAAACTTAAATTTTTGCGGACTTTGCAAACCGGCACCACCGCGCACTAAACTCCGGATCGTAACCATTAACAAGTCTACGCTACAATAAGAAAGGGAAGAGATGTATACCGACGATCCAAGTCCTCCGGTCTTCATCTCCACTCCGATCTCCTCGCGGGATCTCCGTCCGTCTCCTCCTCGTCGGAAAGGGCACCACGAAGCCGGGTACTTTTACGGGCTCCCGCCTCTATACCGAGGCAACTCGCGCATGAAGCCGGCAACTCGACATGCCCAAGGCTTGCTGTAGGATGTGTAGGGTTTATGTCTCATTGGGGGTTTGTTGTTGCCATTGGATGGAGGGAAGTGAAGAACCAAAATGGAGATGAAACTTTGGTGTATTCAAATGAGATGATAATTTCTCCACTCTCCAAAAAAAAAAAAAATTTTCCCATCACCAAGTAGTGGCCGGCCTTGTCTCAAATGGAATGGTGGAGGGAGAAAACAATATGTAGTATGAAGGGAGGTGATGGTAGGATGAAGAGAGGAGGTGACCACATCAAGAGACAAAAAAAAACATACAACCATGCTTATTCCACTATTCAACCCATACCCTTTCACTTCACATTAAAGCAAGCATGGAGGATAGATATGAAAGCTATCATAATCATCACAATTGCATAAAACCCCTCCACAAAATGTTATTTGCGAACTTGCAAATAACCCCCTCCATCGGAAAAGTCCGGCCGGGAAAGAAGAAAAGGAAAACCGGCCGGAACGGAATGCAAACTGGCAACTCCAGAAAACTGGTCCCGTAATAAATTACAGGAAAACCCCAACACTGTGCATAGCACCCGCATCTGTATTCCGTCCGGATACAAATGCAATGAGACAAAAATCTACACCTGTACTAAACTAGGACCGGCTTAACCAAAGCCGGCTAGTAATATCCGTTCGATCCTGATCCGTGCAATACCGCACGTATCTGATCGAACCCTGCCATAAAACCATACGGCCACTAGTACAAACCGTCCGATCCTGATCCGTGCAATACCGCACGTATCTGATCGGACCCTGCCATATCTCCATACGGCCTCTACAGCGTTTCGCCCGAAACTTGAGTAACTGTAAGTGTGGTGGACTCTAAAGACTCGTCAATACAATGTCTGTGGATTTAACCACTAGCCCGTCAGAGGTATAAGCCAATACGTAACGGGCCACCAGCTATTTGACTAAAAGGGACTGTCGATGAGCGAACTCATCCTGACACCCTACTGAGCCTGTCGAGTGAGTGCAATATCCGTGCAGTCCGTTCGTTCGTCTATGAGCATCGCATGGCGGGCCTAGGGGGTTGGTAAAAGTCAGACCCCCCAAAGCGGGTACAAGTCGTGTCGGAGTGTAGCCCAGAACCACCCTGAGATACTACTGGAATACCTACCAGTAAATCTCCTTGCCTTGGGCCAAGGACTTTGTGTAATGGCTCTCCTAGACACAGCACGACCTCACACCCCAATACCGGGAGAGACGAACCCCTGAAGATACGCTCACTGCCTCCATGTGGCTCGGGACTGTACCAACTAAAACCTGTTTGCACGACTCCTTTGAGCCGTGGTAGGGTAGTAATCAAAGTACAGTGGGAACTCACACGAGACAAATGACGATCCCCAGGTCGATGAACTAACCTGCACACATGTCACCAGGGAACTGCCATCTGACGTCTGGTATATGACCAACTAGCATGTTCCCGGCGAGTCCTGTCCGGTGTACTCATAACCCAATGAGCACCTGTATACATCTTAGGTGATCCAACTGACACCAGTGGCTTGTGAGACCGGCCACCGCCCCTCGTCGGGGTCTCGACTGTATACACTAGTCTACTAATGGAGTATCGATGCCCAGTCTCGAAACTCCCACGACTAGGGACCTTTTAAGGATAAGCTTATAGACCCCCAGCTCCCACTTATATGATCGCCCTCATACTGCTGGTGGTCAAGCAAGAATCCTAGGGGCTCTATCAACGTGTAATAGCGACGTGTCAGGTCACCTAAAGCAGTACACGATGATAAAGGTAAACCAGATAGCATACTATCATCTCGAGTAAGACTGTCCTACCGGGATAGGTCCTCCCTCAATCATTACAATCACGTACCTGTGACCTAATAATTGACTCTGAGGGCACTATCTCCAACAATCTCCCACTTGCACTCAAGGCTAATTATTGCAATGTCGCCTACTCACAGCCCGTGTGATACCGAACATCCAACTCCTCTACTAGTCAGTCTCACAAAGCTCGTTTGCGGAACTATTGCGTTCGAGGAATAGCCTCAGTGAGTGGATCCGCTTAGTTGTTTCTTTCTATGTCTCTCTATATCTCAAGTTCGCGGAGAAACCCATCTCCCGAAATGAGCAATACCTGTCTTAGAATGTGTCTGGATGTCTGATGGGACATAGCTCATAAATGAACTCCAAATCCAAACTTCTTAGACTGTATCGTCAACTGAACTTAATCAGTATCCTGCGCGCCATGCCTCCCTCAGTATTGCCTTGGATCACCTGTCCAAAATACTGCCCCTCGTCAGAGGGAAAACTATAACTCTGACAACCTCCTTGTCGTCCATGTCACCTTGGAAGCCTGGAATGATAACCGTCTCCTGAATGAGGCTGTCGTTATCATATCCCCTAGAACATCCACTTATGTTCTAAAACTGCTTCCGACTGTTTCTCCAGGATTGGATTAATGTCAACTTATTGCATCTAGTGCAAGAACAACATCTGGTGTGGTACTTGACATCTCATGATTGACTCAATTGCCTAAGCAAGTGATCTGCCAATCGTGCACGTCCCTCTCCCCTTTAGTCTGTATGACACCTTTAGAGAGGGTGACTCCATTACCTGCAGGTACACTACCGTGCCAGGAGTCGTCCATCCTAAATACTCTTAGAATGCTGTCAAGTACCCTGATTGGGAAACCACCCAAATCTAGATCTAAAACCATAGATCTAGTAACCAGTATGTCTGATATAAAATCCATGTCCTTTGTGGAGAAACCACTGTGTGACGACCAAAGTATAACCGATTGTAGTATAGGAGTTTCTTTTCCTATTCTGTGTATGTCATCCAGATACCATGACATCACACCCTACTACCTTCTTAACAGATCCATCCCTTATTCTGATGAAGTCAAACCCATGACTGTCACGTCAGAAATAGATGATCTATCTCCGCTACATCTGCTTTAGTCTATAAATAGACATAAGCTACCTGTCCACCAATGCTTCCGCTGCTCCCACTGACTACGACAACCCTCTGGCAGAGTCATATAGACGTACACTTCTAAAACTGGTTTAGAACGACGCTATACTCATCCTCCCGCCGGGTCTCGTAACCTGGAACAACAGCAATGGCAATTGTGGGAAAACAAGAACTTCCCTGTCACCGTCCTTGAGGCTACCGGAGTACCTCTCGGGTGCCTGAAGTTACCCACCTTATCTGCGGAGTGGCCAATGGAATGTCAAACCGGATTGAATCTTTAGGTTCCTTATCAAATCTTCAGTAATCGTTTGTGGTTCTGGAATGACTTCCAGTTCTACCATACTCCCACTACTGTTTTTCTGAAAAAATCCATTTTTAATAAAACTGTGGCGAGTCTAGAACAATATCGCTATTGTTCATCCAGATGGTAGAAAATCAACCCTCGTCATAGCCTGGGTCAACCCACAAACAGCCATTACAGAAACGTGCCTTGAGTTGTCTAGTGTCTGGTTTTAATCATAAACCGGACAACTCCCCGTACCTTAACATCGTTAAGATATGAACTGTTCTATATCCAATATAGAAACAGAGGCACTGATTTAATTGAACCAGATTCAAATCATGCAGCTGTCCCCAGCGCATGTCAACTAAATGGAAGGAGGCCGATCAGCGTTACTCAACTTAGGAATGCTTCCAATTATGAGTAACCTGAAAGAGAAGCAAGTTCTCTTAATCATTACTATCAACTGAACACCATACACAAGTATCTACATCTTCGATCACTTTGAAGAATCCCGATACTTGTGACACCTGGTTCTCCACTCTATTCAAATACCAATAACTCCTCAAAACTTAGACCCTGTGTTTCTACGAAACACATGTCTAAGAACTAGAGAAGTTAAAAGTAAACAGAATATAGTATGAGGACCAACCCCTCTGTCCTGATGGACCCTGGACAACATACAATACTTTGTATAAGTCCCTTGAGTCTGATAACTCATTCACTGTGTGTCGTAGGTTGAAAACTGTACTTATGGTTAAGAAGAATTACACCGCTGTTTAATGCTCCTTACCTAACCATCCACTGATATAGGTAAATGTCGTAGACATAATTTCAGAAAGGTATATCTCACTCTATGAAAATAGACGTACAGATATATCAATTTGAAATTGGTGCATAACAGCGGATATTCAAAACCAAATATTTGCCGACCGGCAAACAGCCCAGGTGATTTCCTCAAATATCACCGATTACAATTAATCCCGATATAATGAGGATAATCACCCAATTCCCAATAACTTACTCCCACTCATCATCTGTAAAAACCATACAGATGTGAGAATCGTACCTGGTAAATACATACCCTGGAGTAAGTATCTAATTGGGAAATCAGTTTCCTTTTAACAGTACATAGTGAGACTGAAACATTGAAATGTTTCATTGGGGTATTCTGGTATTCCTAGTAATGCCTCTTCCAGATTCACGACTGTAACCGTATAGTTCTCTGCCACCTCTCCAAATCCCTTCATATGTCTTTAGTCTTTACCTTCTGCACACCCCTTTAGGCCAAATGGTTTTCTTCCTTCCCTACCGCTCGGCACCAGCCTATGGTTTGGAAGAAGACTATCCAATAAGCATAATGGGTGTACTGTCCCAATCCTAGGAACACTCGCAATGAGAGAGGGTGAAGATAAAAGACAACCGAATAAACCTTATTCCTATTTCTCCTGAACCAGAATCCATCCCCGAACTGGAACCAGTTCCATTCGAGTTCGTATATAACCATACGATGGAGTATCCAAATAAACTGTGGATCTTCGTAGTGATACGGAGTGTCCTGGAGAAATACAAAGGTGATGTGGGAGTGGTAACGAAATATTTGGTTTGGTCGTGAATATCTGTTGCAATTTACTTTGCCCTCTTACTAATCCCTTGCTTTGTCTGAACTTAATACCTTCTGCACACCATCGTTATGCTAATTGGTTTTCTTCATTCCCTACCGGTCGGCACCAGCCTAAGGTTTGGAAGAAGACAATCCAATTTGCGTAATAGGTGTACTACCCCTAAACCAAGGAGTACTCGTAACCTGAGAGAGGGTAAAAGGAAAAGACAACTGAATAATCCTATCCGTTTTCTCCTGAACCTGAAACCATCCTCGAATAAATTCTTTCGAGTTCGTATCTAACCATACGATGGTTTTGTCCAATGGAAGTGGACGTTCGTAGTAATACGGGGTGTCCTGGAGAAAAGGGTAAAAGTAGGAGTGGCAATGAGGTCTGCAACTCTGACAATCCAAAAGCCGGTGTTTAAGAAGGTTCGGTCAACTTGGTCACTGAGTCATAGTCTTAGGGTCGGGTCAATGGTCGCTGCCAAAGAGAGAGAGAAAAGAAACACTCAGCGTGCACTCTAACCTAGATCAGAATGGTTACCAATTTATCTAATCTGGATTCCTCCCACTGTACCTCAAATTCTTCTCCAAACCTAAAAGAAGAATTAGTCGGGGTTACCCGAGGAGTATACCAACTCATCAGTGGGAATCGGGATCCAACTCTCATCGCATGATAACGTGACGGAATCCGCTCACGGTATCACACTCCAGAAGGTATGCGCGTATCTGGCAAGTTTCAGTTCTTTTGAAACTCCCGATGTGATTTCTGCCCCATGCTCTTATGACCTTGACTTTGGCCAACATATCATAAGTCACATGTCAAGTTCTACCCGTCATTCTCCAGGTTAATCTGAATCCACCCGTACATACCCTTGACTTTGGCCAAAATGGCAGCACGACTGTCCCAAACCAACGCATCTATCTATGCTGCATATGAATACCCCAATAGCTACCAATCACTGTGCCTTGACTTTGGCCAACATACACAGCTTGAATACTATTGACCACCCATATGAAACGACGGAGGGCTACGAATGGTTTCTGGCGAAAACCTTTAACGTAATGAACTTGATATCGTCGAAGGAACGGATAGCTTTTAAAAATATAGTGACGAAAACTGTTGCTAAAGAGGTCACTCCCTGTGAAGGGATCTCGGCTCTTTCCCCGTAGAATGAGGTGCAGGATATTCCAAATGAATACCACGGTGCAAAGCAAAAGTAATCGGCTATAGTGAAGTTAATGCCCTGACGCAAACTTCTGTCCAAGGGGTCACTCCCGGTGAAGGGATCTCGGCCCTTGCCTCGTCGACTGAGGAGCAGGATATTCCAAATGAATACCACGATGCAAAACAAAAGTGAACGTCTTTGCAATAACAGCTTTTTGAAAAAGTGTTCCAACAACATCAGATTAGGTTTGTTTTTAACTTTGCATTGATCCGAATCAATGCAGTCCCATCAATTGATCACACCAAAAAGAACGAAAATATACTGATGTACGTATATGCCATCCGCATTCGCCACTGGGTCCCGTCATTACCCGTTAGGTTAGCTAACTAACGACAGAGCGGGGACTGGACTAGCGCGGATGCAAAACATATACAATATCTACTAATATATATACCAATATATTATATTTCGCTCAAGGCGTGAAAGAAATGCAACATCATAGAAAATGTACAGCATCACAGAAACAATACAGATATCTGGGATCCCCGGGTTTCACAGAGCCACTGCTGAAACCCGACGTTCCCCTGGTCGTGTGGATAGCCTGTGCAATGAGAACCTAGACCCCTACGGGCGCGGCAAGTTACCCGCCAAAACCTGAAGCGAGGCAGCCCCCTTCAGCACCGTGAATGGACCACCCAGCACTTCACGGAATCCGGCAACTTGGGCACCCCTCCTGGGTCAACCTGTACCCCCTACGAGTGCGGCGAATAGCCAGCCAATCCTGGAGTGAAGCCCCCTCCGTCCCAATGCCATGAGATGCGGGCTTGTTGTCTTCTAGAACCCGGCTATCCGTGCACCCCACCGCGGGGCAATCCTAGTACAGAAAGTAAAATATACATACACCGGGTACATCGACCGCAACCAGGTCGTGCCCCAAAATAATAATACAAACTGGCAGTGACGGCAGTCCACATGTCGGACGCTCGCCCCGCAATATCAAATGTACATAATACAACAGCACAGTACTAGCATTGCATCCAGGCTATCCCCCACGACCGATCCGCAACATCACAGCAAATACATAGAACATCAACGTGAAAGTCACGTTCGCAAATCCGTCTAACCGGGCTATAGCAGTTAGACCGGATTTACCGATCGAGTGACATTCACGGTCGCAGATATAATGTAAATACTGTGAAAAATGTGTTTAAAAAATTTCCGATTGATCAAACAATTAACAAGTGGGCCCCAAAGAAAACTGTAGCACTCACAGAAACAATTGGCCCAACTTTAATATTCCAAAGCCCATATTTTAAGCCCAGAAGGCCTCTGTAAAAAAATGGTGAAGTGATGTGAATAGTGCGCGGCGGAAGGGCCGCACAAAGGTGGTTTTCGCGGCGGTTCCGCGCTCCAACTGTGGAGTTACTTCGTCAAATTTTTACAGAACTCTTATATTTTCCAGTACATCAATATTTTATAACCTGAAAAATTTTTCGAGACCAAAAATTTTCAACAGAAACTGTCGTGGGCAAATACGGGTTTTTGGACATTTCGATCGATCGGAACTGAAAAACACATTACACAAAGCTAGACTAAGTTAATGGGGTGGCTCTGATACCACTGTAAGTGCACGGCGGCGCCCCGGCCGTCAATCCGACGCCGGAATGCGGAAACGGTGATAAACTTAAATTTTTGCGGACTTTGCAAACCGGCACCACCGCGCACTAAACTCCGGATCGTAACCATTAACAAGTCTACGCTACAATAAGAAAGGGAAGAGATGTATACCGACGATCCAAGTCCTCCGGTCTTCATCTCCACTCCGATCTCCTCGCGGGATCTCCGTCCGTCTCCTCCTCGTCGGAAAGGGCACCACGAAGCCGGGTACTTTTACGGGCTCCCGCCTCTATACCGAGGCAACTCGCGCATGAAGCCGGCAACTCGACATGCCCAAGGCTTGCTGTAGGATGTGTAGGGTTTATGTCTCATTGGGGGTTTGTTGTTGCCATTGGATGGAGGGAAGTGAAGAACCAAAATGGAGATGAAACTTTGGTGTATTCAAATGAGATGATAATTTCTCCACTCTCCAAAAAAAAAAAAAAATTTCCCATCACCAAGTAGTGGCCGGCCTTGTCTCAAATGGAATGGTGGAGGGAGAAAACAATATGTAGTATGAAGGGAGGTGATGGTAGGATGAAGAGAGGAGGTGACCACATCAAGAGACAAAAAAAAAACATACAACCATGCTTATTCCACTATTCAACCCATACCCTTTCACTTCACATTAAAGCAAGCATGGAGGATAGATATGAAAGCTATCATAATCATCACAATTGCATAAAACCCCTCCACAAAATGTTATTTGCGAACTTGCAAATAACCCCCTCCATCGGAAAAGTCCGGCCGGGAAAGAAGAAAGGAAAACCGGCCGGAACGGAATGCAAACTGGCAACTCCAGAAAACTGGTCCCGTAATAAATTACAGGAAAACCCCAACACTGTGCATACACACCCGCATCTGTATTCCGTCCGGATACAAATGCAATGAGACAAAATCTACACTGTACTAAACTAGGACCGGCTTAAACCAAAGCCGGCTAGTAATATCCGTTCGATCCTGATCCGTGCAATACCGCACGTATCTGATCGAACCCTGCCATAAAACCATACGGCCACTAGTACAAACCGTCCGATCCTGATCCGTGCAATACCGCACGTATCTGATCGGACCCTGCCATATCTCCATACGGCCTCTACAGCGTTTCGCCCGAAACTTGAGTAACTGTAAGTGTGGTGGACTCTAAAGACTCGTCAATACAATGTCTGTGGATTTAACCACTAGCCCGTCAGAGGTATAAGCCAATACGTAACGGGCCACCAGCTATTGACTAAAAGGGACGTCGATGAGCGAACTCATCCTGACACCCTACTGAGCCTGTCAGTGACAATATCCGTGCAGTCCGGTCCGTTCGTCTATGAGCATCGCATGGCGGGCCTAGGGGGTTGGTAAAAGTCAGACCCCCAAAAGCGGTACAAGTCGTGTCGGAGTGTAGCCCAGAACACCCTGAGATACTACTGGAATACCTACCAGTAAATCTCCTTGCCTTGGCCAAGGACTTTGTGTAATGGCTCTCCTAGACACAGCACGACCTCACCCCCAATACCGGGAGAGACGAACCCCTGAAGATACGCTCACTGCCTCCATGTGGCTCGGGACTGTACCCAACTAAAACCTGTTTGCACGACTCCTTTGAGCCGTGGTAGGGTAGTAATCAAAGTACAGTGGGAACTCACACGAGACAAATGACGATCCCCAGGTCGATGAACTAACATGCACACATGTCACCAGGGAACTGCCATCTGACGTCTGGTATATGACCAACTAGCATGTTCCCGGCGAGTCCTGTCCGGTGTACTCATAACCCAATGAGCACCTGTATACATCTTAGGTGATCCAACTGACACCAGTGGCTTGTGAGACCGGCCACCGCCCCTCGTCGGGGTCTCGACTGTATACACTAGTCTACTAATGGAGTATCGATGCCCAGTCTCGAAACTCCCACGACTAGGGACCTTTTAAGGATAAGCTTATAGACCCCCAGCTCCCACTTATATGATCGCCCTCATACTGCTGGTGGTCAAGCAAGAATCCTAGGGGCTCTATCAACGTGTAATAGCGACGTGTCAGGTCACCTAAAGCAGTACACGATGATAAAGGTAAACCAGATAGCATACTATCATCTCGAGTAAGACTGTCCTACCGGGATAGGTCCTCCCTCAATCATTACAATCACGTACCTGTGACCTAATAATTGACTCTGAGGGCACTATCTCCAACAATGATGCATCTCCTTCGGGTGTGTTCATTACAAAGAACTGTTTCTCAGTATCCTCTGCATCCTGGGTATATGATACCGGATCAGGATCCCAGATATGTAATCTGTTACATAGGGCTACAAGAGGGTAGAAAAACTGAGAACGGGTGATAAGTTTCATGAGGCAGAAAACGGGGCAAGTGTTGCAGCCAAGTCTGTTGGTCACTGTCACCCTGTATTACGAATACATTGATTCTGAACAAATGCTATTAGATACCGAACCTGATATACAAAATCATATCAGTCTCTTTATTAGTAAAGAAAGGATATAATTTTGTATTGATGGATAATGTTTTGAACATTTCCTATATCAAAAGTTGATCGGTTCAGGCACGTTATCTAAAAGCATTGACGTTCTAAATCAAACTACAGTTCCTCGTATACAGAACACACACAAGAGGAAGAGTTCAGAAATGAAAGAATTCTTCTTGAGGTATTGTAGACTAGGTCATATCAATGCGACCCGACTAGCTGAAGTTACATTTAGATGCATATTTAAATCAGTTTGAATTTACATCTTGTGAAACTTGCCAGTCATGTCACAAAGATATAATGACACCAGCTCTGTTTACTGGAAACAGAGGAAGAGTTGGTAAACTCTTGGGACTGATACATGATAATGTATGTAAGGTCTCCTGTCTACACATGCCAGGACTGGTTCTTTATACTTCATTATATTCTCTGATAATCTCTCAAGATTCAGTCATATATTCCTGTTGAAATATAAGTCCGAACCTTTTGAGGTATTCACAGAATATAAGTAGGAAGTAGAGAACCAAAATACGGGTATAAGTATTATGTCCTATGATGAGATCAGGGAGGAGAATACTTGTGCATAGCATTCCTGGACTATTCTAAAAGAAAATGAGATTCTTTCTCAGCATTACTCCTCCGTATAAACCATAGCACGATGGTATATCGGGGCGGAGCAATCACACCCTATATGATAAGGTGTGCTCTATGATGAGTACTACTGAGTTACCTATTTCCTTTTTGGGGGTTATGCACTTGAGAAGCTGCATACCTATTGAATTAGGTTTGAATCAAATCAATGCCTACCACTCCATATGAGATATGGAATGGGAAGATCCTATCTCTTAAGTAAGTTAAGATTTGGGATTGTCCGGCCTATGTCAAAAGCAAAATCCGGACAAGATCGAGGCAAGATCAGTTCTGTAGAACTGGAAAGGTTCCAGCTGTACAAAACTGCTAATGATTTGACAGAACCAAAGGATTCAATAGTTTCCGACGAACCTCAGCCTCTCCGCCGATCTAGTAGGGTTCCTCACCCATCTGAGAGATACCTCGGTTTCTCGATGAGAGTGGGAGCGAGGATTGCATCATGAGATGATGACCCAACCAGTTTCGAGCAGGCCATCGAGAGTAGGGACTCTGTAAGAATGGCTGGATGCTTAGTGATCTGAGATGGAATCCATATACACCAACAAAGTATGGACTTTGGTTGCGATATCTGAAGGGTTAAATCCCCATCAGGAGCAAGTATATCTTGAGAAGATTACTTGGTGTAGATGGACAAGTTGAGACTTTCAAAGCTAGACTTGTTAAAGGTTTTCGTCATCAACCAGGCACGGATAATGATGAAACCTTTTCCAGGGACTATGCTTAAGTCCATCCAGATCCTACTTGCCACGGCTACATACCATGACTACGATATCTGGTGGTTGGGTGCCATGACAACTTTTCTAAATAATGATTTAGAAGAGAATGTCTATAAGAACACAGCCAGAGGTCCTGGTAGACAGTGGGAGCAGCGGAAACGTGTGCAAGATGCTTTATAGGATAAAGCAGGAATAGCGGAGTTGGAACATCTGTTTTGATGGATTAGTCAAAGAAGTTGACATCATCAAAATGGTAGATGAACCTTGTATAAACAAAAAGGTAGTAGGGAGTATGGTGACGATCCTCGTAGAATACGTGGATGACATACTCTTGTTAGGGAAGGAGTTTCTTATGCTACGCTCGATCAATCTCCGCTTATCACAATGATTTTCCATATAGGATCAAAGTCATACCTACTAAATCCTAAGCTTTGGATCTATGAGATAGATTTAATTGGATGTTAGGATACTCACTAGTTGTAGTGAGATGGTATCAATCGATCCTGGGGAGAATCACTGGAAGGGTTCCAGAGTGATAAGGACGACTGAATGTCAGTCCCAGGCATTGTCTTTACCCTCGGTAAAAGGACGGTATGTTGGAAGATTTCCAAGCTAAATACCGTGACAAACTAGACGATAAAGCCTGGTAACATCGCTATTAAAGATACTACCAAAGAGGCAGTTTGGGTGTATATTGGTTCATAAGATGAACTTGGTTCCTGCCATTGTATGACAATGGAAGTGTGGTTTTGGCCCTGGAACCCTGGTCCCATCAGTGACCCAGACATATTCTGAGATAGCATCATCTGATCATAGAGATAGTTGATCTCCAGGTTGATCGAGGTTAGGAGAGTAGACTCAGAGGACAAAACGGCGGATCCACTCACGA
This sequence comes from Agapanthus africanus, assembly GCA_030015575.1. NCBI lineage: Eukaryota > Viridiplantae > Streptophyta > Magnoliopsida > Asparagales > Amaryllidaceae > Agapanthus > Agapanthus africanus. The sequence goes on along the minus strand of JASDDO010000018.1, from coordinate 332,572,632 downwards.
AGGCCTTTTTCCCAGAGAGAGACTCATATGGGATGGTTGAGTATTAGATACTGCGACCACTGCTACAGATGGCCCTAGTGCAAGTGGGAGATTGTTAGTTATATGTATGCCCTAGAGGCCATTACTGTACATTGGATGTATATTGTAGTGGATGCTGGGACATATATAGGTAGGACTTTCTTGCTCGACATGATAGTACGCTATCTGGTTGCTCTTTATCTTAACATGTATACTTTCTGTCTCTCTGATTACATGTTGATAAAGCCCTTAGGATGTGTACTCGACTTCCAGGACTATGATGCAGATCATGCTAGTGGGGCCTGGGTAGTCAATGAGTACATCCTTCATTGTTCCTAGTCGTGGGAATATCGAGACGGGGCATCGATATTCCAGAGTAGACTAGCGCATATCTTCTCGACCCATGCGATGGGCGATGGATGATCCCATATCCATTGGTGTTTGACATCGAAGATGGTATGCGGGTGCTCAGTGGAGACTGGGTACACTGAACGGACTCGCCGAGAACTCCCAGATGGTATTATACCTCACGTCAGATGGCAGTTCTCTGGTGACACTGGTACAGCTTAGTCTGTTGACCCGAGATCGTCATAGAGTCTTGTGTGTCTCCCACTGTGCTTTGATTTCCACCCTACCACGGCTCTACTGAGTCGTGCAAACAGGTGGTTTTTGGGTACAGTCCCGATTCACATGGAGGCAATGAGCGATAGGAGGGGATTCGTCTCTCCCGGTATTGGGGGTTGATGTTGCACAATGCACGACTGGCCATAACAGGAAATCCCTGGCCAGGGTTGCAGTGATATACTGGTAAGAGTTATCAGTAGTTTCACGAATGTCATGGACCTCAAGTCGGCATGACTTATCGAGCTATTGGGGTCTGACGTTTACCACCCCTAGGCGAGATATGCGACATATCAGAAGAACAGACCGGACTATACGGTAAGTGTTACTGGTTGGATTCACAGGAGTGTGAGCGGGCTTGCTCGTCGATCTTCTGATCGCTCAATACCCGGGTGGCCGTTACGTTTAGCAGACCGCTTGCGGCTTGTGGGTGTTTGATTTGATCATCATCTGCTGCCGGCGTATTGACGAGTCTTTAGAGTCCTACACAGAGGTTTCCTAGCTCAAGCGAAACGAAATAGGAGCGCATATGAGATATGTGCGGGACCGAGAATAATTCGTGTATGTGTATTCCATTCTCGCGACGAATGTATCGATTGGTTATATGCGATATAACCTGGTTATCGAATCAAGGATTGATTCGAGAAGCCGATACATTGAATACTAGTCGGTTATATGCGACATGACCGGATCATTGAATCAAGTGTTGATTTAATGATTTAATGCATAATTATATATATTTGATATATTACTTTGCATTAACTAGTATTGGTTCACTTTAAATGGATTTTCTCACTTGAATTGTGCAAGTTGTATATGTGATATACTTTTGTGCACATGATTGTATCATGTTTGATGATACATGCTTATTTGGTTAAGTGTAAAGAATTAAACTATGGTTGAGTTAATGATTAGGGTTTTGTTTACTTAATTACTTATTCATTTATCTTATTTATTTATATCCATTTTGGAAAATGAAAAAGATAAATGAATGGTTGCTTGTTTTGTTTTTAGTTGAAGATTCTTGAAGTTTTGACTTAGTCTCCATTCTTGTCTTATACTTAACCCTAACCATTTAAACTAACCCTAATTCATTCTCTACACTTAACTAAGGTTAGATTATGATAAGTATTATATTTATTTTCTATTCTAAAAATACTTATCATATCTTTTTCATCTTCTTCTTCATGAGCAAGAAGAAGAAAAGCTTTCTACACCAATGGCAACTTGAGAAATCAAGTGAGAAATCCAATTCTAAAGTCTACCCACTTCCTATTTCTTCATCCTCTACCTCTTGCCAAGTTGTATAGGGTGTTTACTTCACAAGTTTTCAAAGCTTGGTGAAGTTGGAGCTTGTTCTTGTGATGCCTCGACGTAGATCATCTTCGGCATCGAACCGACGATCAAGCCCGCCCATTCTTCGATGATGCCAATGCTAGAGTCAAGGGTTCGATTTGGACAGCGGAGGGAGATCATCGCGGAGCTTAGGAAGTGGTGGACCGGATCTACAAAGGTTGTAGCCCCTTTCCTTTAGATACATTTCCGTTTACTTACTCGCTTCGCCTATTTATCTAGTTAACGATCCGTATTAGGGTTTCTCGGCACCGTAATTTTTAGAAATTGGCATGTTTGATCACTTGTGAGACTCCATTAGAGTGCCTAGGAACCCTACATATCCGCTGAACCATGGTTCAGGGATATTGTGAACTATCATGCCACGGGACTTATACCGAGCGATTGGTCAAAACAGGACAAATACCGTTTTCTTTCCCAAGTAAAACACTTTTACTGGGACGAGCCATATTTGTTTAAATATTGTCCTGATCAGATCATTCGCCGGTGTGTCCCGAATGAAGAGTTCAAGAGTGTTCTTTCATTTTGTCATGATCAGGCCTGTGGGGGTCACTTCGGTCCTAAAAAGACGGCGAAAAAGGTTTTGCAATGTGGATTTTATTGGCCGACCTTATTCAAGGACGCATTTGAGTATTGCAAAACCTGTACACAATGTCAGTACACGGGTAGAATATCCCAGAGGAATGAAATGCCTCAGCAACCCATCTTGGTTGTTGAAATATTTGATGTTTGGGGCATTGATTTTATGGGTCCCTTTCCCAACTCCTTTAGGAATTTGTACATTCTGCTGGCAGTTGATTATGTCTCAAAGTGGGTAGAAGCCATTCCATGTCGCACTAATGACAAGAAAGATGTCATTAAGTTCTTAAAAGAGAATATCTTTTCGCGATTTGGACACCCCCGCGCTATCATTAGCGATAATGTGACACATTTCTGCAACAGGTCTTTCGAGACTCTGATGCGAAAATACTCAATCAACCACCGACTTTCTACACCCTATCATCCCCAAACAAGCGGGCAGGCTGAAATCTCAAACAGACAAATCAAACTTATCCTGGAGAAAACTGTTGCTAAAAATAGAAAAGACTGGTCGACCAAACTGACGGATGCTCTTTGGGCATTCAGAACTGCATTTAAGACCGACCTAGGAATGTCTCCATATAGGATAGTGTTTGGGAAAGCATGTCATTTACCCGTCGAGATAGAGCATAAAGCATTGTGGGCTATAAAAGAAATAAATTTTGATTTAAACCTTGCTTGCAACTTTCGGAAGCTGCAACTTAATGAGCTAAGCGAACTCCGCGATGAAGCTTATGATAACGCTGTAATCACAAAGAATAGGACTAAGGTTTTTCACGATAAAAACATTTTGAGGAAAACATTTTCACCTGGTCAACAAGTCCTTCTTTATGATTCACGATTACACCTTCACGCGGGCAAGCTCCGATCTCGATGGAAGGGACCTTTTGTTGTGCGGTCTGTATATCCGCACGGGGCAGTAGAAGTAGAAAATATTAAAAACGGCACCGTTTTCAAAGTAAATGGACATAGACTTAAGCCGTATTTTTCCACCGACCCCACGGAGGAGCTCTTGTTCTTACAAGAGCCAGCTTAGTTTTATTAAAATTCCTCCATCTCACCTTCATATCCAGTATATCATTGCATCATCTTTTGAATGTAGGTGAGTGAAAAGAGTAAGTTTGGGGGAAGTTCTTCACTTATATATTTTGCCCCCACTAATAATTCCCCCCAGGCTTACAGTTTTTGTAGGTATAGCGATTGGCAACAGTGAGGACACTGTTGAAAACAAGTTTGGGAGAAGTTTGTGCTTATTTTTGCATCATTTGCATATCATCTGCATAAGCACAAAACATTTCTTTAAAAATCTATAAAAATTGAAAATTTTTCAAAACCCATAAAAATTTAAAAAAATTTCAAGTATAAAAATAATTTTAATATTTACACTTTTTTGTATATAAATAAGGTAATGAAAGTTTAGATAGTGAACAATTACATCCATGAGATTAGAAAAATTTAAGAAAACTAAGAAAATTAGAAGTTTTCTTATACGAACTAGTAATAAGTAGTTATGAGCCGTTGTCCCAAGGGTTAGTAAGATGAAGGACGTCACTAATCTGAGGATAAAAATAAGTCTGAAAAATAGTTTCTATTCTGGAAGCCAAACATTTTGAACGTTGATACCCTGCTATTCGCACTTACACACGTCTTGAAGCCTGGGATAGTAGAGGATACCTTGAAATGCTCTTGTCTTAAAGCCGATGTATGAAGGAAATAAAAAGAAAAAAAAAGTGAATAAAGAAAATATAAAGTGGTGAGAAAAATGGACACTGGTTTTGTTATCACCAAGGGCAATAAAAAAATGTATAACGAGGGTGCTTCTTCACCTAGTGCCCTAAGGCCAACTGGTCTGGGAGTTACTGCTATGCCTGAGGTGGTGCAAGACGAGGAAAATACACCAAATAAGCAAGCACACGAGTAATCGGTCGGTTAGTACCTCAAGAAGTATTAACGGTCGCATGAAAGTGTGTGAGCAATCTCATCTAAATATTCATTAATTAAAAAGTACTGAGGCTGATGGGCAAGAGTATGATAGCTTGAATTGAATTCTCCGGGTGTAGGGATGTCTTTACACACACGCAGGGTGATATGATCGATGTTTGGAAGAAAGATAGGAATGAAGAATAAGACGATGTTTTATTGAGGGAGGACGTGATTTCTAACATCTTTTCATGACCATTAAGATAGGGCTCATGACAACCGAAAAGCTAGCTTAGTTGGAAACCCTAATTTTCAAAGATTTTCTGTTACAATTCTTGTCTTTAAATGTAATATTCATGATCTTCCTTTTATTATTGGATTTTGTGGGTGCAATCCGCTGAAAACCCTCAGGAGACAACACTCCTCCTACTAAGGACACCTAGAGGTTTAAAGGCTTGTTGCACGTGCTCAGTGCAATCGTGTTGCCTACAAAAGTGTGCTAGTTAGTTTTTCTCTTTCTTTATTTTCTCCTTCTCTTTTTAATAAAACAGTTCGCTCGAGACGGTCGAAATTAAGTTTGGGGGAATTTGATTAGTCGAAAATATTGCATATTTTAGCCGGCAATTTCCTCATCATTTGCATCCATATAGAAGTGTACGGTATTCATATTTTACATATTAGCAAAACTGTCGCAAAATATCAGATTGCATGTATTAGACTCTAAAACCGACACTATAAAGAAAATTGACCAAATTTCATGGCATCGCATCATCCCTACATTTGCGCAACACTTGTTTTGAGATCTATGCAGGAAAATCCAGAAGAAAGGCCAAAAATTTATACGGTACCGATCAAACATTATGTCAACTCAATGATTTCAATTCTGGTATCAATCCAAAGGGACAAATACAAATCAACACATCAGATGAAGCCCAATACGTTAGCACAAGACTACTGTAAAAAGCCCAAGGCCCAAGCCCCACAGAGTGCCGCGGATCCTCGGCAGGAGCCTGCTTGCGCCGCGGATCCGCAGTGGGTCCAGGGAATTAGCTTCCTAAATTTTGTTCAAAATGCTTCTCTCAGGTCCCACACTTCAGCAAGACATGTTAATTTCCAGAAGACTCCAAAGACTTCTGCCAGATCAGCAAGCTTTGGGATCAACACTAAACTAGTCTATCATTCTAGAAACTTTTCCTTAAACCCTAGCTTAAACCCTAAGCTAAAGCCTAACAAACTCCTTCTAGAAACCTCAACAAACTTTTCGAGGGAATTGTAAATTCAAAGCTAGACCTAGGGTTTGGGAGATCTATAAATAAGACCCTAGGCTCACTTGTAAAAGGATCCCCAATTTTTAGGATAATCTTGGAATCTTGGAGAAAAGCCCTCCATTAGTTCATCATTAACCATTCACTCTCTTCATCTTCTTCCACAAGTCTAGTGAGAGGACTTGTGTGAAACCCTAACCCTAATTCCAATCAAAAGCCAAGATCCCGAGTACCCATCAAGCAAGAAGCCTTGCAACCTTTTATGAGCCGGGCCGATCTTCAACAGAGCAAGTGGTCCAAGCCGATCCGCGACTCACGGAGCCGAGCGACGCCAATTCAACAATTAATTCTTCCTCTTGTAGTTCTTGAGCGATTGTAATCAAATTGTTAATATAAATAAAAGGTGATATTCTTTTATCTTGTTTTCTTTAAATTCTTGCATCATGATATCTTTTCAATTCTTGAATGTTTTCTGTGTGATGATGTTTGAGTAATACTCCGTTCGTCGAGGAATCGAGACAATCAATAGAATGATGATGTAGTATATCGTAAATCGATTCTTGAATCCTACGAGTTTTGTAAACCCTAGCAAGTTCAAGAATCGACAACCCAATTCGTTGCGATGCTTTCTTGATTGATATCGCTCGAGATTGGGGAGTTACGATCGTTTCTTGAAATTGCTAGAGGCTAGAATGTGAATGATATCTACGAAAGAACAAGGGTTAAACGATGAAACCCTAGTTTCATCAAGAAAGCCCTAACTCTCGTCGATCATCATCGGTCTAGTATCAATCCTTCGAAGGACAAGAACACGAAATCTTGAGATTACATCACGTCTATGGATCCGATCGATTCCTACAAGCCTCATTTAGATTCTTGACATTTTGGTTGGAAATATCATCGAAACACCGATTCTTGATTTGTTTATCAGTTTCTTGATTCTTGATTAAACATCGTGACACCTGAATCAATCGATAAATTCTTGAATCATGTTTTCTTTTCCTTTCGATTAACTTTTCAATTCAAGCAAATTAAATACAGAAACGAATCGCACAATCCCTGTGGACGATCCGCACTCGCTTATGATCTACAATCGACACCGTAATTGATTGCGGTCAAATATAATTCTTTGATTGTGAACTTTATTCAATATTACCGACACATAGAAACTTATTCGCTTATTTCGATTTACACAAACAAAAATCATTACAATCAAATGAAACCATTATCGGGAATCATTTGAGTATTTGATTTACTTACACAATCGAATTTTATAACAATCAACATCGTAAATGCGAAATATTACATACTTTGTATTTCATGTCTAGTAATATGAATTCCACACATTGCATCACATTCCAGATAATTAGACAGTATTAAAGTTTTTCGAACGAATGATCAAATACCTAAAATTCCATAAAGCTCAACACTTGAGCGGAGTTCAAAAACCCGGAGTGTAACACAGTAGTAGCGGTCCAGCCGTAGAAGGGTCAAGCCAACGCCTCACATGTGGCATGCCGTACTGCCCCAAACCCTAAGGTTCAAAGGGCAGTTCAAGACGGTCACATAATCGAGTTAAGGTTTGTTGTCTTCTAGAGGGTCCACCACAAAACTTGCACGTATCTCCGAAAGATTTAAACCCCATGAAAAGTGAGCAAATGATACTCATTCGAACAATTCAATACTTTCTAATTTACCCGGAAAGAAAATGAAGTTAAAATTCCGATCGAATCAATAAACTCAAAACCATCCCCAGAACATTCATCACTGAAAACAGATTAAAAATACCCAAAAACATCTACAGGCAGACAAGAACACACTGTACAAAAAATGAAGCCTTAATGGCTCTGTACGGCAGCGGAGCCGCGGCCTAAGCAAGCTATGGCCGCGGTTCCGCGGTGGAATTGGCCAATTAGGGTTTCATTTTTCACAGTATTTCTTATAATTCCCTGCTCTATTTTTTACATATTTTTAATTCTGAAAATAACCAGGTTCGGAAAAATGACCAGAGAGGGTTCTAAAAAGCCGTATTTCGGTTCGATCGGAGTTTTTACTTCGCTAAAGTGTCGCCTAATGTTCTAGGTCGGCTATGATACCAAAGTTGGGTTTACCTAACACCCTATGAAGAGTTTGGAAGAATCACATGTCACAAAGATTGGATTTTAATGGTGCTAAGTAAGCATACAAAGGATTTATCCTAGAAAATTAGGGTTGGAAAACTTTAAAGGCAGCAAAGACTAGGGTTTCGAGAGTACAACCTTTGTAGCTCCCTACGCTAGACTCCTTGGCCACTTGAGGGTTGGAGGAAGGTTCTCTTAAGGTCTTCAAGTGTCCACGATGATCCACCCGAAGCTCCTTTGTCCAAGCTATCGACTTCACTTTTCCAAGAGAATGAAATGAAGATAACACTCTAAACAAGTGGGCTAGACTTGTGTAGAATGATGTTGTGGCTCTAATTCTCACTTCAAAATCCTATCTTGTTAAGTATTTTGCTCACTACAAAAGTCTAGAGAGCAAAGGAGCAAGCTTGAAAAAGATGATGGCTTTTTTTAAGAAGAAGAGAAAAGATTAACTCATGAATGAAAAATAGAAGATATATGTATATATATTTTCCTCTTCTCATCTCCAACCATGGTTAATGATAAATATATTATTTAATTTGAGTTTAAAACATAGAAGGAAAGTTTAATCCATGGTTAAGGGTAGGTGAACATGGTTAGGTCAAAGAAGGATGTAGAAACTAGCCATTCCTTTTCCATTTTGTTTTTAACACAAATATAAACGATAATCCATATAAATAACCAAGGTGTGAGTCTTATATTGCCACCATTTTCTATGTATATGCAACCATGAAGGATGATGCATGTATGTATGTGAGTATGCACATCCATGTGTGCATGAATCTAAAAAGAAAGAAAGCATACATGCATGCATACATCCATCATGTACAAGAAAAGATTTCAAATGAGAAAACTAATGGTTAAATGATAAATCAACACTTGATTTATCAATCCGGCCATATCACATACGACCCCACCAAAAGCAAGCCGCCCGATCAATATACGGTATCCTATACGCGTAACCGGGTCCATGCGCGTATCGCATACGCGCACCACAACGTTTCGCCTGGACTAGGTAACTCCTTTGTGGGACTCTAAGACTCGTCAATACGCCGGCAACGGGTGATGATCATATCAAGCACCCCCAAGCCACAAGCGGTCAGCTAAACATAACGGCCACCCTGGTATTGAGCGATCAGAAGAAAACAAGCGAATCTGCTACAACTCCCGTCGAGCCAACCGGCAACACTACCGTACAGTCCGGTCTCCTCGTCTGATATGTCGCATATCAAGTCTAGGGGCGGTAAACGTCAGACCCCAATAACCGATAAGTCGTGCCGATGTGAGGCTCATAACGGGTCGAGAAACAACTGGTAACACTTACCAGTAAATCTCTAATCAGCCCTGGCCAGGGACTTCCCTGTTACGGCCAATCGAGCACAGTGCAACATCAACCCCCAATACCGGGAGAGAAGAAACCCCTCCTATCGCTCGTTGCCTCTATGTGAATCGGGACTGTACCTAAAAACCACCGTTTTGCACGCCCTCATGGACGTGGTAAGTTGGAAATCAAAGCACAGTGGGAATCACACAAGACTCTATGACGATCTCGGGTCTACAGACTAACCTGCACAAGTGTCACCTGAGAACTGCCATCTGACGTGAGGTATAATACCATCTGGGAGTTCTCGGCGAGTCTGTCCAGTGTACCCATTCTTTACTGAGCACCCGTATACCATCTCTGATGTCAAACACCAATGGATATGGGATCATCCATCGCCCATCTCATGGGTCAAGAAGCGTATACGCTAGTCTACACTGGTATATCGATGCCCCGTCTCGATACACCCACGACTAGGGACCTTGAAGGATGTACTTATGGACTACCATATCCCCACTAGTATGATCCGCATCATAGTCCAGGTAGTCAAGCACACATCCTAAGGGCTTTACCAACATGTAACTCTAAGACAGTATAAAGAGATAAGTATACATTTTAAGATAAAGAGCAACCAGATAGCATACTATCATATCGAGCAAGAAAGTCATCTCTATATATGTCCAAGCATCCAATAAAATATACATCATCTGTACAATACTGGCCTCTAGGGCATACATACAACTAACAGGATTTGGTTTAAGCCAGATACTAGTATTTGTTTTGGGATTGGTTTTGTCTCATTGTATTCGTGTTCCTCGGGACGCGGATGCGGGTGTGTATGCACAGTTGATAGAGACAGAGGCAGAGGATTCTCATTAGGGTTGTTGGCCATTTGACTTTGGTTGACTTGTTGACCGTTGACTTTTTCCAAAACCTAATGAGAATGATAAATATGATTAATAATGATAATTAAGGATTATTGTGTGATGGTTAGGTTGACCATTTGACCATGGTGGACATTTTGACCCTTGTTGACATTTTGACCATAATCATTTCATATCAAAGATGCTTCTTGATCTTTGCAAATTGCATTTATTATGAAATGATAATGGTCATTCCATACTCACCATCACATTTTCCTTTTTAATTATTATTATTAATCTATTATTCTCTCATATGAGCATGGTTGTAAAAAGAGAGCTCTCATTCTATCATATCTCTTCTCTCTCTTTGCAAAAGCTCTTCTTCTTCCTCTCTCAAAACTTAAGTGTTTCATGTGTTGGAAATCATAAGTTTTTGAGACAAAACCACCATAATACATCTCTACTCATTCTAGGGTACTAGGTTTAGCAAACCAAACATCTTAGTTACCTCTAGGTTGAGGTAGGAGCTCAAGTTCGAGGCCCTCGGGTGGATCTATCTTTGGCAAAGTGGAGACGAGGAGGAGGAGCCGTTCAAACTACCACAAGGAGTAAGCAAGGAGGAGAACAACAAGAAGAGAAGGAGTTCAAGACCTAGGTATAACCATTCTACATAGTAGTTATAATTTGTAGTTATTTTGTTAGTTTTTGTTTAGCAAAGGTTCTTCATGAATGGTCCATGTTACCTATCGAGAAATAATTCGATTTTTACCTATTCCGCCTCCCCGAAAGTACCGGGGTGGGTAACATGGACCTAACAGTGGTATCAGAGCCTAACTAAATAACAACTAACAGTTAGCAAGGTTTTTAGAACTTCGATCCGGCAAAATTCCAAAAACAATGTCCGAAACCCATGCTTTCTGCCGTTTTTAAAACCTGCTCTAAAAATTATTTAACATGTCTGAAAAATACAAGCAGGGTTTTATAGGAATGACCAAGAAATTTGAGGCCACAACTCGGCCAACTCGCCGCGGAACCGCGGTGGAACCATGCGTTCCGCCGCGGATCCGCGGCCGAGTTGACTCGGCCGCGGCTCAAATTTGTTGCCGAATTCTTATTTTTGGGTTTTGGGATTTTTGAGATATTTTGTTTCTGCCCAGGTTGTCTAGAGAAAAATGTTATTTTTGGGGTTAGTTACAAATTCGTATTTTGATCGGAGTTCTAAAAACTTTGGCTAAATGGTTATATCTGTGATGTGATATATGTATTGAACGTCTGCTAATCACTATACGTCGATTAGTGGGGGTTATACATATCTGTGATATGTAATGTTGATGGTTTTTGTATATGAATTTGTTGGATTGTCGCGGATGAATAGCCGGGGGTTGTGAGATGAGAGTTTTCTTTATCTTTCAATTCATGTAATATGTAAATTGATGTAATATTAGTTGTATGGCCGCACATCCGGGATGAGGTTGTAGCGGCCATTGTATAATTTCTTTTTACTATTTTTGCTCCTAGGATAGACCCAACGTGGGGTGCACAAACTATCGGGTATCTCGAAGTGCCGAGTGGCCTACTCACGTTGTTGAGGGAGGTTGCTTCGCTTCGGGTACTTGGCGGGTAGTTTGTCGCACCCGTAGGGGTCTAGGGTGGGGTATTTGGCTATTCATCGCGACCGTGTAATCTGTCTTTCGTTGCAGGCTTGAACGGAATGCGGATTCCTAGTATATCCAATGTATTCATCTGTGATATGGAATGGCTATCATTGCATCTGACGAATGTGTATATATCTATATATGATATCTATTTAGGCGTTGCTTATGTTTTGCATCAGCGCTAGTCCAGCCCCCGCTCTGTCGTTAGTTAAGTAACCTAACGGGTGATGACGGGACCTCGTGTCGAATGCGGATGGCATAAGCGTACGTTATATTTTCGTTGTTTTCTGCAATGGTAGGATTAATTGATGGGACGCATTAAATTAATGCAAGAAAACAAACCTAAAAGGCGTTGTTGGAACAATTTTCAAAAAGTTGTTATTGCAACGACGTTCACTTTTGTTTTGCACGGAGGTATTCGGTTATGAATGCCCAGCACCTCATTCGACGAGGCAAGGGCCGAGATCCCTTCATCGGGAGTGACCCCTTAGACAAAAGCTTGCGTCAGGGTAATAAATTCACTATAGTCGATTATTCTTGCTTTGCATCGAGGTATTCAGCTTAGAATATCCTGCACCTCATTCGACGAGGAAAGAGCCGAGATCCCTTCACAGGGAGTGACCTCTTTAGCAAAAGTTTTCGCCACTATATTTTCAAAAAGGTTATCAGGTTCCTTCAACGATATCAAGTTCATTACGTTAACGGGTTTTTCGCCAAAAATCCAGCCGCAGCCCTCCGTCATTTCTTACAGGTAACACTTAGTATTCGTGCTGCGTTTGTTGACTCCGTCAAGGCGTAGTGTACGGTAGCTGAGTGCTGCTTGTTTGTAGCAGTATATGGGATTGGTTAGGACAGTCGTATAGCCTTGTTGACTCCGTCAAGGGTTATGCGGGTGGGTTTAATGCAATCCAGATAATGACGGGTTGAACTTGACTAGGACTCTTTGATTTGTTGACTCTGTCAAGGTCACTTGGGTCCTAGGGGCAAAAATCCACATCAGGAGTTTCTAAAGAAACTGAAACTTGCAGATTCAGCATACCTTCTGGAGTGTGGTGACTAGAGTGGATTCCATCTATGTCATCATACAATGATAGTTGGATCCCGATCCCACTGATGAGTTGGATTACTCTTGGGAGATTATGTCACTTAACAATCAATGCTATAAACCAAGTAGGTGTCTAGAACGGTGTTAGCCGGGCTACGCCTCCAGGGAAAAGAGATTATTTAATTAAGGAACTTCACGAAAGCGTTGGAAAACCTCCCTCGAAGTACCAACACTAGCCTGGCTGAAAGGTTAAGCAAGTATTATGACGTGCGATTAATCCTGACTAGTTCTTCTTTTAAAAAGGTTTTAAGAAGAATTTGAGGAAACAGTGGGATCCATCATGATTAGATAAACTAATAAACCAATCTAATCTTGCAAGAGCGCACGCTGAGTGTTTCTTTTCTCTCTCTCCAGGTAGCAACCATTTCACGCCCTAATCAAGATAATAAAATGTATCGCTTGACCGATCCGAATTCTTATTCGGGGCTGGGGAACGTTGGTTCGGCTCTAACTTGTAACAACAGTCGTAAGTATGAGCAAAGGAAAGAGGATTATATGGATTCCAAGGATACCCAGTTGAAGAAGAAGCATGGTTTTGCATCTACTTCAGGTGTTCTTGTAATTGAGAACTGCTTTACGGTCAGCCCTACCTCCTGGGTACTTGATACTGGATCAGGATCTCATATCTGTAATTTATTGCAGGGACTGAGAAAAAGTAGGAAAGTTGTACCTGGTGAAATGTCGCTCAGAGTAGCGAACGGAGCACAAGTTAATGCTGCAGCCGTCGGTGAATATCACCTAGTGTTGCCAAATGCTAATGCTATGACTTTGAACGATTGCTACTATGTACCTTCCATGGTTTGCAACATCATATCAGTTTCTTTACTTGATAAAGATGGATATAACTGTGTTCTTGATAGAAATATCATGAACATTTACCTTCATAAGGTACTGGTTGCAGAAGGTACACTGTGTAATGGTATCTACGTTCTAAATCAGAATACAGTTCTCAATGTACAAAACACACGCAAGAGGAAGAATTCAGATACGAATGAATCCTACTTGTGGTATTGTAGACTTGGTCATATCGGAGAGAAAAGACTAAGTAAGTTGCATAAAGATGGACTCTTGAATACGTTCGAGTTTGCATCTTATGAAACTTGGCAGTCTTGTCTTAAAGGGAAGATGACCAAATCTCCATTCACCGGACATGGAGAAAGAGCAACAGAGCTCTTCGGACTCATACACAGTGATGTATGTGGTCCAATGTCTATACATGCAAGGGGTGGGTTCTCGTACTTCATCACATTCACTGACGATCTCTCTAGATTCGGATATGTGTATCTTATGAAACACAAATCTGAAGCTTTTGAGAAATTCAAGGAATTTAGAAACGAAGTAGAGAACCAGACTGGCAAAAGTATCAAGATCCTCCGGTCTGATAGAGGAGGGGAGTACTTAAGCACGGAATTCCTAGATTACTTAAAAGAGAATGGTATTCTCTCTCAGCTTACTCCTCCTTATACACCACAGCACAACGGTGTATCGGAACGGAGGAATCGAACCCTATTGGATATGGTTCGCTCCATGATGAGTAGTGCCGAGTTGCCTCTTTCATTTTGGGGACATGCGCTTCAGACAGCGGCATACCTATTGAATTACGTTCCATCCAAATCTGTGCCTAAAACTCCATATGAAATATGGTGTGGAAGAAATCCGTATCTTAAGCGATTTAAGATATGGGGTTGTCCGGCCTATGTGAAAACACAGAAACCGGACAAGCTAGAGGCACGGTCAGTTCTGTGTAAATTTGTGGGATATCCTAAAGACTCACTAGGATATCTGTTCTACCACACTGAGGAACAGAAGGTGTTTGTATCTCGCCACGCTACCTTTTTAGAAAGGGAGTTTCTTGCAAAAGAGACTAGTGGGAGTTCGGTAGAACTGGAAGAAATTCAGCGACCACAAAATGTAACTGAAAATTTGGAGGAACCACTGGATTCAATAACCCCAGACGAACCCCAGCCACTCCGCAGATCTGGTAGTATTTCTCATCCGCCCAAGAGATACTACGGTTTTCTCATAGATGGGAATCGAGAGGATTGCATCTTGGAAGAAGATGACCCTATCAGTTTCAGGCAGGCCATTATCAGTAGGGAGTCTGATAAGTGGCAGGAAGCAATGCAATCCGAAATGGAGTCCATGTACACCAATAAAGTGTGGACCTTAGATATTGCTCTACCTGGGGTAAAACCCGTTGGATGCAAATGGATCTACAAAAGGAAACTTGGTGTGGATGGGCAGGTGGAAACTTATAAGGCTAGACTCGTTGCAAAAGGTTTTCATCAAAGACCTGGTGTGGACTATGACGAAACTTTTTCTCCGGTGGCTATGCTCAAATCCATTCGGATCCTACTTGACATTGTTGCCTTCCATGACTATGAAATCTGGCAGATGGACGTTAAAACGGCTTTTCTAAACGGCTGTTTGGAAGAGTGCGTTTACATGGATCAGCCAGAAGGTTTCGTAGACAGTGGGAGCAGCGGGAAGGTGTGCAAGTTGTTTAAATCCATTTATGAATTAAAGCAGGCATCGCGGAGCTGGAACATCTGTTTTGATGAGGCAATCAGGAATTTGATTTCATCAAAAACGAATATGAACCTTGTGTCTATAAGAAGATTGTAGGACGAACTGTCGTGTTTCTAGTCTTGTACGTGGACGACATTCTTTTGATAGGAAATGGACATTCCTATGCTACAATCGGTCAAGCTAATTTTGTCACAACGGTTCTCCATGAAGGACCTGAGTGATGCCGCGTACATTCTGGGGATCAAAATCTACAGAGATAGATCCAAGAGACTACTGAGACTTTCACAGTCCAGGTACATAGAGACCGTACTAAAGAGATTTAGTATGGAGGATTCCAAGCGCAGTAACATACCCGCATTGCACAGAATTACCCTCTCCAAGAAGATGTCTCCTAAGACTGACGAGGAGAGGGTTCGCATGAGCACTATACCCTACGCTTCGGCGGTAGGATCTATAATGTATGCGATGCTATGTACAAAACCAGATGTAGCTTACGCGCTGAGCGTGGTGAGCCGGTATTAGTCAGACCCAGGAGAGGACCACTGGACGACGGTGAAGAACATTCTCAAGTACCTGAGAAGGACTAAGGAGATGTTCCTAGTTTACGGTAATGGAGACCTCAGGGTCGAGTCCTTTACCGATTCAAGCTTCTAGAGTGACAAAGATGACAGCAAATCTGTCTCGAGTTTTTTGTTTACCCTCAACGGAGGGGCCGTATGTTGGAGGAGTTCCAAACAGGATACCGTCGCAGACTCGACGATGGAGGCTGAATACATTGCTGCAAGCGATGCCGTAAAAGAGGCGGTTTGGATGAAGAAGTTCATTAGTGAACTTCAGGTGGTTCCGTCCATTGTTGACCCAATACCTTTGTATTGCGATAACAATGGGGCTATAGCTTTAGCAAAGGAACCAAGGTCCCATCAGAAATCTAGACACATCTTGAGGCGGTATCACCTGATCAGGGAGATCATTGATCGCCAGGAGATCGAGGTACGGAGAGTGGACACAAAAGACAATACGGCGGATCCATTCACAAAGGCCCTCCTTCAAACACAGTTCGAGCGACTTTTTGAGCTATTGGGTATGCGGTACGCCAGCAGCTGGCCCTAGACGTTGGGTATGCGGTACACCAATTACTGGCCTTTAGTGCAAGTGGGAGATTGTTAGATATGTATGCCCTAGAGGCCATTATTGTATAGTACTAGTTTGTATAATACATTTTGGAAGCTTGGGATATATATACGGTTTTACGACAGTCTTGCTCGATATAGTAGTATGCTACTTGGTTTGTTTCTATCTTAATATGTGTATATGTTTCTTTTAACATATCGCTAAAACATATTGATGGAGCCCTTAGGATCTTTGCTTGACTACCGGCGTTGTGATGGCGATCACACTAGTGGGGGCTAGGTAGTCTATAAGCACATCCTTATTCTGGTCCCTAGTCGTAGGATTATCGAGACAGGGCATCGATACTTCAGAGTAGACTGGTGCATACGCTTCTCTTCCGAGCAGAGGAGATGGTCTGTCCCACAGCCATCAGTACGTCGTACTGGAGATAGTATGCAGGTGCTCGTTAGGTTACGAGTACACTGGACAGGACTCGTCGGGAACTGTTGGTTGGTATTATACCTATCGTCAGTTAACAGTTCCCAGGTGACATGAGTACAGCTTAGTCCGCTGACTTGACACTGTCACTTCGCCTCGAGTGTGTTCCCACTGTTCTTTGATTACTACCCTACCACGGCTCTACTGAGTCATGCAAACAGGTAATAGTTGGGAGCAGTCCCGAAGCACTTGGAGGCAGTGACGGTTAGACAGGATTCGTCTCTCCCGGTTTTGGGGGTTGATATCGCGCTGTGTCTAGGAGAGCCATTACACAAAGTCCCTGGCCAGGGCTAGCGAGATATACTAGTAGGTTTCCAGTGATATCTCAGGGTGTTCTGGGCTACACTCCGGCACGACTTGTACCGCTATTAGGGGACTGACGTTTACCACCCCCTAGGCCCGCCATGCGATATTCTCAGACGAACAGACCGGACTGTACGGAGATTGTCACAAACAGGCTCAGTAGGAGTTCGGATGGGTTCACCTCATCAGTCTTCTTATCGGCATCTACCTGGGGACCGTTACGTACAGCTAGTGCCACTTGTGGTCTGTGGTTAACCCCACTGTCAGCGTAGTGTCGAGTCTTTAGAGTCCCACACAGAGGGTTACTCGCCTTTGGGCAAAACAGAGTAGAGGTCGCATGGTTTTGCGACAGGGTTCGTTCACACTCGTGCACTTGTGCACGTTTTGGTGACCGGGCGGTTATTACTAGTGGGCTTTGGTTTAAGCCAGATACTAGTATTTGTTTTGGGATTGGTTTTGTCTCATTGTATTCGTGTTCCTCGGGACGCGGATGCGGGTGTGGATTCACAGTTGATAGAGGCAGAGGCAGAGGATTCTCATTAGGGTTGTTGGCCATTTGACTTTGGTTGACTTGTTGACCGTTGACTTTTTCCAAACCCTAATGAGAATGATAAATATGATTAATAATGATAATTAAGGATTATTGTGTGATGGTTAGATTGACCATTTGACCATGGTGGACATTTTGACCCTTGTTGACATTTTGACCATAATCATTTCATATCAAAGATGCTTCTTGATCTTTGCAAATTGCATTTATTATGAAATGATAATGGTCATTCCATACTCACCATCACATTTTCCTTTTTAATTATTATTATTAATCTATTATTCTCTCATATGAGCCTGGTTGTAAAAAGAGAGCTCTCATTCTATCATATCTCTTCTCTCTCTTTGCAAAAGCTCTTCTTCTTCCTCTCTCAAAGCTTAAGTGTTCCATGTGTTAGAAATCATAAGTTTTTGAGACAAAACCACCATAACACATCTCTACTCATTCTAGGGTACTAGGTTTAGCAAATCAAACACCTTAGTTACCTCTAGGTTGAAGTAGGAGCTCAAGTTCGAGGCCCTCGGGTGGATCTATCTTCGGCAAAGAGGAGACGAGGAGGAGGAGCCGTTCAAACTACCACAAGGAGCAAGCAAGGAGGAGAACAACAAGAAGAGGAGTAGTTCAAGACCTAAGTATAACCATTCTACATAATAGTTAGAACTTGTAGTTCTTTTGTTAGTTTTTGTTTAGCAAAGATTCTTCATGAACGGTCCATGTTACCTATCGAGAAAAAATTCGATTTTACCTATCCCGCCTCCTCGAAAGTACCGGGGTGGGTAACGTGGACCTAACAATATCCAAAGTCCAAACTTTGTTGGTGTACATGGACTCCATTTCGGTCCGCATTGCATCCTGCCATTTCACCGAGTCGCCGCTCTGAATGGCTTGCTGGAAGCTAGTAGGCTCATTATTGTCAATAATGCAATCCTCTCAATCCCCATTTATGAGAAAACCGTAGTATCTCCCGGGTGGATGAGACTGCCTACTACTTCTGTGGAGTGGCGTTTGGATGTCCTGTTCTTTTGAAACCTCTTGTTCTACCAAGCTTTCAGTAATAGCTGGTGGTTCCAGAATTTCTTCCAGCTCTATTGCGCACCCACTTTTCTGATTTTCTAAAAATTCCGCTTCCAAGAAGTGGGGATGTTGAGAAACAAAAACCTTTTGTTCCTCTGCGTAATAGAAAAGAAAAACCCTTGAGTTCTTAGGGTATCCCACAAACTTACACAGTACTGAGCATGCCTCGAGCTAGTCCGCATGCTGCTTTTTTACAAAAGCTGGACATCCCCATGTCTTAAGGTACTTAAGACAGGGTTTCTTCCCACTCCACATCCGATATGGTGTGGTAGGTGTTAGTTATATGTATGATCTAGAGGCCATTGTTGTACATATGATGTATATAATAATGGATGCTTGGATATATATATAGAAGACTTTCTTGCTCGATATGATAGTATGATATCTTGTTTCACTTTATCTTAACATGTTAACAAATACTGTTTTGTGATCACGTATTGATAAAGCCCTTAGGATATGTACTCGACTACTAGGACTATGATACAGATCATACTACTGGGGCCAGGGTAGTCTACGAGTACATCCTATAACTGTTCCTAGTCGAGGGTTTATCGAGACAGGGCATCGATACTCCAGAGTAGGCTAGCGTATACGTATCTTGACCCATATGATGGGCGATGGATGATCCCATATCCATTGGTGTTGGACATCAAAGATGGTGTATGGGTGCTCAGTGGAGACTGGGTACACTGAACGGACTCGCCAAGAACTCCTGGATTGTATTATACCTATCGTCAGATAGAAGTTCTCCGGTGACACTAGTACATGTTAGTCTGTACTAACCTGTAGACCCGAGATCGTCATAGAGTCTTCTGTGATTCCTACCGTGCTTTGATTTCCACCTTACCACGTCCAAAAGGGCATGCAAAACGGTGGCTTTTGGGTATAGTCCCGAATCATATGGAGGCAATGAGCGATAGGAGGGGTTTCGTCTCTCCCGGTATAGGGAGTTGATGTTGTGCTGTGTTCGATTGGCTATAACTGGAAGTCCCCTAGCCAGGGCTAATATGGAAATTTACTGGTAAGAGTTATCAGTAGTTTCTCGACCCGTTATGAGCCTTACACCGACACGACTTATCGGTTACTGGGGTCTGACATTTACAACCCCTAGACTAGATATGCAACATATCGGACGAAGAGATCGGACTGTACGGGAGTGTTACTGATTGGATTTGCAGGAGAATGTACAGGCTTGCTTTTTGATCTTCTGATTGATCAATACACGGGTGGCTGTTACGTTTAGCTGACCGCTTGCAGCTTGTGGGTATTTGATATGATCATCACCTCCTGCCGGCGTATTGACGATTCTTTAGAGTCCTACACAGAGGTTTCCTGGCTCAGGAAAAACGGAGTAAGAGCACATATGTGATATGTGCGGGACCGAGAATAATACGATATGAGATACAGTATTATATTCTCGCGATATGAGATATCGGCCGGGTATATATGATATAACCGGGTCATCGGATCAAGTGTTGATTCGATGAATAGGTACATGTTATATTAGTCGGTTATATGCAATATAGCCGGATTGTCGGATCAAGAGTTAATTCGATAATTTAATGTATAATTATATATGTGATATATTACATTACGTTAACTAATATAAGCTCGCTTTATTGATTCATTTTCTCACTGGATAATACATTGATGTATATGCGATATATGTTAATTGTATTATTTTCTATTGTTACAAAATATATTTTATATGTGATATATAATATTGTAACAAGTTAGGGTTACAAATGCAACATGTTTTGTGGAGTTTAAACAAGTTAGAGTTTGGATTTGGGTTAGCTTTTGGGTTAGGTTTTTCATGAATCTTCATGAAGCTTTCTTTTGTCTTTAGCTTAGATATTTCGTGTTGATATTTATTAACCCAACCCAAACCTTAGCCTCTAGTTTATTCTCTACAAGGGTTAGCTTTATCATTCTTAACCCATGGTTGGATTTGAAACTAAAACAATAATTCATTATTCATCACAAAAACTTTCTTCTTCTTCTTCCTCCTTGAAAAAGCTTTCTAGCTTTTTGTGAAGTAATGATTTAAAGTGAGAAATTGAAAACAAAAGAGTGCAAAATTCCTACTTCATGATCCTCATCAATTCTAGCCACTTAGATTAGGGTGTTCACTTCACTAATACTTGATTAGAGAAGAGAGAGCTTGAGTTTGGGATTCTTCAAGGTAGATCATCTTCGAAAAGGAAGACTTCAAGCAAGCATGGATCATTCGACTTGTGGAGCCTCTCTAGAGTCTGGAAGTTCATGGATCGCGGTGAAGGGACTAATACTCGGAGCTTATGAAGCGATAGAACAGACTACAAAGGTTGTAATCCCTCTCTCTTAGATGTAAAGTTGTTTACATGCAAAGTTAACCCTGATTCTTTAGTTAAGATCATGGTTAGGGTTTGTTTAGCATCCCAAAAATTTTTAAGTAGCATGATTGATGCTTGCCAAAACCTTCAAAATGTGCTAAGCTAACCCTACAGTGGTATCAGAGCTAAGCTAGAGCATTAGGCGTTGTCTAGACAAAATTAGAAGTCCGATCGAACCCCGAAACACCGAGAATTGACCCCTTGCTGGAAATTTTTTCAAAAGTTGAAATTTCTCATATTAAAAATACTCAGAAAATCATGCAGGGAATTTTATGGACCCACCTGAAGAAAGAGTCCCTAACTCGCTACAGTGTTCGCGTAACCGCGGCCAAAACCTCGTTTTGGCGGCGGTTCCACGGTGCCACTGTGGAGGCTTGGGACGGGCACTTCAGACGGTCCATAGGTGTTGGGGCATGCTACTGGGAATTTTTATTTTCTGCTCAAGTGTTGAGCTCAATGGAGTATTTTGGGAATTCGTTGTGTCAGTCGAATTATCTAACTTCGCCTAGTTATATGTGATGTTTATGTGTTGCTGTGATATATTATATTGGATCGTTGTGTATTGAATAGCCGGGGGTTTTATGTGAGATGAGAGTTTTCTTTTTCATTCATGTAAAATTCATTTGTATGTAATATTCTTTTATTGGGACACTTCCGGGTTGAGGATGCTGTCACCGTTGTATATTATTTACTTTTCCGTATTAGGATAGACCCAAGTCGGGGAGCATAAGTAACCGGGTTCTAGGTTCCAGAGGGAGGCCATATCGAGGAGTCGAGACCGGGTCTCCTAACCCTAGAATTGGCAGGGTTAGTTGCCGCTCTCGTAGGGGTCTAGGGATGTGGGTTTGGCTATTCATCGCGACTGTGGAATCCGTGTTTTATACAGGCTCAAAATAAAACAAGGATGTCCTAGTATATCTAATATTTCATATGTTGATTTCTGCTGCAATGTTCTGTGATGAGATCATATTACTGCCTGAGACGAATGCTTATACTATATGTTGATATATAAATATTGCTGCTTTCGTTTCTTCTGTGATGCTTAGGAAGCTTAAATGTTGGGTTTTATTAATGAGATTAATAAAAGAAAAGAAACCTAAAAGATGTTGTAGAATCAAATTTTCAAAAAGGATAGCTACAGTTTTTGCTTTGCATAGCGGTATTCCTTATAGAATATCAAGCACCTTATTCGATAAGGAAAGAGCCGAGATCTCTTCACCGGGAGTGACCTCTTTAGCAAAACTGAAAGATGTTACAAACTCACGGTTTTGTTTTTGATTGCTTCTATAGTTCTTGCTTTGCACAGCGGTATTTATGAAATATCATGCACCTTATTCGATGAGGGAAGAGCCGAGATCGCTTCACCGGGAGTGAACTCTTTAGAGAAACTAGAAAAGCCTCAAAAACACTCCTTTTCAAAATCAGTTGTTTCTACAACGATATCAAGTTCATTATGCTCATGGTTTTCAGAAAAACCTGCGTAGCCCTCCGTCATTTCAGATAAAGACTATTTAGTATTTGTGCTGCGTTTGTTGGCCTTTGTCAAGGCGTAGTGTGCGGTAGCTGACTAGTACTTATCTGTTTATGCATGTGATGCGATTGGATTAGAGTAGTCGTACGGCCTTGTTGGCCTTTGTCAAGGGCCGTGCGGGTGGGTTTATTTCAATCAAGAAATTACGGGTTGAACTTGACTAGCTTCCTATGGTTTGTTGGCCTTTGTCAAGGTCATAGGGGGTTAAGGGTAAAAGATATTATCGGGAATTTCAAGTGTTGAAATTTGCAATGAGATTGCATACCTTCTATGAGATAGTTGGATCCCGATACCCACTGCGAGTAAGAATTACTCCTGGGAGAGTTTTACACATGATAATTAGCCGATCAAGTAGGTGTCTAGAAAGGTGTTAACGGGGTTATGCATCTGGGAAAATGAGGTTCATTTTAATTAGGTCCGTGCGAAAGCACGGGAAACCTCCCTCAAAGTACCAACACTGATCTGGCTGAAAGATTGGTGAACTTGTAGGGTGTAATTTGTAGGGTTCCTAGGCACTCTTACAAGGGTTAATAAGGCATCAACCATGCCCGAATAAAAATTTAGATGTGCCGAACAACCCAAAGCTGGGATCTTTGCTAGATAATTAGGGTTTCACATGCAAATAAACATCTTTACAACTAAAAGTGAAGGATTACAACCTTTGTAGTCCGCTCCTTCGCTTTATAAGCTCCAAGTAGAAGTCCCTTCGCCGCGATCCATGATCTCCCGGACTCTAAAGAGGCTCCACAACTCGAACGATCCATGCTAGCTTGTAGTCTTCCTTTTCTCCGATGATCTACCTCGAAATTTCTATAACTCAAGCTCTCTCTCTCTAATGAGGTGAACACCCTAATCTAATTAGCTAGATTAGATGAGGATGAGGGAGTTGGAATATTGCTCCCTTTTTTTTTCAAATTCTCACTGTTAATCATCACAAAATGAAAACCAAGCAAGCTTTCTCAAAGCTCAAAGGAAGAAAAAGAAGAATATGAATGGATAATTCCTTTTGTGATGAACAATGAATTATTGTAGTAGTTACAAATCTAACCAAGGGTTAATCATGAAGGAGTTAATCCTTGTACATAATTAACTTGAGTTAATGGTTTGGATTGGGTTAACATAATATCTTCACAAAATATCAAGCCAAAGACAAAGTCAAAGCTTCATGCAAAAGCTAACCCTAATCCAAACCCTAACCAAGTTTAAACCCTAAACCATTGTTAAATTTGTAACCCTAACATGTTACAATATTATATATCACATATACAATATATTTTGTAACAATAGAAATAATACAATTAACATATATCGCATATATATCAATGTATTATCCCGTGAGAAAATGAATCAATAAAGCGAGCTTATATTAGTTAACGTAACGCAATATATCACATATATAATTATACATTAAATTATCGAATCAACACTTGATCCGATAACTCGGCTATATTATATATAACCGACTAATATAACAAGTACCATTTCATTGGATCAACACTTGATCCGATGACCCGGTTATATCATATATACCCAGCCAATATCTCATATCGCGAGAATAGAATACGGTATCTCATATCGTATTATTCTCGGTCCCGCACATATCACATATGTGCTCCTACTCCGTTTTGCCTGAGCCAAGGAAACCTCTGTGTAGGACTCTAAAGAATCGTTAATACACCGGCAGTAGGTGATGATCCTATCAAACAGCCACAAGCTGCAAGCGGTCAGCTAAACGTAACAGCCACCCAGGTATTGAGCGATCAGAAGATCAACAAGCAAGCTTGTACATTCTCCTGTGAATCCAATCAGTAATACTCCCGTACAGTCCGGTCTCTTCGTCTAATATGTTGCATATCTAGTCTAAGGGTAGTATACGTCAGACCCCAGTAAACGATAAGTCGTGTCGATATAAGGCTCATAACGGGTCGAGAAACAACTGATAACTCTTACCAGCAGCACTCCATATCAGCCCTGGCCAGGGACTTCCAGTTATAGCCAATCGAACACAGCACAACATCAACTCCCAATACCGGGAGAGACAAAAACCCTCCTATCGCTCATTGCCTCCATGTGATTCGGGACTGTACCCAAAAGCCACCGTTTTGCTCGCCCTCTTGGATGTGGTAAGGTGAAAATCAAAGCACAGTGGGAATCACACAAGACTCTATGATGATCTAGAGTCTACAGACTAACCTGTACCAGTGTCACCGGAGAACTGCTATCTGACGATAGGTATAATACCATCTAGGAGTTCTTGGCGAGTCCGTTCAGTGTACCCAGTCTCCACTAAGCACCCGTACACCATCTTTGATGTCAAACACCGATGGATATGGGATCATCCATCGCCCATCATATGGGTCAAGATGCGTATACGCTAGTCTACTCTGGTGTATCGATGCCCTGTCTCGACACACCCTCGACTAGGAACAGTTGTAGGATGTACTCATCGACTACCGTGGCCCCACTAGTATGATCTCATCATAGTCCCAGTAGTCGAGCATAGATCCTAAGGGCTTTATCAATATGTGAGAGTAAGACAGTAAACTAATACAAGTGAACATGTTAATATAAAGTGAAACCAAATAGCATACTATCATGACGAGTAAGAAAGTCCTCTCTATATATATATCCAAGCATCCATTACAATATACATCATATGTACAATAATAGCCTCTAGGGTATATACATAACTAACAATCTCCCACTAGCACTAAGGCCAGCTATTGTAGTATCTCATACCCAGCATCCCGAATAATCTCTCAAACTGTCTCTGGGGAATGGCCTTCGTGAGTGGATCCGCAGTGTGGTCTTTCATGTCAACTCTCCTGACCTCGATCTCGCGGCGATCAATTATCTCCCGGATCAGGTGATACCGCCTCAGAATATGTCTGGATTTCTGATGGGACCTGGGTTCCTTGGCCAAAGCCATAGCTCCATTATTATCACAATACAAAGATATTGGTGCTCAATGGAAGGAACCACACCAAGTTCAGTGATGAACTTCTTCATCCAGACAGCTTCTTTGGCAGCATTGTTGGCGGCGATGTATTCAGCCTCCATCGTCGAGTCTGCCACGGTTTCTTTCTTGGAACTCTTCCAACAAACCGTCCCTCCATTTAGGGTAAAGACAAATCCCGATTGCGACTTAGAGTCGTCCTTATCACTTTGGAAGCTTGAATCGGTAAAGGACTCCACCGGGAGTTCTCCGTTACCATACACCAAGAACATCTCCTTAGTTCCTCTCAAGTACTTGAGAATGTTCTTCACAGCTGTCCAGTGATTCTCTCCTGGATTTGCTTGATACCTACTCACTACACATAGTGAGTATGCCACATCGGGTCTGGTATATATCATCGCGTACATGATAGAGCCTACTGCCGAAGCATAGGGTATCCCTTACATGCGAGCTCTCTCCAAATTAGTCTTAGGAGACATCTCTTTGGAGAGAGTGAGTCCAGAGATCATGGGTTGGTTCCTACGCTTGGATTCTTCCATACTAAACCTCTTTAGTATGGTGTCAATGTAGCTGGATTGGAACAATCCCAATATCCTCTTGGATCTATCTTTATAGATCATAATCCCCAAAATGCAGGAGGCATCACCTAGATCTTTCATTGAGAATCTATGTGATAAGAAGAGCTTGACCAAGTGCAGCATAGGAACATCGTTTCCTATCAAGAGTATGCCATCCACGTACAATACGAGGATGACAACCTTACTCTCTGCAACCTTCTTGTAAATACAAGGTTCATCTATGTTCTTGATGAAGTCAAACTCTTTGACTACAACATCAAAACAGATGTTCCAACTCCGCGATGCCTGCTTTAACCCGTAGATGGATTTAAGCAGCTTGCACACCTTTCCGCTGCTCCCACTATCTACGAAGCCCTCTGGCTGAGTCATGTATACGCACTCCTCTAAATTACCATTTAGAAAGGCGGTCTTAACATCCATTTGCCAGATTTCGTAGTCATGGTATGCAGCAATGGCAAGTAAGATCCGGATGGACTTAAGCATAGCCACTGGAGAAAAGGTTTCGTCATAATCCACACCTGGTCATTGACGAAAACCCTTTGCAACAAGTCTAGCTTTGAAAGTCTCTACTTTTCCATCTACACCAATTTTATTTTTAAAGATCCACTTGCTCCCAATGGGTTTTACCCCTTCAGGAGAATTTTCCAAAGTCCATACTTTGTTGGTGTACATGGATTCCATCTCAGATCGCATTGCATCCAGCCATTTCACAGAATCACCACTCGTGATGGCCTGCTCGAAACTAGTCGGGTCATCATCTTCCATGATGCAATCCTCGCATCCACCATCAATGAGAAAACCGTAGTATCTCTCATGTGGATGAGAAACCCTACTAGATCGGTGGAGAGGCTGGGGTTCGTCGGGTACTACTAAATCCTCTGGTTCCACTAAATCTTCAGTTGCAGTTTGTATTGCTGGAACTTCTTCCAGGTCTACCTCAGAGCCACTAATCTCTTTTGCAAGAAATTCCTTTTCTAAAAAGGTGGCATGTTGAGCAACAAACACATTTTGCTCCTCACTGTGGTAGAAAAAATATCCATATGAATTCTTCAGATATCCTACAAACTTGCAAAGAACTGATCATGCCTCGAGTTTGTCCGTATTTTGCCTTTTGACATAGGCCGGACAACCCCATATCTTAACTCGTTTAAGATACGGTCTCTTCCCACTCCATTCTCATATGGTGTGGCAGGTACAGATTTAGACGGAACTTGATTCAATAGGTATGCTGCTGTCTCCAGTGCATACCCCCAGAAAGAAATAGGTAACTCAGCATTACTCATCATAGAGCGCACCATATCTAATAGGGTGCGATTCCTCCGTTCCGATACACCGTTGTGCTGTGGTGTATAAGGAGGAGTAAGCTGAGAGAGAATCCCATTCTCTTTTAGATAATCCAGAAACTCATTGCTCAAGTATACGCCTCCTCGATCAGATCGTAGGATCTTAATACTTTTACCCGTTTGGTTCTCTACTTCGTGCTTATATTCTCTGAATTTCTCAAAAGCTTCAGACTTTTGATTCATCAGGAACACATGTTCGTATCTAGAGAGATCGTCAGTGAATGTAATGAAGTAGAAAGAACCGTTCCTGGCGTGTGTAGACATGGGACCGCATACATCACTATGTACCAATCCTAAGAGTTCCGTAACTCTTTCTCCATGTCCACTAAACGGAGTCTTGGTCATTTTCCCTTTGAGACATGAATGGCAAGTATCATAAGATGATAATTTGAACGAATTCAAATATCCATCCTTATGTAACTTAGCTAGCCGTGTCACAATGATATGACCTAGTCTACAATGCCACAAGAAGGATTCGTTCATTTCTGAACTCTTCCTCTTTTGTGTGTTTTGTACATTAAGGACTATATTTTGATTGAGAATGAATATGCCATTATGTAACGAGCCTGATCCAATCAACTTTTGATCTAGGAAGATATTCATAACATTATCCTTTACTACAAAATTATATACTTCTTTACTTAATAAAGAAACTGATATAATGTGGCACATCATGTTCGGTATATAATAGCACTCATTCAGAATCAGTGTATTACTACTTGGTAATACAATGTGATATTCGCCAACTGCTTTGGCTGCAATACTTGCACCATTCCCTACTTGTACGGAATGATCACCATTTCCCAGTTCTCTACCTTTACGTAGCCCATGTAACAATTTACATATGTGGGATCCCGATCCGGTATCTAATACCCAGGACGTAGGGTGAACTGAGAAACAGTTCTCAATAACTAACACACCCGAAGAAGATGCATCAGCATGCATGTTCTTAGTTTGGGCGGCATGAGAATCCAGATATTCTCCTATTTCCTGTTCAGTCTTATAACTCTTATAAGAAAGAACGGGACCAATGTTCCCCTGCTCAGTATAATAAGCGGGTTCAGTCAATACATCCATATTATTATCTTGATTAAGGCCTGACATGGTCGCTACCTGAAGAGAGAGAGAAGAAAACACTTTAGCGTATGCTCTTGCAAGATTAGATTGGTTAATATCTTATCTAATCAGGATGGCTCTCACTGCTTTTTATCAAATCTTCCTTAAAACCCTAAAAGGTAAGATTAGCCGGGATTAATTACACCTTACAAGTTCGCCAATCATTCAGCCAGGCCAGTGTTGGTATTTTGAGGGAGGTTCCCCGTGCTTTCGCACGGACCTAATTAAAATAAACCTCATTTTCCCAGAGGCATAAGCCCGTTAACACATTTCTAGACACCTACTTGATCGGCTAATTGTCCTGTGTAAAACTCTCCCAGGAATAACTCTTACTCGCAGTGGGTATCGGGATCCAACTATCTCATAGGAGGTATGCAATCTCATTGCAAATTTCAACACTTGAAATTCCCGATAATATTTTGCCCCTAGTGATCTATGACCTTGACAAGGTCAACAAACCATAAATCGCAAGTCAAGTTCAACCCGTCATTTCCCGATTGAATTAAACCCACCCGCATGACCCTTGACAAGGTCAACAAGGCCGTACGAATACTCTAATCCAATCACATCTCATGTTTTAGCAGATAAACACTAATTAGCTACCGTACATTGTGCCTTGACAAGGTCAACAAACGCAGCACGAATACTAAGTAGGATTTATCTGAAATGACGGAGGGCTACGCAGGTTTTTCAGAAAACCATGAGCGTAATGAACTTGATATCGTTGTAGAAACAAGTGGTTTTTGAAAAAAAGAGTGTTTTTGAGGCTTTTCTAGTTTCGCTAAAGAGGTCACTCCCGGTGAAGGGATCTCGGCTCTTTCCTCATCGAATAAGGTGTAGGGTATATCATATATACCGCTGTGCAAAGAAGGAACTATATAAGCTGTTAAAAACTAAACCGTGAGTTTGTAGCATCTGCCAGTTTAGCTAAAGAGGTCACTCCTGGTGAAGTGATCTCGGCTCTTTCCTCATCGAATAAGGTGCAGGGTATATCATATATACCGCTATGCAAAGTAAAACTGTAGCTACCCTTTTTATAAAGTTTTGATTCTACAACATCTTTTAGGTTTCTTTTCTTTTATTAATATCATTAATAAAACCCATCAGCTTATGCTTCCTAAGCATCACAGAAGAAACGAAAGCAGTAATATTTATATATCAGCATATATATAGTATAAGCATTCGTCTCAGGCAGTAATATGATCTCATCACAGAACATTGCAGCAGAAGAACATTTATGAAATATTGGATATACTAGGATGTCCGTGTTTTAATACGAGCCTGTATAAAACACGGATTCCACTGTCGCGGTGAATAGCCAAACCCACATCCCTAGACCCCTACGAGAGTGGCAAGCAACTCTGCCAATTCTAGGGTTAGGAGACCCGGTCTCGACTCCTCGAGATGGCCTCCCACTAGACCCTAGAACCCGGTTACTTGTGCTCCCCTCCTTGGGTCTACCTAATGCGGAAAAGTAAATAATATACAATGGTGACATCAACCTCATCCCGGAAGTGCCCCAATAAAAGAATATTACATATAAATGAATTTTACATGAATGAAAATAAAAACTCTCATCTCACATAAAACCCTCGGCTATTCAGAACACGACAATCCAATATAACATATCACAGCAACACATAATATCTCATATCATCAACGTAAGCAAGTATGCGTATCCCGATTGTCGTTGATGTATAGCAACGAAGCCGGCGATACACCACATACTACGCTTACGGTCACAGAAAAGAAAGTGTAAAACTACAACATTTGGAATTCACAATCTCTTTAGACATCGTAAATCCGAAATATCACATACTTCGCATTTCATGCCTAACTATATGAATTCCACATATTGTATCACATTCCAGATAAATAGAAAATATTAAACTTTCCGATCGAATAATCAAATACCCAAGATTTCCTAAATAGCTCAACGCCTGAGCGGAGTTCAAATAATCCCAGAATATGTCACAATATCAATGGTCCAGCAGTAGAAGGGTCAAGCCAACGCCTCACATGTGGCACGCCGTACTGCCCCAAATCCAAAGGTTTAGAGGCAGTTCAGACGGTCACATAATCGAGTTAAGGTTTGTGTTCTTCTAGAGAGTCCACCGCGTTACTTGCACATTTTTCCGAAAGATTTAAACTCAAGAAAAATTCAACACTTGAAAGTTTTTCGTGCCGGGAAAAAGTGAGTTAATGATATCGGTTCGAACATTTTAACAGTTTCTAAATTATCCGGAAAAAGGACAAAATTAAATTTTCCGATCGAATCAACGAATTCAAAATAATCCCCAGAACACTCAACACTTGAGTCAGATTAAAAATACCCAGAAATATGCAGGAATTGCTACGGACATTACTGTTTAAAAATCTGTCCCCAATGCACTATTCATGCCGCGGAACCGCCGCGACAAGTAGGTTCTTGCCGCGGTTCCTGTTAGTGATATGTATGCCCTAGAGGCCATTACTGTACATGTGATGTATATTGTAGTGGATGCTTGGACATATATATGGAGGACTTTCTTGCTCGACATGATAGTATGCTATCTGGTTGCTCTTTATCTTAACATGTACTCTAATAGTCTCTATGTTACATGTTGATAAAGCCCTTAGGATATGTACACGACTACTGGGACTATGATGAGATCATACTAGTGGGGCCACGGTAGTCAACGAGTACATCCTATAACTGTTCCTAGTCGAGGGTATATCGAGACAGGGCATCGATACACCAGAGTAGACTATTGGATACGCATCTTGACCCATATGATGGGCGATGGATGATCCCATATCCATCGGTGTTTGACATCAAGGATGGTGTACGAGTGCTCAGTAGAGACTGGGTACACTGAACGGACTTGCCGAGAACTCCCGGATGGTATTATACCTCACGTCCGATGGCAGTTCTCTGGTGACACTAGTACAGGTTAGTCTGTAAACCCGAGATCGTCATAGAGGCTTTGTGTGATTCCCACTGTGCTTTGATTTCCATCACACCACGTCCAAGAGGGCGTGCAAAAAGGTGGCTTTTGGGTACAGTCCCGAATCACATGGAGGCAATGAGCGATAGGAGGAGTTTCGTCTCTCCCGGTATAGGGAGATGATGTTGCGCTGTGTTCGATTGGCTATAACTGGAAATCCCTGGCCAGGGTTACTGAGATTTACTGGTAAGAGTTATCAGTAGTTTCTCGAACTGTTATAGACCTCATATCGACACGACTTATCAAGCTACTGGGGTCTGACGTTTACCACCCCTAGGCGAGATATGCGACATATCAGACAAAAAGACCGGACTGTACGGGAGTGTTACTGATTGGATTCGCAGGAGAATGTACAAGCTTGCTTGTTGATCTTCTGATCGCTCAATACCTGGGTAGCTGTTACGTTTAGCTGACCGCTTGCAGCTTATGGGTGTTTGATATGATCATCACCTACTACCGGCGTATTGACGATTCTTTAGAGTCCTACACAGAGATTTCCTGGCTCAGGAAAAACGGAGTAGGAGCACATATGTGATATGTGCGGGACCGAGAATAATACGAGTATGTGATACTGTATTCTATTTTCGCGATATGAGATATCGGCCGGGTATATGTGATATAGCCGGGTCATCGGATCAAGTGTTGATTCGATGAAATGGTACATGTTATATTAGTCAATTATATGTAATATAGCCGGGTTATCGGATCAAGTGTTGATTCGATAATTTAATGTACATTATATATGAGATATATTACATTACAATAACTAATATAAGCTCGCTTTAATGATTCATTTTCTCACGGGATAATACATTGATATATATGTGATATATGTTAATTGTATTATTATCTTTTGTTACAAAATATATTGTATATGTGATATATAATATTGTAACATGTTAGGGTTACAGATTTAACAATGGTTTAGGGTTTAAACTTGGTTAGGGTTTGGATTAGGGTTAGCATTTGCATGAAGCTTTCATGAAGCTTCATGAAGCTTTGACTTTGTCTTTGGCTTGATATTATGTTAACCCAATCCAAACCATTAACTCTAGTTAATTCTGTACAAGGGTTAACTCTTTCATGCTTAACCCTTGGTTAGATTTGTAACCACTACAATAATTCATTATTCATCACAAAAAGATTGGCTTGAGCTCTTCTTCTTGCTTCTTCTTCTTTGTTGAAAAAGCTTCACTAGCTTTTTCAATGGTGATGTTTATATGTGAGAATATGAAAACAAAAGAGAGCAAAATTCCTACTTCATCATCCTCATCTATTCTAGCCACTTAGATTAGTGTGTTTGCTTTGCTAATACTTGATTAGTCTAGCAAGAGCTTGGGTTTGAAATTCTTCAAGGTAGATCATCTTGGATTAGTGAAGTCTTCAAGTAAGGTGCATCATACTCTTCATGGAGCCTCTCGAGAGTCGGGAACATGATGATCGCAGCGAAGGGACCTCAACACGGAGCTTAAGAAGTGAAGGACATGATCTACAAAGGTTGTAATCCCTGTCACTTAGTGTTAAAGTGTTTAACATGCTTGTTTTCGCCTAATCTCTAGTATAAAGATCTTGTTAAGGGTTGTTCGGCATGGCTAAATTTTAAATCGGGCATGGTTGATACCTCGTAGACCCTTGTGGCAGTGCCTAGTAACCCTACAGTGGTATCAGAGCCAAACTAGAGCTTTAGGCGAAGTTTAAAGTCCGATCGAGCCCCGAAACCCCGACATGGACCCTTCTCTGGAAATTTTATAAAAAAGTTGATTTTTTCATATTAAAAATACTCAAAAAAATCAGCAGAGAATTCTAAGGATACTTGTAAAATACGACCCTGTAATTCAATTAAAGCGCCACGGAACCGCGGCAAGACCTCTGCTTACGCGGCGGTTCCGCGGCCATCTCTGTGAATTGGGGTTTTATTTTGCTACAGTTTGATCCATAGGTGTTTCCTTATATTTCTGGGTATTTTTAATTCTTACTCAAGTGTTGAGTTTTCTGGGTTGTATTGGGGACTTGTTAATTCGATCGGATAATTTAACTTCGTTTAAGATTTTTCCGGATAATTTTAGAAACTGTTAAAAAGTTCGAACGGATATCAATAACTCACTTTTTCCCCTGTCGGAAATTTTTTCAAAAGTTGGATTTTTTCTCGAGTTTGAAACTTCCGGAAAATCATGCAACTAATGCAGTGGACCCTCTAGAAGAACACAAACCTTAACTCGATTATGTGACCGTCTTGAATTGCCTCTGAACCTTAGGGTTTGGGGCAGTACGGCGTTGCCACATGTGAGACGTTGGCTTGACCCTTCTACGACTGGACCATTGGTACTGTGGCATGTGATGGATAATTTTTGAACTCCGCTCAAGTGTTGAGATATTTGGGAAATCTTGGGTGTTTGATTATTCGATCAGAAAATTTAACATTGTCTATTTCTCTGGAATATGATACAATATTTGGAATCCACAGGTAGTTATGAGATAACTAATTTGAATGTTATAAATCTAGCAGTTCAGTCTCAATTGATCGGTTGCCACGGAATTTTGATGTGATCAAAAGTCCGTCGCAATCACGTAGCGCATGCGGATACTCACCGGGTAAACTTAATAGATAGCCACACCCCATAGCCCCGACCAAGTGACTGTAAGAGAATCCCGTCGCCAAAAGTATCCATTCGGGTGCTCGCGGCAGCGGTGTTCCGCCTTAGTGCACTTCGTCGACGGCATCTGAGGGTGCGGCCGTCTACTAAAGTTTGCGACGAGCATTCGATCAGAATATCGGAAATCTTATTGAATTGCCCGACTTGATATTGAAAAGAGTTTTCGATAATTGAGACTAAAATGCGGGGTTTATAATTGATAGGCATGCGATGTCTAAGGAATTCATTTGGTTAGGCATGCGATGTCTAAGAAGGTTGCGGATTCCAATTGTTGTAATTTTACACTTTCTTTTCTGTGACCATCAGCGTAGTATGTGGTGTATCGCCGGCTTCGTTGCTATACATCAACGATAATCGGGATACGCATACTTGCTTACGTTGATGATATGAGATATTATGTGTTGCTGTGATATATTATATTGGATCGTCGCGTTCTGAATAGCCGGGGGTTTTATGTGAGATGAGAGTTTTTCTTTTTCATTCATGTAAAATTCATTTGTATGTAATATTCTTTTATTGGGGCACTTCCGGGCTGAGGATGATGTCAACATTGTATATTATTTACTTTTCCGCATTAGGTAGACCCAAGGCGGGGAGCACAAGTAACCGAGTTCTAGGGACCAGTGGGAGACCATCTCAAGGAGTCGAGACCGAGTCTCCTAACCCTAGAATTGGAAGAGTTGCTTGTCGCTCTCGTAGGGGTATAGGGATGTAGGTTTGGCTATTCATCGCGACCGTGGAATCCGTGTTTTATACAGGCTCGTATTAAAACATGGACGTCCTAGTATATCCAATATTTCATATATGTTCTTCTGCTGCAATGTTCTGTGATGAGATCATATTACTGCCTGAGACGAATATTTATATTATATATATGAGATATATGTTATATTGCAGATTTCGTTTCAAATGTGATGCTTGTGAAGCATATTAAAATGGTACTTCATTAATGAGATTAATAAAATAAAAGAAACCTAAAGATGTTGTAGAAACTTGTTTAAAAAAACTGGTAGCTCTAGTTCTTGCTTTGCTTAGCGGTGTTCCTTGTAGAACATCCAGCACCTTATTCGATAAGGAAAGAGCCGAGATCCCTTCACCGGGAGTGACCTCTTTAGCGAAACTAGCAGATGCTACAAACTCGGTTTGTCTTTTTATTGTTTTTATAGTTTTTGCTTTGCATAGTGATATTTGTGAAATATCCTGCACCTTATTCGATAAGGAAAGAGCCGACAATCCCTTCACCGGGAGTGACCACTTTAGGAAAACTAGAAAAGGCCTAAAAACATTCCAATTAAAATCACTCGATTCTATAACGATATCAAGTTCATTACGCAATGGGTTTTCTTAAAAACCTGTCGTAGCCCTCCGTCATTTCAGATAAGTACTTCATAGTATTCGTGATGCGTTTGTTGGCTTTCGTCAAGGCGTATTGTGCGGTAGCTATTTATGGTTATCTGTATAAGCATATGATGCGATTGAGTTAGGGTAGTCGTGCGACTTTGTTGGCTTTCGTCAAGGGCCGTGCGGGTGGGTTTAATTCAATCGGGAAATGACGGGTTGGACTTGACTAGTAGCCTATGGTTTGTTGGCTTTCGTCAAGTTCATAGGATGCTAGGAGTAAAATATTATTGGGAATTTCAAGTGTTGAAATTTGCAATGAGATTGCATAGCTTCTATGAGATAGTTGGATCCCGATACCCGCTGCGAGTAAGAGTTACTCTTGGGAGAGTTTTACACATTACAATTAGCCGATCAAGTAGGTGTCTAGAAAGGTGTTAACGGGGTTACGCCCCTGTGAAAACGAGGTTTATTTTAATTAGGTCCGTGCGAAAGTATGGGGAACCTCCCTCAAAGTACCGGCACTGTCCTGGCTGAAAGATTGACAAAATTGTAGGGTGTAATTAATCCCGGCTAGTCTTTCCTTTTAGGGTTTGAAGGAAAATTTGACTAAAACAGTGGGAGACATCCTGATTAGATATATTAGATAACCAATATAATCTTGCAAGTGCATACGCTGAGTGTTTTCTTCTCTCGCTCTCTCCAGGTAGCGACCATATCACGCCTTAATCAAGATAATAATACGGATGTATTGACCGAACCCGCTTGTTATACTGCGCTAGGGAACGTTGGTCCCGCTCCAACTTATAATTGTTATAAGACCGAGCAAGAAATAGGGGATTACCAGAATTCCCGTACCACCCAAACGAAGAAAGTGCATGATGATGCATCTTCTTCAGGTGTGTTAATTACCGAGAACTGTTTCTCAGTAACCTTTACGTCTTGGGTATGAGTACCGGATCGGGATCCCGCATATGTAATCTGTTACATAGGCTGCAGATAGGTAGAGAACTGATAATGGGTGATAAGTTTCAAGAGTTGGAAATGATGCAAGTGTTGCAGCCAAGTCTGTTGGCAGTTATCACCCTGTGTTATCAGAATACATTCATTCTGAACGAATGTTATTAGATACTGAACCTGATGTACAACATCATATCAGTCTCTTTATTAGTAAAGAAGGATATAATTTTGTATTGTTGGATAATGTTTTGAACATTTCCTATATCAAGAGTTGATCGGTTCAGGCACGTTATCTAAAAGCATAGACGTTCTAAATCAAACTACAGTTCTTAGTTTATAGAACACACACAAGAAGAAGAGTTCAGAAATGAACGAATCCTTCTTGATGTATTGTAGACTAGGTCATATCAATGCGACCCGACAAGCTAAGTTACATT
The DNA here is from genome assembly GCA_030015575.1 of Agapanthus africanus. Taxonomy (NCBI): domain Eukaryota; kingdom Viridiplantae; phylum Streptophyta; class Magnoliopsida; order Asparagales; family Amaryllidaceae; genus Agapanthus; species Agapanthus africanus. The sequence continues at coordinate 332,535,473 of JASDDO010000018.1, read as the reverse complement.
TAGATGCATATTTAAATTAGTTTGAATCTACATCTTGTGAAACTTGCCGGTCATTTCACAAAGATAAGATGACCACAGCTCTGTTTGTTAGAAACAGAGAAAGAGTTAGTGAACTCTTGGGATTGATACATATTGATGTATGAATGTCCCCTGTCTACAGATGCCAAGATCGGTTCTTTGTACTTCATTACATTCAGTGATGATCTCTCAAGATTCAGACATATGTTACCGTTGAAACACAAGTCCGAAGCTTTTGAGATATTCACAGAATATAAGTTAGAGGTAGAGAACCAAAAATTGGGTATAAGTATTATGTCCTTTGATATGAACAGGGAGGAGAATACTTGAGCACAAAATTCCTAGACTTTTCTAAAGGAGAATGAGATTCTCTCTCAGCATTACTCCTCCGTATACACCATAGCACGATGGTATATCGGGGCAGAGCAATAGCACCCTATGCGATATGGTGTGCTCTATGATGAGTACTACTGAGTTTCCTATTTTCTTTTGGGAGTTATGCACTTGAGAAGCTGCATACCTATTGAATAGGGTTCCAATCAAATCGGTTGCCTACGACTTCATATGTGATATGGAATGGGAAGAGCCCATATCTTAAGTATGTTAAGATTTGGGGTTGTCCAGCCTATGTCTAAAAGCATAATCCGGACAAACTCGAGGCAAAGTAATTTCTGTAGAAGTTTGTTGGATATCCTAAGCATTCGCAAGGGAATATCTTCTACCTAACCGAGGAACAAAAAATGTTTTGTTTCTCAACATGCCACCTTTGTGAAAGGGAATTTCTTGTGAAGAAATTAGTGGTCATGAAGTAGAACTGGAAAGAGTTCCAGCTATACAAACTGCAACTGATGATTTGGTAGAACCAAAGGATTCAATAGTTTCCAACGAACCTTAGCCTCTCCGCCGATCTAGTAGGGTTCCTCACCCACCTGAGAGATACTTCGGTTTCTCTATGACAGTGGGAGTGAGGATTGCATCATGAGATGATGACCCAACTAATTTCGAGTTGGCCATCAGGAGTGGGACTCTGTAAGAATGGCTGGATGCTTAGCGATCTGAGATGGAATCCTTATCCACCAACAAAGTATGGACTTTGGTTGCTTTATCTGAAGGGTTAAATCCCCATCAGGAGCAAGTATATCTTGAGAAGATTACTTGGTGTACATGGAAAAGTTGAGACTTTCAAAGCTATGCTTAAGTCCATCCAGATCCTACTTGCCACGGCTAGATACCATGACTACGATATCTGGCGGTTGGGTGTCATGACTGCTTTTCTAAATGATGATTTGGAAATGAGAGTCTATAAGAACACAACCAAAGGGCTTCGTAGATAGTGGGAGCAGCGGAAACGTGTGCAAGATGTTTTATGTGATAAATCAGGCATCGCGGAGTTTGAACATCTGTTTTGATGTGGTAGTCAAAGAGTTTGACTTCATCAAAATGGTAGATGAACCTTGTATATACAAAAAGGTAGTAGGGAGTATGGTGGTGGTCCTCGTAGAGTACGTGGATGACATACTCTTGTTAGGGAAGCAGTTTCCTATGCTACGCTCGGTCAATCTCCGCTTATCACAAGGATTCTCCATATAGGATCAAGGTGATACCCCCTAAATCCTAGGTTTTATATCTATGAGATAGATCTAATTGGATGTTAGGATTCTCACTAGTTGTAGTGAGATGGTATCAATCGATCCTGGGGAGAATCACTGGAAAGGTTCCAGAGTTATAAGGACGACTGAATGCCAGTCGCAGGCATTATTTTTACCCTCGGTGGAGGGACGGTATGTTGGAAGAGTTCCAAGCGAGATACCGTGACTTTCTAGACGATTAAAGGCAAGATACATCGTTACCTAGGATGCTACCAAAGAGGCAGTCTGGATATTTATAAGTTCATGAGATGAACTTCGTTCCTACCATTGTGTGACAATAGAGTTGTGGCTTATGCCAAGGAACCCCTGTCCCATCAGAAATCCAGATGTAATTCTTAGGCAGTATCACCTGATCATGGAGATGGTTGATCTCCAGGGAGATCGAGGTTAGGAGAGTAGACACAGAAGACAACAGCGCGGATCCACTCACAAAGGCCTTTTTCCCAGTAGAGACTTTTATGGGAAGGTTGAGTATGAGATACTTCAACCACAGCTAATTGTTGGGTATGTGATACCACAACAGATGGCCCTAGTGCAAGTGGGAGATTGTTAATGATATGTATGCCCTAGAGGCCATTACTGTACATGCGATATATATTGTAGTGGATGCTTGGACATATATATGGAGGACTTTCTTGCTCGACATGATAGTATGCTATCTGGTTCCTCTTTATCTTAACATGTACTCTAATAGTCTCTATGTTACATGTTGATAAAGCCCTTAGGATATGTACTCGACTACTGGGACTATGATGAGATCATACTAGTGGGGCTACGGTAGTCAACGAGAACATCCTATAACTGTTCCTAGTCGAGGGTATATCGAGACAGGGCATCGATACACCAGAGTAGACTAGCGTATACGCATCTTGACCCATATGATGGGCGATGGATGATCCCATATCCATCGGTGTTTGACATTAAGGATGGTGTACGGGTTCTCAGTAGAGACTGGGTATCCTGAACAGACTCGCCGAGAACTCCCAGATGGTATTATACCTCATGTCAGATGGCAGTTCTCTGGTGACACTGGTACAGGTTAGTCTGTAGACCCGAGATCGTCATAGAGTCTTATGTGATTCCCACTGTGCTTTGATTTCCATCATACCAAGAGGGCGTGCTAAAAGGTGGCTTTTGGGTACAGTCCCGAATCACATGGAGGCAATGAGTGATAGGAGGGGTTTCGTCTCTCCCGGTATAGGGAGATGATGTTGCGCTGTGTTCGATTGGCTATAACTGGAAATCCCTGGCCAGGGTTGCTGAGATTTACTGGTAAGTGTTATCAGTAGTTTCTCGAACTGTTATAGACCTCATATCGACCCGACTTATCAAGCTACTGGGGTCTGACGTTTACCACCCCTAAGCGAGATATGCGACATATCAGACGAAGAGACCGGACTGTACGTGAGTGTTACTGATTAGATTCACAGGAGAATGTACAGGCTTGCTTGTTGATCTTCTGATCGCTCAATACCTGGGTAGCTGTTATGTTTAGCTGACCGCTTGCAGCTTGTGGGTGTTTAATATGATCATCACCTACTGCCGGCGTATTGACGATTCTTTAGAGTCCTACACAGAGGTTTCCTGGCTCAGGTAAAACGGAGTAGAAGCACATATGTGATATGTGCGGGACAGAGAATAATACGAGTATGTGATACTGTATTCTATTCTCGCGATATGAGATATCGTCCGGGTATATGTGATATAGCCGGGTCATCGGATCAAGTGTTGATTCGATGAAATGGTACATGTTATATTAGTCGGTTATATGTAATATAGCCGGGTTATCGGATCAAGTGTTGATTCGATAATTTAATGTATATTATATATGAGATATATAACATTACATTAACTAATATAAGCTCGCTTTAATGATTCATTTTTTCACGGGATAATACATTGATATATATGCGATATATGTTAATTGTATTATTATCTTTTGTTACAAAATATATTGTATATGTGATATATAATATTGTAACATGTTAGGGTTACAAATTTAACAATGGTTTCGGGTTTAAACTTGGTTAGGGTTTGGATTAGGGTTAGCTTTTGCATGAAGCTTCCATGAAGCTTCATGAAGCTTTGACTTTGTCTTTGGCTAGATATTATGTTAACCCAATCCAAACCATTAACTCTAGTTAATTCTCTACAAGGGTTAACTCCTTCATGCTTAACCCTTGGTTAGATTTGTAACCACTACAATAATTCATTATTCATCACAAAAGCATTGGCTTGAGCTCTTCTTCTTGCTTCTTCTTCTTTGTTGAAAAAGCTTCACTAGCTTTTTCAATGGTGATGTTTATATGTGAGAATATGAAAACAAAAGAGAGCAAAATTCCTACTTCATCATCCTCATCTATCCTAGCCACTTAGATTAGGGTGTTTGCTTTGCTAATACTTGATTAGTCTAGCAAGAGCTTGGGTTTGAGATTCTTCAAGGTAGATCGTCTTGGATTAGTGAAGTCTTCAAGCAAGGTGCATCATACTCTTCATGGAGCCTCTCGAGAGTCGGGAACATGATGATCGCGGCGAAGGGACCTCAACACGGAGCTTAAGAAGTGAAGGACAGGATCTACAAAGGTTGTAATCCCTGTCACTTAGTGTTAAAGTGTTTAACATGCTTGTTTTCGCCTAATCTCTAGTATAAAGATCTTGTTAAGGGTTGTTCGGTACGGCTAAATTTTAAATCGGGCATAGTTGATGCCTCTTAGACCCTTGTGGCAGTGCCTAGTAACCATACAGTTCCACGGCTATATGAGAGCCTTAGGGGCTCGTATTTTATGGCAACCCTTAGAATTCACTGCTGATTTTTTTAAGTATTTTTAATGGTGAAAAAAATCACATTTTAAAAAAATTTCCAGAGAGGGGGTCTTTTTCGACGTATCGGGGTTCGATCGGACTTTTAACTTCGTATACACGTCACCTAATGCTCTAGCTAGGCTTTGATACCACTGTAGGGTTTCTAGGCACTCTTACAAGGGTTAATAAGGCATCAACCAAACCCGAATAAAAATTTAGACGTGCCGAACAACCCAAAGCCGGGATCTTTGCTAGATAATTAGGGTTTCACATGCAAGTAAACATCTTTACAACTAAAAGTGAGGGATTACAACCTTTGTAGTCCGCTCCTTCGCTTCATAAGCTCCGAGTAGAAGTCCCTTCGCCGCGATCCATGATCTCCCGGAATCAAGAGAGGTTCCACAAGTCGAACGATCCATGCTAGCTTGTAGTCTTCATTTTCTCCGATGATCTACCTCGAAGTTTCTATAACTCAAGCTCTCTCTCTCTCTAATGAGGTGAACACCCTAATCTAATTGACTAGATTAGATGAGGATGATGGAATAGCAATATTGCTCTCTTTTGTTTTCAAATTCTCACTGTTAATCATTACAAAATGAAAACCTAGTAAGCTTCCTCAAAGCTCAAAGGAAGAAGAAGAAGAATATGAATGGATAATTCCTTTTGTGATGAACAATGAATCATTGTAGTGGTTACAAATCTAACCAAGGGTTAAGCATGAAGGAGTTAACCCTTGTTGAGAATTAACTTGAGTTAACGGTTTGGATTGGGTTAACATAATATCTCACAAAATATCAAGCCAAAGACAAAGTCAAAACTTCATGGAAGCTTCATGCAAAAGCTAACCCTAATCCAAGCCCTAACCAAGTTTAAACCCTAAACCATTATTAAATTTGTAACCCTAACATGTTACAATATTATATATCACATATATCATATATTTTGTAACAATAGAAAATAATACAATTAACATATATCGCATATATATCAATGTATTATCCCGTGAGAAAATGAATCAATAAAGCGAGCTTATATTAGTTAATGTAACGCAATATATCACATATATAATTATACATTAAATTATTGAATCAACACTTGATCTGATAACCCGGCTATAATATATATAACCGACTAATATAACAAGTACCATTTCATCGAATCAACACTTGATCCGATGACCCGGTTATATCACATATACCCGGCCGATATCTCATATCGCGAGAATAGAATACGGTATCTCATATCGTATTATTCTCGGTCCCGCACATATCACATATGTGCTCCTACTCCGTTTTGCCTGAACCAGGAAACCTCTGTGTAGGACTCTAAAGAATCGTCAATACGCCGGCAGTAGGTGATGATCATATCAAACACCTACAAGCTGCAAGCGGTCAGCTAAACGTAACAGCCACCCAGGTATTGAGCGTTCAGAAGATCAACAAGTAAGACTGTACATTCTCCTGTGAATCCAATCAGTAACACTCCCGTACAGTCCGGTCTCTTCGTCTAATATGTTGCATATCTAGTCTAGGGGTGATATACGTCAAACCCCAGTAACCGATAAGTCGTGTCGATATAAGGCTCATAACGAATCGAGAAACTACTGATAACTCTTACTAGCAGCACTCCATATCATCCCTGGCCAGGGACTTCCAGTTATAGCCAATCGAACACAGCACAACATCAACTCCCAATACCGGGAGAGACGAAACCCCTCCTATCGCTCATTGCCTCCTTATGATTCGGGACTGTACCCAAAAGCCACAATTTTGCACGCCCTCTTGGACGTGGTAAGGTGGAAATCAAAGCACAGTGGGAATCACACAAGACTCTATGACGATCTCGGGTCTACAGACTAACCTGTACTAGTGTCACCGGAGAACTGCTATCTGACGATAGGTATAATACCATCTAGGAGTTCTCGGCGAGTCCGTTCAGTGTACCCAGTCTCCACTGAGCACCCGTACACCATCTTTGATGTCAAACACCGATGGATATGGGATCATCCATCGCCCATCATATGGGTCAAGATGCGTATACGCTAGTCTACTCTGGTTTATCGATGCCCTGTCTCGATACACCCCTCGACTAGGAACAGTTATAGGATGTACTCATCGACTACCGTGGCCCCACTAGAATGATCTCATCATAGTCCCAGTAGTCGAGTACAGATCCTAAGGGCTTTATCAACATGTGAGAGTAAGAAAATAAACTAATACAAGTCAATATGTTAAGATAAAGTGAAACCAACTAGCATACTATCATGACGAGCAAGAAAGTCCTCTCTCTATATATATCCAAGCATCCATTATAATATACATCATATGTAGAACAATGGCCTCTAGGATATATACATAACTATCATAATTAATCCCGTCTAATCTTACCTTTTAGGGTTTGAAGGAAGATTTGATTAAAACAGTGGGAGCCATCGTAATTAGATAAGATAATAACCAATCTAATCTTGCAAGAGCGCACGCTAAAGTGTTTTCTTCTCTCTCTCTCCAGGGAGCGACCATGTCAGGCCTTAATCAAGATAATAATATGGATGTATTGACCGAACCCGCTTGTTATAATGAGCAGGGGAACGTTGGTTCCGTTCTTTCTTATAATTGTTATAAGACTGAACAGGGAATAGGGGAATACCAGAATTCACACGCCGCCCAAACGAAGAATAAACATGTTGATGTATCTTCTTCGGATGTGTTAGTTACCGAGAACTGTTTCTCAGTTCACTTTACGTCCTGGGCATTAGATACCGGATCAGGATCCTACATATGCAATATATTGCATGGGCTAAAGAAAGGTAGAGAACTGGAAATGGGTGATCATTCCGTAAGAGTAGGGAATGGTGAAAATGTTGCAGCCACAGCAGTTGGAGAATATTACCTTGTATTACCAAGTGGTAATACATTGATTCTGAACGAATGCTATTATATACCGAACATGATATGCAACATTATATCAGTTTCTTTATTAAGTAAATAAGGATATAATTTTGTAATACAGTATAATGTTATGAACATCTTCCTAAATCAAAAGTTGATTGGATCAGGCTCGTTATATAATGGCATATACGTTCTAAATCAAAACACAGTTCTTAATATACAGAACACACACAAGAGGAAGAGTTCAGGAATAAACGAATCCTTCTTGTGGCATTATAGAATAGGTCATATCAATGCGACACGGCTAGCTAAGTTACATAAGGATGGATATTTGAATCCGTTCAAATTTTCATCTTATGACACTTTCCAGTCATCTGTCAAAGGCAAGATGACCAGAACTCCGTTTAGTGGACACGGAGAAAGAGTTACAGAACTCTTGGGACTGATACATAGTGATGTATGTGGTCATATGTCTACACATGCCAGGAACGGTTCTTCTTACTTCATTACATTCACTGATGATCTCTCAAGATACGGACATGTGTTCCTGATGAAACACAAGTCTGAAGCTTTTGAGAAATTCAGGGAATACAAGCACGAAGTAGTGAACCAAACAGGCAAAAGTATTAAGATCCTTCGATCTGATCGAGGAGAAGAATACTTGAGCAATGAGTTCATGGATTATCTAAAAGAGAATGGGATTCTCTCTCAGCTTACTCCTCCCTATACACCACAGCACAACGGTGTATCGGAGCGGAGGAATCGCACCCTATTAGATATGGTGCGCTCTATGATGAGTACCGCTGAGTTACCTATTTCCTTTTGGGGTCATGCGCTTGAGACAGCAGCATACCTATTGAATCAAGTTCCGTCTAAATCTTTACCTACCACACCATATAAGATATGGAGTGGGAAGAGACCATGTCTTAAACGTGTTAAGATATGGGGTTGTCCGGCCTATGTTAAAACACAAAATCCGGACAAACTCGAGGCACGGTCAGTTCTTTGTAAGTTTGTGGGATATCCTAAACATTCACATGGATATCTTTTCTACCACGGTGAGGAACAAAAGGTGATTGTTTCTCGACATGACACCTTTTTAGAAAAGGAATTTCTTGTAAAAGAAATTAGTGGTGAAGCGGTAGAGCTGGAAGAAGTTCCAGCACCACAAACTACAACTGAAGATTTGATAGAACCAGATGATTCAGTAGTTCCCAACGAACCCCAGCCTCTCCGCCGATCTAGTAGGGTTCCTCATCCACCTGAGAGATACTACGGTTTTCTCATCGATGGTGGAAGCGATGATTGCATCATGGAAGATGATGACCCGACTAGTTTCGAGTAGGCCATCACGAGTGGTGACTCTGTGAAATGGTTGGATGCAATGTGATCTGAGATGGAATCCATGTACACCAACAAAGTATGGACTTTGGAAGTTGCTCCTGAAGGGGTAAAACCCATTGGGAGCAAATGGATCTTTAAGAAGAAACTTGGTGTAGATGGAAAAGTTGAGACTTTCAAAGCTAGACTTGTTGCAAAGGGTTTTTGTCAACTAACAGGTGTGAATTATGATAAAACCTTTTCTCCAGTGGCTATGCTTAAGTCCATCCGGATCTTACTTGCCATTGCTGCATACCATGACTATGAAATCTGGCAAATGGATGTTAAGACCGCCTTTCTAAATGGTGATTTGGAAGAGTGCATGTACATGACTCAGCCAGAGGGCTTCGTAGACAGTGGGAGCGGCAGAAAGGTGTGCAAGCTGCTTAAATCCATCTACGGATTAAAGCAGGCATCGCGGAGTTGGAACATCTGTTTTGATGTAGTAGTCAAAGAGTTTGACTTCATCAAAAACATAGATGAACCTTGTATATACAAGAAGGTTGCAGAGAATAAGGTTGTCTTCCTCGTATTGTAAGTGGATGACATACTCTTGATAGGAAATGATATTCCTATGCTGCACTCGGTCAAGCTCTTCTTATCATATAGATTCTCAATGAAAGATCTAGGTGATGCCTCCTGCATTTTGGGAATTAAGATCTATAGAGATAGATCTAGACGGATACTGGGATTGTCCCAATCCAGGTACATTGACACCATACTAAAGAGGTTTAGTATGTAAGAATCCAAGCGTGGGAACTTACCCACGATCTCTGGACTCACTCTCTCCAAAGAGATATCTCCCAAGACTGATTTGGAAAGAGCTCGCATGCAAGGGATACCCTATGCTTCGGCATTAGGCTCTATCATATACGCGATGCTATGTACTAGACCCGATGTAGCTTACTCACTAAGTGTAGTGAGTAGGTATCAAGCAGATCCTGGAAAGAATCACTGGACAGCTGTGAAGAACATTCTCAAGTACTTGAGAAGGACAAAAGAGATGTTCTTGGTGTATGGTAACGGAGAACTCCAGGTGGAGTCCTTTACCGATTCGAGCTTCCAGAGTGATAAGGACGACTCTAGGTCGCACTCCGGATTTGTCGTTACCCTCAATGGAGGGGCGGTGTGTTTGAAGAGTTCCAAACAGGAAACCGTGGCAGACTCAATGATGGAGGCTAAATACATCGCTGCCAACGATGCTGCCAAAGAGGCTGTCTGGATAAAGAAGTTCATCACAGAACTTGGTGTGGTTCCGTCCATTGAGTATCCAATACCTCTGTATTGTGATAACAATGGAGCTGTGGCTTTGGCCAAGGAACCCAGGTCCCATCAGAAGTCCAAACATATTCTGAGGCGGTAAAACCTTATCCGGGAGATAGTTGATCGCCGGGAGATCGAGGTCAGGAGAGTTGATATGAAGGACAACACTGCGGATCCACTCACAAAGACCATTCCTCAGATACAATTTGAGAGACTCTTCGGGATGTTGGATATGAGATACTACAGCAGCTGGCCTTAGTGTAAGTGGGAGATTGTTATTTATATGTATGCCCTAGAGGCCATTGTTGTACATATGATGTATATAATAGTGGATGCTTGGATATATATAGAGAGGACTTTCTTGCTCGATATGATAGTATGTTATCTGGTTTCACTTTATCTTAACATGTTAACAAATATTGTTTTGTGATCACGTGTTGATAAAGCCCTTAGCATATGTACTCGACTACTAGGACTATGATATAGATCATACTAGTAAGGCCAGGGTAGTCTACGAGTACATCTTATAACTGTTCCTAGTCGAGGGTGTATCGAGACAGGGCATCGATACTCCAGAGTAGGCTAGCGTATACGCATCTTGACCCATATGATGGGCGATGGATGATCCCATATCCATTGGTGTTGGACATCAATGATGGTGTACGGGTGCTCAGTGGATACTGGGTATAATGAACGGACTCGCCGAGAACTCCTGGATTGTATTATACCTATCGTCAGATAGCAATTCTCCGGTGACACTGGTACAGGTTAATCTGTAGACCCGAGATCGGCATAGAGTCTTATTTGATTCCCACTGTGCTTTGATTTCCACCGTACCACGTCCAAGAGGGCATGCAAAATGGTGGCTTTTGGGTACAGTCCTGAATCATATGGAGGCAATGAGCGATAGGAAGGGTTTCGTCTCTCCCGGTATAGGGAGTTGATGTTGTGCTGTGTTCAATTGGCTATAACTGGAAGTCCCTGGCCAGGACTGATATGGAGATTTACTGGTAAGAGTTATCAGTAGTTTCTCGACCCGTTATGAGCCTTGCATCGACATGACTTATCGTTTACTGGGGTCTGACGTTTACCACCCCTAGACTAGATATGCAATATATCAGACGAAGAGATCGGACTTTACGGGAGTGTTACTGATTGGATTTGCAGGAGAATGTACAGGCTTGCTTGTTGATCTTCTGATTGCTTAATACATGGGTGGCTGTTACGTTTAGCTGACCGCTTGCAGCTTGTGCGTGTTTGATATGATCATCACCTGCTGCCGGCGTATTGACGATTCTTTAGAGTCCTACACAGAGGTTTACTGGCTCAGGCAAAACGGAGTAGGAGCACATATATGATATGTGCGGAACTGAGAATAATACGATATGAGATACCGTATTATATTCTCGCGATATGAGATATCGGCCGTGTATATGTGATATAGCCGGGTCATCGGATCAAGTGTTGATTCGATTAATTGGTACATGTTATATTAGTCGGTTATATGCAATATAGCCGGATTGTCGGATCAAGAGTTGATTCGATAATTTAATGTATAATTATATATGTGATATATTACATTATGTTAACTAATATAAGCTCGCTTTATTGATTCATTTTCTCACTGGATAATACATTGATGTATATGCGATATATGTTAATTGTATTATTTTCTTTTGTTACAAAATATATTGTATATGTGATATATAATATTGTAACAAGTTAGGGTTACAAATGCAACATGTTTTGTGGAGTTTAAACAAGTTAGGGTTTGGATTTGGGTTAGCTTTTGGGTTAGCTTTTTCATGAAGCTTCATGAAGCTTTCTTTTGTCTTTAGCTTAGATATGTTGTGTTGATATTTATTAACCCAACCCAAACCTTAGCCTCTAGTTTATTCTCTACAAGGGTAAACTTTATCATTCTTAACCCATGGTTGGATTTGAAAGCAAAACAAAAATTCATTATTCATCACAAAAGCATTCTTCTTCTTCCTCCTTGAAAAAGCTTTCTAGCTTTTTGTGAAGTAATGATTTAAAGTGACAAATTGAAAACAAAAGAGTGCAAAATTCCTACTTCATCATCCTCATCTATTCTAGCCACTTAGATTAGGGTGTTCACTTCACTAATACTTGATTAGAGAAGTGGGAGCTTGAGTTTGAGATTCTTCAAGGTAGATCATCTTCGAAAAGGAAGACTTCATACAAGCATGGATCATTCGACTTGTGGAGCCTCTCTAGAGTCCGGAAGTTCATGGATCGCGGCGAAGGGACTACTACTCGGAGCTTATGAAGAGAAGGAACGGACTACAAAGGTTGTAATTCCTCTCTCTTAGATGTAAAGTTTCTTACATGCAAAGTTAACCCTATTTCTCTAGTTAAGATCATGGTTAGGGTTTGTTTAGCACCCTAAAAGTTTTAAAGTAGCATGATTGATGTTTGCCAAAACCTTCACAAGGTGCTAAGCTAACCCTACAGTATGCATAGTCTTGGTTGGAACCTTGTTCAAAAGATATGCAGCTGATTCTAGTGCATAACCCCAGAAGGATCATGGTAATTCGGCCTTACTCATCATGGAACGAACCATATCCAATCGAGCTCGATTTCGCCTTTCCGATACACCGTTATGTTGTGGTGTGTATGGAGGAGTAAGCTGAGAAAGAATTCCATTCTCTTTTAAGTATCCCAGGAACTCGGCACTTATGTATTCACCACCTCGATCAGATCTCAGAGTCTTGATACTTTTGCCTGTTTGTTTTTCCACTTCATTCTTGTATTCCCGGAATTTCTCAAAGGCCTCGGATTTATACTTCATTAAGAAGATATGTCCATACCTAGAGAAATCATCCATAAAAGTAATGGAATAGGAATAACCACCTCGGGCGTGTGTAGACATTGGACCACATACATCGCTGTGTATGAGTCCCAAGAGCTCGCTCGCTCTTACTCTGTGTCTAGTAAACGGAGTCTTTGTCATCTTTTCCATGAGACAAGATTCACAAGTAGCATAAGACTGATATTCGAACAGATTCGAATATCCCTCACTATGTATCTTTGTCAATCGTGTTTCATTGATCACGTGTTGATAAAGCCCTTAGGATATGTACTCGACTACTAGGACTATGATATAGATCATACTAGTGGGGCCAGGGTAGTCTACGAGTACATCCTATAACTGTTCCTAGTCGAGGGTGTATCAAGAATGGGCATCGATACTCCAGAGTAGGCTAGCGTATACGCATCTTGACCCATATGATGGGCGATGGATGATCCCATGTCCTTTGGTGTTGGACATCAAAGATGGTGTACGGGTGCTCAGTGGATACTGGGTACACTGAACGGACTCGCCGAGAACTCCTGGATTGTATTATACCTATCGTCAGATAGCAGTTCTCCGGTGACACTGGTACAGGTTAATCTGTAGACCCAAGATCGGCATAGAGTCTTGTGTGATTCCCACTGTGCTTTGATTTCCACCTTACCACGTCCAAGAGAGCATGCAAAACGGTGGCTTTTGGGTACAATCCAGAATCACATGGAGGCAATGAGCGATAGAAGGGGTTTCGTCTCTCCCGGTATAGGGAGTTGATGTTGTGCTGTGTTCGATTGGCTATAACTGGAAGTCCCTGGCCAGGACTGATATGGAGATTTACTGGTAAGAGTTATCAATAGTTTCTCGACCCGTTATGAGCCTTACATCGACACGACTTATCGGTTACTGGGGTCTGACGTTCACCACCCCTAGACTAGATATGCAACATATCAGACGAAGAGATCGGACTGTACGGGAGTGTTACTGATTGGATTTTCAGGAGAATGTACAGGCTTGCTTGTTGATCTTCTGATTGCTTAATACATGGGTGGCTGTTACGTTTAGCTGACCGCTTGCAGCTTGTGCGTGTTTGATATGATCATCACCTGCTGCCGGCGTATTGATGATTCTTTAGAGTCCTACACAGAGGTTTACTGGCTCAGGCAAAATGGAGTAGGAGCACATATATGATATGTGCGGGACTGAGAATAATACGATATGAGATACCGTATTATATTCTCGCGATATGAGATATCGGCCGGGTATATGTGATATAGCCGGGTCATCGGATCAAGTGTTGATTCGATGAATTGGTACATGTTATATTAGTCGGTTATATGCAATATAGCCGGATTTTCGGATCAAGAGTTGATTCAATAATTTAATGTATAATTATATATGTGATATATTACATTACGTTAACTAATATAAGCTCGCTTTATTGATTCATTTTCTCACTGGATAATACATTGATGAATATGCGATATATGTTAATTGTATTATTTTCTTTTGTTACAAAATATATTGTATATGTGATATATAATATTGTAACAAGTTAGGGTTACAAATGCAACATGTTTTGTGGAGTTTAAACAAGTTAGAGTTTGGATTTGGGTTAGCTTTTGGGTTAGCTTTTTCATGAAGCTTCATGAAGCTTTCTTTTGTCTTTAGCTTAGATATTTTGTGTTGATATTTATTAACCCAACCCAAACCTTAGCCTCTAGTTTATTCTCTACAAGGGTTAACTTTATCATTCTTAACCCATGGTTGGATTTGAAACTAAAACAATAATTCATTATTCATCACAAAATCTTTCTTCTTCTTCTTCCTTCTTGAAAAAGCTTTCTAGCTTTTTGTGAAGTAATGATTTAAAGTGAGAAATTGAAAACAAAAGAGTGCAAAATTCCTACTTCATCATCCTCATATATTCTAGCCATTTAGATTAGGGTGTTCACTTCACTAATACTTGATTAGAGAAGAGAGAGCTTGAGTTTGAGATTCTTCATGGTAGATCATCTTCAAAAAGGAGGACTTCAAGCAAGCATGGATCATTCGACTTGTGGAGCCTCTCTAGAGTCTGGAAGTTCATGGATCATGGCGAAGGGACTACTACTCGGAGCTTATGAAGCGAAGGAATGGACTACAAAGATTGTAATCGCTCTCTCTTAGATGTAAAGTTGTTTACATGCAAAGTTAACCCTAATTCTCTAGTTAGGGTTGCAGAAATTCATGCAGGCGTTTTTAAACATTCTGGAAAAATTCGATGCAGTGATTCCTCAGTAGGACCGCGGAACCGCGGCCAAACCCCTATTCTGGCCACAGTTCCGAGGCGGGAATATGTAATCACAGCACCAAATTTTTTCAGTGGGCTTCTGACATGGAAATGGGGTTTTTGGTATATTCTGTTTGGGCCCAGATTTTCTTTGAGTGCTACAGTTATGCTTGGGGCCCACTTCGGGAAATTTAGTCGATCGAAAATTTTAAACATGTTAGTTCACAGTATTTACATTATATCTGCGACCGTGAATGTCACTTGATCGGTAAATCCTGTCTAACTGCTATAGCCCTTTTAGACGGATTTGCGAACGTGATATTCATGTTGATGTTCTGTGTTGTGCTGTGATGTTGCGGATTTGTCGTGGTGGATAGCCTGGATGCAATGTTAGTATAGTTTGGTTTTTTATGTACATTTGATATTGCGGGACGAGCGTCCAATATGTGGACTGCCGTCACTGCCTGTTTGTATATTATTCTTTTGGGGCACGACCGGGCTGAGGTCAATGTACCCGTTGTATATATTTTACTTTCTGTATTAGGATTACCCCGCGGTGGGGTGCACGGATAGACGAGTTCTAGAGGGCAACAGGCCCGCATCTCATAGCGTTGAGACGGAGGGGGCTTCATTCTAGGATTGGCGGGCTATTCGCCGCACTCGTAGGGGGTATAGGTTGACACAAGGAGGGGTGCCCAAGTTACCGGATTCCGTGAAGTGCTGGGTGGTCCATTCACGTTGCTGAAGGGGGCTGTCTTGCTTCAGGTTTTGGCAGGTAACTTGCCGCGCCCGTAGGGGTCTAGGATTTCATTGCATAGGCTATCCACAAGACCAGGGGAACGTCGGGTTTCAGTAGCGGCTCTATGAAACCCGGGGATCCCAGATATCTGTATTGTTCTGTGATACTTATTACATTTCTGTGATGTTGCATTTTATCATGCCTTGAGCGAATATTATATATTGATATATATACTAGTAGATATTGTATATGTTTTGCATCCGCGCTAGTCCAGTCCCCGCTCTGTCGTTAGTTAAGTAACCTAACGGGTGATGACAGGACCCAGTGGCGAATGCGGATGGCATATACGTACATCATTATTTTCGTTCTTATTGGTGTGATCAATTGATGGGACTGCGTTGATTCGGATCAATGCAAGCTAAACAAACCTATTCTAATGTTGTTGGAACATTTTTCAAAAAAAGCTGTTATTGCAAGGGCGTTCTCTTTTGTTTTGCACAGTGGTATTCGGTTATGAATATCCAGCACCTCGGTCGACGAGGCAAGGGCCGAGATCCCTTCACCGTGAGTGACCCCTTGGACAGAAGTTTGCGTCAGGGTAATAACTTCACTATAGTCGTTTACTTTTGCTTTGCATCATGGTATTCAGTTGGAATATCCTGCACCTCATTCTACGGGGAAAGAGCCGAGATCCCTTCACCGGGAGTGACCTCTTTAGCAAAGGTTTTCGTCACTATATTTTTAAAAAGCTATCCGGTTCCTTCAACGATATCAAGTTCATTACGTTAAAGGTTTTTCGCCAAAAACCATTCGTAGCCCTCCGCCATTTCAGAAAGGTAGCACTTAGTATTCATGCTATGTATGTTGGCCTTCGTCAAGGCATAGTGTATGGTAGCTACTTGTTACTTTTTTGCAGCATAGATAGATGCGTTGGTTTGGGACAGTCGTACTACTATTTTGGCCTTCGTCAAGGGTATGTACGGGTGGGTTCAAATTAACCTGGATAATGACGGGTAGAACTTGACATGTGACTTATGATATGTTGGCCTTCGTCAAGGTCATAAGAGCATGGGGTAAAAATTCACATCGGGAGTTTCTAAAGAAACTGAAACTTGCCAGATATGCGCATACCTTCTAGAGTGTGATAACGTGAGTGGATTCTATCACGTTATCATGCGATGATAGTTGGATCTCGATTCCCGCTTATGAGTTGGTTTACTCCTCGGGTGATCCCGACTAATTCTTCTTTCAGGTTTGGAGGAGAATTTGAGGTTACAGTGGGAGGTTTCCTGATTAGATAAAGTGATAACCATTCTGATCTAGGTTAGAGTGCATGCTGAGTGTTTCTTTTCTCTCTCTCTCTCTTTGGCAGCGACCATGACCCGACCCTTGACTATGACTCAGTGACCAAAATTAACCGAACCTTCTTAAACACTGGCTTTTGGATTGTCAGAGTTGCATACCTCATTGCCACTCATACTTTTAGCATTTTCACCAGGACACCCCGTATTACTACGAACGTCCACTTCCATTGGACAAAACCATCGTATGGTTATATACGAACTCGAAGGAATTTATTCGAGAATGGTTTCCGGTTCTGGAGAAAACGAATAGGACTATTCAGTTGTCTTTTCCTTTTACCTTCTCTCAGGTTGCGAGTGCTCCTTGGATTAGGGGATAGTACACCCGGTACGCCTATTGGATAGTCTTCTTCCAAACCTTAGGCTGGTGCCGAACGGTAGGGAATGAAGAAAGCCGATTAGCCTAAATGTGGTGTACCGAAGGTATTAAGTAAAGACAAATAAAGGGATTAGTAAGAGGGCAAAGTAAATTGCGACTACTATTCACGACCAAACCAAGTATTTCTTCGCTAATCCTATATCACCTTTGTATTTTTCCAGAACACTCCATATCACTACGAAGATCCACAGTTTATTGGATACTCCATCGTATGGTTATATACGAACTCGAAAGGAACTTGTTCCAGTTCGGGGATGGATTCTGGTTCAGGAGAAATAGGAATAAGGTTTATTCAGGTGTCTTTTATCTTTACCTTCTCTCGGGTTGCGAGTGCTCCTAGGATTAGGACAGTACACCCATTATGCTTATTGGATAGTCTTCTTCCAAACCATAGGCTGGTGCCGAACGGTAGGGAAGGAAGAAAACCATTTGGCCTAAAGGGGTGTACAGAAGGTAGCGACTAAAGACATATAAAGGGATTTGGAGAGATGGCAAAGAAGTATAAGGTTACAGTTGTGAATCTGGATAATGGAAGAGGCATTGCTAGGAATACCCGGATACCCCTACGAAACATTTCAATGTTTCAATTTCACTGTGTATTGTTAAAAGAAAAATGATTTCCCAATTAGCCCTTGCTCCAGGGTATGTATTTACCTGGTATGATTCTCACATCTGTATGGTTTTACAGATGATGAGTGGGAGTAAGTTATTGGGAATTAGGTGATTGTCCTCATTATATCGGAATTCGTTGTAATTGGTGATATTTGAGGAAGTCACCTGGGTTGTTTGCCGGACGGCAAATATTTGGTTTTGAATATCCGCTGTTATGCACCAATTTCAAATTTATACATCTGTACGTCTATTTTTATAGAGTGAGATATACCTTTTTGAAATTATGTCCATGACATTTACCTATATCAATGGATGGTTAGGTAAGGAGCATTAAACAGCGGTGTAATTCTTCTTAACCATAGGTACAGTTTTCAACCTACGACACACAGGGAATGAGTTGTTAGACTCAAGGGACTTATACAGAGTATTGTATGTTGTCCAGTGTCCATGAGGACAGAGGGGTTGGTTCTCATACTATATTCGGTTTACTTATGACTTCTCTAGTTTTTAGACAGGTGTTTCGTAGAAACACAGGGTCCAAGTTTTGAGAAGTTATAGGTATGTGGATAAAGTAGAGAACTAGGTGTTGCAAGTATCGGGATTCTTCAAGGTGATCGAAGATGTAGATACTTGTGTATTGTATTCAGTTGATAGTAATGATTAAGAGAACTTGATTCTCTTTCAGGTTACTCATAATTGGAAGCATTCCTAAGTTGAGTAACGCTGATCGGCCTCCTTCCATTTAGTTGACATGCACTGGAGACAGCTGCATGATTTGAATCTGGTTCAATTAAATCAGTGCCTCTGTTTCTGTATTGGATATAGAGCAGTTCATATCTTGACGTTGTTAAGGTACGGGGAGTTGTCCGGCTTATGCTTAAAACCAGACTCTAGATAACTCAAGGCACGTTTCCGTAATGGCTGTTTGTGGGTTGACCCAGGCTATGACGAGGGTTGACTTTCTACCATCTGGAAGATCAATAGTGATATTGTTCTTGACTCGCCACAGTTTTAATAAAAATGGATTTTTTCAGAAAACAGTAGTGGGAGTATGGTAGAACTGGAAGTGATTCCAGAACCGCAAACGATTACTGAAAATTTGATAAGAACCTAAAAATTCAATCTGATTTGACATTCCATTGGCCACTCCGCAGATATGGTGGGTAACCTCAGGCACCCGAGAGGTACTCCGGTAGCCTCAAGGACGGTGATAGGGAGGTTCTTGATTACCCAGACATGCCATTGCTATTGTTCCAGACTATGAGACCCGGCAGGAGGATGACTATAGCGTCGTTCTAAACTAGCTTTAGAAGTGTACGTCTATATGACTCTGCCAGAGGGTTGTCGTAGTCAGTGGGAGCAGCGGAAGCATAGTGGACAAGTGGCATATGTCTATTCATAGACTTAAGAAGATATAGCGGAGATAGATCATCTATTTATGATGTGACAGTCGTAGGTTTGACTTCATCAGAATAGGGGATGGATCTGTTAAGAAGGTAATAGGGTGTGATGTCATGGTATCTGGATGACATACACAGAGTAGGAAGTAATATTCCTATACTACGATCGGTTATAGTTTGGTTGTCACATAGTGATTTCTACACATGGGACTTGGATTTTATATCAGACATTCTGGTTACTAGATCTATGGTTTTAGATCTAGATTTGGGAAGTGTCCCAATCTGGGTACTTAGACAGCATTCTAAAGGTGTTTTAGAATGGACGACTCCTGGCACGGTAGTATTCCTGCAGGTGATGGAGTCACCCTCTCTAAAGGTGTCTTACAGACTAAAGGGGAGAGTGATGTGCATTATTGGCAGATCACTTGCTTAGGCAATTGAGTCAATCATGAGATGTCAAGTACCACACCAGATGTTGTTTTTGCAGTAGATGCAATAAGTTGATATTGATCAAATCCTGGAGAAACATTCGGAAGCAGTTTTAGAACATAAGTGAATGTTCTAGAGATATGATAACGACAGCCTCATTCGGGAGACGGTTATCATTCCAGGCTTCCAAGGTGACCTGGATGATAGAGTGGCTGTCAGAGTTATAGTTTTCCCTCTGACGAGGGGCAGTGTTTTGGACAGGTGATCCAAGGGGACACTGAGGGAGGCATGGCGCAGGATACTGATTAAGTTCAGTTGACGATACAGTCTAAGAAGTTTGGATTTGGAGTTCATTTATGAGTTAGGTCCCATCAGATATCCAGACATATTCTAAGACAGGTATTGCTCATTTCGGGAGATGGCTTTCTCTGCGAACTTGAGATAAAGAGAGACAGAAAAAGAAACATCTGAGTGGATCCACTCACTGAGGCTATTCCTCGAACGCATTAGTTTCGTAAACAGGTTTTGTGAGACTGATTAGTAGAGGAGTTGGGTGTTCGGTATCACACGGGCTGTGTGTATGCGACATCGCAATAACTAGCCTTGAGTGCAAGTGGGAGATTGTTGGATATAGTGCCCTCAGAGTCAATTATTGGATCATAGGCACGTGATTGCAATGATTGAGGGAGGACCTATGCCGGTAGGACAGTCTTACTCAAGATGATAGTATGCTATCTGCTTTATCTTTATCATCGTGTACTGCTTTAGGTGACCTTAGAGGTCACTATTACACATTGATAGAGCCCTTAGGATTCTTGCTTAACGTCCAGCAGTATGATGGCGATCATATACGTGGGAGCTGGGGTCTATAAGCACATTCTTAAAAGGTCCCTAGTCGTGGTAGTTTTCGAGACAGGGCATCGATACTCCAGAGTAGACTTGTGTATACAGTTGAGACCCCGACGAGGGGCAGTGACCGGACTTACAAGCCACTGGTGTCAGTTGTTTCACCTAAGATGTATACAGGTGCTCGTTGGGTTATGAGTACACCGGACAGGACTCGCCAGGAACATGCTAGTTGGTCTTATACCTGACGTCAGATAGCAGTTCCCTGGTGACATGTGTACAGGTCAGTTCATCGACCTGAGATCGTCATTTGTCTCATGTGAGTTCCCACTGTACTTTGATTACTACCCTACCACGGCTCAAAGGAGTCGTGCAAACAGGTTTTAGTTGGGTACAATCCTGAGCCACATGGAGGCAGTGAGCGGATCTGCAGGGGTTCGTCTCTCCCGGTATTGGGGGTGAGGTCGCGCTGTGTCTAGGAGAGCCATTACACGAAGTCCTTGGCCAAGGCAGGAGATTTACTGGTAGGTATTCCAGTAGTATCTCATGGTGTTCTAGGCTACACTCCGACACGACTTGTACCGCTTTTGTGGGTCTGACTTTTACCAACCCCCTAGGCCCGCCATGCGATGCTCATAGACGAACGGACCGGACTGTACGGATATTGACACTGACAGGCTCAGTAGGGTGTCAGGATGAGTTCGCTCATCGACATCCCTTTTGGTCAATACCTGGTAGCCCGTTACGTATGGCTAATACCTCTGACGTGCTAATGGTTAAATTCACAGCCAAAGTATTGACGAGACTTTAGAGTCCTCCACAGACAGTTTCTCAAGTTTCGGGCAAAACGCTGTAGAGGCCATATGGATATATGGCAGGGTTCGATCATATACGTGCGGTACTGCACGGATCATGATCGGACGAATAATACTAGCGGGCTTTGGTTTAAGCCGGATCCTAGTATTGTACAGTGTAGATTTTGTCTCATTGCATTTGTATTCGGTCGGAATACAAATGCGGGTATGTATATACAGTCACGGGGTTTTCCTGTAATTTATTACGGGATCAGTTTTTTTGAAGTTGCCAGTTTGTATTCTGTTTCGGCCAGTTTTCCTTTGTTCCTTCTTTGCTGAATTTTCCATGGGAGGGGCTAATTTGCATATTTG
Organism: Agapanthus africanus; assembly: GCA_030015575.1. Taxonomy (NCBI): domain Eukaryota; kingdom Viridiplantae; phylum Streptophyta; class Magnoliopsida; order Asparagales; family Amaryllidaceae; genus Agapanthus; species Agapanthus africanus. The sequence goes on along the minus strand of JASDDO010000018.1, from coordinate 332,513,460 downwards.
CAAATTAGCAATTGTGGAAGGGGGTTTTTGTGATGTGGAGGCTTCATGATTATTCAAGCATCTTTGCTTTTTCATTCATCATGGTTTTGCATTAATGAGAAAGGATTTGAGATTGGATTGATTTGGATTATGGATGTGAGGCTTACTTTTTGGCTTAGGGTCACCCTTTTTCTCACTTGCTTACACTCGCCCCTCCTCTTTTGGGTTTTTGGCCGGCCACTAGATAAAGGAAGCCCATTCTTTTTGGTGAGGAGATGATGCATCTCATTTTTCATTTCATGCAAAAATACTAGCTCCATTTCATTGCTCATTTCATCTCTGTTAGTGTATATGCCCTAGAGGCCATTACTGTATCATACTAGTTTGTATATTACTTAATGGAAGCTTGGGATATTCATCTTGTATATACAATCTTGCTCAAAATAGTAGTATGCTACTTGGTTTGTTTCTACTTCATTGTGTAGATGTGTTTATTTTAGTATATCGCCTATACACATTAGTGGAGCCCTTAGGATCTTTGCTTGATTACCAGCGTTGTGATAGCAGTCACACTAGTAGGGGCTGGGTAATCTATAAGCACATCCTAATGCAGGTCCCTAGTCACAGGACTATCGAGACAGGGCATCGATACTCCGGAGTAGACTAGCGCATGCGCTTCTCATCCCAGAGTGGGAGATGGTCTGTCCCACAGCCATCAGTACGTCGTACTGGAGATAGTATGCGGGGGCTCATTGGGTTACGAGTACACTGGACAGGACTCGTCGGGAACTGACCGGTTGGTATTATACCTATCGTCAGTTATCAGTTCCCAGGTGACATGAGTACAGCTTAGTCCGCTGACTTGACACTGTCAGTTCGCCTCGAGTGTGTTCCCACTGTACTTTGATTACTACCCTACCACAGCTCAAAGGAGTCGTGCAAATAGGTAGTAGTTGGGTGCAGTCCCGAAGCACTTGGAGGCAGTGACGGTTAGACAGGATTCGTCTCTCCCGGTATTGGGGGTTGACATCGCGCTGTGTCTAGGAGAGCCATTACACGAGTAGTCCCTAGCCAGGGCAAGCGAGATATACTGGTAGGCTTCCAGTGTTATCTCAGGGTGTTTTGGGCTTCACTCCGACACGACTTGTACCGCTATTAGGGGACTGACGTTTACCGCCCCCCTATGCCTGCCATGCGATGTATCAGACGAACAGACCGGACTGTACGGAGATTGTCACATTCAGGCTCAGTAGGAGTTCAGATGGGTTTCACCTCGTCAGTCTTCTTGTCGGCATCTACCTGGGGACCGTTACGCACAGCTAGTTCCGCTTGCGGTCTGTGGTTAAACCCACTGCCAGCGTAGTGTTGAGTCTTTAGTGTCCCACACAGAAAACTATTCGCCTTTAGGCAAAAGAGTAGAGGTCTCATGGTTTTGCGACAGGTCGCATGGTTTTGCGACAGGGTTCAGTCACATTCGTGCACTTATGGACGTTTAGTGTCCGGACAGTTTACACTAGCGGGCTTTAGTTTAAGCCAGATCCTAGTGTACGTATTGGGATTGGTTTTTTCCAGTTTGTATTCGTGTTCCTCGGAACGCGAATACGGGTGTGTATGCACGGTTGACGGAGAGACAGAGGCAGAGGATTCTCATTAGGGTTGTTGACCGTTGACTGTTGACTATTGACTTTTTGCTCAACCCTAATGAGAATATGATATGTAATTAACAATAATATTAATTAAGTATTATGGTGACATGGTTGTTGAGGGGTTGACTTTGTTGACTTGTTGACTTTGTTGAACGGTTGACTAGGTTGGACTAGTTGACCATCATGATGACAATGGCTATCATTTCATGGCAAAGACTTTTCACTTGCTTGTTCTCTTATGCAATATGAGTGCATGAAATGATATAGCCATTTTGACTTAAACCATTTACACAATACTTGATTACTATTTTGTGATGATGGCTTTGGATTATGAGAGCCAAGAGAGAAAAGTCTTTCTCATTCTATCATTTTCATTCTCTCTCTTGTTCTTGAGCTCTCGTCTTCTTCCTCTTGCTCTCCCTCTCTTTAGTATATGGTTCACTTGTCTCATGTGTTGAGAACCAAGAACCATAGAGAAAATCCCAACACACTCTTCTCTACTCACTCTAGTTCATATGGTTTAGCAAACCAAGTGAACTAGTTTTCTTCAAAGACCGAAGAAGAAGCCAAAGGTAGAAGCTTTCAGGTGGATCGATCTTCGGCGCAAGGAGACGACGGGGTGAAGCCGATCCGGACAACCATCGAGGGTTGAAGACGAAGGAGTTCAAGAAAGAAAGGTATAACCCCCTAACCGAGTAGTTAACAACTCCTTGTTAGGTTGTTAGTTAGATGTTTAACAAAGATCCGGTTATGAGTCCATGTTACCACCTCTAGAAAATTGTTTTTCACCAAATTCCGCATGCCCGAAAGTACCGGGAGAGGTAGCATGGACTTACAGTGGTATCAGAGCCTAGTTAAACTCTATCTAACATGTTAGCATAGTAGCTGGAAATTCGATCGGAGAAAAAGTCCTGAAATAAACCCGAAATTCAAACTTTCTGTCGATTTTCAAAGTGCTGCAAAAATAATTTGAGATATACCAAAAATCGACTCAGGGTTTTTAGAAGAAACTGCAAAAATTCGACCCACTGAATCGATCAACGCGCCGTGTTTCCGCGGCTGGAGCATGCTCCCGCCGCGGAACCGCGGCCGAGTTGACTCGGTCGTGGGGTTTTATTTTTGCAGTTTGTTCATAGGGGTATTTTGGGATTTTTGGAATATGTATTTTCTGCCCAGATTTTCCAGAACGAAAATTTTGTGTTTGGGGCCTGAAAATCCGTATTTTTGATCGAACTTCTAAAGACTTAAGCTGACGGGTTTTTATCTGTGATGTGATATTTGTATTGAACGTCTGCTAATCACTATATATCGATTAGTGGGGGTTATACAAATCTGTGATCTGTAATGTTATTGGAATGTGTATATGAATTCATTGGATTGTCGCGGGTGAATAGCCGGGGGTTGTGAGATGAGAGTTTTTTTTTCTTTCAATTCATGTAAATTTGTAAATTGATGTAATAATTATTTATATGACCGCACAACCGGGTCGGGGTTGTAGCCGTCATTGTATAATTTCTTTTTACTGTTTTTGCTCCTAGGATAGACCCATGGAGGGGGTGCACAAACTACCGGGTATGCCGAAGTGCCGAGTGGCCTACTCACGGGGTTGAGGGAGGTTGCTTCGCTTCGGGTACTTGGCGGGTAGTTTGCCGCACCCGTAGGGGTCTTGAGTGGGGTTTTGGCTATTCACCGCGACCGTGTAATCTGCTTTTCGTTACAGGCTCGTACGAATTGCGGATTCCTAGTATATCCAATGTATTCATCTGTGATCTGAAATGGCTATCATTGCAATATATCTATATATGATATTATTTAGGCGTTGCTTATGTTTTACAGCCGCGCTAGCCCAGCCCCCGCTCTGTCGTTAGTTAAGTAACCTAACGGGTAATGACGGGGCCCCGTGGCGAATGCGAATGGCATAAGCGTACGTCATATTTTGGTTGTTTTCTGCAATGGTAGGATTAAATGATAGGACGCATTAAAAGAACTAATGCAAGAATATCACGCATTAAAAGAACTAATTCAAGAAAAATAAACCAAGTAAAAGTCGTTGGAACACTTTCGAAAAACCACTCGATTCTTTTCAAAACTAACTTTTAAATGCGGAGCTTGAGCCACTCCTTTTAAAAGCTATCTCGTTCCATCGATTATATCAAGTTCACTACGCTCACGGTTTCGCCAAAACCATTCGTAGCCCTCCGTCGTTTCACATGGATGGTCAATAGTATTCATGCTATGTTTGTTGGCCAAAGTCAAGGCATAGTGATTGGTAGCTATTGGGTATTCATGTGCAGCATAGATAGATGCATTAGTTTGGAACAGTCGTACTGCCTTGTTAGCCAAAGTCAAGGGCAGGTGCGGGTGGATTCAAATTAACCTGGAGAACGACGGGTAAAACTTGACATGTGACTTATGATTTGTTGGCCAAAGTCAAGGTCATAAGAGCATGGGGCAAAAATCCACATCGGGAGTTTCAAAAGAACTGAAACTTGCTAGTGTTGCATACCATTTAAAGTGTGATGATTCTGGTAGGATTCTTTCAGTTTCGTCATGCGATGATAATTGGATCCCGATCCTACTGTGAGTATATGCTACTCCTCAGGAAATTTCCCACTTAACGATCAATGCTATAAACCAAGTAGGTGTCTAGAAAGGTGTTAGCGGGGCTACGCCCCCAGGGAAAAGAGGTTATTTAATTAAGGAACTTCGCGAAAGCGTTGGAAAACCTCTCTCGAAGTACCGACACTGGCCTGGATGAACGGTTAAGCAAGTATTGTACGGTGAGATTGATCCTGACTAATTCTTCCTTTTTGGTTTGAGGAGGGATTCGAGAAACAGTGGGAGCCATCCTGTTTAGACAAACTAAAAACCATTCTAAACTTGCAAGAGCATCATGCTGAGTGTTTCTTCTCTCTCCTAATTGCAGCGACCAATCGACATGACTGGACTTAAGTTACTTCTAGATAAAAACATACTGACAGGGCCAAACTACAAAGATTGGCTCAGGAATGTCAAGATGGCAATCACTTACGACAAGCTGGGGTATTTTCTTACCACCAAAGCTCCCCCTGTCCCAGGTCCCAAAACCAGTGTCGCGGATAAGGAAATCCGTAAGACCTGGGAACTAGACTGCGCGAAGGCCAAGTGCCTCGTGCTTGCCTCTATGGACAACGAACATCAGAGGAGGCACGAGAATATGGACCTCAAATCCATATTTCTCCATACAAAAGAACTGTATGGAGAGCAATCTCGTATCGCAAGATACGAAGTGTCGAAGAAGTTATTTTCGGCAAGGTTGGCCGTCGGATCATCGGTAGCGGAACACGTGCTTAAGATGATTGGCTACATAGAAGAGCTCACGGACCTTGGGACCACATTGGAGAATGAGCTCTATACGGACTTGATTCTCCAGTCCCTTCCTTCCACTTACGCCCAGTTTATCTTGAACTTCAACTTACAAGAAAAGGAAGTTGAACTTTCAGAACTCCTCAACATGCTGAGGAGCGCAGAGGGCACCCTACAGAAAGGTAGGGAAACATCCACTTTGTTTGTAGGAGGATCTTCCTCTTCTAGGTCCAAGACGAAAGCCAAGGGAAAGAAGAAGAAAGCCCCCGCCAAACCAAGGGGCGGTGTTAGTAAAGTGGATACGAAGGGAAAGGCAAAAGCAACAAAGAAAGTGGGAAAGCTTGTGGATAAGGAAGAATGCTTCTATTGTCATAAGAAGGGACACTGGAAGAATGATTGCAGGGCTTGGAAGGCCAGAACACAGGAACTGAAGCAGGTTGCGGCTTCAGCTTCAGGTGTGTATGTTATTGAAAACTGTCTTTCAATAAACTCTACTTCCTGGGTATTGGATACCGGATCAGGATCTCATATCTGTAATTCTTTGCAGGCGTTGAGAAACCGTAGGGTTTTGAAGGCAGGTGACATGACCCTCAAAGTTGCAAACGGAACTAGCATGGATGCTAAGGCCGTGAGGGACTATCACCTGGGGTTGTTAGATGGACACGTTTTGGTTTTGCGTAATTGCTATTTTGTACCCAACGCAACTTGTAATATCATTTCTGTATCTTTGGTTTCTAAAGAAGGTTATGAATTTGCGTTTGTAAGCAATGTTGTAAACATTCACCTTAATCAAGTTCTGATTGGGTCAGGTACATTAAGCAATGGTATATACGTATTAAACCAACCGCAGATTTTCAATGTCCAGAATACACACAAAAGAAAGTCTCCAGAAATAAATCAGACTTTCTTGTGGCATTGTAGACTGGGTCACATCAATGAGAGAAGGTTGACGAAGTTACATACAGAAGGATATTTGAATGCGTTCGAATATCAATCGTAAGCCACTTGTCAATCCTGTCTCAAATGAAAGATGACAAAGACTCCGTTCATTGGACCCGGAGTAAGAGCGAGCGAGCTCTTGGGACTCGTACACAGCGACGTGTGCGGTCCAATGTCTACACATGCGCGAAGCGGTTATTCTTACTTCATTACTTTTACGGATGACTTTTCAAGGTACGGTTATGTCTTCTTATTGAAACATAAGTCCAAAGCCTTTGGAAAATTCCAGGAATATAAGAATGAAGTAGAAAAACAAACCGGCAAAAGTATCAAGATCCTAAGATCGGATCGAGGTGGTGAATACTTGAGTGCCGAGTTCCTGGACTATTTAAAAGAGAATGGAATTCTCTCTCAGCTTACTCCTCCATACACTCCGCAACATAACGGTGTATCGGAGAGAAGGAACCGAACCCTATTGGATATGGTACGGTCCATGATGAGTAACGCTGAGTTACCGCGATCATTCTGGGGGTATGCGCTAGAATCAGCTGCATACCTTTTGAACCGAGTTCCCACTAAGACTGTGCCTACTACACCATATGAGATGTGGTGTGGGAAGAGACCCTATCTTAATCACATTAAGACATGGGGAAGTCCAGCTTTTGTCAAAAAGCAGCATGCGGACAAGCTCGAGGCACACTCGGTATAGTGCAAGTTCGTGGGATATCCAAAGAACTCCAAAGGATATTTCTTCTATTGCGAGGAGGAACAAAAGGTTTTTGTTTCTCGTCATGCCTACTTCTTGGAAACTGAGTTTTTGGAAAACCAGATAAGTGGGAGCACAGTAGAACTGGAAGAAATTCCAGAACCACGAACTGTTACTGAAAGCTTAATGGAACCAGAGGGTTCAAAAGAACAAGACATTCCTACGCCGCTCCACAGGAGTAGTAGGCAGTCTCATCCGCCCGAAAGATACTACGGTTTTCTCATAGACGGGGATAGAGAGGATTGCATCATAGATTATGATGAGCCTACTAGCTTCCAGCAGGCCGTTCAGAGCATTAACTCGGTAAAATGGCTGGATGCAATGCGGACCGAAATGGAGTCCATGTACACCAACAAAGTATGGACGTTGGACATTGCTCCAGACGGGGTAAAACCCGTAGGATGCAAGTGGATCTTCAAAAGGAAGATTGGTGTAGATGGACAGGTTGAGACCTATAAAGCTAGACTTGTTGCAAAGGGTTTTCGTCAAAGACCTGGTTTGGACTATGACGAAACCTTTTCTCCAGTGGCTATGCTGAAATCCATTCGGATCCTTCTTGCCATTGCTGCCTTCCACGATTATGAGATCTGGCAGATGGACGTAAAGACTGCTTTTCTAAATGGAAATTTAGAGGAGTGTGTCTATATAGACCAACCAGAGGGTTTCATTCAAAGTGGGAGCAGCGGAAAGGTGTGCAAGTTGCTTAAGTCCATCTATGGACTAAAGCAGGCATCGCGGAGTTGGAACATCTGTTTTGATGAGACGGTCAAAGAATTTGGCTTTATCAAAAATCTAGATGAACCATGCATCTATAGTAGATTTGTAGCGAGAACTGTAGTATTCCTTGTTTTATACGTGGATGACATTCTCTTAATAGGAAATGACATTTCTATGCTACAATCTGTCAAGGGGTTCTTGTCACACAGGTTCTCCATGAAAGACCTGGGTGATGCCTCATACATCTTGGGGATCCGGATCCATCGTGATAGATCCAAGAGGATATTAGGACTTTCACAGTCCAGGTACATCGACACCATACTGAAAAGATTCAGTATGGAAAATTCCAAGCGCGGTAACCTACCGGGTTGTCACGGGATCACCCTCTCTAAAGAGATGTCTCCCAAGACTGATTTGGAGAGGGATCGCATGTCTATTATACCCTACGCTTCTGCGGTAGGCTCTATAATGTATGCGATGTTATGTACCATACCGGATGTAGCTTATGCACTGAGTGTGGTAAGCCGGTATCAGTCAAACCCTGGGGAGAAACACTGGATAGCAGTAAAGAACATTCTCAAGTACATGAGAAGGACTAAGGAGATGTTCTTGGTGTATGGCGGAAAAGACCTCCAGATCGAGGCCTTTGCTGACTCCAGCTTCCAGAGTGACAAGGATGATTCCAAGTCCATGTCGGGTTTTGTCTTTACCCTCAATGGAGGGGCGGTGTGTTGGAAGAGTTCCAAACAGGAAACCGTTGCAGACTCGACGATGGAAGCGGAATACATCGCTACATCTGATGCCGCAAAGGAAGCTGTCTGGATGAGGAAGTTCTTGAAAGAACTTTAGGTGATTCCGTCCATTGTTGATCCAATACCTCTGTATTGCGACAACAACGGGGCTATAGCTTTAGCGAAGGAACCCAGGTCCCATCAGAGATCCAGACACATCTTAAGGCGGTATCACCTGATCAGGGAGATCGTGGATCGCCAGGAGATCGAGGTTCGGAGGGTTGCTTCAGAAGATAACACTGCAGATCCATTCACCAAGGCTTTGCCCCAGACTCAGTTCCAGCGGCTGATCGAGATGATAGGTCTTCGATACACCAGTACATGGCCTTAGAGCAAGTGGGAGATTGTTAGTGTATATGCCCTAGAGGCCATTACTGTATCATACTAGTTTGTATATTACTTAATGGAAGCTTGGGATATTCACCTTGTATATACAATCTTGCTCAAAATAGTAGTATGCTACTTGGTTTGTTTCTACTTCAATGTGTACATGTGTTTATTTTAGTATATCGCCTATACACATTAGTGGAGCCCTTAGGATCTTTGCTTGATTACCAGCGTTGTGATGGCAGTCACACTAGTGGGGGCTGGGTAATCTATAAGCACATCCTTATGCAGGTCCCTAGTCGCAGGACTATCGAGACAGGGCATCGATACTCCGGAGTAGACTAGCGCATGCGCTTCTCATCCCAGAGTGGGAGATGGTCTGTCCCACAGCCATCAGTACGTCGTACTGGAGATAGTATGCGGGTGCTCGTTGGGTTACGAGTACACTGGACAGGACTCGTCGGGAACTGACCGGTTGGTATTATACCTATCGTCAGTTATCAGTTCCCAGGTGACATGAGTACAGCTTAGTCCGCTGACTTGACACTGTCAGTTCGCCTCGAGTGTGCTCCCACTGTACTTTGATTACTACCCTACCACGGCTCAAAGGAGTCGTGCAAACAGGTACTAGTTGGGTGCAGTCCCGAAGCACTTGGAGGCAGTGACGGTTAGACAGGATTCGTCTCTCCCGGTATTGGGGGTTGACATCGCGCTGTGTCTAGGAGAGCCATTACACGAGTAGTCCCTGGCCAGGGCAAGCGAGATATACTGGTAGGCTTCCAGTGCTATCTCGGGGTGTTTTGGGCTGCACTCCGACACGACTTGTACCGCTATTAGGGGACTGACGTTTACCGCCCCCTAGGCCCGCCATGCGATGTATCAGACGAACAGACCGGACTGTATGGAGATTGTCACATTCAGGCTCAGTAGGAGTTCAGATGGGTTTCACCTCGTCAGTCTTCTTGTCGGCATCTACCTGGGGACCGTTACGCACAGCTAGTGCCGCTTGCGGTCTATGGTTAAACCCACTGCCAGCATAGTGTCGAGTCTTTAGAGTCCCACAAAGAAAGCTATTCGCCTTTAGGCAAAAGAGTAGAGGTCGCATGGTTTTGCGACAGGTCGCATGGTTTTGCGACAGGGTTCAGTCACATCCATGCACTTGTGCACGTTTAGTGTCCGGACAGTTTACACTAGCGGGCTTTGGTTTAAGCCAGATCCTAGTGTACGTATTGGGATTGGTTTTTTCCAGTTTGTATTCGTGTTCCTCGGAACGCGAATGCGGGTGTGTATGCACGGTTGACGGAGAGACAGAGGCAGAGGATTCTCATTAGGGTTGTTGACCGTTGACTGTTGACTATTGACTTTTTGCTCAACCCTAATGAGAATATGATATGTAATTAACAATAATATTAATTAAGTATTGTGGTGACATGGTTGTTGAGGGGTTGACTTTGTTGACTTGTTGACTTTGTTGACCGGTTGACTAGGTTGGACTAGTTGACCATCATGATGACAATGGCTATCATTTCATGGAAAAGACTTTTCACTTGCTTGTTCTCTTGTGCAATATGAGTGCATGAAATGATATAGCCATTTTGACTTAAACCATTTACACAATACTTGATTACTATTTTTGTGATGATGGCTTTGGATTATGAAAGCCAAGAGAGAAAAGTCTTTCTCATTCTATCATTTTCATTCTCTCTCTTGTTCTTGAGCTCTCGTCTTCTTCCTCTTGCTCTCCCTCACTTTTGTCTATGGTTCACTTGTCTCATGTGTTGAGAACCAAGAACCATAGAGAAAATCCCAACACACTCTTCTCTACTCACTCTAGTTCGTAAGGTTTAGCAAACCAAGTGAACTAGTTTTCTTCAAAGACCGAAGAAGAAGCCAAAGGTAGAAGCTTTCAGGTGGATCGTTCTTCGGCGCAAGGAGACGACGGGGTGAAGCCGATCCGGACAACCATCGAGGCTTGAAGACGAAAGAGTTCAAGAAAGAAAGGTATAACCCCCTAACCGAGTAGTTAACAACTCCTAGTTAGGTTGTTAGTTAGATGTTTAACAAAGATCCGGTTATGAGTCCATGTTACCCCCTCTAGAAAATTGTTTTTCAACAAATTCCGCATGCCCGAAAGTACCGGGAGAGGTAGCATGGACTTACAATCTCCACATCTTAAATGGTAACTTCATACCCCCATGAGACAAACCACTCTGCACTAGCCTACAGCATTCTTGGACACGTCGGCTCGCCAACTTTGTGCCCGAGTTGCCTCGGTCCAGAGGTGGGAGCCCGTAAAAGAACCCGGCGATGTGGTGCCCTTTCCGACGAGGAGATGAAGACCGAAGATTCCGCGAGGTGTTCGGGATGGAGGCCGAAGACCGAAGGACACGGATCGCTCGGTATAGCTTTCTACCCATTTTCATGTTTGCTAGTAATAGGTTAATGGCCCGATCCAGGTTTTATTGTACGCGGTAGCGCCGGTTTTAAAGTTAAAGAAAAGTTTCGTTTCCACATTTTGGCCTTGGATAGACGGCCGGGGCGCTGCCGTGCACTTATATAATATTTTAACAAGTTAGGGTTACAAATGCAACATGTTTTGTGGAGTTTAAACAAGTAAGGGTTTGGATTTGGGTTAGCTTTTTCGTGAAGCTTCATGAAGCTTTCTTTTGTCTTTAGCTTAGATATTTTGTGTTGATATTTATTAACCCAACCCAAACCTTAGCCTCTCGTTTATTCTCTACAAGGGTTAACTTTATCATTCTTAACCCATGATTGGATTTGAAAGCAAAACAATAATTCATTATTCTTCACAAAGCATTCTTCTTCTTCTTCCTTCTTGAAAAAGCATTCTAGCTTTTTGTGGAGTAATGATTTAAAGTGACAAATTGAAAACAAAAGAGTGAGAAATTCCTACTTCATCATCCTCATCTATTCTAGCCACTTAGATTACGGTGTTCACTTCACTAATTCTTGATTAGAGAAGTGAGAGCTTGAGTTTGAGATTCTCCAAGGTAGATCATCTTCGAAAAGGAAGACTTCAAGCAAGCATGGATTATTCGACTTGTGGAGCCTCTCTAGAGTACGGAAGTTCATGGATCGCGGCGAAGGGACTACTACTCGGAGCTTATGAAGAGAAGGAACGGACTACAAAGGTTGTAATCCCTCTCTCTTAGATGTAAAGTTGTTTACATGCAAAGTTGACCCTAATTCTCTAGTTAAGATCATGGTTAGGGTTTGTTTAGCACCCCAAAAATTTTAAAGTAGCATGATTGATGCTTGCCAAAACCTTCACAAGGTGCTAAGCTAACCCTACAGTAGGCATAGTCTTGGTTGGAACCTTGTTCAAAAGATATGCAGCTGATTCTAGTGCATAACCCCAGAAGGATCTTGGTAACTCAGCCTTACTCATCATGGAATGAACCATATCCAATCGAGTTCGATTTCGCCTTTCCGATACACCGTTGTGTTGTAGTGTGTATGGAGGAGTAAGATGAGAGAGAATTCCATTCTCTTTTAAGTATCCCAGGAACTCGGCACTTATGTATTCACCACCTCGATCAGATCTCAGTGTCTTGATACTTTTGCCTGTTTGTTTTTCCACTTCATTCTTGTATTCCCGGAATTTCTCAAAGGCCTCGGATTTATGCTTCATTAAGAAGATATGTCCATACCTAGAGAAATCATCTGTAAAAGTATGGAATAGGAATAACCACCTCACGCATGTGTAGACATTGGACCACATACATCGCTGTGTATGAGTCCCAAGAGCTCGCTCGCTCTTACTCCGTGTCTAGTAAACATAGTCTTTGTCATCTTTCCCATGTGACAAGATTCACAAGTATCATAAGACTGATATTCGAACGGATTCAAATATCCCACTCTATGTATCTTTGTCAATCGTGTTTCATTGATCACATGTTGATAAAGCCCTTAGGATATGTACTCGACTACTAGGACTATGATACAGATCATACTAGTGGGTCCAGGATAGTCTACGAGTACATCCTATAACTGTTCCTAGTCGAGGGTGTATCGAGACAGGGCATCTATACTCCAGAGTAGGCTAGCGTATACGCATCTAGACCCATATGATGGGCGATGGATGATCCCATATCCATTAGTGTTGGACATCAAAGATGGTGTATGGGTGCTCAGGGGAGACTGGGTACACTGAACAGACTCGCCGAGAACTCCTGGTTTGTATTATACCTATCGTCAGATAGCAGTTCTCCGGTGACACTGGTACAGGTTAATCTGTAGACCCGAGATCGGCATAGAGTCTTGTGTGATTCCCATTGTGCTTTGATTTCCACCTTACCACATCCAAGAGGGCATGCAAAACGGTGGCTTTTGGGTACAGTCCAGAATCACATGGAGGCAATGAGCGATAGGAGGGGTTTCGTCTCTCCCGGTATAGGGAGTTGATGTTGTGCTGTGTTCGATTGGCTATAACTGGAAGTCCCTGGCCAGGACTGATATGGAGATTTACTGGTAAGAGTTATCAATAGTTTCTCGACCCGTTATGAGCCTTACATCGACACGACTTATCGGTTACTGGGGTCTGACGTTTACCACCCCTAGACTAGATATACAATATATCAGACAAAGAGATCGGACTGTACGGGAGTGTTACTGATTGGATTTGCAGGAGAATGTACAGGCTTTCTTGTTGATCTTATAATTGCTCAATACACGGGTGGCTGTTACGTTTAGCTGACCGCTTGCAACTTGTAGGTGTTTGATATGATCATCACCTGCTGCCGGCGTATTGACGATTCTTTAGAGTCCTACACAGAGGTTTCCTGGCTCAGGCAAAACGAAGTAGGAGCACATATGTGATATGTGCGGGACCGAGAATAATACGATATGAGATACCATATTATATTCTCGCGATATGAGATATCGGCCGGGTATATGTGATATAGCCGGGTCATCGGATCAAGTGTTGATTCGATGAATTGGTACATGTTATATTAGTCGGTTATATGCAATATAGCCGGATTGTCGGATCAAGAGTTATTTCGATAATTTAATGTATAATTATATATGTGATATATTACATTACATTAACTAATATAAGCTCGCTTTATTGATTCATTTTCTCACTGGATAATACATTGATGTATATGCGATATATGTTAATTGTATTATTTTTTTTTGTTACAAAATATATTATATATGTGATATATAATATTGTAAAAAGTTAGGGTTACAAATGCAACATGTTTTGTGGAGTTTAAACAAGTTAGGGTTTGGATTTGGGTTAGCTTTTGGTTTAGTTTTTTCATGAAGCTTCATGAAGCTTTCTTTTGTCTTTAGCTTAGATATTTTGTGTTGATATTTATTAACCCAACCCAAACCTTAGCCTCTAATTTATTCTCTACAAGGGTTAACTTTATCATTCTTAACCCATGGTTGGATTTGAAAGCAAAACAATAATTCATTATTCATCACAAAAGCATTCTTCTTCTTCTTCTTCCCTAAAAAAGCTTTCTAGCTTTTTGTGTAGTAATGATTTAAAGTGAGAAATTGAAAACAAAAGAGTGCAAAATTCCTACTTCATCATCCTCATCTATTCTAGAAACTTAGATTAGGGTGTTCACTTCACTAATACTTGATTAGAGAAGTGAGAGCTTGAGTTTGAGATTTTTCAAGGTAGATCATCTTCGAAAAAGATGACTTCATGCAAGCATAGATCATTCGACTTGTGGAGCCTCTCTAGAGTCCAGAAGTTCATGGATCGCGGTGAAAGGACTACTACTCGGAGCTTATGAAGAGAAGGAATGGACTACAAAGGTTGTAATCCCTCTCTCTTAGATGTAAAGTTGTTTACATGCAAAGTTAACCCTAATTCTCTAGTTAAGATCATGGTTAGGGTTTGTTTAGCACCCCAAAAATTTTAAAGTAGCATGATTGATGCTTGCCAAAACCTTCACAAGGTGCTAAGCTAACCCTATAGTAGGCTTAGTCTTGGTTGGAACCTTGTTCAAAAGATATGCAGCTGATTCTAGTGCATAACCCCAGAAGGATCATGGTAACCTAGCCTTACTCATCATGGAACGAACCGTATCCAATCGAGTTCGATTTCTCCTTTCCAATACACCGTTGTGTTGTGGTGTGTATGGAGGAGTAAGCTGAGAGAGAATTCCATTCTCTTTTAAGTATCCCAGGAACTCGGCACTTATGTATTCACCACCTCGATCAGATCTCACTGTCTTGATACTTTTGCCTGTTTGTTTTTCCACTTCATTCTTGTATTCCCGGAATTTCTCAAAGGCCTCGGATTTATGCTTCATTAAGAAGATATGTCCATACCTAGAGAAATCATCCGTAAAAGTAATGGAATAGGAATAACCATCTCGCGCATGTGTAGACATTGGACCACATACATCGTTGTGTATGAGTCCCAAGAGCTCGCTCGCTCTTACTCCGTGTCTAGTAAACGGAGTCTTTGTCATCGTTCCCATGAGACAAGATTCACAAGTAGCATAAGACTGATATTCGAACGGATTCAAATATCCCTCTCTATGTATCTTTGTCAATCGTGTTTCATTGATGTGACCCAGTCTACAATGCCATAAGAAAGCCTGATTCGTTTCCGGAGACTTTCTTTTAAGTGTGTTCTGGACACTGAAAACATGAGCTTGATTACGTATATTCTGTTTTCTAATGTACCTGACCCAATAAGAATATGATTTAGGTGGATGTGGACCATATCGCTTACAAATGTAAAATCATATACTTCCTTAAAAAGTAAGGATACAGATATGATATAACAAGCTAGACTAAGTACATATAAACAGTTGCGTAAAATCAATATCTGCCCACTAGTCAATCCTAGGTGATATTCCCCTACAGATTCAGCGTCCACGCTCATTCCGTTCGCAACTTTGAGAGTCATATCACCTACCCTGATAACTCTACGGTTTCACAAAGCCTGTAATGAATTACAAATATGAGATCCTGATCCGGTATCTAGTACCCAGGAAGTAGAGTTAATTGACATACAGTTTTCCATAACAAACACACCCGAAGCCGAAGCCACAACATTCTTTGAATCTTGGATACTGACTTTCAAAACCCTGCAATCCCTCTGCCAATGTCCTTTCCCGTAACAATAGGAACGTCCCTCCTTCCCTACTTTTAGTCCCGAAACTTTTGCCCTTCCCTTTCCTTCTACCTTCCTGACACCGCATATCGACTTTGTGGAGGTCTTCTTCTTCTCACCCTTTGCTTTCGCCTTGGATGCAGAAGAGGAAGATTCCCCAATAAGCAAAATGGGTATCTCCCTGGTTTCCTTCAGGGTGTAAGTAGAGGGTAGGGACTGTAGAAACAAGTCAGCATATGACCTGTTTCCCAACGTGGTCTCCAGGTCCTTGAGCTCATTAATATAGCTATTCATCATATGGACGTTGTCCCCTACAGATGATCTGACAGCCAACCTCGCTTGAATCAATTCCTTCGAGTTCTCATATCTTGCGATACGAGATTGCTCTCCATATAAATATTTGTTATGGAGGAAGATAGAAGCTAAGTCCATCTTCTCGTGTTGCCTCCGGTTTACACCTTCTACTGAGGCCAACATGAGGCACTTGTCTTTCGTATTATCTTTTTCCGATGTCTTACGGATATCATTATCCGTGACGGTGGAAACTGGACCTGGAATGGCAGGGGCTTGAGTAGTAATGAGGTGTCCTAGATTGCCATAGGCAATGGATATCTGGACAGACCTTTGCCAGTCAATATAGTCAGATTCAGTCATTTTATTATCTAGATGTAACCTATGTTTGGTCACCGGGTCGCTGCAAGAGAGAGAGAAGAAAACACTTAGCATGATGCTCTTGCAAGTTTAGATTGGTTTTTAGTTTATCTAAACAGGATGGCTCCCACTGTTTCTCGAATCCTACCTAAAACCATAAAGAAGAATTAGTCAAGATTGATCTCACCGTATAATTCTTGCTTAACCATTCGGCTAGGTTAGTGTTAGTACTTCAAGGGAGGTTTTACGATGCTTTCGCGAAATTCCTTAATTAAATAACCACTTTTCCCTGGAGGCGTAGCCCCTCTAACACCGTTCTAAACACCTACTTGGTTTATAGCATTGATCGTTATGTGAAAAAATCTCCCGAGGAGTAGCAGATACTCACAATAGGATCGGGATTCAAATATCATTGTGTGATAATGCTGAAGGAATCCTACCAACATTATCAAACTCCAAATGGTATGCAACACTAGCAAGTTTCAGTTTCTTTAGAAACTCCCGATGTAGATTTTTGTCCCATGCTCTTATGACCTTGATGAAGGTCAACAAATCATAAGTCGCATGTCAAGTTCTACCCATCATTGTCCAGGTTAATTTGAACCCACCCGTATATACCCTTGATAAAGGTCAACAAGGTAATACGACTGTCCCAAACTAACGCATCTATCTATGCTACATATGAACACCTAGCAGCTACCAATCACTATGCCTTGACGAAGGTCATCAAACATAGATTGAATACTATTGAATATTCATATAGAATGACGGAGGGCTACGAATGGTTTTGGCAAAACCGTGAATGTAGTGAACTTGATATAATCTAAGGAACCTGATAGCTTTTTAAATGAGTGGTTTAAGCTCCGCAATTTAAAAGTTTTGCTGTTTTGAAAAAACCGAGTGGTTTTGAAATTGTTCCGACGATTCAGCTTTGGTTTGTTTGCTTAGCATTATTTTAATGCAGTCCCATCAATTAATCCTACCATTGCAGAGAACAACGAAAATAAAGCATACGCTTATGCCATCCTCATTCGCCACGGGGCCCCGTCATCACCCGTTAGGTTACTTAACTAACGACAGAGCGAGGGCTGGATTAGCGCGGATGCAAAACATAAGCAATGTCTACTAGATATCATATATAGATACATACATTCGTCAAACGCAATGATAGGCATTCCAGATCACAGATGAACACATTGGATATACTAGGAATCCGCATTTTGTTTGAGACTGCAACGAAAAACGGATTACACGGTCTTGATGAATAGCCAAACCCCGCCCTAGACCCCTACGGGTGCGGCAAACTACCCGCAAAGAACCCGAAGTGAAGCAACCTCTCTCAACAAAGTGAGTAGGCCACTCAGCACTGTTTCCCCCAATCAGAGGAAAGCTTTGTTCAAAATTTCAAATTTTGAAATGAAGCAGCGCTTCATAGCAGCGCCAGCGCTGAGAGAGTCAAAGACTCTGAGGCAGTGCTCACGTGCAAAGCATATAAGCGCTAGCGCTAAGAGCGCTGCACTCTAAGAAGCGCACTACGTGCAAAGCGCGTGAGCGCTAGCGCTAAAAGCGCTGCACTCTAAGCAGCGCACTATGTGCAAAGCACGTAAGCGCTAGCGCTAAGTGCGCTGCACTCTAAGCAGCGCACCACGTGCAAAGCACGGGAGCACTAGTGCTGGAACTAAATGTTCCCAACCGTTGGATCAAAGATCCAACGAACATGATTAAAAATCATCAATTAATGAGAATAAAATTCTGTTAAAGAGAGATCTCTCAAAATCTTTCCAAACAAAAAGATTGTTCTCTTTAAATCATAGCACCGTTGGATCAATGATCCAAAGGTGATTAAAAATCACCAAAATTACAGAATAAATTCTGTATGGGGAAAGATTTCCCAATCTTGTTAAAAACAAGAAAATTGCCTTCTGTAAATCAGAAGCCCTTGGATCAAAGATCCAACGATGGGAAAATCTCCAAATCAATTGGAGAAAAGATCTCCTTAACCGATTGAACAAATCAGCCTTGCCCTATATAAATCGTGTTTCATTGATGTGACCCAGTCTAATAATTGATTAGAGAAGGGCTTTATGCTTCACTAATACTTGATTAGAGAAGTGAGAGCTTGAGTTTGAGATTCTTCAAGGTAGATCATCTTCGAAAAGGAAGACTTCAAGCAAACATGGATCATTCAACTTGTGGAGCCTCTCTAGAGTCCGGAAGTTCATGGATCGCGGCGAAGGGACTACTACTCGGAGCTTATGAAGAGAAGGAACGGACTACAAAGGTTGTAATCCCTCTCTCTTAGATGTAAAGTTGTTTACATGCAAAGTTAACCCTAATTCTCTAGTTAAGATCATGGTTAGGGTTTGTTTAGCACCCCAAAAATTTTAAAGTAGCATGATTGATGCTTGCCAAAACCTTCATAAGGTGCTAAGCTAACCCCAAGACTTCAAGTCTCATATAGAGGAACCCCCCCATAAACTTTGAGAAATCTCAGAAAGAAAAGAAAGCTCTTGGTAGAAGAAGAAAATTCTCTTCAAGGTAAAAAGAACAGAAAGACGAAATCGTCTCATATCAAAAGAAGAATTCACTTTTTTCTTTAAGATCATAGATCTATAAGACCAAGGTATTTCATAAAGAGATCAAAGTATCTCGTCACAAAGAATAAGAGGAAGAACTTAACCTTCTTCAGATCATAGATCTATAAGACAAATTGTCTTTCAGAGATCATGAACATCTCATTATAAAAGGGGGGGAGAATAATTCAATTCTCTTAGATCACAGATCCATACAGGCAAAGCCTTTCACCAAAATAAGAGATTGAAACATCTCCTATAAAATAAGAAATTTGTTCTTAGAACCTTAAGACAAAGCCTCTTATAAAAAGAGAATTTAATTCTCAGGGCGCAAAACTGATCTAAGTTGCATAAAAGAAGAGCCTTAGCGCTCCTAATTTAAAAGAGCTTCAGCGCTCCACATCTAGCGCAAAGCGCTGCAGAGCCTTGGCACTCTTAATTTAAAAGAGCTTCAGCGCTCCATATCTAGCGCAAAGAGATGCAGAGCCTTGGCGCTCTTAATTTTAAAGAGCCTTAGCGCTCCAAATATAGCGCACTGCGGCCATTGACTGGCGCTCAGCGCCAAGCGCGCCACGTGCTCCTAATGTGTGCGCTACTTAACAGAAGCGCTTCAGCGCTCCACATTTAGCGCAAAGCGCTGCAGAGCCTTAGAGCTCCAATTTTAAAGCAGCACACTACGCTCATTAACTGGCGCTAGCGCCAAGCGCGCCACGTGTTTCTCACGTGTGCGCTGATAGAACATAAAGTATTCTTTAAAATAAAGCCCTAGAGCTATGATGAATGCTCAGCATTCAATAAAAGACAAAAATATTGTCAGAATTCAAATCAATGCTCAGCATTGTCAGATGTTTAACATTTTAACTGAGTGGACCGAGCCCAAGTTGGCCATAAACCCCTCATTCAGATTAATTGAGCGCATATGCTCATAAATCTCAGATCTTAGTCGCAATTGGACTACAGATCTCTCAACCAAAATTGGTTCAAGGGTACATCTCTTCACTCCTTTAATATTTATCGTTGTAATCCTTCAACATCTTCAGAGAGGTGACGGGTCCCGATAACCAGACTTTTCATAGACTGTGGGGTCCTTAAACCCATGGACCATGATGTCCTTAACCTTGGACTGTGGGGTCCTTAAATCCATGGACTATGATGTCCTTAACCTTGGACTGTGGGGTCTTTAAACCGATAGACTATGATGTCCTTAAACTTGGATTGTGGAGTCCTTAAACCCATGGACTATGATGTCCTTAACCTTGGATTGTGGCGTCCTTAAACCCATGGACTATGATGTCCTTAACCTTGGACCGTAATGTCCTTACACTAATTATGGACCGCAAAGTCCCTAAACTAAACAATAGAGCCCAAATGCTCTTTTGTTGGATCTAAACGATCCCGTTAAGTTGATCTTAGTCTAAAATTAGACTAACGTATCCTTAACAAATGTTTAAGTTGATCTTAGTCTCAAATGAGACTAACGTATCCTTAAACTCAACCCCAAACCCAAATCTAAGAAGATACGGATTTGGACTAATCCACACCTTACGAGCGACAACATAAATTAGTCTCCGTATACAATCCACGAGCAACCAAAAACAAAACAAATACCCACGACACAAAGTGATCATCTGGAGAAGGACAAAGTTGTTACCGCAATGTGGTAGCGTAATTAACTTCAGGGGCTTGCACCTGCAGGAAGAGCGTCCCCACAATCAAAAACCCCTCAACGAGGGGGAATCTGACGAAGTCTGCTACATCGGCCGCATCCGTTTAAACCTTCGATACATTATGCCATAAATTAACTTGGCATCTTCGGAGAGGTGGACGGATAGCACCAATTAGCATCTGCCCCTAAGTTCAGGCAAGACGGACCTACGCGGTCTCGTCCCTGTGTACGGCGGAGAACAGATTCTGGCACGCCCGATGGGACCTTTTCCTCTTTCCACTCCACACTTCGTGTGTCGTGTTCGCGAACGAATCGCGGTTTGATATGGTTGCCCTTAGGTTCGAGGTATTAAGATTTGGTGTTTTGCTTCGTGCAGAAAACAGAACATCAATGGCTTTCAAGTGCACTAACTGCAACTTCAACTCTCGCTCTGTCCCGTCCGGAGGAGTGACTTACGGGCCCCAAGCGGCCTCCCTTTTCACAATGCCGGTGGAACGAGTGACCCAGGCCACCACTGGACTGTTCTTCGGGACCATGCTCCCGCCAATGAGCTTCAGCGTTCCTGTACCATCGTAAGAAGCTCCTAAGAAGTCGGTATTTGATCGGCTTGCAACTACTGCGGCCCCTCTCAATGGGTCGCCCAATTCCACTGCCTCAGTTTTCAACAGACTGGGCCGAAGCTCAGATAGGCCCATGAAGAAGCCCACAATTCCTGAAGAGGTTGTCCCAAAGCGGATAGCCATTCCTACTCGTGAAGTCCCTAAGGCGGCTTCTCCTGCTAAGGGGTCGGTCTTCATAAGACTGGCCGTTTCAGCTCCTACTCCATGTGAAGTCATGAAGGCTATTTCCCCTGTTCGAAAGTCGGCCTTCGCAAGACTGACTACCCCCTTTCAACGGGTGTCAGTCTTCGACAGGATAGCACCAATAACAGTCTCTCCTCAAAGCAGGGGGCATGAAGAAGCTCATCCAACAGCGGAGGTGATCCCAGCCGCACAACATGATCGACGTCGCCACTGGCGCCGAGTGAGGAAAGATGGGGGCAATTCCCCTTCTGGATTGACTCCGCCAGCCCTAATGGTAGAAGTCGATGCTGCTGTTCCAACTGGGAACGGCTTTGAACCACTTAGGACAGTCCGCAAGAACTTTTCGACTGCTGTTCTGAAAAGGTCTCCTCCCTCTGTGGAGAATGCCACAAAGGCAAAGCTCGAACAGCCCCCTCAGCGGCTGTCCTCTACAATTTACAAGGTCCGGCATCAAGTCCAAGACTCGGTGGTTGATCAAGACTACCCCCGCCGATAGGAAAATATTGAAGCACGGCGAGAAGAGGACTATCCTGTCAAGCCACAGAAGGTGTCATCTGTTTGGGTACCCGCTGCAACGGCTCCCTCACCTTCGACCGCCCACAAGAAGAGAAGGACGGAGAAAATTCCCGTGTCTATAACAAATCGCAAGAACACTGAATCTAAATGCCCTAAGTCTGGGGGCATGGTGGTGCACACTGTCTATATGGCATCCGGGAAAGAGGATAGCCGTATCTTTACGGTCCATCGACCACTCACCAAATCTGTAACAAATGCCCAGGAGCAACAACAGAAGCTCCAGGAAATGTTGACGCAGATGGCCGTACTCATAGGGCCAAAAGAAAGCCCGGAAACTTCATCAGAGCAATGTTAAGAACAAGAAACTGATGCTGAGTTCCTTCGCAGAATCCTCGAAAAGAAAGACAAAGAGGCAACGGAACAAGCTGCCAACATAAAACGAATGGCGTTCTTATTCCAAGACATGGTCGGGATGATGTTACAGCCGGAACCTCCAGCTGAGGATCCTCCGATTATCCTGGAAGACGACCGAGCGGAGACGTCAAACCTTCTTCCGGCTTGTTCAGCAGCCAAAGAGGAGACCATCTCAAAAGCTGCCCTGGATGATTACATCGCTCAACAGATACGAGTTCATCAAGCGAATGAAGCGACCGGGCAAGTTGTTAAGACTGGACGACCCTATCTGGGTTGGTACGACCAGATAAAGTACCTACCGAGATACATGATCCCCAAATTACACGTATATAAGGGGACGGGAAACCCGCACCAACATGTTGCTCAATTTAGACCCTTGTGCGGTAATACTGGAGGTGATGATAAACTACTGCTCCGCCAGTTTGTTGGCAGCTTGTCGGAGACAGCATTCGAGTGGTATTCGGAACTCCCGAATGACTCTATCAAGACATTTGCTGAGATGGAGCTGCTATTCAACCCAACGTTTTTCAAGCGCTAGCGAACGTACCCCAATCACGGCGTTAATCAACGCCAGAGTGAAGCCAGGAGAAACATGGGTGAAGTATGCGATACGATGACGGAATCTAAGGTCGAATTGCGAACAGCGCATCGAAGAAGCGCCTGCAGTGGGCATGTTCGTAGGAACCCTCGATCCGCAGGCGACCATTTCACAATTCATGATGTTCTTCAAGCCAACTACTTTCCAGGCCTTGATTGACAAGCTGGCCCAAATGGATCAGATGGGTCACAGACCATCTCCTTCGAAGCTGGAATCTCGAAATGAAAAAGGAAAAGGGAAAGCAACCTTCGTCGCTAATGCTCAACAGCAGCCCAGTGGTCCAAAACTAACTGATCGCCAAGACGAGAAACGGCGATTCTTTAATGAGAAAATGAAGCGTCCTTATTCGTTTCCCCGGGACAAAACAAGGAAATTGTTCGAGCTGGCGGTGCGCAACAAGCTCATCAACCTGCCGGATCCAAAATGCCCATTGCAACCCGGTGAGGCTAATAATCCCAATTATTGCCCCTATCACCAAGCGATAGGCCATCCAATCGAAGATTGCTTTGTCTTCAAAGCATGGATTGAGAACCAATACCAACAGGGCAAATTCGCACTGTCCGATAACTGAAAAGTAAACCCGCCCAGCCGCACGCTCTTAAAAAGGTGGACACACCGGGGGCATCATGCTCTTTTGTGGAACAAGCTCCATGGGAGGTCGTTCTTTCAGCCAAAACGAAAAGAATGCTGAAGGATCTCCAAACATACCCGGTGATCAAATGAAAAAGTCCACTGGAACGCGAAGTCATCAAGGGAATGCTGAAGCCGCGTCCGATGCCAAGAATTAATAGCGTTCGGCAAAACACCCAGGCCCAGCCGTCAAAGCCTTCGAAGAAAAAGAAGAAGACCAAAAAGCTCGCGCAGTCTGACGACAAAGCGCACTGATCTGCAAAAGCATATTGACGCGCTGGAAGAATACAACCAGAAGGCGCGAACCCCAGTCACACTTCAAGAGTTTCTCAATCATATCCTTGAAAGTGAAGATAATGACAATGATGAGGGAGACGACTAGTCAAAGGAACCCGAAGATTATGTGGCAAGTTGCCACATAATCTCTCATTCGTCGCTAAGTAACAAAGAAGTTCACTCGGCGTTAGAAGATAACATAGAGGAGATGGGGGCAGGAGCAGTGCCAAAATCCTTGGATTATGGGACAAGGTCTATCAAGGGGAAATCTACTTGTTCATAGAGCATCCGGCGAAACTTCGCTTCAAAGCTACTATGGACCGAAAAGTCCGTAAACTACAAATTTACCTCAAATATGGAAACGATGGACCGTAATGTCCTAAAACTTGCAATGGACAGAAATGTCCCTAAACTAATGACATGCTGAAATGTCCTAAAACTAACGACGAACCGAGATGTCCTAAAACTAACAACGGACCGAAATGTCCCTAAACTAACAACAGACCGAAATGTCCCTAAACTAACAACGGACCGAAACGTCCTTAAACTAACGATGGACCACTAGGTCCTAAAACTGTCTACGGACCGAAACGTCCTTAAACTAACGATGGACCACTATGTCATAAAACTGGCTGTTGACCGAGACGTCTATAAACTACTACTGACCGCAGCATCCCAAGGCTGATGACAAAAAAAACTGTATATCCATAAGCGAGCAAGGCACGAATGAAAACCCGAAAGGGCTCCGTGAGTAAAAACAACAGGACTACCGGCGAGTTTTGTGAAAACCCAAAAGGGTGCAATCTCGTTAAAAGACACTTGTAAGGTCCTCTCGACCCTGTAGGGAGAAACCACCTGCGTGAGATCCTTACGACTCACAAAGGAGAAACACACTTAGGGATCCCCACGATTCCTAAGGAGAAATTACACTTGGGAGATCCTCACGACTCGTAAGGAGAACGCTCTTATGAGACCCTCACGGCTCATAAGATTCAAAAGCCTTAAGCTACAGGGATCTGAACCTTTTCTTAAGCAGTCATACACCCTGATTTTTCCCTACAAGCGGTTCAATGCTGACCTTTGTATACAATCCACAGGCACGAATAAACATTTTCCCTAATAAAGTCCCACCCGTGACTAAGGATATGTTTACACAGTGGACAACCCTTGTAAGTCCTCTCGACTTATAAGGAGAAAACACTCTTGTAAGATCCTTACGACTTATAAGAGAACACACGCTTAGGAATCCTCATGTTTCCTAAGGAGAAAATACACCTACGAGATCGTCATGACTCATTGGGAGAAATACCTTTATGAGACCCTTACGGCTCGTAAAGTCAAAAAGCCTTAGTCGACAGGATCCTAACCCTATTTGCTAAGCCACCTTTGTTCGACATCGACGGAGGCAAATAATGATTCGCTCCTGGCAATATCCCAGTTGTAGCGATGCTGATGCCTAAATCGGTATCAAATCCCAAACTCACAGTGAAAAGTCAGTAAAACACAAATGCATATGAAATAGCCGAAATGATGGGGCAACTTGCAACGAAATCGGTAAGTAAAAATGTATGCATACAAAATAGCCGAAATGGTTGGGCAACTCGCAATAAAAAGCAGCGAGTAAATAAAATAAATAGCCGAAATGATTGGGCACCGTGAAAAATAGCCGAAATGATTGGGCAATCGCGACTTTCGCGATATAAAAGCTGAAATGATAGAGTATCGTGGAAAGAAAAATATATAAAGTGAAACTTTTTGCCCTACGGGTGAGACCACATCGATTCTTGTATACAATCCAGGGGCACAAACAAAAAGGGAACTATACCTTCCCACCAGACTCCATCAGAAAGAGAGCCAAATTTCGACAGTTCACAGACAGCCTAGAGATCACCAACAGAATTCCTCTTCATTCCAGCAGGATTCAGACGCGACAATCAACCTTGGAGCCATGGCAAGATCCCTATTCCAAACCTCGACGGTTCACAGACAACCGACAGAGCAAATCCTGGTCCCGTAGAACACGGCTAATGTCAATCCTGACCCCGTGGGAAACGCCGAGAGCACCTCCTGGTCCCGTAGAACAGGGCTAATGTCAATTTTGACCACGTGGAAAATGCCCAGAGCAAATCCTGGTCCCGTAGAACACGGCTAATGTCAATCATGACCCCGTGGGAAACGCCCAGAGCAAATCCTGGTCCCGTAGAACACGGCTAATGTCAATCCTGACCCCGTGGGAAACGCCCAGAGCAAATCCTGATCCCATAGAACACGGCTAATGTCAATCCTGACCCTGTGGGAAATGCCCAGAGCACCTCCTGGTCCCGTAGAACACGGATAATGTCAATCCTGACACCGTAGGAAATGCTCAGATCACCTCCTGGTCCTGTAGAACACGGCTAATGTCAATTCTGACCCCGTGGGAAACACCCAGAGCAAATCCTGGTCCCGTAGAACACGGCTAATGCCAATCCTGACCCCGTGGGAAACGCCCAGAGCAAATCCTGGTCCCGTAGAACACGGCTAACGTCAATCCTGACCCCATGGGAAACGCCCAGAGCAAATCCTTGTCCCGTAGAACACGGCGAATGTCAATCCTGACTCCGTAAAATGCGGATAAAGTCAATCCTGACTCCGTGAAATGAGGATAAAGTCAGCCCCTGACTCCATGAAATGCGGATAAAGTCAACCCCCTGACTCCGTGAAATGCAGATAAAGTCAACCCCTCCTGGCCCCGTAGAACACGGCTAAGGTCAATCCTGACCCCATGAGAAATAGCCAGAGCAAACCCTCGACCTCCCCGCCGAAAACAATGCTTTGACTCGGAAGAAGGTCAACTCATCAATCACTTACGAGTCCTCTCGACTTGTAAGGAGAAAATTCTCTTATGAGATCCTTACGACTCTCAAGAGAAAACGCACTTAGGAATCCTCACATTTCTAAGGAGAAAATACACCTATGGGATCCTCTCGACCTGTAGGGAGAAAATTCTTTATGAGACCCTCGCGGCTCATAAAGTTGAAAAGTCTTAGATGACAGATCCTAACCCTGTCTCCCAATCCATCATTGCCTCGCAGAAAGGTCAAAGTAGATTTTCTACAGGCCACACTCTCCGACAAGAAAGGAAACAATCACTTACGAGTCCTCTCGACTGGTAAGGAGAAAATTATCTTGGGAGATCCTTACGACTCGCAAGAGAAAATTGTAACATTTTAAAAATAATTAAATAATTAATTAAATAAATAAAATCGTTTAAGTGAATTTTATAATTTTCGGTAAAGTAAAACGTAGTTTTCATAAAACTAAACCGTAATTATTTTTCACTATAAATTTAAAAATACCTATTTTAATTATGTTATTACTAGTAAATGGTGTTTATTTAGCCACTTATAAATTTTTAGTTTAATTAAATATTTTTCTTAAATTAATTATTTTAAATATTAACATAAGCTTTATTTTTACACTAAATTAGTGTAAATTACAAATTTGAATGGGTTTAATTAGCAAAAGTGAACCATTACATATTAGAATCAAGTGTGTTTCATGCAAAATTTATTTTCAAAATTTTACAATGGTTCTAGACCATTCTAGGTCAAATGGAGTGAAGAAAATAAAGAATTTTTAAATAAATTCATGAAAAGACTTAATTGTGTGATATTTTTGTGAAACCTTCTTCACTTTTCTTCAACTTTTCTCACTCTACTCTCTTTTCCTCACCTCATGGCCTGCCTCACCACCATGGGCAGCCCCAAAAATTTTCCCCCATCATTTTTGTATTAAAAATCATCAAAATTCATCAAAAATTCAATTAAAAAACCCACAAAATCCTAATTAATTCCTACCCTCTATTCTTTGCTCATCTTTACATGGATTTTGGAGATGGAAAGCATTCATTTTGGAGGCTTATTTTTATGTTTGGATTTCATGTTGCGGAGGTATAAATCTTCTTCTTTTGATTTATTGTTATTAGATGTTTCATTTAAGCATAATTAGATTTAATAAATAATTTCTATCTACAAGTTTTAAAATTCAAGTTAGGGTTTATCAAATTAAGTTATGGTTTTTATTAATTAATTAGGGTTATAATAACTAGTTTAACATTTTTAGAAGTGGAAAATCTTGTTTGGATGAAATATTGTAAATTGTTTATCCAAAATTGTTTAAATTAATCCATTTTGCAAACTAGATTTCTATATATTGTATATATTGGTGAGATAAAATTCCAATTAATATTTGTAACACTAGATTGTGGTTTTAATGAGGATATTAACTTGTTGGTGGAATGAAAAACTCAATTTGGTTAATAGTTTTTATTTATAATTGAAAAATAGTAATAAAAATGCTATTTTTGCTAACTAGATTTTAGAAATTCTTAAATAAATGAGATTTAAAATATAATTTATGGTTTCATTATATTATTATCATCATGAATTGTAGTTTAATGCATTAATTCATGCAAAATCTAGTTTAGATGTGATATTGTGAAATTTTGCTTAAAAGTATCGAAATCGGGCAAGTTTGCAAACTAGAATTTTCAAACTAATGTAAATTAGGGTGTTAAAAATATGGTAATGGTTTCTATAATCTAGTTAGGTTATTTAATGAATATTATGACCATTAGTTTCCTTTAAACATCGAGTTTTGAAGTAAAACGGTAAATTGGAGTTTTCGGGTTTTTCGAAATCGGACGATTTGATCGATTTTTAGGGTTTCGATGAATTAAATCATGTTTTGTATTATAAGTGATGAGTTTTAAAACTATGAGTTGTTTGTTGATGTTTATCTCGATCAATCGGCGTTTGTACGCCGATATCGAGCGATATTTGGTTCTTTTGCGTGAACGGGACATAGGTTTTAACCTATGCGCGTTTCGTGCGTCGTTTTGGTTTTGTCTGTGATTCAGTTTACGATATTATATGTGTTTGCGTATAGGTACCCCTCACGTGGACTTCGGACGAGGAAGAAGAAGAGGGCAACATCGTTTTCGGCAGACAAGGACCAGGTGAGTAGATGTGTATCTATGAGGGGAAGTCGGGTGGATGGCGTTTAGCACTCCCGCAAACGTAGAATAGGAATAGGTACTTATTGTCTTTAGGAAGCCAGACGTGACCTTAGAATTTCGGTGAGTAGGACCCTAGTAGTGACCTTAGGTTGGACTAGATTGATTTAGGAAGACCTTACCCGAGGATGAATATCATGGAGGAGATTTGTAGGTTTCAGGTAGATACACGCACACGCACACACTAAGACTCGACGTGGTGTATACGTGTATGTGTATATGTATATAGGACTAGGTGTAGGTATATATATATACACACAATACGTATATGTGATACAAGGATGTGACATAATACATGGGGATGAAACAATATATCTGGGCTTGATGCCGTGATTCTTGGCTTTACGGTCGTGTTATGATGTTAGCGGATCATTAGGAAATGAGATAATGAATAGGTATACATAAATAATAAAGGGTGGTGATGATATTGAAGTATATGGGACTCTAAAATAGAACCTGGACCGTAACTTATGCCTGAAATTCTGATATGATATCATATAGGTGTGACTTGATTACGACATCATATAGGTATGACTTGATTTCGATATCATATATGTGTGACTTGATTACGATATCATATAGGTGTGACTTGATTATGATATGATCTAAGTGTGACTTAATCACAATATGATACATATGACATGATATTCTGAGGATAAATTAACGATGTATATTTATGCTGACAATGATATATGATTGATGTATGCGATTACAGTATAGCACCTTGATCTTGACATATGTTGATGATGATATTATACGAATGATGAGACACGCAGGTGATACTTGACCCGTACCCCGATATTGGGATGCCGTACGATGGATTTTACCGTACGAGGCATAGATATGATGATTGATCCGCACTCTTGATTCGAGGAAGCCGTACTACGTACGTTATGCTATTGAGGCTGGATTGCCAACTATTAGAGATATGGATTCAGACCTTAGGTGGACTCTTATTTCTTATTGACTAGTTTCTTAGGTTTAGTTCCTTAGGAGGTTAGATGGACACTAGTTTAGGCTCGAGTCATATAGTTGTAGTTATACTTGTATATCACAGATGAGTGGTTATTACACATCCGTCTTTACATTCATACCGTAATCATTATGGTGCATGTTCATTCATATGTTTCTATAATCAGAATAAAACTTTGCCTGTTAGGACACCAGCACCATTACCGATGATGCGCATATTCCACGCACACTTATTTGCCGGCCCACACACATCATCATCGGTAATTGCTATGTCACGTACACTTTAGATCATATTATCTTTTATTGATACAATCAGCTAACAGCTAGATCGATATAATATTGTGATTACTCTCTGGTGTTTGTATAGACATGGTATTTATTACTTAGACATTTCATGCATTCGCATTTTCATGTTATCATGCAGTATTATGGGGCATATGCCGACACTTATCATATACTTACTCATGATTTTGGGATTTTGGATTTCTATGAGATTTCTGGATTTTTGGGGAAAACCGCAAGAATATATAAAAACTTCTCTCTTTCTCCTCCTCTCTTTTTAAAACATAAGATGCGGTTTTCTCGTGATGTATGTGTCGTCCACCATGAGATTTCATGTTTTCTGTTGGATTTCGAGACCCGATTCGAGGAGTGGATGAACCGTCTCGGGTACATGGTGGGCCCGGTATGGTACCCCGGGACAAGAAGATCGAGTTGTAGACGATGAGCCTGGCAGGGGAGGACTACCTACCGGTGATGTCTGGCGCGGCGGATATCTGGAGGATACAGACCGTTGTCGTGAGATTTGATGACATGGGCCGATCCGGACTGACGGCGCCCGAGATATTGAGACTATGAGACATTGAGATTATGAGGTATTGATACTTGAGATTTACATGTTTTGTGTCGATGCTTGACACGGATTTCCATGGATTTCATCGTTGATATTTCAGATTTCTATACACATTTTACCATGATAAAAGTTAAAGATTTCTTATACAGATATATCTAGATTTCAGGATTGGTTATTTCCCATTCATAATGCATGCATACTCATTCACATGACATAGTTCTATATGAGGCACTGATACGAGCACGGAGCATTTGCACTTACACGTAGCTTATTATCCTGTCTTTACTAGATGACTAGTAGTATATTAGTATATTATTATGACCTAGGACAGCGTCGTGCATTCGATTTCTTTTCGCAGATATTTTCTACTCACGAGTTGGCAACTCACCCCCGTTATGCCAAATTTTATTACAGGTTCGATGTACAGGTTTTCCTGGCAGCTTGCTGGCACATCTTTTCACTCAGGGTGATTTGCACGGTAGGTTGGTTCACTTGTATCTGGACCGCCATTGTACTTTTATTATTTCATTTGTATCTAGAAAGCTCCATCAACCAAACTTGTATTACTTGATAGTTTACTGGAACAGTTGTTTATTTCGACCTTAGAGCCGCGCTTGTATTATTATGATATTTGGTGGTTTTGTTTTCTTTTGAGTTTTGAGCCTCGCCCTTTGGCATTGTATACTATTGTGCATTGATGTGGTTGTTTCCGCCTTTTGGCGTAGAGCTAGCTCCCGTTTGGGGTTGCTTTTTATTGTTTGTATATATATTATTCTTGTTTGTACCCGTTTG
This sequence comes from Agapanthus africanus, assembly GCA_030015575.1. Taxonomy (NCBI): domain Eukaryota; kingdom Viridiplantae; phylum Streptophyta; class Magnoliopsida; order Asparagales; family Amaryllidaceae; genus Agapanthus; species Agapanthus africanus. Next base: position 332,482,042 of record JASDDO010000018.1, on the reverse strand, counting down.
GGGCCAGCTTTTACAAAGGAGACTCTGCCGAAATTTTTGAGAAAATTGGATGTTCCTTTTAAACTTGTTTTCTACATGTTTTCCTTTACTTCTTCTTCTTTTTATGGTTTAGATTTCTGGGCTTCGGCTTACTTAGGTTACGTTGCGCCTCTAGACGCTTCGTAATCTAAGTGCTGGTCACGTTCCATACTTTCGGGTCGTGACAAAAACACACTTATGAATTCTCACGATTCCTAAGAAGAAAACACACCTACAAGATCCTCTCGACTCGTAGGGAGAAAATTCTTTATGAGACCCTCACGGCTTATAAAATTGAAAAGTCTTAGGCAGCAGACCTGAACCTGTTTCCTAAGCCATCGTTACCTTGCAAAGAATCCAAGATGGACCGTCACTCACTATCTACCGGCCACACTTGCTAAAATCACATGGCAACGACACGGCAAAGAGAAGAAAGCGACAGTAAGGAGAGCATTTGATTCGCATTCAGTTAAGCGTTCAAAGCGTACCGATTCATGCATGTGCGAAAAGGTTTAATGCATAAAATAAACACATTGAAATGGAAAAGCTTGCTATTCATACTTCATAAAATTCCTACATTGATGAAAATAGTGAACAGAAACTGCACTAAATTTTTTTACAAAGGTAAGACATCAAATCCAGGACATGGATTAAGAAATTCAAAAGTGAGGCCATCCAAAATTTTCGGGCCACCCAGACCATCTTCGTGTGCATCTTTTCACGATCACAAGCATCAAGATCCCCACTAATGTCCTCTACCCTTCGATAGGCAGCGAGTATCGCCGCTTGCTGAAAAGCTTGATGCAGGATATCAATGTAACATTTCAGAAAAATAAAATATTATTTTTGGGAATTTTTATAATTAAATAATAATATATTGAATTTTTTAATAAAGCGGTATAATTAAAAACCGATAAATTGGGAAAAATTTGGAAAATTATAGAAATTACTAAAAAGAGGGTGTTTTATTGGATTTAAGTAAAATATGAGATTTATTATAAACTATTTTAATGCTAATTGCGATTAAATATCGCTAATCACGCATTAAGCGTGTTTTTTGCACATGACATACACATGTCATTTTCTGGCATTTTTACATTTTTCCTAGCATGGCTTTTCTTCATTTTCAAGCATGATTTGGTTTAAATGAAATGAGAAGAAAAGATAAAGAAAAGAAAAGAAAAGAAAAGAAAAAAGAAAGGGGTATGGGCATGAGAGAGAGAGGGTGAGGGGTCAACCACAGTCATGGCCCATTGTTCTCACTTCATCATCTTCGTCTTTCTTCTTCTTCTTTCTCTCATGGCAGCACCTCACTCCCCCTTCACTTCAAACCCTCAAATCATCATCAAAACAACACCAAAAGTCCATCCCCACTTCATTAAAAACATGCACAAGCTCACAAGCTACACTTTAGACAAAGAAAAATGGGATTTTGATGCTCTAGGGGATTCATGAGTGCCAAATGAGGTAATCTCTTCACCATTTATGTAGTTTTTCATTCAATTTAGCTTAGACACATGTTTAGAAGTGATTAGGCGATATTTAGCGAACTTTGAAAATCTTAAGTTAGGGTTTGAGGGATTTTTGAGTTGTGGTTGTGTTTACGGACCTTAGTGGTGACCTTAAACCCCCCTTGGTGTTAGAACCCAGACCTAACACGAAACAAACACCTGAAACCCAAAAACAGAAACCTTCCATGTCGGTTTGTGAAGTAGTAGTGGGTGCAGGGGAATCTGGGATGACCTGGGAGTTTTACTAGAAAAGTAAACAACACTAATAGCCTAGATTGACCACCACGAGACCACCCTACCAATACGACCCCCCAATTCCCCTGAAAATCAGAGCAGGCTAGATTTTACCTGCATGTGACCGGCCATAGGGTGAGGGATTAGGTCCAGGTTGCTTCAGTAGGTCATATACACCTTATATATCACCCTAGTGTTGTTTGCTTACCTTATATTCACCTTAAACAAAATCTGGGACTAAATTCATGAGTTGCTGTTTTGATTCGGGGTTATATTTTTCGTATTTTGGATTTTGGATTTTAGTATTTGTGTTTTACCTCGATCACTTGATGTTTGTACATCGAAATCGAGTGTTATTTGGTTGATTTGCGAGAGCAGACCATAGGTTTTGACCTATGTGAGAAACGTGTATCGTTTTGGTTTTAAATTGGATTTTAATGCGGCACGATACGTTATGATGTATAGGTACCCCATGAAGACTTCGAGACGACAAGAAAGCGAGTGGCAACGTCGGCTTCGGCAAACGAAGATCAATGTGAGTACATATATATCTACGGGGGAAGTCGGGTGCATGGCGTATATCACCCCCGCAGTTCGTAGTGTAGCTTATGTTATGTTATACATTTACATATGTGTTGTGAATTTGGATGATTAACAAGTAGGATCTTAGAAGATCATGGGATAAATGTTGGTGTATTTGGAAGATAGTGTCGTGGTTAATTTCTTAGTCGCGAACCATAGAATAGGTTTGCACACGCGCGCGCACACACCCTTGCATGCATTATTATTATTACTTTGCGTGTGTGTGTGTGTGTGTATGTGTAATACACACACACACACATGTATGGGATTAGGCATATAGACACACACACACACACACACATCGATAATGAGGATAGTGGATGATATTTGGAGATGAGTCGATGAGATTGGGCATGATGCCACGAGATCGGTGATATATTTTAATTCGTATTATGAGATACGGCATGAGATTTTAGCGGGCCTTTAGGCGTGTGTTTTCATACACGTATATATATGCAAATGGTATCAGTTTGTACTAGACTTAGATCAGTACCCCCAGTTCATGAGATATGATGATAAGGATACCAGATAATTGATGAGATAAATGTGATATTCGACCCGTACCCATATTAGGATGTCGTACGATGGATTTACCATACGAGCTTTTTATTGATGATAGATCCGCACTCCTGACTCGAGGATGTCATGTTATATATTGTATCGTATGTGATACTATTGAGGCAGGATCACTGACTATTATATTTATATGGAGTGACTCAGATTTAGGTGGTTTCCTTATCTATTCGATTAGCCTGTTAGTTTAGTCCTGTAGTTTACTTGTAATTGTTAGACTAGACTCGAGTCATACCTATTTCAAAAACTAACGAATCGTGAGTATTTTAAAGACAGGCCAAGGGATACTACGGATATTTTCAAAGGATGTACTTTTTCATAAAAACACCGTAGCCCTATTTTCTAAACAGCACGATTCGTGCAACTTTCAAATACCAAAAACCGTATGACTCGTATATAGGAATGTATATTTCTTTATTGCTGCATTATTATTCATTTACCATCTATTCTGCTGCTCGCATTGCATTGCATGCTTATATGTTATTGATTCATATTCCATTGTGCATATGACATATAGCATACCTGTATACCTACATGCTTACACGTATGCCTTGACATACTTACATGCTAGTTACCCATATACCTATATGGTATTATACCATTAGTGATAGGTATATACACATATGAGATATAGCTACATGTTCACCTTTATATGATGTTGTATGGATTTGGAGAATTTAGGAACCGCATGATATATTTTATAACTTGTTGCAGTTGAATAGTGATTTTTCCTTATATGCTCATATTACTGTTTCATGTTGCATATATATTATATTCATGGATTTCGCATTGAGATACGGTTTTCATATGATGTTTTCTGGATTGTTTTACTCCTGCGTATATATATCAATGGTATGGGACGCTAATATATATATGTATACACATCGTATATATATATCAGTGTTATGGGACGCTGTTATATGTATAAACTGACATCATATATCATCATAATGGTATCTGCAAATATACTTATTCATTATATATGAGGGGCCTATGTACTCGGGGCCTATGTGCTCGATGAGAGGGGCCTATATACTCGGGGCCTATGTGCTCGATATGAGAGGGGCCTATGTGCCCGATGCTTGGGGCCTATGTGCTCGATGAGAGGGGCCTATGTGCTTGGGGCCTATATGCTCGATATGAGAGGGGCCTATGTGCTCGGGGCCTATGTTCTCAATATGAGAGGGGCCTATATGCTCGATATAAGAGGGGCTTATGCGCTCGGGGCCTATGTGCTCGATATGCTCGGGGCCTATGTGCTCGATATTGGATATTGGATATATAAGATTTACTTGATATTGGGATATTGAGATATATATTTTGTGTCGATACTTGACACTGATTTTCTGATGATTTCATTGATGATACTTAAATGTTTATATAGAAACCTCACTATATTAAGAAAACAGTTTTCTCATTCATGATGTCTTCTGTTTTCATTTTACCGCATTCATACCTCATTTTACGATTTTTTGCTACCTGAGGCACTGACACGAGCACATGGGATTACACTTATGTTTATATGGTTACCCTTGCCTTTTTATTATGCTTCAGACTTTATCATATTGAGGATATATATATTACTGATCGTTTGACCTAGGTTTGAGTCATACATTCGATTTCTGCTCTGTGATGTTTTCTACTCACGGGTTGGCAACTCACCCCCGTTGTGCCACAGTTCTTACAGGTCTTGCCGTAAAGGTTTCATTGCGGATTTCTGGCACACTGCTTCCTTTCCGGGTGATTGCTTGTTAGGTGGGTTCACTTTCATCGTGACCACCATTGTACCATTTATTTATATTCAGTTGTATCTAGTAAAACTCCATCAACCAGACTGTATTATTTATTAGACTTAGAAGACCAGTTGTTTATTATTTCGAACGTAGAGTCGCACTTATATTATTATGGGTTTTTCTTGATGTTTTGAGTTTTTTTAGTTTTTATCCTCGCCATTCGACGTTGTATATTATATTGCTTGCGTGGTTGTGACCGTCAATTGACGAAGAGCTAGCTCCCGCTTGGAGATGCCTTTTATCATTGTGCATATATTATTCATGTTGTACCCCGTTTGGGGCCAGTATTTACAAAGAAAACTCTGCCGAAATTTTCAGAAAAGACTTGGGATTTTAAAAATGCATACTTCGACGTATGCTATTAAGACCACTTATTTAAAACCAGTTTTCCTTCATTTATTATTGAAAAATTGGTTTAGATTTCTGGGCTTTTAGCTTACTTGAATTAGATGGGGTCCTATAGACTTCATATGATTTAAGGGCCAGTCACGTACTATTTCGGGTCGTGACAATCAACAAGGTTGTCTCACGTTTTCTTTGAGATTAAGCCCATCAGATACACCGAGTGCACCTTATCTTCGGCTAATGCCTTAAGCGGCATGCCGGCATAAAATAGAGGAAGTGCCCCCCAGATCGCTCCCACGATAAGTTTCAAGAGAGAGGAACGACGAGGAAGCAGGCGACCACTGTATGCATCAAAGCGACCCATAATTTCAGCACACTGGGCGTTTATGAACTCCTGATTTTGAGAACGGCTGACTGAGCGAATGTCTCCGTAAGAAATAATTTCGGCGAGATCATACATATGAGCATCCATAACGTCTGAAAAAGAAAATCGGCGGGAGTTAGTGGACAGGCTGGTTAAGAAAATCCTTATTAAAAACAAACACGAGATTTAAACAACTCATGATATCCCCGAGGAGGAAATAAGTACTAATTAAATCACTCAATGAAATTAATTCTGTGCAATTAAGGAAGGAATCCTAAAAAGGATTTCGCATTTAATGAAAAGGTACCTCAGGCCGAGGAGTAAATCTCCCATTGAGAGCAGTGCTCTTCAGCAGAGTGACATCTGTCGGCTCTGATGATGAAAGGAATAAAATTCCTTACGAAAGTTCTTAGAGCCTTGCTCTGTATAAATGATGGAATAACCCATCAGAAATATTGAAGTAAAGTTTTTAATAAATTAAAATTCTGAGATCTTCAAGATCTATGAACAAACTCTTAAAAGTTCTTTATGAAAGATTAATAAATCTACATGATTTCAAAAGAGCAAAGCTCTATTAATAGGTTAAGAAACCCTAAAAAAGATCTCTTCAGATCTATGATTTCAAGAGAGCAAAGCTCTGTTAATAAAACCCTAAAAAAGGTTTTCTTTAGATCGAAGATCTATGAAGAGCAAAGCTCTGTTAATGGGTGAAACCCTAGATTATTAAATAATCCTTTAAAATATTTAATTTTTACCTAAATTTTGACAGAGTTCTGTCCTTAAGAAAGTTCTTAAAACAAAGAGCTATGCTCTGAAGGAGAATAAAAATTCTCAGAAAAGAAAGAAGATGAACATAAATCATCTCAAGGGCCAAGGGTCCTATTTATAAGCGCTGAGAGCCGTTTCAACTTCTGAGTTGATCAAATGGCAGAGATGCTGCCACCACTGCACTCACGCATGGGCCACGTAAGCGCAACGGTGGGGGGCATTTGTTTCCCCCAATCAGAGCAAAGCTCTATTCAAAATTTCAAATTTTGAAATGAAGCAGCGCTTCATAGCAGCGCCAACGCTGAGAGAGTCAAAGACTCTGAGGCAGCGCTCACGTGCAAAGCACATGAGCGCTAGCGCTAAGAGCGCTGCACTCTAAACAACGCACTACGTGCAAAGCACGTAAGCTCTATGTTGGAAATATGTACGCCCTAGAGGCCATTATATGTATAGTGGATGCTTGGACATGTATATATATGGATTACTTTCTTGCTCGACATGATAGTATGCTATCTGGTTTACTTTATCTGACATGTTGACTTGATCATGCTTTTATTCATTTGCACATGTTGATAAAGCCCTGAGGATATTTGCTTGACTACTGTGACTATGATGCGGATCATACTAGTGGGGCACGTGTAGTTTATAAGAATATCCTTGAACTGTTCCTAGTCGTGGGTGTATCAAGACGGGGCATAGATATTCCAGAGTAGACTAGCGTATACCATTCTTGTCCTATGTGATGGGTAATGGATGATCTCATATCCATCTGGTATGCTGACACCAAAGATTGTATGCGGGTGCTTAGTGGAGACTGGGTATACTAAACGGACTCGCCGAGAACTCCTATGTGGTATTATATCTATCGTCGGATTCTCAGGTGACACTGGTACAGGTTAGTCTGTAGACCCAAGATCGTTATAGAGACTTGTGTGTCCTTTCACTGTACTTTGATCTCCACCCTACCACGGCTCTACTGAGTCATGCAAACAGGTGGACTTTAAGGCACATAGAGGCAATGATCGATAGGAGGGGTTTCATCTCTCCTGGTATTGGGGATTGATGTTGTGCTATGCTTGATTGGCTATAACAGGAAGTCCTTGGCTAGGGCTACTGAGATTTACTGATAAGCGTTATCAGTAGTTTCTCGTTCTATTATGAGCTATACACCAGCATGACTTATTGAGTTATTGGGGTCGACGATACAATCCCTAGACTCGATATGCAACATATCTGATGAGGAGACCAGACTGTACGGTAAGTGTTGCCAGATGGCTCGACGGGAGTTTTGACAGTTTTGCCGGTTTTCATCTGATCGCTCAATACCCGGGTGGCCGTTACGTATAGCTGACCGCTTGCGGCTTGTGGATATTTGATATGATCATCACCCACTACCAGCGTATTGACGAGTCTTAGAGTCCCACACAAAAGTTTTTTAGCCCAGGCAAAAAGATGTAGTGTGCATATGAGATATGCGCGAGGACCTGATTGAATACGACTATGTGATACCGTTTGTTAATCGGGCATTTTTCTATTGGTCAGGTCGTATATGATATGACCGGATTGTTAAATCAATTGTTGATTTAACATTTTGACTTTTAGTGTTATTCTTTATTCAAACCCTTTTTATTAAAGTGGAAGAATGCATGCATGTATGCACATGTTGATGTGCATGTATGCACATGTTGATGTGCATGTATGCACATGTTGATGTGCATGGATACATACATGAAAAAGTATCATGGTTGATGATACATCTTTGAAGGAAATATAAGACTCGCATGGAACTATAATATATAGATATATATATATGTATTTGTTTTAAAACAAAAGGAAAAGAAAAAGATTAATCCATGGTTATCTTTCTACACTCTTCCAAAAGTAAACCACACTTCACCTACCTTTTAACCTTGGATTAATCTTTTCTTTTGGGTTTTAACTCACTTACTAAATATCTAGATATTATTAAAACCATGGTTTGAATGGAGATAGAAAATATATATTCTATCTTTCCTATTTTTCATTCAAGCTTTATCATTTTATTTTAGACAAAAGCTTTTGCCTTCAACTTCTTCTTCCTCCAAGCTCTCTTGATTTTTCCAAAGTGAGAGAGTTAAAAAGAAAGGGTTTTGACAAAAGAAAACACACCACTTCATCATTCTACTCTACTCTAGCCAATTAGTTTAGAGTGTTTAGCTTCATCTTCTTCTTGCATCAAGTGGAGCTAGAAGCTTGGACCTAGTGAACTTTGGGTGGATCATCGTGGACGTAGGAGCTTATTAGCAAGCATTTCCAACCTCTCAACGATCGTAAGAATCACTACAAAGAGGACTACAAAGATTTTATTCCTTTCACTTAGTGATAATATGGTTTTTGTATGTGATACTTTAGTTGTTACCCTAGTATTCTAGTTAAAAATCCTTGCTTTGTTTGCTTAGCACCTCTATATTTTTTAAAGTAGCATGTGTGATGCTTCCATAACTATAGTAGGTGCTAGGTAACCCTAACAATGGTATCAGAGCCAAGCTAGAATTCTGGACACAGTATTAAAACTATTACGAAAACGAAATCGACTCCGAAATACGGTACTATGAAACCCTAATCTAGCTCTTTGTAAATTTTTTTAAAAGTCGTCTAAAAATTTTTTAAACAACTTCAGAAGACTATTTAGGACAATATAAGAACACAGGGGAAATACGGAGGGGAGTGCTCGGATTTTGGCCGAGCACGAGGCCTCCAAAACCGAGCAGGCCGGCCCCCTAGGCTCCATTCCCCCCGTATTGCTCCAGTGCTCTGTTGTCTTCATTTTGGGGTTTCTAGTATTGTTTTCTTAGCCCAATTTTCATGTGATGATTATTTTGTTTACGGGCTAATTCATAGTGCTTCGTAGTCGTAAATTCTAGCACTGTATTGGTAATCTTGACAATATTTAGCAATTCGAACGAACTTCAAATCCCCACATCTTGACTCCGCTGAAATTCCCAAGTGTTGTGTTTTTCCTAAGTTACTTTTGTATTCAACAGTCGCGCAAGTGTTCCTATGGGCCCTCTAGAAGAACATAATAACCTTAACTCAATTCTATGCCCACGGAACCGCGATCGAACCTTCGGGTTTGTCATAGTTCCGTGGTGTCATAAGTGAGGCATTGGTTAACCCCTTCTACGGCTGGACCATAGACACTGTGGCGCGATTTTGGGTATTTGTAACTTTGCTCAAGTGTTGAGCTCTTTGGGTAAAATGTGGGTGTATGTTGATTCGATCGAAACGTTAGACATCGTCTTGATTTTTTAGATTGTGATAATTGCAATTGTTGTTTTTCACTTTCTTTTCTGCGACCGTAAGTGTAGTATGTGGTGTATCGCCGGTTTCGTTGCTATACATCAACGACAATCGGGATACACATACTTGCTTACGTTGATGATATGAGATATTATGTGTTGCTGAGATATGATTTGCAGGATTGTCGCGATCGAATAGCCGAGGGTTTTATGTGAGATGAGAGTGTTTATTTTCATTCATGTAAAAGTCAATTATATGTAATATTCTTTTATTTGGGGCACTTCCGGATTGAGGATGATGTCACCATTATTGTATATTATTTACTTTTCTGCATTAGGATAGACCCAAGGAGGGGAGCACAAGTGATTGGGTTCTAGGGTTCAGTGGGAGGCCATCTCGAGGAGTCGAGACCGGGTCTCCTAAACTCTAGAATTGGCAGGATCACTTGCCGCTCTCGTAGGGTCTAGGGGTGTGGGTTTGGCTATTCATCACGACCGTGGAATCCGTATTTTCTATTGCTGACTGAATACAAAATACGGACCTCCTAGATATCCTTTTTTATTTTCATATGTGCTTCTGCTGCTGATATTCTGTAATATGATTACTCAGTATCTGAGACAAATGGATTATTATTATATATATGATATATAATAAACTTGTTTATATTTTACACCCGCGCTAGTCCCGCCCCGCTATGCCGTTAGTTAAGTAACCTAACGGTGCATAACGAGCCACTGTGGCGAATGCGGATGGTATAAGTATACGTTCTATTTTCGTTTCTTTTCTGTGATGGCTTAGGAACTTAAATGATGGGACTACATTAATAAGATTAATGTAAAGTAAAAGAAACCTAAAAGATGTTGTAGAATTGAATTTGAAACCAACTCGGCCTTTTTATGAAAAATGCAAGTTTCAAAAGATGCGGAGCTTAAGCCACTCTTTTTCTAAACTGTTTTGATTCTACAACGAGATCAAGTTCAAAGCGTTAAAAGTTTTCATAAAAACCATCCGCAACCCTCCGTCATTTTATGAAGTAGAGTACTTAGTATTCGTTCTATGTATTTTGATCATAGTCAAGGCATAGTGTACGGTAGCTAAGTGATGTCTTCCTACAAAGCATATGATGTGATCAGTTAGGACATTCATGTGATTATGTTGATCATAGTCAAGGGTCATATGGTTGGGTCTAGTTAATCTCAAAATGACGGGTAGAACTTGACTAGTACTTACGATATATTGACCATAGCCAAGGTCATAAGTAACTAGGGGTAAAAACCATATCGGGAGTTTCAAGAGTTGAAATTTGCAATGAGATTGCATACCATCTATATGATAGTTGGATCCCGATCCCACTGTGAGTAAGAGTTACTGTCACGAACCAAAGTTTGGCCCGTGATCGGCACTTAACCACGTAACGTCTACAGGCGTAACGCGACTAAGTAAGCTGAAACCCAGAAATCAAAACCAGTAAAAGTATTGAGTGTTTAAAACATTTAATAGAAACATTTGTTAAAATGTTTAGAAAACCTTACGTAATTTTATAAAATTCTTTAAAGTTCAAGTTATTATCTTAAAAATTTTGGCAGCATTTCCTTTGTAAAAACTAGCCCCGAAATGGGTACAAGACAATATATGAGTAAAATGATATACAATAAAAATAAAGCATCCCAAATGGGAGCAATCACGCCGAACGGCGGAAACAATCACCATGATAAAAATATATGACACTGTAGCGAAGAGTGAACAAAGATAAGTGAAGACAACATGAAATATAAAACTGCATAATTAAAGTCGGCTCACAACGAGCTCGACACCAGAGTACAAAATAATATAAATCGTACTCACAACTGGTCTCTAAGTCAATACATGAAAGTAGATGGAGAGTACTAGATACAACAATATATACAACTGGAAAATAAACAGATACCGCACAAAAACCCACCTATCAGCAAAGGGCTAACACGCCAACTGTAGTGGTATCTGTATCAAAAGATGCAAGAAAGCAGCCTGCCGCGACTACGCTGGGGGCCAACCTGCAAACACTGTAGCACAACGGGGGTGAGTTGCCAACTCGTGAATAGTAGATAACATATAAAAGTAATCGCGAGTATGTACGTGCTGCGATACTCTAACCTATGCCAACAAATAACATCTATACGATGAGCTATATGAGCAATAATCATGCAACAAGTGCGATCTAATAACATCTCTATATGATAAGAAGGGTATGCAATAATCGTGCATGACAGGTGAAATCTAGTAGCATCTATATATGATGAGCAGGGTATGCAATAATCATGCAAAAGTACTCTATCAGGTACTATAGCTACAGGATGAGATGCAAAATAATGAATGCTAGCATGGCAATAAATATCATCTACACGGAATGTCAACGTGGAAGAATAACCGGTGTCTATCAATGCACCCAAACCCCAATAAAACTCAGGCGTTGTCACTCTGATCAACCCTCAAATCCTGTACAGCTCATGGAATCGTGAATGCCTAGCATCGGCACTCGAAAATATCATAAATCATCGTGTCAAGCATCGACACGCAAATCCTCAAGTATCGGGCTCCGTCTGCGGAATCGGCCCTCGGCCCCGGCAGTACGTGTCGTCCCGTATCCATCTATCGACTCTGGTCAGTATCCTCCGGATAACCGCCAGATCTAACCAATCACCGGTAGGTAGTGGTCCCTCTGCCAGGCTCACCGTCTACTGCACAGCGATCCGTTCTCGCCCCGGGGTACCATACCGGGTCCACCATGTACCCGCAATCGGCCTCGTCCAGCTCTTCGATTCGGGTTCACATGTCACACGTCTAAGAACCAAGAAAATGCATGGTGGACGCACTAAAATATCATATCAAGGGAAACCGGGTTTTTAAAACAGTGCGTATTTTCTTAAAATAATACCCCGGTTCCCAAATCCAGAAATCACATAAATCCAAACTCAATGCGTAAATCCATGCAATGTGTCGTATGACACTAAGAGTAAAAGAAAGGGAAAACCGCTCTTTTAAAAAGGATCCGGTTTTGAAAATGTCTCGTGCGGTCCCTTAGTTTTTAAATCATGTCAATATCACCTATGTATGTAACATATGTATGTATATAGGTATGGATGTGCAAATGGATATATACGCAATGTGAGTGTAACAATATACATGTGCACTAATATGGATATACGATGTATATGTGCACAAGTATAGATATATCAATGAAAGTATGCACTAATGTGAATATACAGAGTACATGTGCGCAAGTAGTGATATATCGATGAAGGTATGCACTAATGTGAATATACAGTGTACATGTGCGCAAGTAATGATATATCGATGAAGGTATGCACTAATGTGAATATACAATGTACATGTGCGCAAGTAGTGATATATCGATGAAGGTATGCACTAATGTGAATATACAGTGTACATGTGTCCAAGTAGTGATATATCGATGAAAGTATGCACTAATGTGAATATACGGTGTACATGTGCGCAAGTAGTGATATATCAATGAAAGTATGCACTAATGTGAATATACGGTGTACATGTGCGCAAGTAGTGATATATCAATGAAAGTATGCACTAATGTGAATATACGGTGTACATGTGCGCAAGTAGTGATATATCAATGAAAGTATGCGCTAATGTGGATATAAAGGGTGCATGTGCGCAAGTAGTGATATATCTGATAATATGTGAATATGTGACAAGTCATGACAATCATCAATGATGCGGTGATCCTATAGTGCGAGTGTCCTGGCAGTCACCAACGACGTGAGTGTAACATACATTTAGTGCTCGTGCAGCTTAACCATTAGTGACAGTGCGGTGTTCTATAATTACCATTCTATGCAACAGGAGATGGTATGCTACTATAGTATATATATATGAACACATACAACTAAAATATCCTATAACGCCCTGACGCTTAACGCCATAAGGGCGATTTCCCCGTAGATGTTATATCTACTCACCTGGTCGCGTGTTACACGTAGCTGACCACCTGCTTCCCCTTCTTTGTGGCGTCCAACGTACCTGCCTGCAAAGAATTCACACAAGGAAAATCCACATAAGAAAATATCTCGCAAAACGCGATATCAAAATCAAACGAGAACTCGCGTCGTGAACTAAACGCGCGCGTATACGTAACGTGTGTGCATACGCCAAAACCCAACGCGACACGCTGTGGCACACAGCGACACGCTGTGATACACAGCAAACCAACTCAATACGCATCGTACGTGCCGCGCAAGTCCCGCTACGCTAAAAATAGGTAAACGGTCCCAGATTTAATCTGGAGCAAACACAAGAAAATCAAACAAGACCAAACCCTTCACAATACCTACAGACAGCTACCTGCCAAAATCCAACACATTTCCTCAAAATTGGGCCGGCGCCTATGGGTGTCGTACCGGCCCAAAACCGGTGGAATAGGCCCAAGTTCCTACACTATGATCTTGGCACAATTTCTGTTAGTTATATGTATGCCCTAAAGGCCATTACTATACATAGGATGTATATTGTAGTGGATGCTTGGACATATATAGGGAGGACTTTCTTGCTCGACATGATAGTATGCTATCTGGTTGATCTTTACCTTAACGTGTACACTGATTGTCTCTCTGTTACATGTTGGTAAAGCCCTTAGGATGTGTACTTGACTACCTGGACTATGATGCAGATCATACTAGTGGGGACATGGTAGTCCATAAGTACATCCTTCGAGGTCCCTAGTCGTGGGTGTATCGAGACGGGGCATCGATATACCAGTGTAGACTAGCGTATACCTTCTCGACCCATACAGATGGGCAATGGATGATCCCATATCCATTGGTGTTTGACATCAGAGATGATATACGGGTGCTCAGTGGAGACTGGGTACACTGGACGGACTCGCCGAGAACTCCCAGATGGTATTATACCTTACGTCAGATGGCAGTTCTCTGGTGACACTGGTACAGAGTAGTCTGTTGACCCGAGATCGTCATAGAGTCTTGTGTGGTTCCCACTGTGCTTTGATTTCCACCTTACCACGTCCAAGAGGGCGTGCAAAATGGTGGTTTTTGGGTACAGTCCCGAATCACATGGAGGCAATGAGCGATAGGAGGGGATTCGTCTCTCCCGGTATAGGGAGTTGATGTTGCGCTATGTTCGATTGGCTATAACCGGAAATCCCTGGCCAGGGTTGCTGAGATTTACTGGTAAGTGTTACCAGTAGTTTCTCGAACTGTTATAGACCTCATATCGACACGACTTATCGAGCTATTGGGGTCTGACGATTACCACCCCTAGGCGAGATATGCGACATATCAGACGACCAGACCGGACTGTACGGTAAGTGTTACTGGTTGGATTCATAGGAGTGTGAGCGGGCTTGCTCGTCGATCTTCTGATCGCTCAATACCCGGGTGGCCGTTACGTTTAGAAGACCGCTTGCGGCTTGTGGGTGCTTGATATGATCATCATCTGCTGTCGGCGTATTGACGAGTCTTTAGAGTCCTACACAGAGGTTTCCTGGCTCAAGCAAAACGAAATAGGAGCGCATATGAGATATGTGCGGGACCGAGAATAATGCGTGTATGTGATACCGTATTCCATTCTCGCGATGAATGTGTCGAATGGTTGTATGCGATATAACCTAGTTATCGAATCAAGGATTGATTCGATAAGCCGATACATTGGATACTAGTCGGTTATATGTGATATGACCGGATCGTTAAATCAAGTGTTGATTTAATGATTTAATGTATAATTATATATTTGATATATTACTTTGCATTAACCAATATTGGTTCACTTTAAATGGATTTTCTTGCTTGATGTTCACAAGTTGTATATGTGATATACTTTTGTGCACATGTTTGTATCATGTTTGATGATACATGCTTATTTGGTTAAGTGTAAAGAATTAAACCATGGTTAAGTTGATGATTAGGGTTTTGCTTATTCATTTTATTATTTGCTTATTCATTTTGGAAATTAATAAAAGCATAAAAAGAAAAGCAAAATGGTTTCTTTCTTTCTTTTTTCTTTCATGAAGCTTATTGAAGCTTCATGAAGCTTTGACCAAGTGACCATTTTTGTCTTGTTCTTTTAACCCTAACCATTCACATAACCTTAGTTAGTTCTCTACACTTTACCATGGTTAATTATATGATAAGTATTATTTTCTTTTAACTTATCATATGATTTATCTTCTTCTTCTTCTTCTTTATAAGAAGAAAAAGCTTGACCATCAATGGTGATTGATGAAAAAGAGTGAGAAATCCAATTCTAAAGTGAACCCACTTCCTATTTCTTCATCCTCTACCTCTTGCCAAGTAGTATAGGGTGTTTTCTTCACAAGTTTCTTGACTTGGTGAAGTTGGAGCTTGATCTAGTGATGCCTCAACGTAGATCATCTTCGGCATCGAAGCCGACGACCAAGCCCGCCCATTTTTCCGATGAAGCCGACGCTAGAGTCCGGGATCCGATTTGGACAGCGAGGAGACTTCATCATGGAGCTATGGAGGTGGAGGACCGGATCTACAAAGGTTGTAGCATCTCACTTTTAGTTAACTCGTTAACTAGTTTCCTTTTTCGCCTAAAAATCTAGTTAACGATCCGTATTAGGGTTTCTCGGCATTCATAAATTTTGAAATTGGCATGGTTGAAGCCTTGTGAGACCTCATTAGTGTGCCTAGGAACCCTACACTGGTATCAGAGCCTAGCTAGAGCCTTAGGCGATGCGTATACGAAGTTTGAAACCCGATCGAACCCGAAACCCTAAAATTTCTTGCTCTCTGGACTTTTTCTGAAAAAGTGGTTTTTTCCAAATTAAAAATTCTTAAAAAATTCAGCAGGGAATTCTAAGGATTACGGTGCAAAAATTACCCTTTAATTCATCAAAAGTGCGGCGGAACCGCGGCAGAAGCATGGCTTCTGCGGCGGTTCCGCGGCCGGTTTATTAGATTATCCCATAATTTTTGCACGATAATTCATGATTTCTGGTGCTGGATTTTCTGGGATTTTTTAATATTTATCCAAGAGTTGAATAATCTGGGATGTTTTGGGGGTTCGTAGATTCGATCGGATTATCAAGTTTTGTCTATGTGGCTTTCCGGATATTTTAGAATATGTTAAAAAGTCCGACCGGATATAAATACCCAATCTTTCCCCTGTCAGAAAAATTCCAAGTGTTGGATTTTTCTGTGGTTTAAGGACGTTCTAAGTAGTGCAAGTAACGCGATGATCCCTCTAGAAGACAACAAACCTTAACTCGATTATGTGACCGTCTTGAACTGCCCTTTGAACCTTCGGGTTTGGGGCAGTACGGCGTGCCACATGTGAGGCGTTAGCTTGACCCTTCTACGGCTGGACCGTTAGTACTGAGGCATGAACTGAATGTTTTTAAAACTTATTTCATGTGTTGATCTGTATCGGGAAAACTTGGGTGTTCGATTGTTCGATCGGAAAGTTTTACATTTTCTATTTATCTGGAATGGGATACAATAATTGGAATTCACAAGTAGTTATGAGATAACTGAATGAATGTTATAAATCTAGTAGTTTAGTCTCACTTGATCGGTTGCCACGGAATTTTGATGTGATCAAAAGTTCGTCGCAATCACGTAGCATACGCGGATACTCACCGGGTAAACTTAATAGATAGCCTCGCTCCATAGCCCCGACCAAGTGACTGTAGGAGAACCCCGTCGCCGAAAGCATCCGTTCGGGTGCTCGCGGTAGCGGTGTTCCGCCTTGGTGCACTTCGTCGACGGTATCGGGGGTGCGGCCGTCTACTGAAGTTTGCGACGAGCATTCGATCAGGATGTCTGGAATCTTGTTGAATTGCCCGACTTGATATTGGAAAGAGTTTTCAATAATGAGACTAAAATGCGGGGTTTATAATTGTTAGGCATGTGATGTCTAAGTATTTCATTTGATTAGGCATGCGATGTCTAAAGAGGTTGCGGATTCCAACTGTTGTAGTTTTACACTTTCTTTTCTGCGACCGTAAGTGTAATATGTGATATCGCCGGTTTCGTTGCTATATGTCAACGACAATTGGGATGCGCATATTTACTTACGTTGATGACATGTGATGTTATGTGTTGCTGGATATGTTATATTGGATCGTCGTGTTTGAATAGCCGGGGTTTTTTATGTGAGATGAGTGCTTTTCATTTTCATTCATGTAAAAACTTGTATGTAATATTCTTTTATTGGGGCACTTCCAGGTTGCGGAAGATGTCACCCTCTGTATATTATTTACTTTTCCGCACTAGGATAGACCCAAGGAGGGGAGCACAAGTAACCGGGTTCTGGAGTCCAGTGGGAGACCAACTCGAGGAGTCGAGTCCGGGTCTCTTAACTCTAGAATTGGTAGGGTTGCTTGCCGCTCTCGTAGGGGTCTAGGGGTGTGGGATTGGCTATTCATCACGACCGTGGAATCCGTGTTTTATACTGGCTCGTATTGAAAACACGGACGTCCTAGTATATCCAATGTTTCATATGTTTCTTCTGCTGCGATATCTGTGATGTGATCATGTGATATGTTCTGTGATAGATACAGTATATAGTATATATGATATATTATATAGACGTTACTTATGTTTTACACCCGCGCTAGCCCTGCCCCGCTCTGCCGTTAGTTACCTAACCTAACGGTGCACGAGGGGACATCGAGGCGAATGCGGATGGCATAAGTGTACGTCGTATTTATCTGTGATGTTTAGGTAATTTAAATGATGGGACTTCATTAATGTGATTAATGAAAGAAAAGAAACCTAAGATGTTGTTGAATCGAATTTCAAAATAAAAAGGGTAGCTACAGTTCTTGCTTTGCACAGAGGTATATGTGATATATCATGCACCTTATTCGATGAGGAAAGGACCGAGATCCCTTCACCGGGAGTGACTCCTTTAGCAATAACTGGCAGATGCTACACACTCGGTTTGTCTTTTGATTGCTTTTAAAATTTTTTGCTTTGCACAGTGATATATATGATATATCTCGCACCTCATTCGACGAGGAAAGGACCGACGATCCCTTCATCGGGAGTGACTCCTTTAGCAAAACTAGAAAAGCCTCAAAAACACTCCATTTTAAAAACATTTGATTCTACAACGATATAAAGTTCATTACGCAAAAGGTTTTCTTAAAAACCTGTTGTAGCCCTCCGTCATTTCAGATAGGTAATAGTTAGTATTCGTGCTGCGTTTGTTGACTCAGTCAAGGCGTAGTGTGCGGTAGCTGATTAGTGCTTATCTGTAAAGCATATGATGCGATTGGATTAGGGTAGTCGTGCGGCCTTGTTGACTCAGTCAAGGGTCGTGCGGGTGGGTTTAATTCAATCGAGAAATGACGGGTTGAACTTTACTTGCGGTCTATGGTTTGTTGACTCAGTCAAGGTCATAGATCGCTTGGGGAAAAATATTATCGGGAATTTCAAGTGTTGAAATTTGCAATGAGATTGCATACCTTCTATGAGATAGTTGGATCCCGATACCTACTGCGAGTAAGAGTTACTCCTGGGAGAGTTTTATACATTACAATTAGCCGATCAAGTAGGTGTCTAGAAAGGTGTTAACGAGGTTACGCCTCTGGGAAAACGAGGTTTACATTAATTAGGTCCGTGCGAAAGCACGGGGAACCTCCCTCAAAGTACCGACACTGGCCTGGCTGAAAGATTGGCGAACTTGTAGTGTGTAATTAATCTCGGCCAGTCTTTCCTTTTAGGGTTTGAAGGAAGATTTGATAAAAAACAGTGGGAGCCATCCTGATTAGATAAAATAATAACCAATCTATTCTTGCAAGAGCGCACGCTGAGTGTTTTCTTCTCTCTCTCTCTCCAGGTAGCGACCATATCACGCCTAAATCAAGATAATAATACGGATATATTGACCGAACCCGCTTGTTATACTGAGCTGGGGATCGTTGGTCCCGCTCCACCTTATAATTGTTATAAGACAGAGCAGGAAATTGGGGATTACCAGAATTCCCATGCCGCCCAAACGAAGAGAGTGCATGCTGATGCATCATCTTCGGGTGTGTTCATTACAAAGAACTGTTTCTCAGTATCCTCTGAATCCTGGGTATATGATACCGGATCAGGATCCCAGATATGTAATCTGTTACATAGGGCTACAAAAGGGTAGAAAACTGAGAACGGGTGATAAGTTTCATGAGACAGAAAACGGGGCAAGTGTTGCAGCCAAATCTGTTGGTCACTGTCACCCTGTATTAACAATACATTGATTCTGAACAAATGTTATTAGATACCGAACCTGATATACAAAATCATATCAGTCTCTTTATTAGTAAAGAAAGGATATAATTTTGTATTGCTGGATAATGTTTTGAACATTTCCTATATCAAAAGTTGATCGGATCAGGCACGTTATCTAAAAGCATTGATGTTCTAAATCAAACTACAGTTCTTAGTATATAGAACACACACAAGAAGAAGAGTTCAGAAATGAACGAATCCTTCTTGAGGTATTGTAGACTAGGTCATATCAATGCGACCCGACTAGCTAAGTTGCACATAGATGCATATTTAAATCTGTTTGAATTTACATCTTGTGAAACTTGCCAGTCATGTCACAAAGATAAGATGACCATAGCTCCGTTTACTGGAAACAGAGAAAGAGTTAGTGAACTCTTGGGATGATACATGTTGATGTATGATAGGTCCCCTGTCTACATATTCCAGGACTGGTTCTTTGTACTTCGTTACATTCTCTGATAATCTCTCAAGATTCAGACATATGTTCCTGTTGAAACACAAGTCCGAAACTTTTGAGATATTCACAGAATATGATTTAGAAGTAGAAAACCAAAACACGGGTATAAGTATTATGTCCTTTGATGAGATCGAGGAGGAGAATACTTGAGCACGTAAATCCTGGATTATTCTAAAGGAGAATGAGATTCTCTCTCAGCATTACTCCTCCGTATACACCATAGCACGATGGTATATCGGGGCGGAGCAATAGCACCCTATGTGATATGGTGTGCTCTATGATGAGTACTACTGAGTTACCTATTTCCTTTTTGGGAGTTATGCACTTGAGAAGCTGCATACCTATTGAATAGGGTTCAAATCAAATCAGTAGCCTACCGCTTCATATGTGATATGGAAAAGGAAGAGCCCATATCTTAAGTTGGTTAAGATTTGGGGTTGTCCGGACTATGTCTAAAAGCGTAATCCAGACAAGCTCGAGGCAAGATCTGTTATGTAGAACTGGAAATGTTCCAGCTATACAAACTGCAGCTGATGATTTGAAAGAACCAAAGGATTCAGTAGATTCCAACGAACCTCAGCCTCTCCGCCGATCTAGTAAGGTTCCTCACCCACTTGAGAGATATTTCGGTTTCTCTATGACAGTGGGAGCGAGGATTGCATCATGAGATGATGACCCAACTAGTTCCGAGCTGGCCATCAGGAGTAAGACTCTGTAAGAATGGCTGGATGCTTAGCAATCTGAGATGGAATCCATGTACACCAACAAAGTATGGACTTTGGTTGCTATATCTGAAGGGTTAAATCCCCATCAGGAGCAAGTATATCTTGAGAAGATTACTTGGTATAGGTGGAAAAGTTGAGACTTTCAAAGCAAGACTTGTTAAAGGCTTTCGTCATCAACCAGGCGTGGATAATGATGAAACCTTTTCCAGTGGCTATGCTTAAGTCCATCCGGATCCTACTTGCCACGGCTACAGACCATGACTACGATATCTGGTGGTTGAGTGTCATGACTGCTTTTCTAAATGATGTTTTAGAAGAGAGCGTCTTGTAGGTTTCCTAGGCACTCTCAAGAGGTCTCACAAGGCATCAACCATGCCAATTTCAAATTTTACGGTGCCGAGAAACCCTAGACTAGATCGTTGACTAGAAATTTAGGCGAAATATGAATCTAGTTAACAACTTAACTAAAGATAAGAAGCTACAACCTTTGTAGATCCAGATATCCACTTCCTTGGCTCCACGTAGGCGTCCTCTCGCTGTCCATCTCGAATCCCGAACTCAATCGTCGGCTTGATCGGAGAAATGGGCAGACTAGGTCGTCGGCTTCGTGCCGAAGATGATCTACGTCGAGGCATCACAAGTTCAAGCTCCGACTTCACTAATTTGTGAAACTTGTGAAGAAAACACCCAAAACAACTTGGCAAGAGGTAGAGGGTGAAGAAATAGAAGGTGGGTTCACTTTAGAATTGGATTTCTCTCACTTTAGCTCAAGTTGCCATTGATGGACCTTAAGCTTTTCTTGAAGAAGAAGATGATCAAGAAGAAAGAATATGATAAGTTTCTCATTTAAAAATGAAACTAATATGAATACTTATCATATACTTACCATGGTCAAGTGTAGAGATTAAACTAAGGTTAGTTGGAATGGTTAGGGTTAAGGATGAGATAAGAATGGTGGACTTTGTCAAAGCTTCAAGAAGCTTCAACATAGAAACAAAATAAGCCACCATTCTTAATAATATCCAAAATGAATAAATAAATAAATAACTAAGTAAATAATCAAAACCCTAACCATTATACATGTAACCATGGTTTAATCTTTACACAAACCCAAGTGAGCAAGTATCATCAAACATGATACAAACAAGTGCACAAAAATATATCACATATACAATGTGCATCAAGTGAGAAAATCCTTTTAAAATGAACCAATACTAGTTAATTCAAAGTAATATATCAAATATATAATTATACATTAAATCATTAAATCAACACTTGATTTAACGATCCGGTCATATCGCATATAACCGACTAGTATCCTATGTTTCGGCTTATCGAATCAATCCTTGATTCGATATCTAGGTTATATCGCATATAACCAATCGATACATTCATCGCGAGAATGAAATACGGTATCACATACACACATTATTCTCGCTCCTGCATATATCTCATATGCGCTCCTATTTCGTTTCGCTTGAGCCAGGAAACCTCTGTGTAGGACTCTAAAGACTCGTCAATACGCCGGTAGCAGATGATGATCATATCAAGCACCCACAAGCCGCAAGCGGTCTGCTAAACATAACGGCCACCCGGGTATTGAGCGATCAGAAGATCGACGAGCTAGCCCGCTCACACTCCTGTGAATCCAACCAGTAACACTTACCGTACAGTCCGGTCTGTTCGTCTGATATGTCGCATATCAAGTCTAGGGGTGGAAAACGTCAGACCCCAATAACCGATAAGTCGTGCTGATGTGAGGCTCATAACGGGTCGAGAAACTACTGGTAACACTTACCAGCAAATCTCTGATCAGCCCTGGCCAGGGACTTCCCTGTTATGGCCAATCGAGCACAGCGCAACATCAACCCCCAATACCGGGAGAGACGAAACCCCTCCTATCGCTCATTGCCTCCATGTGACTCGGGACTGTACCCAAAGACCACCATTTTGCACGCCTTCATGGACGTGGTAAGGTGGAGATCAAAGCACAGTGGGAATCACACAAGACTCTATGACGATCTCGGGTCTACAGACTAACCTGTACAAGTGTCACCTGAGAACTGCCATCTGACGTGAGGTATAATACCATCTGGGAGTTCTCGGCGAGTCCGTCCAGTGTACCCAGTCTCCACTGAGCACCTGTATTCCATCTCTGATGTCAAACACCAATGGATATGGGATCATCCATCGCCCATCTCATGGGTCGAGAAGCGTATACGCTAGTCTACACTGGTATATCGATGCCCTGTCTCGATACACCCACGACTAGGGACCTTGAAGGATGTACTTATGGACTACCATGTCCCCACTAGTATGATCTGCATCATAGTCCAGGTAGTCAAGTACACATCCTAAGGGCTTTATCAACATGTAACTATAAGACAGTTTAAAGAGACAAGTGTACATGTTAAGATAAAGAGTAACCAGATAGCATACTATCATATCGAGCGAGAAAGTCATCTCTATATATGTCCAAGCATCCAATATAATATACATCATCTGTACAATACTGGCCTCTAGGGCATACATACAACTAACAATCTCCCACTTGCACTAGGGCCAGCTGCTGTAGTATCGTATACCGAGCATCCTGTAGAGTCTCTCAAACTGTATCTGGGGAATGGCCTTCGTGAGTGGATCCACCGTGTTATTCTTCGTGTCAACCCTCCTGACCTCGATCTCCCGGCGATCAACTATCTCCCGGATCAGGTGATACCGCCTCAGAATATGCCTGGATCGCTGATGGGACCTGGGTTCCTTGGCCAAAGCCACCGCTCCATTGTTATCGCAATACAAAGGTATTGGATGCTTAATGGATGGAACCACTCCAAGTTCAGTAATGAACTTCTTGATCCAGACAGCCTCTTTAGCAGCATCGTTGGCAGCGATGTATTCAGCCTCCATCGTCGAGTCTGCCACGGTTTCCTGCTTGGAACTCTTCCAGCTAACCTCCCCTCCGTAAAGGGTAAAGACAAATCCCGACTGCGACTTAGAGTCGTCCTTATCACTCTGGAAGCTCGAATCGGTAAAGGACTCCACTTGGAGTTCTCCGTTACCATACACCAAGAGCATCTCTTTAGTCCTTCGTAAGTACTTGAGAATGCTCTTCACAGCTGTCCAGTGACTCTCTCCAGGATCAGCTTGATACCTGCTCACTACACTAAGTGAGTATGCTACATCGGGTCTGGTACATAGCATCGCGTACATGATAGAGCCTACAGCCGAAGCATAGGGTATCCCTTGCATGCGAGCTCTCTCCAAATCAGTCTTGGGAGATATCTCTTTGGAGAGAGTGACTCCAGAGATCGTGGGCAAGTTCCCACGCTTGGATTCTTCCATACTAAACCTCTTTAGTATGGTGTCAATGTACCTGGATTGGGACAATCCCAGTATCCGTTTGGATCTATCTCTATAAATCCTGATCCCCAATATGCAGGAGGCATCACCAAGATCTTTCATTGAGAATCTTTGTGATAAGAAGAGCTTGACCGATTGCAGTATAGGAATATCATTTCCTATCAAGAGTATGTCGTCCACGTACAATACGAGGAAGACAACCTTACTCTCTGCCACCTTCTTGTAGATACAAGGTTCATCTGGATTTTTGACGAAATCAAACTCTTTGATAACGACGTCAAAGCAGATGTTCCAACTCCGCGATGCTTGCTTTAATCCATAAATGGATTTAAGCAGCTTGCACACCTTCCCGCTGCTCCCACTGTCTACGAAGCCCTCTGGCTGAGTCATGTACACGCACTCTTCTAAATCACCATTTAGAAAGGCGGTCTTAACATCCATTTGCCAGATTTCGTAATCATGATATGCAGCGATGGCAAGCATGATCCGGATGGATTTAAGCATAGCCACTGGAGAAAAGGTTTCGTCATAGTCCACACCTGGTCTTTGACGAAAACCCTTTGCTACAAGTCTAGCTTTGAAAGTCTCCACTTTCCCATCTACACCAAGTTTTTTCTTGAAGATCCATTTGCTCCCAATGGGTTTTACCCCTTCAGGAGCAACTTCCAAAGTCCATACTTTGTTGGTGTATATGGATTCCATCTCGGACCGCATAGCATCCAGCCATTTCACCGAGTCCCTACTCGTGATGGCCTGCTCGAAGCTAGTTGGGTCATCATCCTCCATGATGCAATCCTCGCTTCCACCATCCATGAGAAAACCGTAGTATCTCTCAGGTTGGCGAGGAACCCTACTAGATCGGCGGAGAGGCTGAGGTTCATTGGGAGCTGCTGAATCCTCTGGTTCCACTAAATCTTCAGTTTGAGTTTGTGTAGCCGGAATTTCTTCCAGTTCTACCATATCCCCACTAATTTCTTTTGCAAGAAATTCCTTTTCTAAAAAGGTGGCATGTTGAGAAACAAACACTTTTTGTTCCTCTGTATGGTAGAAAAGATATCCATGTGAATGTTTGGGATATCCCACAAACTTGCATAGAACTGACCGTGCCTCGAGCTTGTCCGGATTTTGCCTTTTGACATAGGCCGGGCAACCCCATATCTTAACTCGTTTAAGACATGGTCTCTTCCCACTCCATATATCATATGGTGTGGTAGGTACAGATTTAGTTGGAACTTGATTCAATAGGTATGCTGCTGTTTCCAGCGCATATCCCCAGAAGGAAATAGGTAACTCAGCTGTGCTCATCATAGAGCGCACCATATCTAATAGGGTGCGGTTCCTCCGTTCTGATACACCGTTGTGCTGTGGTGTATATGGAGGAGTCAGCTGAGAGAGAATCCCATTCTCTTTTAGGAAGTCCAGGAATTCATTGCTCAAGTATTCACCTCCTCGATCAGATCGTAGGATTTTAATACTTTTTCCGGTTTGGTTCTCTACTTCTTGTTTATATTCTCTAAATTTCTCAAAAGCTTCTGATTTGTGTTTCATCAGGAACACATAACCGAACCTAGAGAGATCTTCAGTGAATGTAATGAAGTATGAAGAACCATCCCTGGCGTGTGTAGACATAGGACCGCATACATCACTATGTATCATTCCGAAGAGTTCGGTAACTCTTTCTCCGTGTCCCATAAACGGAGTTTTGTTCATCTTGCCTTTGAGGCATGACTGGCAAGTGTCATAAGATGAAAATTCAAACGGTTTCAAATATCCATCCTTATGCAACTTAGCCAGTCGTGTCGCATTGATGTGACCCAGTCTACAATGCCACAAGAAGGATTCGTTCAGTTCAGAACTCTTCCTCTTTTGTGTGTTAGTTATGCTCAGAACTGCTGATTGATTTAGAACATAAATGCCATTGCACAACGTGCCTGATCCAACCAACTTTTGGTTACGGAAAATGTTCATAACATTGTCCTGTAATACAAAATTATATCCCTCTTTACTCAATAAAGAAACCGATATAATGTTGCATATCAGGTTCGGCATGTAATAGCATTCGTTCAGAACCAATGTATTACCAGTTGGTAATACAAGGTGATATTCCCCGACAGTCTTAGCTGCAACAATTGCACCATTTCCAACTCTAATGTCTTTATCACCTTCTCCAAGTTCTCTACCTTTTCTAAGCCCATGTAACTGATTATATATATGGGATCCTGACCCGGTATCTAATACCCAGGACGTAGGGCAAATGGAGAAACAGTTCTCTGTAACGAACACACCCGAAGAAAATGCATCATCATGTACTTTCTTCATTCGGGTGGCATGGGAATCCTGGTATTCCCCTATATCCTGTTCAGTCCTATAACTCTTATAGGTAAGAACGGAACCAACGTTTCCCAGCACAGTATAACATGCGGGTTCGGTCAATACATCCATATTATTATCTTTATTAGGGCATGAAATGGTCGCTACCTGGAGAGAGAGAGAAGAAAACACTTTAGCGTAAGCTCGTACAAGATCAGATTGGTTATTATCTTATCTAATCAGGATGGCTCCCACTGGTTTTTATCAAATCTTCCTTCAAACCCTAAAAGGAAAGACTAGCCGGGATTAATTACACACTACAAGTTCGCCAATCTTTCAGCCAGGCCAGTGTCGGTACTTTGAGGGAGGTTCCCCGTGCTTTCTCACGAACCTAATTAATGTAAAACCTCGTTTTCCCAGAGGCGTAACCCCGTTGACACCTTTCTAGACACCTACTTGATCGGCTAATTGTAATGTGTAAAACTCTCCCAGGAGTAACTCTTACTCGCAGTGGGTATCGGGATCCAACTATCTCATAGAAGGTATGCAATCTCATTGCAAATTTCAATACTTGAAATTCCCGATAATATTTTGCCCCTAGCGTCCTATGACCTTGACAAAGGCCAACAAATCATAGCATGCTAGTCAAGTTCAACCCGTCATTTCTTGATTGAAACAAACCCACCCGCACGGCCCTTGACAAAGGCCAACAAGGTCGTACGACTACCCTGAAACAATCTGCATCATATGCATAAGCAGATAATCACTATTCAGCTACCGCACACTACGCCTTGACAAAGGCCAACAAACGCAGCACGAATACTAAACAGTTCTTATCTGAAATGACGGAGGGCTATGACAGGTTTTTCTGAAAACCTATTGCGTAATGAACTTGATATCGTTGTAGAATCAAATGAAGTTTTGAAATGGAGTGATTTTGAGGCTTTTCTAGTTTTGCTAAAGGGGTCACTCCCGGTGAAGGGATCGTCGGCCCTTTCCTCGTCGAATGAGGTGCAGGATATATCATATATATCACTGTGCAAAGCAGAAACTATAGAAGCAATCAAAAGCAGAACGAGTGTGTAGCATCTGCCAGTTATCGCTAAAGGAGTCACTCCCGGTGAAGGGATCTCGGTCCTTTCCTCATCGAATAAGGTGCAGGGTATATCATATATACCGCTATGCAAAGCAAGAACTGTAGCTACCTGTTTTGTTTAAAATTTGATTCTACAACATCTTAGGTTTCTTTTCTTTCATTAATCACATTAATGAAGTCCCATCATTTAAATACCTAAACATCACAGATAAATACGACGTACACTTATGCCATCCGCATTCGCCTCGATGTCCCCTCGTGCACCGTTAGGTTAGGTAACTAACGACAGAGCAGGGCGGGGCTAGTGCGGGTGCAAAACATAAGTAACGTCTATATAATATATCATATATATTATATACTGTATCTATCACAGAACATCACATGATCACATCACAGATATCACAGCAGAAGAAACATATGAAACATTGGATATACTAGGACGTCCGTGTTTTCAATACGAGCCAGTATAAAACACGGATTCCACGGTCATGATGAATAGCCAATCCCACACCCCTAGACCCCTACGAGAGCGGCAAGCAACCCTGCCAATTCTAGGGTTAGGAGACCCGGACTCGACTCCTCGAGTTGGTCTCCCACTGGACCCCAGAACCCGGTTACTTGTGCTCCCCTCCTTGGGTCTATCCTAATGCGGAAAAGTAAATAATATACAAAAGGTGACGACTTCCGCAACCTGGAAGTGCCCCAATAAAAGAATATTACATACAAGTTTTTACATGAATGAAAATGAAAAACACTCATCTCACATAAAAAACCCCGGCTATTCAAACACGACAATCCAATATAACATATCCAGCAACATATAACATCACATGTCATCAACGTAAGTAAATATGCGCATCCCAATTGTCGTTGACATATAGCAACGAAACCGGCGATATCACATCTTACACTTACGGTCACAGAAAAGAAAGTGTAAAACTACAACAGTTGGAATCCGCAATCTCTTTAGACATCACATGCCTAATCAAATGAAATACTTAGACATCACATGCCTAACAGTTATAAACCCCGCATTTTAGTCTCATTATCGAAAACTCTTTTCAATATCAAGTGAAACTAAACCGCTAGATTTATAACATTCATTCAGTTATCTCATAACTGTTTGTGAATTCCAATTATTGTATCACATTCCAGATAAACAGAAAATGTTAAACTTTCCGATCGAACAGTCGAATACCCAAGTTTTCCCGATACAGCTCAACACATGAAATAAGTCTAACAACATTCAGTTCGTGCCTCAGTTCCAACGGTCCAGCCGTAGAAGGGTCAAGCCAACGCCTCACATGTGGCACGCCGTACTGCCCCAAACCCGAAGGTTCAAAGGGCAGTTCAAGACGGTCACATAATCGAGTTAAGGTTTGTTGTCTTCTAGAGGGTCCATCGCGTTACTTGCACTACTTAGAACGTCATTAAACTACGGAAAAATCCAACACTTGGAAATTTCCCGACAGGGGAAAAGTTGGGTATTTATATCCGGTCGAACTTTTTAACAAATTCAAAAAATTATCCGGAATCCACATAGACAAAATCTGATAATCCGATCGAATCATCGAATCCCCAAAACAACCTGGAATATTCAACTCTTGAATAAATATTAGAAATACCCAGAGAACTCAGCACTGTTAAATAGGAATTACTGTGCAAATTGATAGGGATGACGTCATCAAGTGGCGGCGGAACCGCCGCACGAGGCAGCTCTTGCCGCGGTTCCGCGGCTGTTTAAGCTCCAAACAGTGTCGTATTTGCACAGTAATTCTTACAATTTCTTGCTGAATTTTTTAGGAATTTTTAATCTGGAAAAATCCCAGTTTTTAGAAAAAGTCCAGAGAGCATCAAAAAGTTTGGTTTTCGGGTTCGATCGGGTTTCAAACATCGTCTAGACTTCGCCTAAGGCTCTAGCTAGGCTCTGATACCACTGTAGGGTTTCTAGGCACTCTCAAGAGGTCTCACAAGGCATCAACCATGCCAATTTCAAATTTTACGATGCCGAGAAACCCTAGACTAGATCGTTGACTAGAAATTTAGGCGAAATATGAATCTAGTTAACAACTTAACTAAAGATAAGAAGCTACAACCTTTGTAGATCCAGATATCCACTTCCTTGGCTCCACGTAGGCGTCCTCTCGCTTTCCATCTCGAATCTCAGACTCAATTGTCGGCTTGATCGGAGAAATGGGCGGAATAGGTCGTCGGCTTCGTGCCGAAGATGACCTACGTCGAGGCATCACAAGTTCAAGCTCCGACTTCACAAATTTGTGAAACTTGTGAAGAAAACACCCAAAACAACTTTGCAAGAGGTAGAGGGTGAAGAAATAGGAGGTGGGTTCATTTTAGAATTGGATTTCTCTCACTTTAGCTCAAGTTGCCATTGATGGACCTTAAGCTTTTCTTGAAGAAGAAGAAGATCAAGAAGAAAGAATATGATAAGTTTCTCATTTAAAAATGAAACTAATATGAATACTTATCATATACTTACCATGGTCAAGTGTAGAGATTAAACTAAGGTTAGTTGGAATGGTTAGGGTTAAGGATGAGATAAGAATGGTGGACTTTGTCAAAGCTTCAAGAAGCTTCAACATAGAAACAAAATAAGCCACCATTCTTAATAATATCCAAAATGAATAAATAAATAAATAACTAAGTAAATAATCAAAACCATAACCATTATACATGTAACCATGGTTTAATCTTTACACAAACCCAAGTGAGCAAGTATCATCAAACATGATACAAACAAGTGCACAAAAATATATCACATATACAATGTGCATCAAGTGAGAAAATCCTTTTAAAATGAACCAATACTAGTTAATGCAAAGTAATATATCAAATATATAATTATACATTAAATCATTAAATCAACACTTGATTTAACGATCCGGTCATATCGCATATAACCGACTACTATCCTATGTATCGGCATATCGAATCAATCCTTGATTCGATATCTAGGTTATATCGCATATAACCAATCGATACATTCATCGCGAGAATGAAATACGGTATCACATACACACATTATTCTCGCTCCTGCACATATCTCATATGCGCTCCTATTTCGTTTCGCTTGAGCCAGGAAACCTCTGTGTAGGACTCTAAAGACTCGTCAATACGCCGGTAGCAGATGATGATCATATCAAGCACCCACAAGCCGCAAGCGGTCTGCTAAACGTAACGGCCACCCGGGTATTGAACGATCCGAAGATCGACGAGCTAGCCCGCTCACACTCCTGTGAATCCAACCAGTAACACTTACCGTACAGTCCGGTCTGTTCGTCTGATATGTCGCATATCAAGTCTAGGGGTGGTAAACGTCAGACCCTAATAACCGATAAGTCGTGTCGATGTGAGGCTCATAACGGGTCGAGAAACTACTGGTAACACTTACCAGCAAATCTCTGATCAGCCCTGGCCAGGGACTTCCCTGTTACGGCCAATCGAGCACAGCGCAACATCAACCCCCAATACCGGGAGAGACGAAACCCCTCCTATCGCTCATTGCCTCCATGTGACTCGGGACTGTACCCAAAGACCACCGTTTTGCACGCCCTCATGGACGTGGTAAGGTGGAGATCAAAGCACAGTGGGAATCACACAAAACTCTATGTCGATCTCGGGTCTACAGACTAACCTGTACAAGTGTCACCTGAGAACTGCCATCTGACGTGAGGTATAATACCATCTGGGAGTTCTCAGCGAGTCCGTCCAGTGTACCCAGTCTCCACTGAGCACCTGTATACCATCTCTGATGTCAAACACCAATGGATATGGGATCATCCATCGCCCATCTCATGGGTCGAGAAGCGTATACGCTAGTCTACACTGGTATATCGATGCCCTTTCTCGATACACCCACGACTAGGGACCTTGAAGGATGTACTTATGGACTACCATGTCCCTACTAGTATGATCTGCATCATAGTCCAGGTAGTCAAGTACACATCCTAAGGGCTTTATCAACATGTAACTATAAGACAGTTTAAAGAGACAAGTGTACATGTTAAGATAAAGAGTAACCAGATAGCATACTATCATATCGAGCGAGAAAGTCATCTCTATATATGTCCAAGCATCCAATATAATATACATCATCTGTACAATACTGGCCTCTAGGGCATACATACAACTAACAATCTCCCACTTGCACTAGGGCCAGCTGCTGTAGTATCGCATACCGAGCATCCCGTAGAGTCTCTCAAACTGTATCTGGGGAATGGCCTTCGTGAGTGGATCCACCGTGTTATTCTTCGTGTCAACCCTCCTGACCTCGATCTCCCGGCGATCAACTATCTCCCGGATCAGGTGATACCGCCTCAGAATATGCCTGGATCGCTGATGGGACCTGGGTTCCTTGGCCAAAGCCACCGCTCCATTGTTATCGCAATACAAAGGTATTGGATGCTCAATAGATGGAACCACTCCAAGTTCAGTAATGAACTTCTTGATCCAGACAGCCTCTTTAGCAGCATCGTTGGCAGCGATGTATTCAGCCTCCATCGTCGAGTCTGCCACGGTTTCCTGCTTGGAACTCTTCCAGCTAACCGCCCCTCCGTAAAGGGTAAAGACAAATCCCGACTGCGACTTAGAGTCGTCCTTATCACTCTGGAAGCTCGAATCGGTAAAGGACTCCACTTGGAGTTCTCCGTTACCATACACCAAGAGCATCTCTTTAGTCCTTCGTAAGTACTTGAGAATGCTCTTCACAGCTGTCCAGTGACTCTCTCCAGGATCAGCTTGATACCTGCTCACTACACTAAGTGAGTATGCTACATCGGGTCTGGTACATAGCATCGCGTACATGATAGAGCCTACAGCCGAAGCATAGGGTATCCCTTGCATGCGAGCTCTCTCCAAATCAGTCTTAGGAGATATCTCTTTGGAAAGAGTTACTCCAGAGATCGTGGGCAAGTTCCCATGCTTGGATTCTTCCATACTAAACCTCTTTAGTATGGTGTCAATGTACCTGGATTGGGACAATCCCAGTATCCGTTTGGATCTATCTCTATAGATCCTGATCCCCAATATGCAGGAGGCATCACCAAGATCTTTCATTGAGAATCTTTGTGATAAGAAGAGCTTGACCGATTGCAGTATAGGAATATCATTTCCTATCAAGAGTATGTCGTCCACGTACAATACGAGGAAGACAACCTTACTCTCCGCCACCTTCTTGTAGATACAAGGTTCATCTGGATTTTTGACGAAATCAAACTCTTTGATAACGACGTCAAAGCAGATGTTCCAACTCCGCGATGCTTGCTTTAATCCATAAATGGATTTAAGCAGCTTGCACACCTTCCCGCTGCTCCCACTGTCTACGAAGCCCTCTGGCTGAGTCATATACACGCACTCTTCTAAATCACCATTTAGAAAGGCGGTCTTAACATCCATTTGCCAGATTTCGTAATCATGATATGCAGCGATGGCAAGCATGATCCGGATGGATTTAAGCATAGCCACTGGAGAAAAGGTTTCGTCATAGTCCACACCTGGTCTTTGACGAAAACCCTTTGCTACAAGTCTAACTTTGAAAGTCTCCACTTTCCCATCTACACCAAGTTTTTTCTTGAAGATCCATTTGCTCCCAATGGGTTTTACCCCTTCAGGAGCAACTTCCAAAGTCCATACTTTGTTGGTGTACATGGATTCCATCTCGGACCGCATAGCATCCAGCCATTTCACCGAGTCCCTACTCGTGATGGCCTGCTCGAAGCTAGTTGGGTCATCATCCTCCATGATGCAATCCTCGCTTCCACCATCCATGAGAAAACCGTAGTATCTCTCAGGTTGGCGAGGAACCCTACTAGATCGGCGGAGAGGCTGGGGTTCATTGGGAGCTGCTGAATCCTCTGGTTCTACTAAATCTTCAGTTTGAGTTTGTGTAGCCGGAATTTCTTCCAGTTCTACCATATCCCCACTAATTTCTTTTGCAAGAAATTCCTTTTCTAAAAAGGTGGCATGTTGAGAAACAAACACTTTTTGTTCCTCTGTATGGTAGAAAATATATCCATGTGAATGTTTGGGATATCCCACAAACTTGCATAGAACTGACCGTGCCTCGAGCTTGTCCGGATTTTGCCTTTTGACATAGGCCGGGCAACCCCATATCTTAACTCGTTTAAGACATGGTCTCTTCCCACTCCATATCTCATATGGTGTGGTAGGTACAGATTTAGTTGGAACTTGATTCAATAGGTATGCTGTTGTTTCCAGCGCATATCCCCAGAAGGAAATAGGTAACTCAGCTGTGCTCATCATAGAGCGCACCATATCTAATAGGGTGCGGTTCCTCCGTTCTGATACACCGTTGTGCTGTGGTGTATATGGAGGAGTCAGCTGAGAGAGAATCCCATTCTCTTTTAGGAAGTCCAGGAATTCATTGCTCAAGTATTCACCTCCTCGATCAGATCGTAGGATTTTAATACTTTTTCCGGTTTGGTTCTCTACTTCTTGTTTATATTCTCTAAATTTCTCAAAAGCTTCTGATTTGTGTTTCATCAGGAACACATATCCGAACCTAGAGAGATCGTCAGTGAATGTAATGAAGTATGAAGAACCATCCCTGGCGTGTGTAGACATAGGACCGCATACATCACTATGTATCAGTCCTAAGAGTTCGGTAACTCTTTCTCCGTGTCCCGTAAACGGAGTTTTGTTCATCTTGCCTTTGAGACTTGACTGGCAAGTGTCATAAGATGAAAATTCAAACGGATTCAAATATCCATCCTTATGCAACTTAGCCAGTCGTGTCGCATTGATGTGACCCAGTCTACAATACCACAAGAGGGATTCGTTCAGTTCAGAACTCTTCCTCTTTTGTGTGTTAGTTATGCTCAGAACTGCTGATTGATTTAGAACATAAATGCCTTTGCACAACGTGACTGATCCAACCAACTTTTGGTTACGGAAAATGTTCATAACATTGTCCTGTAATACAAAATTATATCCCTCTTTACTCAATAAAGAAACCGATATAATGTTGCATATCAGGTTCGGCATGTAATAGCATTCGTTCAGAACCAATGTATTACCAGTTGGTAATACAAGGTGATATTCCCCGACAGTCTTAGCTGCAACAATTGCACCATTTCCAACTCTAATGTCTTTATCACCTTCTCCACATTCTCTACCTTTTCTAAGCCCATGTAACTGATTACATATATGGGATCCTGACCCGGTATCTAATACCCAGGACGTAGGGCAAATAGAGAAACAGTTCTCTGTAACGAACACACCCGAAGAAAATGCATCATCATGTACTTTCTTCATTCGGGTGGCATGGGAATCCTGGTATTCCCCTATATCCTGTTCAGTCCTATAACTCTTATAGGTAAGAATGGAACCAACGTTTCCCAGCACAGTATAACATGCGGGTTCGGTCAATACATCCATATTATTATCTTTATTAGGGCATGAAATGGTCGCTACCTGGAGAGAGAGAGAAGAAAACACTTTAGCGTAAGCTCGTGCAAGATCAGATTGGTTATTATCTTATCTAATCAGGATGGCTCCCACTGGTTTTTATCAAATCTTCCTTCAAACCCTAAAAGGAAAGACTAGCCGGGATTAATTACACACTACAAGTTCGCCAATCTTTCAGCCAGGCCAGTGTCGGTACTTTGAGGGAGGTTCCCCGTGCTTTCGCATGAACCTAATTAATGTAAAACCTCGTTTTTCCATAGGCGTAACCCCGTTGACACCTTTCTAGACACCTACTTGATCGGCTAATTGTAATGTGTAAAACTCTCCCAGGAGTAACTCTTACTCGCAGTGGGTATCGGGATCCAACTATCTCATAGAAGGTATGCAATCTCATTGCAAATTTCAATACTTGAAATTCCCGATAATATTTTGCCCCTAGCGTCCTATGACCTTGACAAAGGCCAACAAATCATAGCATGCTAGTCAAGTTCAACCCGTCATTTCTTGATTGAATCAAACCCACCCGCACGGCCCTTGACAAAGGCCAACAAGGTCGTACGACTACCCTGAAACAATCTGCATCATATGCATAAGCAGATAATCACTATTCAGCTACCGCACACTACGCCTTGACAAAGGCCAACAAACGCAGCACGAATACTAAACAGTTCTTATCTGAAATGACGGAGGGCTACAACAGGTTTTTCTGAAAACCTATTGCGTAATGAACTTGATATCGTTGTAGAATCAAATGAAGTTTTGAAATGGAGTGATTTTGAGGCTTTTCTAGTTTTGCTAAAGGGGTCACTCCCGGTGAAGGGATCGTCGGCCCTTTACTCGTCGAATGAGGTGCAGGATATATCATATATATCACTGTGCAAAGCAGAAACTATAGAAGCAATCAAAAGCAGACCGAGTGTGTAGCATCTGCCAGTTATCGCTAAAGGAGTCACTCCCGGTGAAGGGATCTCGGTCCTTTCCACATCGAATAAGGTGCAGGGTATATCATATATACCGCTATGCAAAGCAAGAACTGTAGCTACCTGTTTTGTTTAAAATTTGATTCTACAACATCTTAGGTTTCTTTTCTTTCATTAATCACATTAATGAAGTCCCATCATTTAAATACCTAAACATCACAGATAAATACGACGTACACTTATGCCATCCGCATTCGCCTCGATGTCCCCTCGTGCACCGTTAGGTTAGGTAACTAACGACAGAGCAGGGCAGGGCTAGTGCGGGTGCAAAACATAAGTAACGTCTATATAATATATCTATCACAGAACATCACATGATCACATCACAGATATCGCAGCAGAAGAAACATATGAAACATTGGATATACTAGGACGTCCGTGTTTTCAATACGAGCCAATATAAAACACGGATTCCACGGTCGTGATGAATAGCCAATCCCACACCCCTAGACCCCTACGAGAGCGGCAAGCAACCCTGCCAATTCTAGGGTTAAGAGACCCGGACTCGACTCCTCGAGTTGGTCTCCCACTGGACCCCAGAACCCGGTTACTTGTGCTCCCCTTCTTGGGTCTATCCTAATGCGGAAAAGTAAATAATATACAAAAGGTGACGACTTCCGCAACCTGGAAGTGCCCCAATAAAAGAATATTACATACAAGTTTTTACATGAATGAAAATGAAAAACACTCATCTCACATAAAAAAACCCCGGCTATTCAAACACGACAATCCAATATAACATATCCAGCAACACATAATATCACATGTCATCAACGTAAGTAAATATGCGCATCCCAATTGTCGTTGACATATAGCAACGAAACCGGCGATATCACATCTTACACTTACGATCACAGAAAAGAAAGTGTAAAACTACAACAGTTGGAATCCGCAACCAATTTAGACATCACATGCCTAATCAAATGAAATACTTAGACATCACATGCCTAACAGTTATAAACCCCGCATTTTAGTCTCATTATCGAAAACTCTTTTCAATATCAAGTGAAACTAAACTGCTAGATTTATAACATTCATTCAGTTATCTCATAACTGTTTGTGAATTCCAATTATTGTATCACATTCCAGATAAACAGAAAATGTTAAACTTTCTGATCGAACAGTCGAATACCCAAGTTTTCCCGATACAGCTCAACACATGAAATAAGTCTAACAACATTCAGTTCGTGCCTCAGTACCAACGGTCCAGCCGTAGAAGGGTCAAGCCAACGCCTCACATGTGGCACGCCGTACTGCCCCAAACCCGAAGGTTCAAAGGGCAGTTCAAGACGGTCACATAATCGAGTTAAGGTTTGTTGTCTTCTAGAGGGTCCATCGCGTTACTTGCACTACTTAGAACGTCGTTAAACTACGGAAAAATCCAACACTTGGAAATTTCCCGACAGGGAAAAAGTTGGGTATTTATATCCGGTCGAACTTTTTAACAAATTCAAAAAATTATCCGGAATCCACATAGACAAAATCTGATAATCTGATCGAATCATCGAATCCCCAAAACAACCTGGAATATTCAACTCTTGAATAAATATTAGAAATACCCAGAGAACTCAGCACTGTTAAATAGGAATTACTTGTAGGGTTCCTAGGCATCCTAATGAGGTCTCACAAGGCATCAACCATGCCAATTTTAAATTTTACGGTGCCGAGAAACCCTAAACTACGGATCGTTGGCTAGATTTCTAGGCGAAACAAAACTAGTTAACACTTAACTACTAGAATACGGAAATACAACCTTTGTAGATCCGGTGCTCCACCTCCATAGCTCCGCAATGAAGTCTCCTCGCTGTCCAAGTCGAACCCCGGGCTCTAGCGTCGGCTTCATCGGAGAAATAGCGAGCTAGGTCGTCGATGTCCATGCCGAAGATGATCTACGTCGAGGCATCGCTAAATCAAGCTCCACCTTCACCAAGTCATGAAAACTTGTGAAGGAAACACACTCTACTACTTGGCAAGAGGTAGAGGATGAAGAAATAGGAAGTGGGTAGACTTTAGAATTGGATTTCTCACTCATTTCCATCAATCACCATTGATGGAGCTTGCTTTCTTCAAGTGAAGAAAGGAAGAAGAAGAAGAATTATGTTATGATAAGTTAATTAAAAAAAGAAAAGAATAATCAATCCTTATCATAACATGACCATAGTTAAGTGTAGAGAACTAATCATGGTTTAATGCAATGGTTATGGTTAAGCTAAAAGACAAAATGGTCATATGGTCAAAGCTTCATGAAGCTTCATCAAGCTTCATGAAAGAAAGAAAGAATGATAACCATTTTGTTTTCTTTTTCATTTCATTTTAATCCAAATAAAAGATAAATGAATGGACAAATAAATAGAAACCTTAACCATTTACTTAACCTAGGTTTAATTCTTTACACTAACCAATGTTGCATGCATCATCAAACATGATACAATCAAGTGCACAAAAATATATCGCATATACAATGCGCACATCCGAGTGAGAAAATCCATCTTAAGTGAACCGATACTAGTTAATGCAAAGTAATATATCAAATATATAATTATGCATTAAATCATTAAATCAACACTTGATTTAATGATCCGGTCATATCGCATATAACCGACTAATATCAACAGTAACAACTTATCGAATCAACACTTAATCCGATAACCCGGCTATATCGCATATAACCGATCAATGTCACATATCGCGAGAATCGAATACAGTATCACATACTGGTATCATTCTCGGTCCCGCACATATCTCATATGCACTCCTATTTCGTTTCGCTTGAGCCAGGAAACCTCTGTATAGGACTCTAAAGACTCGTCAATACGCCGGCAGCAGGTGATGATCATATCAAACACCCACAAGCCGCAAGCGGTCTGCTAAACGTAACGGCCACCCGGGTATTGAGCGATCTGAAGATCGACGAGCAAGCCCGCTCACACTCCAGTGAATCCAACCAGTAACACTACCGTACAGTCCGGTATGATCGTCTGATATGTCGCATATCTTGCCTAGGGGTGGTAAACGTCAGACCCCAATAGCTCGATAAGTCGTGTCGATATGAGGTCTATAACATTTCGAGAAACTACTGGTAACACTTACCAGTAAATCTCAGCAACCCTGGCCAGGGATTTCCTGTTATAGCCAATCGAACACAGTGCAACATCAACCCCCTATACCGGGAGAGACGAATCCCCTCCTATCGCTCATTGCCTCCATGTGACTCGGGACTGTACCCAAAAACCACCGTTTTGCACGCCCTCTTGGACGTGGTAAGATGGAAATCAAAGCACAGTGGGAACCACACAAGACTCTATGACGATCTCGGGTCAACAGACTACTCTGTACCGGTGTCACCAGAGAACTGCCATCTGACGTGAGGTATAATACCATCTGGGAGTTCTCGGCAAGTCCGTCCAGCGTACCCAGTCTCTACTGAGCACCCGTATATCATCTCCGATCTTAAACACCAATGAATATGGGATCATCCATCGCCCATCTGTATGGGTCGAGAAGGTACACGCTAGTCTACTCTGGTATATCGATGCCCCGTCTCGATATACCCACGACTAGGGACTGTGAAGGATGTACTTATGGACTACCATGTCCCCACTAGTATGATCCGCATCATAGTCCAGGTAGTCAAGTACACATCCTAAGGGCTTTACTAACATGTAACAGAGAGACAATCAGTATACACGTTAAGGTAAAGAGCAACCAGATAGCATACTATCATGTCGAGCAAGAAAGTCCTCCCTATATATGTCCCAGCATCCACTACAATATACATCCTATGTACAGTAATGGCCTCTAGGGCATACATATAACTAACAATCTCCCACTTGCACTAGGACCATCTGTAGCAGTGGTTGCAGTATCTCATACTCAACCATCCCATGAAAGTCTCTCTTTAGGAAAAGGCCTTTCGTGAGTGGATCCGCTGTGTTTGTCCTCCGAGTCTACTCTCCTAACCTTGATCACCCTGGAGATCAACCATCTCCATGATCAGGTGATGCTGCCTTAGAATATGTCTGGATCACTGATGGGACCTACGTTCCTTGGCATAAGCCACAACTCCATTGTCACACAATGGGAGGAGCGAGGTTCATCTCATGAACTAATATACACCCAAACATCCTCTTTGGTAGCATCTTAAGTAGCGATGTATCCTGCCTTTATCGTCTAGAATGTCACGGTATCTAGCTTGGAACTCTTCCAATATACCGTCCCTTTACTGAGGGTAAAGACAATGCCTGCGACTGACACTCAATCGTCATTATCACCCTAGAACACTTCCAGTGATTCTTCCCAGGATCGATTGATACCATCTCACTACAACTAGTGAGAATCCTAACATCCAATTAAATCTATCTCATAGATCCAAAACTCAGGATTTAGGAGGTATCACTCTGATCCTACACGGAGAATCTTTGTGATAAACGGAGATTGATCGAGCGTAGCATAAGAAACTCCTTTCTTATCAAGAGTATGACATCCACGTACAATACGAGGATCGTCACCATACTCCCTACTACCTTTTTGTATATACAAGGTTCATCTACCATTTTGATGATGTCAAACTCTTTGACTAATTCATCAAAACAGATGTTCCAACTCCGCGATGCCTGCTTTATCCTATAAAGCATCTTGCACACGTTTCCGCTGCTCCCACTGTCTACGAGGCCCTCTGGCTGTGTACTTATAGACGCTCTCTTCTAAAACATCATTTAGAAAAGCTGTCATGACACCCAACCACCAGATATCATAGTCATGGTATGTAGCCGTGGCAAGTAGGATCTGGATAGACTTAAGTATAGGTACTGGAAAAGGTTTCATCATTATCCACGCCTGGTCAATGACGAAAACTTTTAACAAGTCTAGCTTTGAAAGTCTCAACTTTTCCATTTACACCAAGTAATCTTCTCAAGATCTACTTGCTCCTGATGGGGATTTAACCCTTCAGATATAGCAACCAAAGTCCATACTTTGTTGGTGTATATGGATTCCATCTCAGATCGATAAACATCCAGCCATTCTCATAGAGTCTCACTCCTGATGGCCAGCTCGAAACTAGTTGGGTCATCATCTCATGATGTAATCCTCGCTCCCACTGTCATAGAGCAACCGAAGTATCTCTCAGGTGGGTGAGGAACCCTACTAGATCGGCGGAGAGGCTGAGGTTCGTTGGAGTCTACTGAATCCTTTGGTTCTTTCAAATTATCAGCTGCAGTTTGTATAGCTGGAACATTTCCAGTTCTACATTACAGACTTTGCCTCGAGCTTGTCCGGATTTTGCTTTCAGACATAGGCCGGTCAACCCCAAATCTTAACTAGCTTAAGACATGGGCTCTTCCCATACCATATCTCATTTGGAGCGGTAGGCAACTGATTTGATTTGAACCCTATTCAATAGGTATGCAGCTTCTCAAGTGCATAACTCCCAAAACGGAAAAAGGTAACTCAGTAGTACTCATCATAGAGCACACCGTATCAAATAGGGTGTATCTGCTCCGCCCCGATATACCATCATGCTATGGTGTATACGGAGGAGTAATGATGAGAGAGAATCTCATTCTCCTTTAGAATAGTCCAGGAATTCCATGCACAAGTATTCTCCTCCCTGATCTCATCATAGGACATAATACTTATACCCGTATTTTGGTTCTCTACTTCTAACTTATATTCTGTGAATATCTCAAAAGGTTCGGACTCATGTTTCAACAGGAACATAGGTCTGAATCTCGAAAGATCATCAGAGAACGTAATGAAGTATAAAGAACCAGTCCTGGCATGTGTAGACAGGGGACCTTACATACATCAACATGTATCATCCCAAGAGTTTACTAACTCTTTCTCTGTTTCCAATAAACAGGGCTATGGTCATTTTATCTTTGTGACATGACTGGCAAGTTTCATAAGATGTAAATTCAAACTGATTTAAATATACATCTACATGTAACTTCAGCTAGTCGAGTCGCATTGATATGACCTAGTCTACAATGCCTCAAGAAGGATTCGTTCAGTTCTGAACTCTTCCTCTTGTGTGTGTTCTATATACTAAAGAACTGTAGTTTGATTTAGAACATCAACGCTTTTAGATAACGTGCCTGATGCGATCAACTTTTGATATAGGAAATGTTCAAAACATTATCCAACAATACAAAATTTTATCATTTCTTTACTAATAAAGAGACTGATATGATTTTGTATATCAGGTTCGGTATCTAATAACATTCGTTCAGAATCAATGTATTGGTAATACAGGGTGACAGTGACCAACAGACTTGGCTGCAACATTTGCCCCGTTTTCTGCCTCATGAAACTTATCACCCGTTCTCAGTCCTCTACCTTTCTGTAGCCCTATGTAACAGATTACATATCTGGGATCCTGATCCGGTATCATATACCCAGGATGTAGAGGTTACAGAGAAACAGTTCTTTGTAACGAACACACCCGAAGATGATGCATCAGCATGCACTGTCTTCGTTTGGGCGGCACGGGAAATCTGGTATTCCCCAATTTCCTGCTCTGTCTTATAACAATTATAAGTTGGAGCGGGACCAACGTTCCCCGGCTCAGTATAACAAGCGGGTTCGGTCAATATTCCGTATTATTATCTTGATTAAGGCGTGATATGGTCGCTACCTGGAGAGAGAGAGAAGAAAACACTCAGCGTGCGCTCTTGCAAGAATAGATTGGTTATTATTTTATCTAATCAGGATGGCTCCCACTGCTTTTTATCAAATCTTCCTTCAAATCCTAAAAGGAAAGACTAGCCGGGATTAATTACACACTACAAGTTCGCCAATCTTTCAGCCAGGCCAGTGTCGGTACTTTAAGGGAGGTCTCCCGTGCTTTCGCACGAACCTAATTACTGTAAACCTCGTTTTCCCAGAGGCGTAACCCCGTTGACACCTTTCTAGACACCTACTTGATCGGCTAATTGTAATGTATAAAACTCTCCCAGGAGTAACTCTTACTCGCAGCGGGTATCGGGATCCAACTATCTCATAGATGGTATGCAATCTCATTGCAAATTTCAACACTTGAAATTCCCGATAATATTTTGCCCCTAACGTGCTATGACCTTGACGAAAGCCAACAAACCATAGCCCGCTAGTCAAGTTCAACCCGTACATTTCTTGATCGAATTAAACCCACCCGCACGACCCTTGACGAAAGCCAACAAAGCCGCACAACTACCCTAATCCAATCGCATCGTATGCTGGCAGATAAGCAGCATATAGCAACCGCACACTGCACCTTGACGAAAGCCAACAAATGCAGCACGAATACTATATACAACTTATCTGAAATGACGGAGGGCTACGACAGGTTTTTCTGAAAACCTATTGCGTAATGAACTTGATATCGTTGTAGAATCAAATGAATTTTGAAATGGAGTGTTTTTGAGGCTTTTCTAGTTTTGCTAAAGGAGTCACTCCCGGTGAAGGGATCGTCGGTCCTTTCCTCGTCGAATGAGGTGCGGGATATATCATATATATCACTGTGCAAAGCAAAAACACTTAAAAGCAATCAAAAGAC
Source organism: Agapanthus africanus (assembly GCA_030015575.1). NCBI lineage: Eukaryota > Viridiplantae > Streptophyta > Magnoliopsida > Asparagales > Amaryllidaceae > Agapanthus > Agapanthus africanus. The sequence continues at coordinate 332,438,399 of JASDDO010000018.1, read as the reverse complement.
AAACCGAAGGTTGTAGCATCTGCCAGTTATTGCTAAAGGAGTCACTCCCGGTGAAGGGATCTCGGTCCTTTCCTCATCGAATAAGGTGCAGGATATATCGCATATACCGCTGTGCAAAGCAAGAACTGTAGCTACCTGTTTTATTTTGGAATTCGATTCTACAACATCTTAGGTTTCTTTTACTTTCATTAATCATATTAATGAAGCCCCATCATTTAAGTACCTAAACATCACAGATAAATACGACGTACACTTATGTCATCCGCATTCGCCTCGATGTCCACTCGTGCACCGTTAGGTTAGGTAACTAACGGCAGAGCGGGGCAGGGCTAGCGCGGGTGTAAAACATAAGTAACGTCTATATAATATATCATATATACTATATACTGTACCTATCACAGAACATCACATGATCACATCACAGATATCGCAGCAGAAGAAACATATGAAATATTGGATATACTAGGACGTCCGTGTTTTCAATACGAGCCAGTATAAAACACGGATTCCACGGTCGTGATGAATAGCCAATCCCACACCCCTAGACCCCTACGAGAGCGGCAAGCAACCCTACCAATTGTAGAGTTAGGAGACCCGGACTCGACTCCTCGAGTTGGTCTCCCACTGGACCCCAGAACCCGGTTACTTATGCTCCCCTCCTTGGGTCTATCCTAATGCGGAAAAGTAAATAATATACAAAAGGTGACGACTTCCGCAACCTGGAAGTGCCCCAATAAAAGAATATTACATACAAGTTTTTACATGAATGAAAATGAAAAACACTCATCTCACATAAAAACCCCCGGCTATTCAAACACGACGATCCAATATAACATATCCAGCAACACATAACATCACATGTCATCAACGTAAGTAAATATGCGCATCCCAATTGTCGTTGACATATAGCAACGAAACCGGCGATATCACATATTACACTTACGGTCACAGAAAAGAAAGTGTAAAACTACAACAGTTGGAATCCGCAACCTGCATAGACATCGCATGCCTAATCTTTATAAACCCCGCATTTTAGTCTCAAAATCGAAAACAATTTTCAATATCAAGTCGGGCAATTCAACAAGATTCCCGACATCCTGATCGAATGCTCGTCGCAAACTTTAGTAGGCGGCTTCACCCCCGATACCGTCGACGAAGTGCACCAAGGCGGAACACCGCTACCGCGAGCACCCGAACGGATGCTTTCGGCGACAGGGTTCTCCTACAGTCACTTGGTCGGGGCTATGGAGTGAGGCTGTCTATTAAGTTTACCCGGCGAGTATCCGCGTACGCTACGTGATTGCGACGGACTTTTGATCACATCAAAATTCCGTGGCAACCGATCAAGTAAGACTAAACTGCTATGTTTATAACATTCATTCAGTTATCTCATAACTTCTTGTGAATTCCAATTATTGTATCCCATTCCAGATAAATAGAAAATGTTAAACTTTTCGATCGAACAGTCAAACACCCAAGTTTTCCCGATACAGATCAACACATGAAATAAGTCTAACAACATTCAGTTCGTGCCTCAGTACCAACGGTCCAGCCGTAGAAGGGTCAAGCCAACGCCTCACATGTGGCACGCCGTACTGCCCCAAACCCGAAGGTTCAAAGGGCAGTTCAAGACGGTCACATAATCGAGTTAAGGTTTGTTGTCTTCTAGAGGGTCCATCGAGTTACTTGCACTACTTAGAACGTCGTTAAACTACGGAAAAATCCAACACTTGGAAATTTCCCGACAGGGGAAAAATTGGGTATTTATATCCGGTCGAACTTTTTAACATATTCTAAAAATTATCCGGAAAGCCACACAGACAAAATTTGATACTCCGATCGAAACACAGAATCCCCAAATCAATCCCAGAAAATTCAACTCTAGAAAAAATATTAAAAATTCCCAGAAAAATCACCACTGGAAACTAAGAATTACTGTGCAAAATAATTTAAATACTGTGGCCGTACGGCTGCGGATCCGCCGCATGAGCCTTGCTCATGCCGCGGAACCGCGGTGGGAAAGTTGAATTAGGTCCACGAAATTTAAAGTAATTCCTAGAAAACCCTGCTTGATTTTCTGCATATTTTTAATTTCGAAAAATCCACGTTTTTAGAAAAAGTACAGAGAGCATTTTCCGGGTTGGGTTTTCGGTTCGATCGGGTTTCAAATTCCGTCTAGACTTCGCCTAAGGCTCTAGCTAGGCTCTGATACCACTGTAGGGTTCCTAGGCATCCTAATGAGGTCTCACAAGGCATCAACCATGCTAATTTTAAATTTTACGGTGCCGAGAAACCCTAAACTACGGATCGTTGGCTAGATTTCTAGGAGAAACAAAACTAGTTAACACTTAACTACTAGAATACGGAAATACAACCTTTGTAGATCCGGTGCTCCACCTCCATAGCTCCGCAATGAAGTCTCCTCGCTGTCTAAGTCGAACCCCGGGCTCTAGCGTCGGCTTCATCGGAGAAATGGCGAGCTAGGTCGTCGATGTCCATGCCGAAGATGATCTACGTCGAGGCATCGCTAAATCAAGCTCCACCTTCACCAAGTCATGAAAACTTGTGAAGGAAACACACTCTACTACTTGGCAAGAGGTAGAGGATGAAGAAATAGGAAGTGGGTAGACTTTAGAATTGGATTTCTCACTCATTTCCATCAACCACCATTGATGGAGCTTGCTTTCTTCAAGTGAAGAAAGGAAGAAGAAGAAGAATTATGTTATGATAAGTTAATTAAAAAAAGAAAAGAATAATCAATCCTTATCATAACATGACCATAGTTAAGTGTAGAGAACTAATCATGGTTTAATGCAATGGTTATGGTTAAGCTAAAAGACAAAATGGTCATATGGTCAAAGCTTCATGAAGCTTCATCAAGCTTCATGAAAGAAAGAAAGAATGATAACCATTTTGTTTTCTTTTGTCATTTCATTTTAATCCAAATAAAAGATAAATGAATGGACAAATAAATAGAAACCTCAACCATTTACTTAACCTAGGTTTAATTCTTTACACTAACCAATGTTGCATGCATCATCAAACATGATACAATCAAGTGCACAAAAATATATCGCATATACAATGCGCACATCCGAGTGAGAAAATCCATCTTAAGTGAACCGATACTAGTTAATGCAAAGTAATATATCAAATATATAATTATGCATTAAATCATTAAATCAACACTTGATTTAATGATCCGGTCATATCGCATATAACCGACTAATATCAACAGTAACAACTTATCGAATCAACACTTGATCCGATAACCCGGCTATATCGCATATAACCGATCAATGTCACATATCGCGAGAATCAAATACAGTATCATATACTGGTATCATTCTTGGTCCCGCACATATCTCATATGCACTCCTATTTCGTTTCGCTTGAGCCAGGAAACCTCTGTGTAGGACTCTAAAGACTCGTCAATACGCCGGCAGCAGGTGATGATCATATCAAACACCCACAAGCCGCAAGCGGTCTGCTAAACGTAACAGCCACCCGGGTATTGAGCGATCTGAAGATCGACGAGCAAGCCCGCGCACACTCCAGTGAATCCAACCAGTAACACTACCGTACAGTCCGGTCTGATCGTCTGATATGTCGCATATCTTGCCTAGGGGTGGTAAACGTCAGACCCCAATAGCTCGATAAGTCGTGTCGATATGAGGTCTATAACATTTCGAGAAACTACTGGTAACACTTACCAGTAAATCTCAGCAACCCTGGCCAGGGATTTCCTGTTATAGCCAATCGAACACAGCGCAACATCAACCCCCTATACCGGGAGAGACGAATCCCCTCCTATCGCTCATTGCCTCCATGTGACTCGGGACTGTACCCAAAAACCACCGTTTTGCATGCCCTCTTGGACGTGGTAAGATGGAAATCAAAGCACAGTGGGAACCACACAAGACTCTATGACGATCTCGGGTCAACAGACTACTCTGTACCAATGTCACCAGAGAACTGCCATCTGACGTGAGGTATAATACCATCTGGGAGTTCTCGGCGAGTCCGTCCAGTGTACCCAGTCTCTACTGAGCTCCCGTATATCATCTCCGATGTCAAACACCAATGGATATGGGATCATCCATCGCCCATCTGTATGGGTCGAGAAGGTACACGCTAGTCTACTCTGGTATATCGATGCCCCGTCTCGATATACCCACGACTAGGGACTGTGAAGGATGTACTTATGGACTACCATGTCCCCACTAGTATGATCCGCATCATAGTCCAGGTAGTCAAGTACACATCCTAAGGGCTTTACCAACATGTAACAGAGAGACAATCAGTATACACGTTAAGGTAAAGAGCAACCAGATAGCATACTATCATGTCGAGCAAGAAACTCCTCCCTATATATGTCCCAGCATCCACTACAATATACATCCTATGTACAGTAATGGCCTCTAGGGCATACATATAACTAACATTACTGTGCAAATTGATAGGGATGACGTCATCAAGTGGCGGCGGAACCGCCGCACGAGGCAGCTCTTGCCGCGGTTCCGCGGCTGTTTAAGCTCCAAACAGTGTCGTATTTGCACAGTAATTCTTACAATTTCCTGCTGAATTTTTTAGGAATTTTTAATCTGGAAAAATCCCAGTTTTTAGAAAAAGTCCAGAGAGCATCAAAAAGTTAGGTTTTCAGGTTCGATCGGGTTTCAAACATCGTCTAGACTTCGCCTAAGGCTCTAGCTAGGCTCTAATACCACTGTAGGGTTCCTAGGCACTCTCAAGAGGTCTCACAAGGCATCAACCATGCCAATTTCAAATTTTACGATGCCGAGAAACCCTAGACTAGATCGTTGACTAGAAATTTAGGCGAAATATGAATCTAGTTAACAAATTAACTAAAGATAAGAAGCTACAACCTTTGTAGATCCGGATATCCACTTCCTTGGCTCCACGTAGGCGTCCTCTCGCTGTCCATCTCGAATCCTGGACTCAATTGTCGGCTTGATCGGAGAAATGGGCGGACTAGGTCGTCGGCTTCGTGCCGAAGATGATCTACGTCGAGGCATCACAAGTTCAAGCTCCGACTTCACAAATTTGTGAAACTTGTGAAGAAAACACCCAAAACAACTTTGCAAGAGGTATAGGGTGAAGAAATAGGAGGTGGGTTCATTTTAGAATTGGATTTCTCTCACTTTAGCTTAAGTTGCCATTGATGGACCTTAAGCTTTTCTTGAAGAAGAAGATGATCAAGAAGAAAGAATATGATAAGTTTCTCATTTAAAAATGAAACTAATATGAATACTTATCATATACTTACCATGGTCAAGTGTAGAGATTAAACTAAGGTTAGTTGGAATGGTTAGGGTTAAGGATGAGATAAGAATGGTGGACTTTGTCAAAGCTTCAAGAAGCTTCAACATAGAAACAAAATAAGCCACCATTCTTAATAATATCCAAAATGAATAAATAAATAACTAAGTAAATAATAAAAACCCTAACCATTATACATGTAACCATGGTTTAATCTTTACACAAACCCAAGTGAGCAAGTATCATCAAACATGATACAAACAAGTGCACAAAAATATATCACATATACAATGTGCATCAAGTGAGAAAATCCTTTTAAAATGAACCAATACTAGTTAATGCAAAGTAATATATCAAATATATAATTATACATTAAATCATTAAATCAACACTTGATTTAACGATCCGGTCATATCGCATATAACCGACTAGTATCCTATGTATCGGCTTATCGAATCAATCCTTGATTCGATATCTAGGTTATATCGCATATAACCAATCGATACATTCATCGCGAGAATGAAATACGGTATTACATACACACATTATTCTCGCTCCTGCACATATCTCATATGCGCTCCTATTTCGTTTCGCTTGAGCCAGGAAACCTCTGTGTAGGACTCTAAAGACTCGTCAATACGCCGGTAGCAGATGATGATCATATCAAGCACCCACAAGCCGCAAGCGGTCTGCTAAACGTAACGGCCACCCGGGTATTGAGCGATCAGAAGATCGAGGAGCTAGCCCGCTCACACTCCTGTGAATCCAACCAGTAACACTTACCGTACAGTCCGGTCTGTTCGTCTGATATGTCGCATATCAAGTCTAGGGGTGGTAAACGTCAGACCCCAATAACCGATAAGTCGTGCCGATGTGAGGCTCATAACGGGTCGAGAAACTACCGGTAACACTTACCAGCAAATCTCTGACCAGCCCTGGCCAGGGACTTCCCTGTTACGGCCAATCGAGCACAGCGCAACATCAACCCCCAATACCGGGAGAGACGAAACCCCTCCTATCGCTCATTGCCTCCATGTGACTCGGGACTGTACCCAAAGACCACCGTTTTGCACGCCCTCATGGACGTGGTAAGGTGGAGATCAAAGCACAGTGGGAATCACACAAGACTCTATGACGATCTCGGGTCTACAGACTAACCTGTACAAGTGTCACCTGAGAACTGCCATCTGACGTGAGGTATAATACCATCTGGGAGTTCTCGGCGAGTCCGTCCAGTGTACCCAGTCTCCACTGAGCACCCGTATACCATCTCTGATGTCAAACACCAATGGATATGGGATCATCCATCGCCCATCTCATGGGTCGAGAAGCGTATACGCTAGTCTACACTGGTATATCGATGCCCTGTCTCGATACACCCACGACTAGGGACCTTGAAGGATGTACTTATGGACTACCATGTCCCCACTAGTATGATCTGCATCATAGTCCAGGTAGTCAAGTACACATCCTAAGGGCTTTATCAACATGTAACTATAAGACAGTTTAAAGAGACAAGTGTACATGTTAAGATAAAGAGTAACCAGATAGCATACTATCATATCGAGCAAGAAAGTCATCTCTATATATGTCCAAGCATCCAATATAATATACATCATCTGTACAATACTGGCATCTAGGGCATACATACAACTACCACGTCTATAAGTACACAGCCAGAGGGCTTCGTAGACAGTGGGAGCAGTGGAAACGTGTGCAAGATGCTTTATAGGATAAAGCAGATATCGCGGAGTTGGAACATCTATTTTGATGTGTTAGTCAAAGAGTTTGACATCATCAAAATGGTAGATGAACCTTGTATAAACAAAAAGGTAGTAGGGAGTATAGTAACGATCCTCGTAGAGTACGTGGATGACATACTCTAGATAGGGAAGGAGTTTCCTATGCTACGCTCGGTCAATCTCCGCTTATCACAATGATTCTCCATATAGGATCAAAGTGATGCCTCCTAAATCCTGGGTTATGGATCTATGAGATAGATCTAAATGGATGTTAGGATTCTCACTAGTTGTAGTGAGATGGTATCAATTGGTCCTGAGGAGAATCACTGGAAGTGTTCCAGGGTGATGAGGACGACTGAATGTCAGTCACAGGCATTGTCTTTACCCTCAGTAAAGGGACGGTATGTTGGAAGAGTTCCAAGCTAGATACCGTGGCTAACTAGACGATAAAGGCAGGATACATCGCTACTTAAAAAGCTACCAAAGAGGAAGTCTGGGTGTATATTAGTTCATGAGATGAATTTAGTTCCTCCCATTGTGTGACAATGGAGTTGTGGCTTATGCCAAGGAACGTCCATCCCATCAGTGATCCAGACATATTCTAAGGCAGTATCACCTGATCATGGAGATGGTTGATCTCCAGGGTGATCGAGGTTAGGAGAGTAGACTCAGAGGACAACACGGCGGATCTACTCACAAAGGCCTTTTCCCAGAGAGAGACTTTTATGGGATGGTTGAGTCTGAGATACTACAACCACTGCTATCAGATGGCCCTAGTGCAAGTGGGAGATTGTTAGTTATATGTATGCCCTAGAGGCCATTACTATACATAGGATGTATATTGTAGTGGATGCTTGGACATATATAGGGAGGACTTTCTTGCTCGACATGATAGTATGCTATCTGGTTGATCTTTACCTTAACGTGTACACTGATTGTCTCTCTGTTACATGTTGGTAAAGCCCTTAGGATGTGTACTTGACTACCTGGACTATGATGCAGATCATACTAGTGGGGATATGGTAGTCCATAAGTACATCCTTCAAGGTCCCTAGTCGTGGGTGTATCGAGACGGGGCATCGATATACCAGTGTAGACTAGCGTATACCTTCTCGACCCATACAGATGGGCAATGGATGATCCCATATCCATTGGTGTTTGACATCAGAGATGATATACGGGTGCTCAGTGGAGACTGGGTACACTGGACGGACTCGCCGAGAACTCCCAGATGGTATTATACCTTACGTCAGATGGCAGTTCTCTGGTGACACTGGTACAAAGTAGTCTGTTGACCCGAGATAGTCATAGAGTCTTGTGTGGTTCCCACTGTGCTTTGATTTCCACCTTACCACGTCCAAGAGGGCATGCAAAACGGTGGTTTTTGGGTACAGTCCCGAATCACATGGAGGCAATGAGCGATAGGAGGGATTCGTCTCTCCCGGTATAGGGAGTTGATGTTGCGCTATGTTCGATTGGCTATAACTGGAAATCCCGGGCCAGGGTTGCTGAGATTTACTAGTAAGTGTTACCAGTAGTTTCTCGAACTGTTATAGACCTCATATCGACACGACTTATCGAGCTATTGGGGTCTGACGATTACCACCCCTAGACGAGATATGCGACATATCAGACGACCAGACCGGACTGTACGGTAAGTGTTACTGGTTGGATTCACAGGAGTGTGAGTGGGCTTGCTCGTCGATCTTCTGATCGCTCAATACCCGGGTGGCCGTTACATTTAGCAGACCGCTTGCGGCTTGTGGGTGCTTGATATGATCATCATCTGCTGCCGGCGTATTGACGAATCTTTAGAGTCCTACACAGAGGTTTCCTGGCTCAAGCAAA